>OX104129.1:24904367-25578614 GCA_944470555.2 Heterobilharzia americana
ACCTCCGATCACTACCATCTGAGGATCTATCAACCGAGTTACGAAACACATTTAGTTTGCTATATTTGAAGATGCTATTATAAAAATATTTGTAAGTAAATATAGCTCAACAGCCATATGCAGGTTTCTGTGAGCTGCAATTACTGTGACAGTTGACGATAACTCTTTACCTCAACTTCATAGATTTTGAAAAGACCTTCGACAGCGTCGATCGAGAAGTAATTTGCCAGCTGCTTCAACACTACGGAATATCATAAACCTTTATCAACCTCACTCAACAGCTATATGAAGATGCCAAGTGATTCACAGTGAAAGCTCAGTGACGCCTTTGAAGTGAAGACAGGAGTAAGACAAGGTTGCCGCCTACTATCACCGTTCATCTTCCTAATTGTGGTCAACCGGACTGGATTATGCAGCAAACCGTGAGGAGCGATAAGATGGGGATACGCTGGTTGGCCGATGAAAAGAACCTAGAAGATTTGGATTTTGCCGATGATTTATGTCTAATGTCGCATAAGCTTGGAGATCTACAGGCAAAAAGCAACAAGTTGACAGAAGTGGCGGAGCAGCGAAGACGGACTTCCTTCTGGTGAACGTACAGAAGACAGAGGTGGTGAAGATACCCAACCAACAACAATAACAACAAGCACCAATCACCATCAACGGGAGGAACCTAAATGAAGTTGTCTCTTTCACCTACCACCTGGGTAGCATCGTTTCAACTACAGGCGGCGGGGGCGGCACAGATGAGGATGTCAAAGTAGCCAGGATCGGAAAGACAGCGAGACAGGCTTTCCTTCATTAATCTGAAATCAGTATGGAGATCTACTGCACTTAGCATAAAGTGTGAACGAGATCCAAATTTCCAACACTAATTCCGTCAGGTCAGTGCTTCTATATGGTTCAGAAACTTGGCGCGTTACGAAAAGGATTTCCAACAAACTACAGACATTCATCAACAGCTGCCTACTCTCGATGCTGAAGATCAGACGGCCAGAAAGAATAAACAGTAAGAGACTCAAGAAGCGAACCAACGAAGCAAGAACCTATCACCCAACAAATATGCGGAAGAAAGTTGAGATGGATTGAACTGAGGATACAATTAGGAAACCATTCGGTGACATCACGCGCCAGGCCGTCGAGTGGAACCTGCATGGAAAACGACGAGTTGGGCGTTTGAGGATGACATACAGGAGATCACGTGAGGAAGAAATGAGAGCTTCTGGGCAGTCGTGGAGCCAGGTTGAAAAGGCCGCAGAGAAGAGAGTGAAGTGGAGACGTGCTACTGAAGCCCTATGTTCCATTAAGAACCAAGGGACTAATAATAAAAATAGTAATGACGATAATAAATGGCTGCTCGAGCAGAGTTAAAACCCACAACCCAATGGTTAGAAGTCAGTTGCTACGGTTTCACAAAAATCATTCAATATATTTGATATCATTTTCTTTCACGAATACTATTCAGCTGAATAATCTAAAAGTACAATGGTTATAAGAACATAAGTTATTTCAAAGCTTTTGAGATGTACAACAAACTCACTGGTATTCATTTTGAAAGTGTATGAGGATTTATTAAATAAATTCAGCTTGGTTTTCATCATGGACTGACATCAGGTGGAGAAACAATGGAAACCTGGGAGGATTGGACAACTGTTTCATCCTATTGATGGGCTCCTTAGCTGTACGCACCCAGGACCTAGAAGGAAGTAGCTGTTCAGTGCTCCCAGATTTCCAGTGTTTCTGAAACTAATATGAGTTCATGATGAACACCAACCTGAAATCAAATCATTGATAATTCATGTAACATATAAAGGAATTAAGTGTACAGAGATAGATAAGGAAGAATTTTAATCATGAATAAGAACAAGACATGTGTCAGCGAAGAAATATTTCTTTCCAATGACTTTATTATCAAGCTGTACAGTCGTATTTATACTCGATAAAGTGACAGGTAATTGCACTTAAAAGTTGCTCTACCAATATGAAACATATACACTAGGTGTAGGTCGTGGTATTTGTTCAACTGGAAGAAAGAGAAAATGGGCCACTGATTAAGGAGGAACAAGTTAATAACAAGTGGTGAGATAAGAGATACATGCTGTCAAAAAATTGCAAAACGGTGATAATTTAGCTGAAAAATGCAGATTAGGTCGATGAATAAGGTATGAATTGATATTAAATAGTGAAATATGGGTCAAATGTTGTCAATGAAGTGAAAAATTAGTGGTAATGATGATAATAAAAGAGAAGTATAGCAAAGTGAAGTGAAATTGACAAAATCACTAAAATGAATTGTTAAGGGAAAGGTAGAGAAAGTGGTTTCACAAAATGTTCTTTAATGCAAAGTTTCGGTTTTTGTTCATGTATAGCTAATGCTTCAGCTATGCATAATTGGTGGAAACGTAAACCTTTGGGGTAGTTCAATTTAACTTTGTAAATTCCTTTAAGGATGAATCTCGAGATGCTGAATAACCTGATTCAACTAGGTGTTCATATATGGATGAAGTCGTTTTCCCTTGCTCGCCAAACCGGGTATTGTTCAGCTACACGTTTTCGGAGGGCCCGCTTACAACGTCCAATATAGTCAGCTCCACAAGAGCATGGAAACTTGTGGAGACACATAGATGTAGACATAAGTGGAAGCACATCCTTCACTCATTGAGGAATCTCTACCTTGCCCTTAACAATTATGTCATTTTACCGAGTATAAATACGACTGTACAGCTTGACAATGAAGTCATTGCAAAGAAATATTTCTTTGCTGACACATGTCTTGTTCTTATTCATGATTAAACTTTTGAAAAAAAATAGTAATAACAAGTAAATACAGTTATTTAACTAGAATGAAAATGAAATAGGATCAAATCACAGTCAACATGGAAGTGACAGATTAACCACACACGCCTTCTGTTATACAAAAGCTAGGTTGAAAGCGTTTTATAGCAATCCCTTCTACGAAACGCAGTTATCTAAACACTTTCCGTAAGTTTATTACTTTAAAAGCACTTGAAGTTTCAACCTGACGTCCTGTGTCTACAAGGTATCTGGCACTGGTTAGAATTTTTTTTCAAGCACACATTCTGGGGAATGTGCTCAGTGAACCGAATGGATGTCCTCATCCCTGTCCTTCCCATAGTATATTGTCAGGTAGCAAGTATTGCTACCGCAACCGCATGTGAATTTACAGATACAGTTGGTGCCATACATAAAATGGAGCTTTCTCGAAATTATATGAACACAATGGATCAACTTGGAATTTCATACTTACCTCAGTAATTTCGAAGAAGTAGTAGTAAATATGTAAATAAGCGAAAACAAAAAGGATACTATTAAGCCGCTTGCTACATATTCCAAATAAGAACACCAACCCAGTTCAATATAAAAAATAAAAGACTGCAGTAGACCTAACTAACATGTTGATTGGGGCCACAAAGAATGATTCTAGCTAGGCACATAATTCCCTTATTGGGATGATGACTACAGGTGTGATTCATATGGAAGGAACACCGATTTAGACGACAATAGGTTGTGAAGGTTTCCAACTTTAGACAGCGTTAGAAAATCAAGCGATATTAAAGGACTTTTGATGTCCGAATCCCATTAATACGATCATACTTCAACCATATCATTCTTATTCGCATCTTGAAACTTGGTGGTTTACAGAGTAATCCCCTACTAGAGTGACTTCTAAGCTTAAAATTCACCATCAAAGTATCAGTCATAAATATTTCCAGGTTTAGTTCGTGTAATTTTTAATTGATGGTTAAAAGTTCACGTACTTCGAAAAATGGGAAAACTCACGCCATCCACCAGTTGATGACATCTCTTACTGTTAGTCTGAGTAGTGTTGGGAGATGCTGACTATCTGGCTGCGGTCCCTGAGACTGTAGGAATCAGGATGTGAGAACTCTCGGTAACATGGCTGGAAATCGGTCACAATGGCGCAGATTTGTTTACTCTTTGACACCTTTTAAAGCTTGAATATTCGTATTCACCTTCATCTTCAAATTGTTTATTCTCTCACATAACTTTGTCTGCTTTGATATCACTCTTTTCCTATTCACCTGTTTTTTGTATACTGCTGTGACAACTTGAGCCAATGCACCGGTGTGCGAGGTCCTAAGTTCATTTTTTCAGTCAGTCATACCAGGCTATTAATTAAATTCAATACATAAAGTCTGTCGAAGCTAACAGCGTAATAAAAGCTTGGCTGGAGGTGTGTATTATAACGGGTAAAAGAAGGGAAAATAGAAATATCAGACAAACTTATCGCCCGTATCATTTCACTTTTTTAAAAGGATATCTTACTGAGGATCCATTTAATAGCTCAGCTCAGTACAGTTTTACTGACCTCCCACTCAATTGCGTACGATTCATGATCACAAAATAATTGCAAACTAAATGGAATAGATGATTACGTATTATCCAAATTTTTAACATCATATGAGTTATTTTGATGAATTATAGTGCTCTGTGAACATGATATTAAGTTGCATATTTGTATGACTTAAGTGGCATGAATAAAAGGAAGGTGGGCCATTAGTCTTTCTCCCACATTATACAACGGGAGAGGATGGAAAACTGACAGTCAAAGGATTGAAAATATCTCGTCTTGCGTCCAGTAACTGACAGGTGAGGCCGAAGAGTAGTATGAAGATATTCAGACAGTAAAGTGTAAAGAAAGTTATAATCACGTGGCAGCACCAGTGGGACATTTTGCAGTCGTCAACTGAAACATGTGATATCATGGCATATTTGTCTGTTCGTAGTTATAACAGCATAGATTCAAAAGTAGAATCAAACGAATACAAAATGAACGATTAGATCACTGAGCTACCGCTCTATGGGATAACTAGCGGAGTCTCAGTTTAGTGTGTTATTCTGATTGGGATGCGACAAACTGAAATAATATTGAGTTTGTGAATTAGCAACATATTTCCTAACCAACCACCGACTATAAGCTGAACAAATGAAGTTGCTGAGTGCTAGTCCCGTTAAGTGAACTATCTCTTATTTTCCAGCTGCTTGGCCTGGTACCTAATCAACCATTTTTCAATGCTACATTTGGCATCAAGGCAACCATTTAGTACAAGTTTCACCAAAACTATCGTCTTCGAGATAGAGCCAGTAGCACCTTAGGTGTTCATATACTGATAACAAAACAAATGAAAATATTCGATAGTTCTTAGTAAAGATTACAAGACAATTTGTCAGTATTTAGATGTCAATTAAATAATAAAGTAATCAACATAGAATTGAAGCATACGTGTTACGGATATCTAATCCCTAAGAATAACCAAGTTATAATAAGTTTATATTATCACTGCAAATTTAAAGCTTATTTTCGCACCATGCTGTCACTTATTTTGACCATAGTTTAGGATAATAAACGCTGATTGGTCCATTTCACACCTTAAATATGCTATTTTGTTTTCCCTGGCCAAGACCATCTAAGAATATATGAAGGACTGAGTTTTCAGCTACGATTATTCAGTTGAGGTAAATATACTTTCAACACCATCGTCTTCCGCTGTCAGCTGAATATCGAGTTGAGACGTCACTGCTCTATCGATAACCGTATCGCGTCGGAGCATTGCTTAGTTATATATACCGTGGATCATAACAATATGGTGATTAATATCAGTTTTCTTAGGTCAATGTTCTACAAATATTATGTAGATAGTTCGGGTTACTTACTTTTTATTTCAATCGAAAATTAAGTAGTCGAATACGTACTTGCTACTTACTATACGATTGTTTCGCTTTATCTGATTTTCAGATAAACAGAGATAATACAATAACATGTAATTACAGTCGGATCAAAGTGTATCTCCGGTGGTTAATTCGGTCAAGCAGGATGTAAGAGGCTGCTAACAAAGATAGGGTCAAATATAATTTACATACTGACTTTCAGTCGATACCCGTAAACCCATGATTACTAAGTTAAAAACCGTCAACAACAACGTGAGGTGAGGAATTACACCGAAGTTTTTTTATGCACCCACAGTACCTAACAGTCAATGAGAGGAGTGGATGCTGGTGTCTTAGAAGTCACTTTTACTTTACAAATTACGGATGCTTGCATTTCCAACATTTACTTGTCAGTGCAGTTCCTCTTGACGTGAAAAGGTAGTTTATATGTTCTGTTCATCTTTATTGAGGGAAAAGTCGAAGAAAACGAAGCATTCAAGAGGGTAGAGTTGATAGAAGCTACGGAAGAATTCAGAAAATAAAAAGCGACAGAGAGATGTTGGGAGAATTTCCTGGAACACCCGTAAACAGTTACAGATTTATCTACAAAGTAATCTGGTTGGAAGATGAACAAAAAATATAGATGGTTGATAACTACTGCCACCACATTAGAACTGATGAATAACAACACCCTTATTAGAAAATATGATGGTTGATAAACATCCTTTTATGATTGCCTAGACATTCAAACCTGAACTATGAATTCATATTCAATGCACGTTTTAGAAGTATACGATAGATCTTGATGGAAACATTGGTTGCAGATATCCCTTTTCATAACCGAAGGGAAATTATTAAAGGTTACAAAGTTTTAGGGAAAAAGGCGTGATGAAATTTAGAACGGTCACTTCCACACTATATCATCAACTGCAACAGCAGAAAGACAGTGCTGATAATTTTCTGAATGTGAATATAAGTGTAGATATGAAAAACTTCAAACTACATCGAAGAAGAATTATCAAGCTGTGATAAAAATAACTTAGTACTAATGCTATCCCAGCTGGAAAAATTTAGCCCAAGTGAAGCATTAACGAGTAGTAAGGAGTTTGTAGGTGACTAGATCAACATATGGAACATAAACATCAACAGTTTGCTTTAACCATACACACCTAGAGATAAGAGTTAAAGGTGAAAATAGTCACCAGAAGGCTCAAAATTGATCACAAGAGGTGGAGATAGATATTCACTATATACTTTCTGCTCACCAATTAATAACCTATCCTGAGTCAATTCTTTCCCATTATGCCTATTTTCTTCCTGTAATTTCAGAGATGTTTCTTGTCCCAAGACTGTTGAAGTATTAGAAATCGAATTCATACACTTTTGTGTGAGACTTCATATTGCTGTGTAAGCTCGAACAAATTTATCAGTCAATATAGCACTGCATATTCAGCATATCTGGTTACTGTATCAATATGCTATCACTGGTATTCCACTTTATTATTAGTCAAGTTTAAGCAACTCCAAAAGATCCGTACATAACCCCAAAAATATACGGTAAGTGTAAATATCGTTAGTATTTACCGATAAACGAGATAAGTGATGAAATCCTAATTTAACCAACTTTTTCAGAAACCATTCAACCTGCAGAAGTCACATTCAAAACACGAAAACGTTATGTTAGTAAACTGATTTTTATGAGAAAAGTTGGTGGGATTTACTGATAGAAAACAACTACGAAGATGAAAATAACACTTCTATCGTCTGAACACCTACCTTAACAACAGTATCTTTACACATTTCAAAATTTAAAATTCCCTCAAATGTTCTATATTAATAGTGAAATTTGTGGAAGATGAAGTCCAAGTGGAGAAGCAATTAAACTAAACCACATAATCATATACTTTACCGGATCTATAGACTGAGAAGCTGTTGAAGAAAACACCTCACTCATGAGACTAGCAGTTTTACAAGGATGAAACTGATAGAATGGAACACCCAGATATGGATGTTCGATTTCACTGAGACCAGACAAAGGTAGTGGGTCTATTGAAATCGGGAAAGCAGAGGATCGGAGGTTTTCACTCCAAAATTTGTTATGATGTAATGAACGACCGCTTTTTGTCTGAAAACGGATGAGAAGGACAGGAACTTGATAGCTTTGACTATGAACCACACGATACTCCACTAAAATCACATCTGAAAATGAGGAATCCCAATTTGATTTGTCGAGTGGTATAGGTTTTCGGCAAACCATTTCTAGTTCACCCAGATGTCCTACGAATTCATCAATAAACCATTCCTCATAATCGTTAGAATCACTAACTAAATAGGTTTTTAGAGTTTGGATAGCATCTTTGTATGCTGTAGAGGTGATTTGACCACGATGACGGTCCCTAAAAAGTGCGAGAAGCGAAACATATCAATAATTTTTTATCTCAGCAGCTTTAAAATAAGTAAATACAAAGCTGCAGGTAATCTACGCTATCATCAAAGAAACAATAAAAAACACAATACACTTGTGTAAAATTGACTGACAACAAAATCACGATGGTGAACGAAACAGGATACCACTTATCAGTATTTATCCAACTAATTAACACTGATGAGAGTTCTTTATACAGCAGACAGTGGCATATGCCAATATTGGACACCATGCGACTCAAACGTCACTCAGCTTGTAAACAGTCGGGTGTATAACCCATCGCTGCAGGCAGTTTTACTTTATGCCGGTGAAACCTGAACTCCGCGCTGTTGATGACCGGCAACTCGGCGTTTGATTACCGTTGTTAGGGTAGGAGTGGTAGCACACAACAGGAAAACTGTCGAAACGAAAATATCGAAATACACTAATTATGTTCATGCTCATGCAGCAGGCAGTGAGACGCACCTGGTTGCTGAGACCTCAACAGGTGAAGCATGGTTCGAACCCGTGACCCACTAGTTGAGATTGGAATGTCTAAACCACTGAGCCACAATGGCATCACGTAAGTAATTCTGAGTTAGGGTGAAGTGTGTTCGGATGTGACAGAGGTTATCATTCACTTTAGTGAAGTTATCCTGAAACACCGGCTTCGGTGATTTGTAAACGTCCCAGGGGCTCCGAAACTGCTAACTATCCGCCTCCTCTAGGACTGGTTAGTTGAAGTGGAGACATGGTCCGTGTATGACATGTCACTGTGGGACGAAGGATAATTGTTCTGGGTTGGCATTTGTTGACAACTCACTAATTTCCAGAAGGGGTCCAAGAGATTAAGCGACTCAATGGTTTGAGACGATAACAGACATGGTTCGAGATCGGAAACAAAGGTGACCATGCTGCAACTTCGGAGTTTATTCTGTTACTGAAAAGTAAAACGAAAGCAGTGAATGCTTCCCTGAATACATCTTTAACAATGCTTCTCTAATAACCTTTTTCTACTTTTGTTTCCATTGTTCCTCTTTCTGCAAGAAGTTTTTTTCTTTCTTAGTAGTTATCGATTATATTGCCGGGCACATCTCTTGGTGCCCATGTTCAGCTAATTTGATGCTTTACATTTTTTAAAATTGTATCAGCAAAGAAGTGGTCTCAAGTAGTTTTACCAAGCACTTACGTTCTCCGTACGTCAGATAGAGAGGAAACCAACGTAGAACCTTGCACAGAAGTGCATCGGTTCAACTTGCTACACTCAGCAGTAGCATGCAAAGAACAAGTGGACAGAAAAAGACTTAAGTGAAAACAGACAAAGGTGCATAGGAAAGAAACAATTTGAAAATGAAAGTTAGTGGAAATATCCAGGTTATGGAAGACGTAAGAAAGAGAATACATCTGCGCCAATGTGACATATCTTCAGTCACTTCACCAAGTCTCCATTTTGAGGACCCCAACCAAACAATCTACACCTCCCTATATGGCTTAGACCAGGAGTTGGGGACTTCATATACTGGTGTCACGTCTGGGCCTGGCCAACCTGAGACCTTTTCCAACCTGATCAAACTTCTGCTGGTATCAGATGTCGAGGTAGGCGGATGATCGGCATACGCAACACATGTCCAAGCCACTTCACTTGCTGAAGGTTCACAACCTCACCAACTGAACTGTCTTTCTTGCCTAGTACCATTCACCTGACCTCTACATTGCTATCATGATGATGTCACTATACACGAGGAATGCTAAGAAGACACCTGTGGTCGAAAACCTATGGTCTCTTCATATCTTCTAGTTTCAAAGGCTATGTCTCACAGTAGTCAATTCCGACGAAAACTTTCCACAAGCTGTGTGAGTCTGAGTAAACAGTTCCGACTAGCGTTGCATACCTTCACACTCCTTTCACAGTCGGACACTGCCAAAACACCTGACGGTCGACAGAGTCACATCCCGACTTTAGGTCGGAGAATATGGCAAGTGTTGGCGGCTGGTAAGTGTGCCTGTGTCCCAGAAAATGCCGAAGGGTGAGACTTGCTCGATGCACCTTCGTCCCGACTTGAAACCTGCCTGGTTCTCTCGAGCTCCAGTTAGGAGTCGGATAACTACGGACCCCAGGATTCTGAATACAGTATTATTCAGATTGATTCCCCTATGGTTATAACAAGAAGACTTACCTCCTTTCTTATAGACTGGAATGATCAGTGAAGTAGGCCAGTCTGATGAGACTACCATTTGATTCCCATACGCTACCTAGTACTTCTGTCACTCTACTCTGTAGTTTTTTTACATCCATGCTTCTAAACTATGTTGAAAAACCAACAGAATATGCTGTCTGGCATCGTTTCAAGTTTCATATAGCCTCCTCAACTTCAAAGAGAGTTGGAGGAATGAAACCTACTTCCCAATCAGACCGAATGCTAGACAGGTCAAGAATGGCTACAGGTCGATTGAACTGCGAGTCAGTGTTCTGGCTAACGTTCTATCCACCTGCTCTGCAAGGTTATCAGAGTCATATCCTTTTCAACGATGGTCTCAATTACCATCTTCTTCGTGCCAATATCCTTCATAAGCCTAAATAATTGCCAAGTACTACCTAATGCTGATGTTTTCTCCTCCCCTTTCGCTCTCGCCAGTGCTTACGATCACTGTGAAAACTATAGGTCAACTTGCGTTACTTTCGTTCCTGATTGTGGTTAGAGCCACGAAATATGAGTTTTCTCTCATCAATCAATTTGGATAACACTGCGGGAATCTACTGACTTTTGAAAACACAAGGATGTAGGCTAACAACGGTCTTAACCGTTATTTTCACAAGAGACTGAATATTACGTCAAGTACTGCTGTCAAATTGAGATGAATGATTAGCTATCACTTCCCTAAATATGTATCTAAACGCTGAAGTCACCTGTTGTTATGACTATACTTAAACATTTCGTTTTATATAGAAAAACTAACATCTTTTGAAAGAATTCATCCGTTGCATCATCAGAACTACGGTCGGTGAGAGCTGCTGACTGGTATCCCGTCGAGAAGTGCACATTTTCTACAACTGAATGTTATGCCTACACCAGTGAGTCTATTGAATTCCCAAACACTTTCAAGGTGATTTTTGAAGATTCATTGCACTGGCCAGATGACGTCAAGGTAATAACCGCACTTGAGCCCTGTATATGTCTCATAAGCACTGTATCCATCCATAACTTGAGATACTAATTCTGCCAAGAAATGCTTGTTGTCCAGTTTGTCGCAGGCTTTGGATGTTGAAGGGACCAATTTGGAACTGACAGAGATGTTTTCAAAGACTAGGAGTGGTCCTTCGCCGGCTTGGATCGTTGGCGACGGTTGCAGAGAGAGAGAAAGTTGTAAAAGGATTAATATTGGTACCAGGAAGTAAAGTGAATAGAGGAAACAAATGTAACAAATGCAGGCTATGTTTGATTGGATTCTGTACACTACTGAAAGCTTTTGAGCATTTGACACTCCCCACCTCCCCAAACCATGGAATACTAGTTGTCTTTGAAGTACCTGAAAAAGAAAGATTGGTGCGTGACCGCAGAGCACAGGTGATATCTGCTTCAGGCAGGTTACACATAGCCTTTATGGAACTTTAAGGTTTTAGTCTGCTTTCTTAGAATCCAACTACGAACCAATACCATCGGTAACGGTATGCCATGAGGTAGAGGCGAGTGTGCTCTTTTTAAGGCTGACCTGTTACAAGCGCCACTCCCATAGGAGAGGTAACATCAGCGTCCCACTGCTCGTCATCCGCGCGAAACACCTTACTGCTGTTGCACCCCCAGTCAGCCAACAGTACGACTTCATCCTCAGATATCTATTATAGCGTAGTAAGTTAAACAATAACGATAATTTCTTTCACTATCCAACTGGCGTTTCTGGCACAGTAGGAACTCAAGGAAACAAGCATTCCACTAGCATAAGTCGCGTTATTTTGATACGCAAGTCCAATCTTCACATCAGGGTAGTAGCTGTGAGTCCCATATGTAAGTTAATACGACGCACTAAATATATTTTTTAGGCTCATGCTACCCCTGACATTAGAGAAAGACACTTGAAAAAATATGGTTGTGAGAGGCTGCAATGTAATGTCAATACATTTTCGTACAGACAGTTCACGAAAGTATCTGTTACTTCGGTTGTACGTACAAAAGAATGCAAACATTGATACTAAAAGCTATTCAAAGAAAATATTTCCAGAAATTCAATAGCAGCGTATTGATACAGAAGTAACGAAGCCTTAGAGAAATGCCATGATATATATGAATTTGCTCCTAAATTTCTTCCTGAAACACTAGATGAAAAACTTAAGGGATGTATATAATATATTGCGATTACTATGCAACATACGCCATAAAATAATGTCACTTCAAAGGTTTGTACATAAAATCGTATGAGGGCATAGTTTTAGTTATTGCAGGACCACCAATAAGAAATGTAGACAAACGACAATCCTCATACCAAACGAAATTATGCCTGGCAATAAGTATAAGAAGCATTAAAAATCAGATGGAAATAAAGCCAAATAGACAGTTCGTATAGCGAAGGAGCTCAAAAAAAGAAACGTTTGAAGCAGCTTCTCACAAGAAACTCGAATAAATAAACGACAGTAATTATATCAGTGGTGGATCGTGGCTAGCAGTGGAATCCAGGATGCGCATTTCTTTCTATTCGGGACTCGTCAGCTGGGTGTACCTGCTTCCCAGTGAGTGATGTTGTTCCCACCGGGATTCGGACTCGGGAGCGATCGCCTCAAACGTTATCCACTACACCACCGAGCCACGATATCCACTTCTTGTGAGACGGGCATAGTTTTAGTATACTTATCTTTACAATGATACCGTCGTTGCTTGGACCGAATTGATCGGTCTCTATTGACATATAGGCTTCTGTGCGGATGCCTCGAATCCCGGTGGGAACAACACCACTCACTGGGAAGCAGGTACACCTAGCTGACGAGTCCCAAATAGGACGAAATGCGCATCTTGGATTCCACTGCTAGCCACGATCCATCATTAATATAATTACAACGCAGGCAATATCGAGGCATCCGCACAGGAGCCCATATGCCAATAGAGACCGATCAATTCGGTCCAAGCAACGACGGTATGATATAAAAACAATTATACTAAACGACACAACACCTACATGAGTATGGGTCGAACGGCCAGATGACAGTAGGTATGTCTAGTTTGTAGACACGTTGCCGTAGAGGAACGACTAAAAAAATATGCTAAGTTCAGCTATTTTACTTCATTCAGCTAGTATAAGAATCTGAAAAAAGGTAGAGAAAGACGTGAGCTGACAACTTACAAACTAAGTTGAAATGCAATCATGTCAATTGATGTTAAAAATACACAAACGAAAAATGTTAACATTTAATGACAGCCAATCAAGTTTGAGTTTAGTCTAAACTTCATTGATCAAGTAGGTGAATGCTCGCGCAGAATGTTATTTGAGGGCATGAGAAAGACTTTGTCATCTGGATATTAGAACTTCATTGAACACTATATGTATATAGGACGACTAAGATGTGAATACTGTGGTTACATTTGCATCAATGAGATCGATTCTGAGCCACGTTACCAAGTCTCCAACCACTGATTTAAGTTGTCATGCAGATTCTAACCAGGAAGTCTACATTCATCTACAGAGCTGGAACCACGAGCCAGCCAGACTCGATGAGCTGATGTCATGTTTCAGTTTGGCCTCCTTTAGGCATTCCACCCTACTTCGAATGACACTGACAGTCGGGATAGACGTCAACTACACTTGCGTAGCACACGTCCCAAGCATGAGTCAATAAACGTCTACAACATCAACTAATTGACCCGACTTCTACCATGAAATTGAAAGCGATTAAAAAACAGAAACCTCATGCTTTTTACTTTCGACGACTGTTTTATAGATATAAAATAATTAATGTGGGTCGTTTCGACACAAGAAGTAAACATTTCGTTCATACCCTACGTGAGGTGGGAACTGGTAGTTTCATGTGCCTAGGGGGTGACACTCTGTGCACTTGCGACCTGGGTGTACCTGTAGCTTGCCCAGTTTCAGCGGGTAACTTTTGGGAGCTCGCGTCCTGTGATAACTAAGGTTGTACCACGTTCTTTAGTTTGCCGGTAGCACTGATACCGGGTAATTTCTGACACACTGGACATATGTGCTACATCTACTTGCATGGGTGCTTTATCATGAAGCTGTACTACTGACCTAGTATACCCTTGTCACAGCCACAGCGCACCCACTTTAGGCAAATTTTGCACGTAAAGGCTTCTTGGGCCTCAGACACTGATGCGTTGCATACACTATAGTCGTCAGAGGTTTGCTCTTTTTTGACGAATATGATCTGCTTTTGTGAGTTGTGGTCAATTATAGCGTGTGTCGGTATACTCGCTTGTCAACATCCGCGTTTCCCCACCTTTTGCTTTTTACCAACGGGATGTTTAGAGGTGTATTACTATCACTTTGAGTACATGAGCTTACCGGTTTCGATAAATGATGTAACTGGTGTGAAACTGATACACGGATGCTGTAGGAATTGTCATGCTTATTTTCTCTGCACAGACTAGTTTCTGTCCGTCTGCTGACCCCGTTATACGAGTTGCAGCTTGTGACCTGTTTCGCCATACAATCATAGTTAAATTGTGCTTAATATATGTATTATATAAAAGAAGTGAGGAAAGGGCATAGAAGATACCTTACCGCCAAGAACTCGATATTCAATTTTTTTTCAGCAACTTTAACCGAATACTGTGCGTTTGCATGGACCAAGAAAGATATTTCTTGGTGCATGATCTCCGAAAACAGTGGGAGACTATACCAGGTGGATAGTCTAGCCAGCTACGAAGCACGAGCAGGAAGTAGTTTCGAGCTGAGATGATGGTGATGTCTTTAGGAGTAGCAATTTTCACGTCCAGTTGGTTAACTGTGTTCAGTGTTACGATATGATTGAGACGTTTTCCGGCGATGAACACAGTTGTATTGAACTTTAGATTGGATATGAACAAAGGACGACGTTATTTAAATAGAGCGTCAATTACAATCGCTTCTGATCGTATTGCTCCAGTGTCCAGAGTTAACAGCCAAGTAACACCACAGTGAGTTTAGCTAACCCCTTATGTTGTGCCAAACTAAAAGAATTAAAACTATTATAGTCTTTCAGATAGTGACAAAGCAGTCCAGGTTTCAAAACTAGCAACAAAAGAACACTGAAATACATAAAGTAGCAACTGTGAATCCCGGAGCGACCTTGACATCGTGATCACCGCCAGTGTTCATCAACAGTATCCACTATCCAATATTGATAGTGCGAGAGTAGAAAGCTGATAGTTTTTGGTCTCTCGTATCTAGTTCTTAGGGCTTGAATCGATTTTTTCTGTTCAGTCATGCAGTGGACGAGGAAATCCCCTCCGCTTTCTTGCCTTTGGCCTCGGTGAGGTGGATGTTTTGTCGGTTAGTAAGATGTAATGTGTAGAGTGACTGGGGAGCTACGGGTTGCTGGGAGGATTAGGGGACTGCTGTGACTCCTGTCTATGTAGGTGCCTGAATAAGAATAGCAAGGCGGTGGTGAAGGGCTGAGGCAGAAAAGCGAAAATAATGGAGGAGAAAAAGGAAGAGAAAGGAAGAAAAAGGTGAAGAAAGGAGGGGTGAAGAAGAGGAATAAGGAAGAGAGAGAAGTGAATTGCCTCAATGGTTGCTTGGGTTTAGTTCCTACAGAGGGATTAGTAGGTAATATGGGTTTTTTAGGGGGAGAGGCAGTGAGTGGTAGGTGGGAGGGAGTTGAGGGTGGTCTATTGCGTTCAATGACTACCTGAGTACGTCCGCGGTAGGCCGTGCGAAGTGACACAACTGTCTAGCCATTTCTTGAATGAGTCGAATGAGGGAGCTATAACTATATGCCGTGGTAAGGCATTCCATAAATCACATACTGTCAGGGAGAAAAATTGATCCGAGCATGGTGTTGGCCTCCTGATGGGCTATCTTAATGGGGTTTCCTCATGAAGACCACTGAGTTGCAGGCAAAATTGATTTGTTTGCGTGGTCTACCTGATGGGTGATCTTGTATGCCATAATAAGATCACCCCTCGTCCTGCGATAACCCAAGGTGTTTAAGCCTTTCGGGACTTGTTGCGGTTCTCTGCGTTTTTCCAAGGAGATTAGAGTCTCTTCTGAGTATCGAGGAAACCACCGTATTGAAGAACTCTAGATGCGGCAGCACGTACCAACATCCAATATCCAATATCCTTTCCCGAGCTAGCGTTAACGAATTGATTTCTTCGCTCTCGCTACTAGTTTTTGCGGAACGGTTCCAGGTCTTTGGTGGATTCCGATGCAACAGGTCTACCCACTCGACTGCTGTAGCCCTGGTTAGGCCACCATGTAGTTGGGTGTATGTGGTTTTTTCAAAGACCGCGATGCAGATGGGTTCCTCAAGTGTCGTGCCGGCAGACAATTGATCAGACTAACTGTAAAAGGAGATGGAAAATATGTCTAGAGGAATCAAGAGTGAGAAAGTGTGAAGAAAAAGAAGAAAAGAAGAGGAAATACGATTAGTTGAAAGGGATCGGGATGGAAGAAGAGGCCTTAATAGATCCATGGGGAAGGGGAGATTGGGAGGACTTTTATTAATGTGTGAGGACATAAAGTCAGTGGGAGGAGAAGGAGCAAATATCCTTACCGGTCGACTTATGGGAACAGAGATAGTAATACTGTTAGTAGGAGATGGCAACTACAGGGGACGTCTATAGGGAGGTGCGAGGTTGAGTCAGGTTCGTGGTAATGGTGGTGTTACGACGTATCCACCAATGGAATGGTCTCGATGAGTTGTGAGGAGTTAGTAGGTCGCGCCAGCCTAGTTCATGTACCAGCTGGGTGAGCCCAAACTCCGCATCGCTGCGTAACTGTCCAAACCCTTTTTGAAGCTGTCAACAGATGGAGCAATAGTGGTCTCGGCAGGCAATGCGTCACAACGGCCACAAACTCACAGAGAGAAGAGGTGTGGATGCACACAGTTTTTCGCCCCTTGACGGGCAATTCTCCCTGCGCTACCATGAGGATCGTCACAGTGGCTTCTGGTAGGTTTCCACTGTTCGGATGACTTGGGTTACTTAGTATTTTGTAAGCCGTTACGAAGTCACTACGTAATCTATGGTAGCTTGGAGAGGAGAGTCCTAGATCTTCCAGCCTGTCCTCACAGGGTTTTCAGACAGCTGTCTTGATGATATCTCTAACTGGTTCTCAACGGTGATCACTCGAAAGGTCCCTCCACTCCTGAGGCCATGGCGCTGCCGACAGATATTGGTTCTTCGCCGCCTAGTTTACCTTGCTGTAGCCAGGAAGAGAGCGAGATCTCTCCCATGACAGCTGTTCGCTGAATACCAAACCGAACACTACCACGCCGTAATCGCTGCTGCCAAGTGGGTTTTCACTTGAACTTTTTCAGACAGTAGGTGGTCGCTGATGAAAAGGTGTCCAGTTTGGATAGTTTTCCGCCAAATCCCCAACAAGTGCCGTCCCCAATATTCTCGTGCAGTCCAGCCCCTTTGATATTGTTGAGTAGGTTTCGGTCAAACCTCCTGCTTGAGGTTCACCTGTTCTGCCCAAGACTGAGAGTCGGAGCATTAAGGTGGAAGGCTATAATGACCTGGTCATATCCCATGGACGTCGCTCCAGACATTACTTGCAGCAGATGTCGGTTATGTCCCACGTTTCTGGTAGGAGTTCTGTAGACGCCCCCTGCCAGATACTTGGTGTGTCCAACCGAAAAAGTGACACTACATGGTTTCTGGGAGCCCCGAAAATAGAGTTTCAGTCGCTCGTTCGCTCTCAAGATGACCGCTTACACACATTACCACTCCACCTTCTCACTTAAACTCCCTGTCTCTCCTGGACAGACGCATGCCGTCTATATTGGTTTAGATGTCGCTAATATCCAGCAATAACCAAGTCTCTGTCAGAATTATGCTCTTTGGAGCACGGCAGGAACAGAGAGACTGAAATTCCCCGTCTTACTTCTAAGTCTCCTCGCACCACCGGAAAGACACTCGGAGATGTTTTCAACAGCGTGCGGTGTCCTGGTGGTGGCAGACTGAAGGGAGTCGTGTTCAATGAGGAAATTTGTTACAGAACGGCCAGCTTCAGTGGAACCGGCCCAATGACGTTTACCCCACTGTTTTTTCTGGAGATTTTGTGGAGTCTGGACCGGTTTGAATATCTCGTCTGTTGACAATGATGGCGACTTCAATACTAGGCTGGGCTGTCTTCTGCTGCCGTCTCAGTACCCTGTGCCTGTTTACAAAGCAACGAACGCTACCACCGACCTTATGTTATATTGCGTACCAAGATTGCAGCACTTTGATTGGAAGTTCTTGGGACCCGAAGTTAATAGCCATCAACCTGAGTGATGTTATTGTCGTCAAGTGTGAGGGACGTAGCAGTGTGCAGACCTCCACCGCCGCTACCCAGTTTGGCCCAACCCCCTCTGATACCCACTGCCATTGCTGGACGTCGTAAGCATGCTCCGCTACTACTGTGCCAGTTGTAAGTTTCGGGGTGCCATGGACAGCCATGGTTATTGATTTCAACGTGTGGAGTGCCTCGCGAGGCACTCTTCTTGCTGACCATGTTCGATCCGGCCTCATCTTAGTGCCGGGTGACCGGCTGATGACAAATGTGCGTGGTAGCACCAAGAATATTTCCGCTTCCTTGGCCGAGCCCAGGGTTGCTCTCATCGTTGGGGATTCCGTTGAGGTGAGTAGTTGCCTCTAGAGCTGGAACAGCTTTGCTTCTAAGCTGTCGAGTCCTATGATGGCACATACCGTTTGCCGTTGCTGTTTATCGAAAGACTTTCCGTTCTCAAGAAGGTTATCATGGCACACAGAGGCGTTAAATAGGATGTCGGAATTCGGTCTATCATCGACATCTCTGCCGTTGTATATTGTGGGCGGCTATTTATGAGAGGGGCGCACCTTCTTTTCCGCTCTGACACATTTTCCCCGATGTATGGTGGGGTAGCCAGTAAAGTGACCTCAGAGTTAGGGGCTAATGTGGCTGGTCGCGTGCCCGGTCGTCGTTTGGGTCTTTTTGGACAACTCACAGACATGACTGTCTGGGTAACGGTGCTGACACTCTTGTCGCTCGGACCTGGCGCAGTGTTCTGTGCAGGTGCTGGCATCACAGTGGTCACTGTGGCGTCTTTTACGACCTCCCCAAGCGAGCCTGTAGAGAAAGGTGGCCTTATACAGCGCTGCGGGCAGATGAATCAGAACCACGTGCATGAATAGCGTGCCACGAATACATAATATTGGTCCGGCACCCCCTTGTCTCACCGACCGCGTACCCGCCTATTGCAGATTTTACGCTCAAAGGCAGCATTCGTTCCAGCTACTATGAGACCACATGTATAGCAGTCGTCAGTCTGACCAGAAGGTGTAGTCAAAGACTTTCTTTTCCTTCTCTTCCGTCCTTCAGTGGTAGCCTTCACAGGTTGACTGAGGTTCGGTTAGGTGTACCAGGAAGACATGCTATTCGGTGAACTAAAGTACAAGGGTTCAGAGTGACAGAAATTCGACTTTTCCCAGGGACTGGCAGTTGCGGCCATTCTCCTGAAGTCGGCGCGTGACCTACTGCTGCGGCATTAAGCCTCTCACCCCTGGCCCTAGATTCTATCAAAGATGAGGAAGTTAGTAGTTGGGGTGAGGCTTTACCCGAAGTGTTCCCGAGACCAGATTTGGCTAGGACTCGGCTGTTACTCACTTCCATAGGTGATTAGGAGAGAATATAAACGACATAGATGGTTGTGTCAAGTGTAACGTAGCAAAGCAATGATAAATAAGGTTGCCAACCTCACCTAGGATTGCCCAGTTTTACTGCAGGTAAGAAGGCCGAAAGCTTCTTGAGGGTCTAAGGAGTATGATCGAATGAGATAAGTAGCTCTGCAGATGCAGCAGCCTGAGCTATGGCAGTTGACCAAGACAGTTTAACCTACCACACAGCTGTCCGTTTGTAGAGCGATGACATTGGACGTCTGAGGATTACAAGCTGGATGGAAAAATGTTTCTTCCAGTAGTACTGCTTCATTCATGGAGGAAATATCCGATTAGTAAGGCCTTTTTATGGCTATTTCCGAGGAGAATAGGGACGAGTCAAAAGAAGTCGGTAGTGAAGTGGCATGCGTAACATCCATCAGCAGTAGGGCGGGTAGAGGAAGCGCAGTTTTTGAGCTCACGCTTCTAGGTCTCTTTGAGCTTGATTCCCTTTATTAGTTTATAATCCTTCGGTGGCCTCAGAGGTCTCCATGTTTTTCCTGACTATAGCCGTGGAAGCAGTTTTTGTCAATTTGAAGGTATGGTTTTTCAAACTGTGACGTGGTTTATCTGGGGAAAAACGGAGCCGCCCTTGGGGTCAATTACTCCTCTACAGTTCTTGTTTTAGTGAGCACCTGCACACAAGTATTAGGCGCTTTTTAAAAGGCCGTGCGAGAAATAGAGTGGGTGGAAAATGGTAGAAAAGGGGTGCGTTTCTGCGTTTTGCTTTTTACCCTTGTTATGTGTTCCCCTTTTTAACTTAATCTAATTTGCCGTCACAAACATGTTGAAGTTCTCGTTTCCGTTGGTGTCGCCAATGTGTTTCGTTTTGGACAGAACTTGAAGTGGCCCATGAAAGTGGATGTTTGCAACGAAATTTTGCATTTCTCCACAAAGAATAACTTTCACAGGGTTCGCTTAATATTTCAATATACATTCGCCGTTTGCAACCAAGCGTTTCGGATTTGGTTGGTTTCGTTTTGGGTTTGTGAACTCTGGAGATTGGTCTCTTCGTTATTCGCTACTCGGTGGATTTGCGTAACACGGTGAAAAGTACTTATGGAAAACCTAGTGCTACTGAAAATAATTTGGAGAAGGGATGGGTCCCGTCGCATACACTGGGGCTGGGTAATACAGGTACGGACGAGCATACCTTCGGTTCCTACCGGCGAATATTTGCCCACCGTTTTGAGTTTGGCGGGCGGTTTCCGTATGTTCGAAGTACAACTAGTCGCCATAGTGTTTTGCGCTTTATTTCGCTAAAAATCTCATCCGCTCTATGAAACACGTTGGCGATTGACCCCTGAGAGGTTCTCATAATATTGTAGTTTTTGTCTAAATTTTGAATCTGCTACAAACCCGGAAGACGGCTATTACAGTACAGAAACTACCATGAAACGGTGACACTGACGATAACACACTTCATACAACATAAGCTGCATGAAGACAAACCAGTTTAAATGCTTGATGATTTTGGCAATGTGAACTGACTGTTATGTAACGTATCAACCGATATATCAGACACGTTATTCGCGGCACATAAGTAGTAAATAAATAAATGAATATTTTATTCTCATACTAGTAATTTAACATGGGAGAAGCCAGTTTACAGACATCATCACTTTGATATGTGTTGGAAAATATACAAGATTTTATGTGATCCCAATGGTACGGAATGGAGGCCATTAAATTAATAATGATAATATATATTTCATACAACAAGGGTTAAATGAATACAAACCTTACAGGTTTGATCATTTTGGTAATGAGAAATGACTATTATGTACAATGTTAAGCTATACACTAGATACTGTTATTTATGGTGTATAAGAGGTGTGTTGAAGCAGGCTCAGTTAGAATTTAAAGATGATTTGGTTGTCGTCTGAATCCTCCAATGTTCTTGAAGGTATGGCCGCATCACAGTCATGACCTTGAGGTGTGCGCGTCGTCATAAGGTTTTGATGGCAATATTTCCCACTGACAAATGCCATTTTTAGGACTCCATTTGAATGCAGGACTGGTTAGGCAAACATCAGAACGTCAGAAGATCACACAAGTCATGAAGTGAACAAAAAATACAACTTTTCGGCGTATACAGGGCGTTAATGTTCGGATCGTTTTCAGTCATACTTTCTTTTTTCACCATTAGTGGCAGCAAGGTCACGCGAAATTCTAAATTTCCGTTACAAGCAACTGACTTGTTTGAATCGTTTTCGCGATGCCCCATAAAGCTATACAAACGTCTATTTTTACCATAAATTCTTGTGTTTATAGCTTCGGGAACCAGAAGAACCCACACTGACTATGTTGAGAACCTGTAAGTTTCCACATAATCAAGTAACGCAAGTGAATATCCACTCAAGTGTCATCATTCACAGCAATATAGATTTACACCATCAGAATTAGATATTGTGGTGCGAAGGAATAAACATTTGAAAAATCTGCGGACTTTTGGCACTGAGTTTCCCATGCTGTTCACGTTAAGGTATGTAGGATTGTCAAGGAGATATATTCACTGTTAGATGGAGTACTGGAGAAGTCTGTTTTGTAGCATTGTTGCGAATATGTTCGCTTTAAAGTTAATAGGTGAGTTGATCTCCTAGATTTTACCGTCTTTACAGATTTTGGATGCCATTGTGACCGTCCAGAAATTTGAGTAATTCGAGGATTGATATATGTTCATGTGGTGAGAGGGTCAAATGAGTGAAAGGGGTTAGTAATTCTTGCTTATTGGACAGTAATTTTCGTGGAAGCATGGTCTCATTGTTTCGGAAAGAAGTGGAAAGTTTAGAATTAGTGATGCATACTCCTCATTTTCGTCCTGTAGTCATTATTGAAGGTTGTCTTGATGACGTGGGTATTCGAGGATCCGAGTTGGACACTTTGGCCATTTAGCGTTCAGATTTCCAGATCATCCGGTAAGTTCTCATCACAGTCTAGTTTCTTCATAGTCTAATGATATCTTCGTGCTGTGACTGTCTCAAATTTTGGCAAAAAACAGCAAAAGTAGGTGTAGCCTCTGCACCTCTCATGATTGTAAATTGTTTATATATTGAGAGTTCCTAATATATCTGTAGTTCTAGTAACAGTATTAGTGGTGCTTTTTATGGCGCTGTCCTGTTGTGTGGAGTCAAGACGTCTTATAAACCTAGCCAAAGTATTTGATTCTCGTACTTCCCTAGGTAAGCCGTTCCATATCTGACCATATTTTATCACAAAGAAGTTCGCCGTAGTGACTGTTCTGAAATGCACAATTACTACAGTTGCAGTTATATTTCTTAAGGCATATGCAGTTTTGTTTATGAACCACATGTCTGTGAATGCGGTATGTTAACCTGTTAAGGAGCTTATAAAACAGTATGAGGTTCAGTCTGAACCTTTGTTTCCATGGTGGTTCAAGTCTTAGGATGTTGCACCTGGTGGTATATTTTACGTCCTAATTCGTGTTGAGCATCCTCATTGTAAAGTATCTCTGCACTGCTAGGACTTTCAGTCTATCCGTAGCCCTCATACCGCTGTATATAAATTAACAACATTCGAGAATTGGTCGGACACGCGTTTTATACAGGATAACTCTAGATTCGGTGATGTAGAGGTTCCATAATAAGAAACCCACCAGTTTGCGTGATTTCGGCACTTGTGTGGATACGTGCTCAGAAAGGGTTAGGTTGTGAGAATATCGGAGCCCTAAGTCTTGTATAGACTTCAGTTTTGGGAGTGAATGCCCGGCTGTCACCAAGTTCAGTTCGAGTCCATAGTCACCTATGAATATCCAGCCACATTTTTCTGTGTTAAATTCTGGTCGCCAGGTCTTGCACCATTCGCTAACATATCTTAGTTCCTCTTGCGTAGTGCTAATGGTCAGGATTAAGTCACTGCTAAGACATGTGTGTACTACCTTCAGGTCATCCGCATTTAAGAATGGCTTTTCTACCTTGAAACACTCACATATACCATTGATGTATGTCATGAAGAGAAGTGGACCCAAGACGCTGCCTTGGACAACTCCACTGGTTATTGGTCTAGGCTTCGAGATAGTTGAGCCAACGTTTGTTATTTGGTAACTGTTGCGGAGAAAGAATTTTGACCAGTCTAAAAGCAGGTTGCAGATCTCAAGGGATCTTAGCCTACTGATAAGCAAGTTGTGTGGGACTCTGTCGAAGGCTTTAGTGATGTCGAGGTAAAGTACTATCACTATCTTTTCCTGATGTGTTTAGAGAAAGGAAGCTAATGCTTCGCTGACAAATGTGATGACTAGGATTCCATATGGATGGAGGAATGGATAAGTAAGCCTGAAAAATGAATAACAAAAGCGACAGGCGGACGAAATTCGAAATGGGAGCATAAGGATACTGCACAGCAGTGTATCAGCCATGAAATAAGTGGGTGAGGCCATCGTTCTGACTAAAAAGTTACTTAGTGAAATACCCACAACCAACTGTTTAGAGGTAGGTCTATGGGGGAGATGGAGGTTCATGAAAAAGTAGTGAAAACAAAACCTAGGCCAAAAATATCACCATGGAATAGTGGGAGTACAAGATTTGGAACCGGGTGCTCTCTTATGTGAAGAGAACTTGCGTACAAAATAAATAAATGTTTTATTCTCGTGTTAAAAAAGGATTTTAACATGAGAGGAGCCAGTTTACAGGCTTCATCACGTTGATACATCTCAAAATATCTACAAGACTTGAGCCGTGAGTGGTACTTATGGAATGTCACTAAACTGAATTAAAAACTGCCGAAGGTCCTGCTAGTTATGGAAGGAACGGGGAAATATTACGTTACAGCGTACATAGAGTGTTAAAGTTTAGATAATAGTAAATGTTGTCTTCATTTAACAGGTTTAACATGAGGGATACCACTTAACAAGCACCGCCAAACTCATAACTTTTGAAAGTATCTAGTATCAAATAATTTACATATCAAGTCATTAGTGTGCATAATCTTATTGAAATTTACTGAAATTCATGAGACGGATATGGATTGCCGTCTCCCATCACATGGATAGGTTCCATTGTCGATATCAAAAGCGCGCAGTGTTCAGAGTTTGCGTTGTAACCAACCGACGCTGTTAGTCCATTCGCATAGTTTGCTGGCTAGTAATATAATAGTTTATTACTTAGAATGGTCTTCAGTTTTTAGTTTGCTGACCACAAAGGACTCATTTACACAATCTGGAGTATCAATAAAGTATCCACAGTTATATAACCAACGTGTATGGCTACATCAATGCACATCCAGGACACCGTGTTACTTTTAAAGGTAATATAGATTAATTCTGGTGGGAATACTTGTTTTATTGGATGAAAATAGATGTTAAGACAGTCAATAGTCCATAGACTTCGAGTATCTTTTGCATTAGCATAGGCGGTATCATCCGAGAAGTGTATTTGGTGAGTAGTAAGTTCCATATGAAAAGGTCTCTTGGCACAGAGTACTAGAAAATGTCTAGTGTGGAGCCATTGCAGGTAAGTGACGTCCTGAGCCAATAAGTTAAATGAATTTATAAACATCAAAATAAAACTCATGCCTTTCACTTTAGTGACAACCACGCTTCATAAACAAATGTTTTATTCTTAAATTAAGAGTTTGACATAAGAGAAACCAGTTTACTGGCATCGTCAGACTACAATGGCGGGGAAGTCTCCACTAGTTGAGCCATCCTGAATGATACAGATGGGATCGCATCAAGGCCTACCATGATGTCACTAGTGACTGCAGGTTATGAAAAGAGCAGAAAAATATCACTTCAGAGCACAGTGCTTATCTGGGCATCCGGACTCCTTAACACAGGGTGATATAAGGTTGACACAAGGAAAAATCGCAGTCATTACGTTCCAGATACATAGAAGAAGGGACAACGGAGCTTGGGTTTGATAATGGTTTTATTTATTTGTTGAACTTAGGATTCACAGCTAACAATCAGGATAATTTACTCTAGACAACAAAAACGTAGCAAGCAAGAAGTCAGTGGCGGCAGTACAATGTCTTTGTTCCAAGGAGTCTGTTAGACAAGTCGACTGGGAAAAATTGGACGAGTACATCGGAAATTATTCATCATTTACTGGAAATCAACGGTGAAAACAAAGTTTACCGCAGGTGGAAATTCATAAGGAAGTTTGCTGGGCACCACCGTAATCCTACCGTCGTCGCCGTGTCTGGCAGATGCGGGACTTATGTCCTTGAATCGGGTATGGACGTGCAAGGTGACATATCAATGGATCTGCTTCCAGATACCGTGCAAGCCCCTTCTGAAGTTGGTCCAGTTATTCACCATTGCAACGCTAGTGCACGAACGGCCTTGGCTGAATTAAAAGCCCGTCAGTTGAGGGGAGTTAACGAAGTAGAGTCCCGGCGGTTGCAGGATAATCATCGGGGAAGAAATACTAGAACTTCAAGGAACCAAACAGTGTCTGTGGGCCACAAGGTTCTGTTTCTGTCAAGTGTGCTTGTGAAGTCAGCGGCCGTGAAAGAAAGGGAACAAATGTAACCTTGTCCTCGTTTAAAACATGCCTTGGGCTCCCAAAAGTAAAATTTTGTTCTTTCAGTGGGGGACCAGCCGACTACTGGCAACGTATGAGACGGTTTAAACCATGCTTAACATCCAATAAGGGGTTTGATGGTCATCACTTACTGTATCTGCTGCATTACTGAAAAGAGAGAGCGCGCGAGGATACAGAGAGACAGGGTGTCAGACACTTAGATCAGATGGCGACGACAGTGTGCAAGCTAAGAAGGTGGATGACTGGTTCAGAGGCGGCAGGAATAGTTCCTCGAAATCTGAAGGACTTCAAGGCCCAAGCCAACTCACGTGTCAGTAGGTGTTCCAACCAGGGAGTTTCAGGCCTTCATGCCGAAGCACTACACGATGTTTTAAAATTCCAGTCTGATTCCAGTGAGAAATCCTTGACCAGAAAAGGATGTCATCTAATGTTCCGAGTGTGCTTGACTCACTGGATCTGGTTACTCGGGTTTGGCTCCCACCGACCCACTCTTGAAAGGTTTTTTTCAAGTCTAATGTTGTTTGGGATCAACCTATGTTCTAATGACTTTCCTTTGTGAACACATTGTTTGATGTTTACGCTAAATCTCGGACTGATAACAATAACTGCATCCGGGGGTCCTGGGAGTGAGGAAAGGGGTGGTGTTAAGAGGTTTGAACCACCTTTAATCACATGATGCTTCTGAACCTAGTTATGGAGCTGTTGTGTACTGTTGGAACACTACTAAACACGAACCATCAAATGATGTACTGCTCTGTGGCAAAACTGAAATGTATTCCAATTTCGAGTCTACCAGAACGTCAGCTTTGTTTTCTGGTGAGGCAAACCAAAGCATTTCGCAACCTATCCACCGACAGACTGGAACAATGAGTGCATGTAACCCCCGTATTACCTGGTTCGTTTTGAACTTCTAAAAAGGCGCTTATTAGTTAATCTTTCGATGACTGGCTGCGCCAACCGTGGATCCACCAACTCGTGTTCCGACGAATACAGCACTGCGCAACAGACTCGGCGACCATCCCTACAGCCTACCATCAGATAGTGGCTGGGGCTTTGGACACAGCAACCAACCAGATATATCTCCTAGGTTTGATGAAGTTTGTGAGTTCCCTCCGGTTCGTGACCTTGGCCCGGGAGATATGTTTAGGAACGATCGCAGTGACATACTCTATCAGCAGCGGAATAAGTGACTTGAAAATCCCACCTGAGCACCCCGCCTGACAGCTTTGTCATTTGTTTGAATATTTTTGACCTTATTATGGATACTACACTTGTAACCTTAACCGCTGTAACATTGTCTTGTCATTTGCTGGCTTCCTTTGACTTAACACTCATTATTTGCCCTTGGTTTGATTGAAACTTATTATTAATGCTTCACTTTGCTAATACTGACAACATGGCGTTGTTTTACTGTTCCCAGCATTTTGTCTTGGCTCAACTTAAGGTTGCGCTGTGAACTGACTATTTGTCTTTTTACCGCCTACTGGAAACGCTTGTTGCCCGATTTGATTCTTGTGGACAGAATTTTGGTCTCATTTTGCTGGGAACATTCGTATTCACTCTCAGGTATTTAACCCAACAATTGTATCTGGTCAAATAGTTACTCGCTGTATAGCACCAGAACTGTTCCACCTCGTCCATCCGACCAAAACACTCCCTACCACTGTCGTAGGTCCCAAGATGACCGTGATTCCCCCGTTGAACCCTCGTAGTTTGGCGCTGGTGCCCCTACAGCTAGACATAAGCGTCCACTGAAGCCTGCTGCCACGTATTGTGAAGAGTGTCCTCGAAAGGGTCGACGTCCATCCGTCTGATTTGGTCCCTGAGGAATTTGGGTCTATACTACATCTTTATCTGCCTGTTACAGAAGCTACGGGAAAAAGTGCCCTCTGTAAAGCTTATAAGATGCAGGTGTAAAGGAAAAGTGATCTGAAAATCCCTCCCGATCACCCTTATTTGATTGTATTGACATTTATTTTAACATTTTTACCCTCGTTACGGATGGTGTACCTTTGACCCTCGCCGGTGTAATGTTATTTGCTTGTTTAACTGTCTTATTTGACTTTACACTCGGTATTTGCCTTTGTATGTTTGAGACTTATTATGAGTGTTTCACTTTCCTATTATGTGACGCTGGACTGTTGATAAGGTGATGTTGTTTTACTGCGCACGACATTTTGTTTTGGTTCAACTTACGGTTGTGCAGTGATTTGACTGTTTGCCTTTTGACTGTCTACTGGGAACGTTTGTTTGTTGATTTGATTCCTGTAGGCAGAGTTTTGATCCCTTTTGCCGGGAATATTCTTATTGACCGATAGGTATTTAACAGTTGTATTTTTTAACCAGTTTTTACCGTGTAGTACGTATTTGTACCCGAGAACGTTTTGGACTGTATAGTTACCCAACGGCACTGTTGAGGTATTTTTGTAATTTGACATAACTTATTGTTGCTTTGATAGTACCACAGATTTTGTTACGAATCTACCATTGGATTACTACAAACCGTGTTTTGATATTTCGATCCAACCTTTGACTGTGCGTCACTCGCGGAAGTTAGGAAGCTATACAGTAGAACGCAGGAACTAGTCAGATTCACGTCAGTTGGCACCGCCTAGCTATTTCCCGCGTTCAGGCCAAGATTATTGGATTCTGGCCGCTACAGCAGGTTCCGGAGGGAAGTGTCAGGGAGAAGGAAGACTTGCCACAACGTCCTACTGGACATATGCTTATTACGATGAAAACGCAAGATTCCTGTGGCCGAGCTTTCAGCTTTGATAACCGTCCTCACAAAGGAGATATTATAAAGCCTATAAGCGTATCCTTATAAGAAAGAAACTGTCGTCGCGCTGTAAGTGAAGCATCTGCTGAGGACCCTAAATTGAAAAAATACGTTCATCTCTTCATTTAGAATCTATTTCAAGACGCGAGATGCTCAGTAGTTTGTGTTCTGATGTCAGTGGTTTGAATAAAGCTATTTTGATGTGCCTCATGATAGGGATTTATGCCAGTGTTCATCGCATTCAAGTTCTTCTGAACGTTCCCCAGCAGGAAATAACACCAGTATGCTTTGCATAAAAAATTATATGGACACGCGTCGTTGTTACCGGCAATATCTGAGTGTCATTGCTCCTACTGAAGCTTAGAAAATTTAAAAAATAGGTCATCACACATACATGGCCTACTATAGGGTGCAATTGTTCAGAAAATAATGCTTCCGCCACACAACAGAAGTGAAAAGTAACACGAGCATTGCCACTCAGTATGAGGAGCGACCTGGCAATGGTGATTATGTCTCAGCACTTCGGTTAATGAATCGTATAAACAGTAAAGATACGTAGCATACCGAGTGCTGAGCATACACAAAGCAGAAAAATTCGAGTACTGCACGAGTTTGTGCTGTTTATAGAGAGCGTATACAGCCAGATTTAAGTCCTGCCGTGGAACGGTAATAAAACCTATGATCAGTATTAAGCAGCATCAAGCAGCAAATAGCGATCGTTTAGGCCCACGTGGTTGAAAACTAATTCATTAGAGCAAGTTAAGCCGAAGACGTGACTTAATCCAGGAACTGCCCTCACATTACGGTCTGTAATATGCAAGGTTCCGACGACAAACCGTCCATCATGTCTTCAAGGCCGGTGCTTCACATGAGGTCAGGTTCGGTTCTCCTCATCGCGAGTTGAACGGCTGTCATGAGTCAAAGAACCTGTGTGTTTGGATACAAATAGAGTTTGATTTTGGCCGACAGAACTTTTTAAAACGACGGTGAACACTGTTAGCCGAACAGACTCAAATGGTTACAGTAATTCAGTTACCATCCTAACGCTCATTCGATACGTGGCAATGGGATATGAATGTGCCCTACGTTTTCAGACCCAAAAATAACTGGTGCGTGCATTCAAACCAGTTTACAGGTCTGATCATTTGGCAGTGAGAAATAACTGTTATGTACAAGGTGAAGCTTTACACTAGATACCATTATTCACGGCACATGAGAGATGCGTCTATGGAGAGAACTTCAGTGCTTCGCAGGCAGCAAAGAATAAAACGTATAAATACCAACATAACTGTTTATCAAACTAAAGCAAGCTCATAGTGAAAATAGGAATTATTCGGCTGTTGTTTTTATCCTCCAATGTTCTTGAAGGTAGGGCAGGTAGTACAACCGTGAACTTGGGGTACCTGTTCTGGTTTCTTGCACCTGGCTTCGTATCGAAGTCCTTCGTTATATATTAGTAGACGCCGAGTAAAGTTTCCTTAGATGTTCTCTACTCGAATTCTATCGGACATTTTCATGTTCCATAGATAACTGTGTAATGCTCTAATGTTGGTCGAACCATAACCTTACATATTGTGAGCTTTGCCTCTGGTGTGAGTGTGTTTCTGTGTAACTGACACATGGGAGTTCTGCCTTTAGAAACTATTGAATCTTCATACTCCGTAAAAGTCAGAATCCTGTAGGAAGTGGTGATGACATCTTTCACAGTGTTGAAGATCTGCAGTGCGGTGTCGCCCAAGTGTAGTGTCACGTTTGGGTGGTGTTTATTGGAGTAGGGGATGCCACTCTTATTTGGGCTTAAAGGGAGCTGCCAGGTCACGCCATATGTGAATATTCTCTTCAGATCTTCCTGTATTTGAGAGAAACCCTATGCTAGTGCCGCACAAGAAATGCTTTAGAATGTCTCCAAGTAGCCTGAGAAGAGGTAAGGTATGTCATTTCGGATAACGCTGCAGATATCTTCTACAAAGAATAGGAAATTTAACGGTCGTAGCACACTACCTTGGATGACACCACTTTGTATGGTTCTAGAGGAAAATAAGCTGTTACTTAAGCTTAGAGCTTGGGAGCGACCCTCTAACGATGTTCTAAGCCATGACGGTAAAGGGCCTTCTAAACCATATGATTGCAACTTAGTGACCAGGGTCTGTGAGGCACCTTATCGAATGCCTGCTTGAAGTCTGAGAAAGTGGTAGTTACGGACAGGCCCCGGTCACGCCTGCTTGCAACATCGTCTGGATAGTCAAGATAGCTGGTAGCGCTTGGCCAGCCTTTCAAGAATCTATGTTGTGCTGGTGAGAGTAATTGGTTTGTCGTCATGTAGTCTACAACTTCTTTCACAATCACCTTTTCTATAGTCCTGGACATTACTGACATGATGTTTATAGGTCGGTAGTTTTCTATATTAAATGTCGGCCTACTTTTGTGCTTGGGACATGTGTATGACGGTCTTTAGTCCTAACGGTAGTTGCCACTGGAGAGGGACATATCAAAGAGCTCAAGAAGAATCAAGGGTATATCTTTGCCACCTCTTTTTAGTAGGATTGTTGGAATTCCATCAGCTCCCGCACCGCATGAAGTTCAAATTGATGCTGTAGCTAAGGAACTGTTTTGTTTAGCGAAGAGCACGGTACTTATCGAGTTGATATTGACGGTGCACCAATGACTTTAATTTCGACCTCTTGTGTAAAGCAGCCAGCAAAATGGTAACCGAACAGCCCGCGGACTTGTAGTGGGTCGTCGTAGAGGATGTCGTTGTCTATGAATAAACTGAGTTTACTATTTCTGGGGCTGCTTGTTCGGGTTTTCATCAGCTTCACCAGTGATTCTGCATTACCGGCTTTACAGCATTGTATGCGTTCTTACTTAACTGCTTCTAGCACTTTTTCTACCCTTAAGTTGTCTTATGTGTCTTTGAGTGTGACGAGCGATGAAAAGTCATTTGACTTACAGTACTCTCTGGGACGGTTTCGCATGCGGTTGCGTACTTTCGTAAATATATGGTCAACTCTGTTTTTCCTAATTTCTATTTGGAGCAGTGGAGCAATATAGCTCCAAGTTTGCAATGGTGAGAACTTCTTGGTTCTGGCAGATTACTCCCCGCTGTGTAACCCGTATCATCGTAGTAGGGTGGCTTATATGTGGTGAACAGCATACTCACCTGACTTCAAACGACATTCAAATCCACTTAATCGTGGTGTCAGAAACAGTCTGTTCTTAGAATTCCCCACAAACGTCTCTTCATCAAATTTTCTTATTTTCTAGTCGCTGAGACTCCCATTAATCCACTTCTTCAAGCCAAAACTTACTTCGTATTCGAACACCACTGCATACGCCCGCGTGCATGACGATTACTTATTCCTTGTCGCTGAGATTCTCGATTGGACACGTTGTTTGATGTGCTCCGCCGTTCAGACAGGTAGTCTTAGAGCTATACTTTGTGTTTACCATGCGTTCAAAGCCACCGACTACTATTTCACCATAGTTTATGGATAATAAGGCAGATAACCTTCATGCAGCAACTCTCAAATCTACATCTGATCCCTCCGCCTGATCATTTTGTTCATATATTGCTGCTCATTGACTTAGGCACACGATAAATTGTTCTATACCCGCGTTTCTGTTTCCTTCTGGTAGACAGATTCACAACGTGACCACCGCTTAACGATTAATGTGACATTTCACCCCGAATTTATGGCTGAAGTTGAGACTGTGTTTAGAACTGTCAGTATTACATGCTGTTTGTATCCAAACATGCAGGTTCTCCAACCAATAACAGCCACTCACTTCATAGTGACGAGGACAGAAACTGACCTCATATGAAGCGCCGGCCTTGAAGGGATACTGAATGGTTTAATGATGAAACCTCGCGGGTCGCAAAATGAGAACGGTTTTCGGATTGAGTTTCAACCTTAACTTGACATATTTTCATGAATTTGTTTTTAATTGCATAGACCTAAATAATCGCCACATGCTGCTTGACACTGATTCCAAGCCTTGTCTTTCCTCTGCACCTGGATTTGAATCTAGTTTCAAATGCTCCCTGTAAATAGCAAAAGATTGTTGATTATTCGCATTTTTCAGCTTCGTTTGTGCTCGGCATTTAAAGTTCTGTGTGCTTTTACCATTTATGTGACTCGTTGACTGAAGTCTCGAGGCTTAATCACAGCTGCTTATTTAAAGCTTACACTGGCCGACAATGCCTATTTTACTATTCACTATTGTTGTGCAGCGAAAGGGTAATTATCTGATATCTGTAATCAGCAGCATGGGAACAACTGCATCCTGGCAGACCATGTATGGTGTGTTGATGCATTCTTACCGAATTTTCTCAGCCCCACCGGCAACAATAACATTCGGATATTGCCTGTAAGAACCACGTGTTCGTATAATTTACTACTTGAAACATATTAATATTAAATATATGATACATTATACATTAACCAGGAAATCCATACACCTTCCACATTACATCCCACGGATGAGATTAGGGCAGTTGGGGCTGTTTCAGTGATCAAGCAACTCTGCTGTACCCCCCACTTACTGCCACCACTGATGGAAGTACCTTCAGACCTACCCCTCAAAAAGCTTTACAAATACGCAACGAATACCAAATTTTTAGTCAGAATATACACATGAAGAGCAAGGCTATACATATAATGGCAGGCACGGTACTGAGTACATATGTAAAGATATACGCATGAATAACTTCGCTAAACCTTGGTTCATCTCTATCTATCGCCTCTATCCCCATAGTAAATAGAAAATTGGAAACCTGCAATTAGGTTGCAATTACATTATTCCGACAGCACGTTCCTCAAATATAACTGCCTCGGTCTCCAACCGACTCTTTCGCGATCACAGAATCTGAGATGCACGTCCTAATGGAATCACATGAAGATCCTCCCATGCAGGCTCCCGACACTCATTCTCAAAATGCTACAAGTAATGATGAATCTACCACGGCAATATCTTCGTGAGAGTGCTCGGGAAAACGCAGGGCAAAACGCGGAACCATTTTTCACACACGGGGTAAATCGGGGATAATGTCTTCTCGGAACGTGTAGAATAAAAAGCGCGGGGCAAAACACGGGGAAAAGAGGGGCAAAACTCTGGAACATGCAGTATTTCATCTTCAGAGGTACGCTACTTACCATCTGTGATCAGCTTAAACTTTCAATTGGATGATTGTCTGACTTCATTCCAGCAATTCTCTGCAGCTGAAGATGACATAATTTTAGCCTTCTTTTATTATCTGTTTAGCAGTGCTGCATTGCACTGTATATATAGTCCAGATCGTCCTCCAGATTTAAGCGTTTATCATAGCTGTGTGGGCCGAAAGTTCGACGGGGAAACCACATGCATCCAATTTTGTTTTTATCGACGGCAGCCAGTGGCGTGTAACTGATTTCAAACAACTCTCTTCTTTCCGGTGATGTGAGCCACGAAACTATAAATTCGGCGAGATTTGTGGTGGATTTCAGTGCAATACCTCCTAGTATCGTGGCACGTAAAGGTCTGTTACACACTGTTATAACCCCTACACAAGTGTACTCACGGTTAGAGGAAAGTGTCTCACTCGTCGAAACACTTTTTCGTCAACGTAGGAAAGTGTATGATGAGGGATGCCTTACGCTTGGCACGGGGCGTGAATTCAGAAGGGGTCTTGGGAGCGCTTACTGTGGGACAGGGCTCACAGGTTTATCAAACGAATCAAGAAACCGCAGTCACAAACTATTGTGGATTTGAACATGACCTAACATTCCTCATCATAACTTCAATTTAGGGTGTAATGGGAGAGAATGCATCTGAGTACACCTTCGATAACATTGTAGTTGATGGGTAGTAGATGCAAATGTAAGTCAGTCGCGGGGTACACTGTATTGTCACAACCTAATGAAACTTAATCAGGTGCAACCAGTGGAAGTGACAACGACGGCGACGTTTCCAGCACAGCCGCTGGAATATGTCCGTTTCAAGATATATCATTTTGAACTGGGGGGAGATTACTGCAAACCGTGCACCAACTTGTGTCGCAGATTCGGACAGGCCGTCGAAAAATTTTGAATCAAGCACGTAAAACCTGCCTAAGAAGGCGAATTGGGCTTGGCCTCTACCTTCATATTGGGTTAGAAAAAAGCCAAGTATGCTAATACTGCAATCCGAAGGGACGAATAAATTTGGGGCTACCGAGATGCAACTGAGTATTGATGAACCATCATTTCACAAGGATTATGCACAACAACGGTGGTCTTTTCTAGGCTGAATCTCAGATCCCGCGACAATGAATGTATTTTTAATTGATATTTACTGTGGCATTAGCCTTGCCAAGTTAGCTAGTTTGCTAGTCACTAGCCCGTCCGAAGCCCGGAAAAAGAGGGAAGGTTGGGCATGGGACTAGCAACCGTACCCAGTTAAACCAACCTAGTAGCTAAAGAAACTTCAGCGAAAATATAAAAAATAAAGATCAACCTATCCGTCGCTGGAGTTGGGGAGACGAAATGATGCCAGCCGGTAAAAGCCATCGGGAGGAAAATTGGCCGATGCTTTTCCCGTCGATCAGAGTAAACGTGAGGACATGAAATGTCGGTAAAATGTCTGAGGCAGAAATGTAGCCCAGAATGCAAAGGAGATGAGGAGGTGTGGCATAGAAATGCTAAAAGTCTGCGAAAGCTGATGAAATGAAAATGGGCTCCACTAACAGTCAAAAGCTGAGTCAAAAATCTACGACGATGTTGACGCCCAGATGACAGTCAAGAGCACAAAGTGTTGGGAGTGGCCCTCATGACGTCTCCAAGAGCATCCGACGCTCGCAGTAAAGCATAACAAAAACCCTAATGCGGGATCAGGATCATGGCAGCAAGATTCGACTCAAAAGATAAGAAATTCACAATCACACGATACCATGCACCTACAAATAATGGAAACCGAGAGAGCCAGAGGAGTTCTACAGGCAGCTGCAGTCAGTAATGAAAAAGATCCCACCCAAGATAGTGACAAAAACTCAGAATTGGTGGGGTGACAAGAAAGCAAAACTAAGAGAAACAACAAATGAATAACTGAAAAATATCCTCATTCTCAAGTTATGAATCTAACATGTGAGAAGCCGGTTTACAGGCATCATCAAATTGATAATTGTAGAGAAACCTAAAAGTTTTGAGCAGTCTTGAATGGCACAGAAGAAGGACACTAAGGCCTACCATAATATAAAATGTCTAGATGTTATGAAAATAGCAGGAAAATATCACTTCACATTACGTACACATCGTCCTGAGTGTGGATCATTCCTACTCATAAATCTTCTTCCACACCGTACTGGCATTAAACGCCGCAACACCCGGTGTTTGCGTTATGAGTAGTCGACATGACTGACCCATCTGTGAAACCCAGTGTTTAGTCAGATAAACGCCTATTTTAACGGTAATTCTTATATTCCTAGATTTATTGACCAATAATAACTTACTTCGATGATTTCAGGAATAAGTTAGCATCCGTACAATCATTCAATCCAGGTGAATGTCCGAATTCAGGCGTTTCCTACTCTTCAAGTGTTACCTTTTCCAGCAATTCACACTCGTAATATTGAAAACACTTGTTGTGGTGCAAGTAATTAGAGAATGGAAGAATCGTCGTTCAACAGTGGTGAATACTACACATGTGTAAAACTTCATAGACTTCATATTGAAGTATGCAACATTGTCGAGGAGATACATTGGCTGTTAATTGACTTCGGTTAGATGGATTGATACAAGACAAAGTATTGGCGAAATCTGTTGCATAGCATTATTATGGATGTGTTGCCGTTAGGTAAAGCGATCTCTCAGGTTTGATTGTTTATCCAGATTTCCGCTGCATTTGTCATGGACCAGAAATTGGAGGCCAGTTATTGTGCTTGAGGCTTCGCGTGTGGTATTAATTAGGGTACTGGTAGGGAGATGAGTCAGCTGTGAAGCTGTTCAAGAAACAGGAAATCAGGAGCAAGCCAGTTGAATACTTCTAATATCAGTTTCCAGTATTGCATACGAAGTAGGGTTTCCAGTAAGTTGGTACTTTTTGATCGAACTAATGCTTAGAACTTTCTCTTCAGGCTGGCATTGGAAAGAGAAGAGAAAAGAAAGCGCAAGGAGAAACTGGATAATGGAATACCACGTAAAACAAACTAGGAGGGGAGAAGTTCTTGCCTTTTCAGTCATGTAAACTTCAATTTATGCATATAAGAATAACTCTTCCCTTTTTTCTTACATGAAATTCACGCGAGTTGTTAGACAGACAGTTTTTCTTGATAAACTTAAAGGGAACACAGCCTATGTATTTTGCTGCACAATCCGACCAGGTGGACCAGTAATCCCACACCCTTCATGAGTCCATTTGGATAAAAGGTGCTTGAGATTTATGGTAGTATTGCTCCACGCGTATAGAGGTCCTAGTATGTTTTCATTAGCCCAGAACATAATAATAATATTTATTCCTGAATATGCAGGCAAATACCATTTTTACAGGCATGAATAAGTTTGTATACAAATTACATTCATCTTCATGGAAGGTAATCTGAATCCCTACCTATTGTCACTAGAAGATATAGGTGCTGCATTTTCATATGGTGGAACATCCCAGCAGAATAAGCGTGCAGAAAATTTACAAGTTGGACAAGTGGAGGTATCGTCTTCGCATTAACAAAAAACCAGGTTTGTATCTAGACACTACAGGTATTACCTGGAGAAAAATAAAGCTTGAAGCTAACACTTCCATTGTAGCAGTATGTACTTTTTGCTTGAGACAATGATGAAAAGTTTGTGGATTGTTCACATATTGTACTTCATTGACGATTCCAAGACCGTATAATTCATCCATGTTAACACTATTCCACAACAAAGATTCGTCATCTTGATGAATATTATGGCTGAAAGCCAGATGTCTTCACTTTTCCAACTCCAGCATCCAGAAGCAATAGACTTGTTTGAATGCACCGAATGGGCTTCCAGGACAACTTGTCCTTCGTTTTCACTGGTCGTGACAGCCTTGCAGTTGGTAGGTGTTGGACTTTGCTGGTCACTTTTATAATGAGTTGATCCTAGATTTTGATAATTATGAAGTTGTGGTCCAGTGAACATTTTTTGTTTCTGCTTGTTGTAGTTAGGTATTCTGAACTTGGTAAAGCCGGTTACCCTCCATAAAGGGTAGTCTCAGCCATGATCTGTTCCTTAAGTAATAAATTCCCGTTGGCAACAAAGCCAACGTTTAGAACTGAATTATTTTTCTACAACGAGAAAGAAACAGACAAAGCAGCAGGCGGAGAAAGCAAGAATTTCAACAAGGAGAGTGTTTTCTATGTTCATGTTTCTCCCTACTTAACTTCCCTTGCTATGGCTTTCTTTGTATATCCTTCTTCCATAGAGTATTTCCAAATATAAATTTCATGCTGTCGTGTGGTGTAGGATTTCTGTTTTCGATTATCGTGTTGGGTGTGGTACATGTATAGTGCGTAGACGAGTGAAGGACTCATAATCTGTTAGGAGCTTATGAAGTGCAAAACGGAAGAGAGATAATGAACCTGAAGTACGTATTTCCTCAGGAAGTCCATTCCAGATGTGAGGGAACATATTGATGAAGAGGTTTCTTCGCAATTTGGTCTCACAACACTCATTTTCAGCTAACAGAGTTTGATTACGTGAATAGTGAGTAGATATCACAAGTATTTTAATTTCCGGGCCACATGAGTGCGCTTGCTTACGAAGTAATTTATGGTAAAATATAAGGTTCATTCTGAGTCGCCTTTTCCAGAGAGGTCCCAGTCCTAGCATGTTGCATCTTGAGGTGTAGTCTAGGCTGCAGTTGGCTTCTAGTGTTCTTAGCGTAAAGTGGCGTTGCACTCCTTCAATTTTTCCTTTGTCGCTTGCACGAAGGCCACTAAACGGGCAGTATTATAAAATTGGGCGGATGCTCACTCTGTGGAGTGGGACCCTTGATTCAGTGATATAAAAGTTATGGACGACGCATCCAAGGAGTCTGTGTGACTTGGATGCCATACAAGCCATCTGCTCGGAGAATGCTAGGTCACTGGAATATCTAAGACTAAGACCTAGCACTGAAGAAAGTCTAGGTAGCCTTTGTCCGCATACTTAGAGAGACACATCTAGGTTACCGCTGCCTATGCTAAGCCAATCACATTTGTCGATGTTGAACTTGGGATGGGACTCGTCACACCATTTAGCAACTTCACTTAACTCTTGTTGAGCAGTAGATAGCGCATTATCTAGTTCATGGGTGTGACACGAGTATACAACCCAGGGTCATAAGCGTACAGGAATGTTTCCGCTGCAGGGAAGCACTTTCGCATACTAGTAATATAAGTTATGAACAACAAAGGTCCAAGAACACTATCCTGAATTACTCCACTAGTTATGAACCTAGGTTTAAACTGCATAGAATTCACTTTGACGATTCGACCACGACCACTTAGAAATGATTTTAGCCAATGGAGCAAGGGGTCATGAATGCAATCGATTATAGCCTATCAAAGAGAACACTGTGTGGCACCTTGTCAAATGCCCTTGATATATCGAAGCATAGAACAATGACAGTTTTGCGTGCTTCGTGGCTACCGGTCATAATGTTGAAGAAATCGAAATGGCAAGTAACGCAAGGCCTGTTTTCAATGAAATCGTGCCGGGACTTTGTGATGGAGTTTCCTCTAAGTAGGTAGTCAGATATGCCGCTCTCAACCACTTTTTCCATAATTCGGGAGACGACTGGCGTTATGTTGATAGGTCTGTAGTTAACAGCATCGGCTTCGTCACTGGACTTGTAGCGAGGAATTATAAAGCTAGTTTTCTACTCGCTGGGATACTCCCCACTTTCCATTGATAGTGTGAATATCTTAAGCAAGAACAGCGGCATATCATTACCACTGTTTCTGATGACTACTGAGTTTGGGCCCTCTAGTCCCATACCTGTCGATAGTTTCAGGCTTTTGATAGCCTCAGTGATACTTCTGACAGTGACCTCCCTTCTAGTACATGAACTAGTGGCAATTGGAGTAAAGCTAGTTGGGTTGAGCGCATTAGGGTTTAAATCAGCGAAAGATTCCCTAAACATTTCACTACTCTTGTTGGGATCGTTGTGTACCACCCCAGTGTGTAGTAGATATGCCACACCCCTTGATGGCTTCGGGCGTTTACTCAGAAGGGATGTCAACCCGTGTATTCTACAGTCACTTTTGAGAGCGGCAATCTCTTCGTTTGCTGCGTGTTTTGCATGTAGTGTCTTGACAGATTCGTAAGTCTCATAAATTAAGTACAGTGACATGAAGTCTTTCGACGAGTGGTATTGTGATGATAATCTCTCAAGTTTTTTGCGGAATATTTTAGGGATATATAGATCCAGCTCCTTATAAACCCTAACTATTTTCCCCGTAGCAACAGTATCTAGACGCGGCTCTTTATTTCCATAGAAAAGTGAGTGTGTCTGCTAATGAGGCTGTGGTAGAGTAGTCATCCCATGGAGAGCACCTGAGAAGCTCGATGAGTACTTCCCATTCTACATTGTTTTAGCTTCCATGCCGAGTAAAATTTGAAGGTTGTTTGTTTTTCTCATTAGGAGGAAGAACTGGTAAGTGACAGAGTACCATCCTATGGTCACTGTTAGAGAATTCGTCACTAACATGAGTGGCGACGGGGATGACGTCATAGCAAGAGACTAGGTCCAGTGTACTATCTCCACGCGATCGGACTCCCAGTTAACTTCAGGTAGGTTAAAGTCGCCTGCAATCAGTTTGAAGTCAACAGTGAGGGATCCAGAGTGAGCAAATGATCTAGCCATCAGCTTATCATTTTCGTTTGCTGAACATGGGGCACTGTACACACAGCCTATTAGGATTTTGTAGCTGGTACCGTTCATAACGATTCAAAGTGAGTCCGGCAGATCACTGAAGATATCATTTTAAATCTTATTTGAGGTAGCAGGGCTGCACACACATATCAAACGGACTCTACCACGCTTGTGATTACGATTATTGCGACACAGAGTATAACCATCTATACACAGGTCCACGTCCAGGATTGAATCAGTACATTATGAATCAGTAACTAATAATGCAGCTGGTTTGGTTGGTAAAACCGTCGCTCTAAGGTCAGGTACCCTCTTAAGTAGCGAGCAGACTATCGACAAGTATGGGACTACAGGGCCCAAACTCAGTAGTCATCAGAAACAGTGGTAATGATATGCCGCTGTTCTTGCTTAAGATATTCACACTATCAATGGAAAGTGGGGAGTATCCCAGCGAGTAGAAAACTAGCTTTATAATTCCTCGCTACAAGTCCAGTGACGAAGCCGATGCTGTTAACTACAGACCTATCAACATAACGCCAGTCGTCTCCCGAATTATGGAAAAAGTGGTTGAGAGCGGCATATCTGACTACCTACTTAGAGGAAACTCCATCACAAAGTCCCGGCACGATTTCATTGAAAACAGGCCTTGCGTTACTTGCCATTTCGATTTCTTCAACATTATGACCGGTAGCCACGAAGCACGCAAAACTGTCATTGTTCTATGCTTCGATATATCAAGGGCATTTGACAAGGTGCCACACAGTGTTCTCTTTGATAGGCTATAATCGATTGCATTCATGACCCCTTGCTCCATTGGCTAAAATCATTTCTAAGTGGTCGTGGTCGAATCGTCAAAGTGAATTCTATGCAGTTTAAACCTAGGTTCATAACTAGTGGAGTAATTCAGGATAGTGTTCTTGGACCTTTGTTGTTCATAACTTATATTACTAGTATGCGAAAGTGCTTCCCTGCAGCGGAAACATTCCTGTACGCTTATGACCCTGAGGTTGTATACTCGTGTCACACCCATGAACTAGATAATGCGCTATCTACTGCTCAACAAGAGTTAAGTGAAGTTGCTAAATGGTGTGACGAGTCCCATCCCAAGTTCAACATCGACAAATGTGATTGGCTTAGCATAGGCAGCGGTAACCTAGATGTGTCTCTCTAAGTATGCGGACAAAGGCTACCTAGACTTTCTTCAGTGCTAGGTCTTAGTCTTAGATATTCCAGTGACCTAGCATTCTCCGAGCAGATGGCTTGTATGGCATCCAAGTCACACAGACTCCTTGGATGCGTCGTCCATAACTTTTATATCACTGAATCAAGGGTCCCACTCCACAGAGTGAGCATCCGCCCAATTTTATAATACTGCCCGTTTAGTGGCCTTCGTGCAAGCGACAAAGGAAAAATTGAAGGAGTGCAACGCCACTTTACGCTAAGAACACTAGAAGCCAACTGCAGCCTAGACTACACCTCAAGATGCAACATGCTAGGACTGGGACCTCTCTGGAAAAGGCGACTCAGAATGAACCTTATATTTTACCATAAATTACTTCGTAAGCAAGCGCACTCATGTGGCCCGGAAATTAAAATACTTGTGATATCTACTCACTATTCACGTAACCAAACTCTGTTAGCTGAAAATGAGTGTTGTGAGACCAAATTGCGAAGAAACCTCTTCATCAATATGTTCCCTCACATCTGGAATGGACTTCCTGAGGAAATACGTACTTCAGGTTCATTATCTCTCTTCCGTTTTGCACTTCATAAGCTCCTAACAGATTATGAGTCCTTCACTCGTCTACGCACTATACATGTACCACACCCAACACGATAATCGAAAACAGAAATCCTACACCACACGACAGCATGAAATTTATATTTGGAAATACTCTATGGAAGAAGGATATACAAAGAAAGCCATAGCAAGGGAAGTTAAGTAGGGAGAAACATGAACATAGAAAACACTCTCCTTGTTGAAATTCTTGCTTTCTCCGCCTGCTGCTTTGTCTGTTTCTTTCTCGTTGTAGAAAAATAATTCAGTTCTAAACGTTGGCTTTGTTGCCAACGGGAATTTATTACTTAAGGAACAGATCATGGCTGAGACTACCCTTTATGGAGGGTAACCGGCTTTACCAAGTTCAGAATACCTAACTACAACAAGCAGAAACAAAAAATGTTCACTGGACCACAACTTCATAATTATCAAAATCTAGGATCAACTCATTATAAAAGTGACCAGCAAAGTCCAACACCTACCAACTGCAAGGCTGTCACGACCAGTGAAAACGAAGGACAAGTTGTCCTGGAAGCCCATTCGGTGCATTCAAACAAGTCTATTGCTTCTGGATGCTGGAGTTGGAAAAGTGAAGACATCTGGCTTTCAGCCATAATATTCATCAAGATGACGAATCTTTGTTGTGGAATAGTGTTAACATGGATGAATTATACGGTCTTGGAATCGTCAATGAAGTACAATATGTGAACAATCCACAAACTTTTCATCATTGTCTCAAGCAAAAAGTACATACTGCTACAATGGAAGTGTTAGCTTCAAGCTTTATTTTTCTCCAGGTAATACCTGTAGTGTCTAGATACAAACCTGGTTTTTTGTTAATGCGAAGACGATACCTCCACTTGTCCAACTTGTAAATTTTCTGCACGCTTATTCTGCTGGGATGTTCCACCATATGAAAATGCAGCACCTATATCTTCTAGTGACAATAGGTAGGGATTCAGATTACCTTCCATGAAGATGAATGTAATTTGTATACAAACTTATTCATGCCTGTAAAAATGGTATTTGCCTGCATATTCAGGAATAAATATTATTATTATGTTCTGGGCTAATGAAAACATACTAGGACCTCTATACGCGTGGAGCAATACTACCATAAATCTCAAGCACCTTTTATCCAAATGGACTCATGAAGGGTGTGGGATTACTGGTCCACCTGGTCGGATTGTGCAGCAAAATACATAGGCTGTGTTCCCTTTAAGTTTATCAAGAAAAACTGTCTGTCTAACAACTCGCGTGAATTTCATGTAAGAAAAAAGGGAAGAGTTATTCTTATATGCATAAATTGAAGTTTACATGACTGAAAAGGCAAGAACTTCTCCCCTCCTAGTTTGTTTTACGTGGTATTCCATTATCCAGTTTCTCCTTGCGCTTTCTTTTCTCTTCTCTTTCCAATGCCAGCCTGAAGAGAAAGTTCTAAGCATTAGTTCGATCAAAAAGTACCAACTTACTGGAAACCCTACTTCGTATGCAATACTGGAAACTGATATTAGAAGTATTCAACTGGCTTGCTCCTGATTTCCTGTTTCTTGAACAGCTTCACAGCTGACTCATCTCCCTACCAGTACCCTAATTAATACCACACGCGAAGCCTCAAGCACAATAACTGGCCTCCAATTTCTGGTCCATGACAAATGCAGCGGAAATCTGGATAAACAATCAAACCTGAGAGATCGCTTTACCTAACGGCAACACATCCATAATAATGCTATGCAACAGATTTCGCCAATACTTTGTCTTGTATCAATCCATCTAACCGAAGTCAATTAACAGCCAATGTATCTCCTCGACAATGTTGCATACTTCAATATGAAGTCTATGAAGTTTTACACATGTGTAGTATTCACCACTGTTGAACGACGATTCTTCCATTCTCTAATTACTTGCACCACAACAAGTGTTTTCAATATTACGAGTGTGAATTGCTGGAAAAGGTAACACTTGAAGAGTAGGAAACGCCTGAATTCGGACATTCACCTGGATTGAATGATTGTACGGATGCTAACTTATTCCTGAAATCATCGAAGTAAGTTATTATTGGTCAATAAATCTAGGAATATAAGAATTACCGTTAAAATAGGCGTTTATCTGACTAAACACTGGGTTTCACAGATGGGTCAGTCATGTCGACTACTCATAACGCAAACACCGGGTGTTGCGGCGTTTAATGCCAGTACGGTGTGGAAGAAGATTTATGAGTAGGAATGATCCACCCTCAGGACGATGTGTACGTAATGTGAAGTGATATTTTCCTGCTATTTTCATAACATCTAGACATTTTATATTATGGTAGGCCTTAGTGTCCTTCTTCTGTGCCATTCAAGACTGCTCAAAACTTTTAGGTTTCTCTACAATTATCAATTTGATGATGCCTGTAAACCGGCTTCTCACATGTTAGATTCATAACTTGAGAATGAGGATATTTTTCAGTTATTCATTTGTTGTTTCTCTTAGTTTTGCTTTCTTGTCACCCCACCAATTCTGAGTTTTTGTCACTATCTTGGGTGGGATCTTTTTCATTACTGACTGCAGCTGCCTGTAGAACTCCTCTGGCTCTCTCGGTTTCCATTATTTGTAGGTGCATGGTATCGTGTGATTGTGAATTTCTTATCTTTTGAGTCGAATCTTGCTGCCATGATCCTGATCCCGCAGGAGGAGTTTGGTTCCCCTTTCCTGAGATTGCTTCTTTTTGTTTTCCACGTTGGCATGCTGTTTTATCCTGCTGAATTTTACCATTTTGAAGGTTGGCATGTAACCTTATGTGACCTTGTAGTTCAAGAAATCTTTTGGCGTCGAATGAAGTAGTGTACTTGAAGATCATGAGGCACCTGGACTGCGATGACTATTTGCATAGGGGCTTACAGTCACAGTGTATTCCTGTCATACCGCATGAGCTTGATACCTTTTTCTGAAATACATCCAATTCTAGGGTATAAGGTATTTTATGAACGAGGGCCTGTTGGGACAATGATAGTCTCTCCATCACCTCCGTTGCAAATGGTCTGCTAAGTTTTCTGCTTTCTCCATATGGTCTTCAACTAAATTTTCATGCTTCACAAGAAGATATGCCAATGAATGGAAATCCCCATCTGTTCTCCGTATCTCTTCCATTATGGTCTTAATGTCATCGATTTCTTTCCTGTGGTCTTTAATACTGCAACTCATGACTGCTTCGATGGCCTAAGTTCTGACAAAAGGCGTAGGGCATACCAGTTTAACGAGATCTGATGTATACGGCGTAACAATGCTTCTATCACACAAAGGAGTGCCGGAATGACCAAGTCTTTGCTTTTTCTCATTAGAGCAGCCAATTTTAGAACGTTCAGCCTTAAATCTTCCCTTTTAAAAAGACGTTAAAATCGAAACTTAGTGCTGAAGTAGAAAAGCAGCAAACGGCTATACGTAGTACACCGAAACGTTGGTAACAATTTATGTGAGGAGAATAGTGGGGCCGTAAACCAAATATATGGGTGAGATTGAAACATTACTGCAAAAAATAGCCAAAAGAAGTTGGACACAGCAATAAATTTCGAAATCTATGTGATCGAGAAGCACATGAAAAAAAGCGTATTGATTCAACTTTGCCGCTTCTGTGGACAACACAGGAATACAATTCATCATCGGAAGAGAAGAAATCTGTGAAATCAAAGGACACTGAATCCCACACAATGTTTGAAGCTACCAAGGCTACCCACATTGCAAAAGAGATGAGAAGGTAGGACATAGAAATACTAGGAGTCTGCGAAAGCTGATGGAAAGAAAATGCGATCCCAAAACTGTCAACTGGAGAGTCAATAATCTACTCCGATACTGTCACCCGGACGACAAACACGAACACACTACTTTTTCCAGTGGATGTCATGATGTCCCCAACAGCACTGAAGGCTCTCAGTCAATGGGAACCAATCTCCTCCTGCAGAATCGGGATCGTGACAACAAGATTCATCTCAAAAGGAAAGAACGTCACAATCACACAATCTTACGCTTTACACCCACAAATAATACAGATTAAGAGAAGAAGGAGGAATTCCACAGACAACTGCATTCAGTAACGCACAAGACTTCAGTTGGCGACACCAAAATTCTAATTTGTGACATGGATGCCAAACTGGGAGCAGGCAATACAGGTAGAGAACTCATCATCGATCGAGAAGCGATCTGTGAAATCAACGAGAATTGAAAAATGTTTGCGGAATTCAGCGCATTCAACGAGTTGGTGGTCGTAGGTAGTGTGCACAAACACAAGGATATTCACAAAGCGACATGGGTTTAACCAGATGGACACACAACACAGAAAATCAGAACGACTTCATCTCAATCTCAAGAAAGTGGAAACGCAGCCTGCTGGACTGGACACAAGATCAAGAAGGGAAGCAGATGTGGGTGGGTCACACTAATCATTATCTTGCGCAGGGGACCTACCTACAAAATCAAGTTGAAAGCCTTCAAAGAAGCTGGTGATAGACCACAGTTCAAGATCAACACCCGGACCAAAAACTGAAGGACAAAACTACAAAGGACATCTTCACGTCAAACATCTGAACAAAATGGGAGACATTGAGCAACATCCCTGAAGAAACCTCCGTGGAAGAACACTAGAACCATTTGAAAGAGATCTGGAAAGAAACCTGCATAACCATATTAGGAAGGGAGAGGAAACAAGACAAGGAATGGATCTCAACGGACACACGGAAACTAATAGAAGAGAGGAAGATGGTGATGATGAAGCAGAAGATGAACTAGTGCAGTGCAAGGATGCACGACGAAAAGAAGAACTGAGTACAACGTAGAAAACACCGGACAAAGAAGTAAGGAAGAGTGCGCACAAAGACAAAAGACACTTACTTCTACGACACACTTACAAGTGAAGCAGAACAGGATGCTGGTAGGAGAGACCTGACAGCATTATATCAAATAACCAGGTTACTATTCGGGAGGAGATCAACGCAGACGAAACCAATGAAAGATAGTGAAGGGAACCTAGTTACCGCCAAAGAGGAGAAACAAAGGAAATAATGGGCTGACCGCTTCAAAAAACTCTTGAACTGACCACCACCTGCAACTCATCTAGAAATACCATCAGCAGCCGAGCCAAAGAACTATCAGTCAACACAAGCCCTCCGACAAAAACAGAAGTGAAGCCCTGAACGCCGTAAGGCTTCTGAAAGCTGGGAAAGCAGAAGGACCAAATGGAATTCTGCCAGAAGCACTGGAAACAGATGCAGAGACAACAGCAGACACGCTCACACCAATACTGCAGAAGGTTTGTTGGGAAGGAAGGAAGGAAAGGTACCTGCCGATTGGAAGAAGGGCTACCTTGTCAAACTCCAAAAGAAGGGAGACCTAATTCTCTGCAATAACTGGTGCGAAATCATGCTCCACATTTGTCCACCCCAAGCTGAATATCAAGACACATCATCATGGAGGGAATAAAGGATGCGCTGGATTCAAAATTACGACCGGAACAGGCCGGCTGGCTTCAGGAAGAACAAATCATGTGCAGATCAAATCGCAGCACTACGCATCATCATAGAACAGAGCATAGAATGGCAGTCAACTCTCTACCTAGACTTCATCGACTTTGAAAAGGCCTTCGACAGCGTCGACCAAGAAGTAATCTGGCAGTTGCTTCAACACTACGGTCTTAGTGCCATAAACCTTTATCAACCTCATTCAACAGCTATATGTTATACGATGCTATATGCCAAGTGATTCACAATGCAAAGCTCAGCGATGCCTTGAAGTGAAAAAACGAGTAGGACAAGGTTGCTACCTACTATCACTCATGATCTTCCCGATTGTGGTCGACTGGACTGGACTGGATCATGCAACAGACGACTGTGAGGAGCGAGAGGATGGCCATACGCTGGACCGATGAAAAGACCCTAGAAGATTTGGATTTCACCCGTGATGATGATTTATGTCTAATGTAGCGTAAATTCGAAGGTCTAAAGGTGAAAACTAACAAGTTAACAGAAGAGGTAGCGAAAACAGGACTTCAAGTGAACGTAGAGAAGACGGAGGTGATGGAGATACCCAACCAACAACAGCATCAACAACAAGCACTAATCACCATTAACGGAAGAAACTTAAAGGAAGTTGTCTCTTTCACCTACCACCTAGGCAGCATCGTTTCAACCACAGGCGGCACAGATGAGGATGTCAAAGTAGCCAGGATCGGAAACACAGTAGAACAGGTTTTTATTAACCTGAAACCAGTGTGGAGACCTACTGCACTCAGCGTAAAGTGTGAACAGGATCCGGATTTCCAACACTAATTCAATCAGGTCAGTGCTTCTATATGGTTCAGAAACTTGGCGCCTTACGAAAGGCATTGCCAACAAACTACAGGCATTCATCAGCGCTCCATGCTGAATGCCTGATGACCAGAAGGAGTAAGCAACAGGGGACTTAGGCCCGGCGACGAACAAACCAAAAACTCTTCTCCCAAGAAATGTTCAGAAGAAGCAAGTGGAGATAGATTGGATTGGGTATACGTTGAGGTCATTTGGGGATATGACGCGACGGGCCGGGCGAAGCTGTCGAGTGGGGCTCAAAGGGGCGTCCTAGGGTGACATGGAGATCGGTTGAGGAAGAAATGAAAGTTTCTGGTCAGTCGTGGAGCCAGACCCAAAAGACAGCAGCGAGGAGAGTGAAGCGTCGAAGTGCTACTGAAGCCCTATGTTCCACTAGGAACCTAAAGGACGGATAAAATAAATATATGGTGGCTTCATCTAACTGAGTAGTGTAGTGCGAGACCTCGGCGAAGGTATTATGGAGTTGTCAGAAATTTTAAAGGAAGGTGTTTCAGTGGACGCCTTAAACCACTTAGTTTACGTGAATTTGATGGCTCTGATATGCGACATCCTGCCTTCTCATTAATTAAAACGATATCCAGCCATACATCGAAGAAGGGTTGTGACAAGTGTGGAGTTGAATGCCATAGGGGGTGTTCCCGTATGGTTTTTCCCGTCAGGGAGCAGGAACTCCGATCAGACATATCGTTCCTTATGCAAGAGGATAAAGCTCACCATAAAGCCCATTCATCTTTTGAGAAACTGGACACAGACATGATGACATGCCTCCTCCCCTAATACATGCATCTAGCCTGTCTTGGTGTCGTCAAAAAGCTCACTAGTCCACGGAAGTTGTCAGCAGACCCAAAAATACGGTATGCCTCCAGCAATTCTGAAGCCTATAGAGGATCGAGCGCTGCTAGCAACATCGAGTATTCAAAAAGATCTTCGTGTCCCGCAGCAAGCACTGAAAAACTAGCGAGCGAGCGAGGTTCCGGCTGTCCTACGTGGCATACCACCAAACTTTCTATTCATTAACTTGATAAAGTTGTCGGTCTCTATACATATTGCATCACTGCATTCGGTTCGCATCCTTGAACAGCAGCTTAGGCATGTTACCAAAAATTATGCACTTCCTTACGCAACCGAGCAGGTAGTGCATAACACGAATGCAGTAACTCGCTTACCTGCTCATGTCAAACAACATGACTGCCAATATGAAATTTACAACTCCCAGTTCAAATGATGAGGTAGATCCACAAAACGAACAGTGCACGAAACTGAACAAGGAGCCATAAGTACAGCCGCAGGGTTCCGCAAATTGACGGCAACAAGAAAAGAGAGAAGCGCACACGCTCACGTGAATTCAGCTCACACCGGCCAAAAACGTAGGCAAAAAAACAGCCAGTGTAGAGCGTCGGCACACCTGCATTCCATGACCTGGCGGTGTAAATATGTGGTCAATACACCCAGGGTCAGGTCTGAGGCCTGTCTGGTTTTCTCCGGTTTGCTGTTTCCAAGCTCCACTCAGACCTGGTCGATGGCTGCTACCTTAACGTGGTGGTCGGACTTGAAAATATCACAGTGACCCTACGAGCCATACTGGCCGGAAAACTTGTTCACTCAAGGTTCTACAATGACAGAAAGTGTTAGGCATGCCTAATCCCTAAGAATAACTTACTTATGTATATATTATCACTGTAGAATTTAAGCCTCACTTTCGCACCTTCTTACGCCATGCGATGTTACCTGTTTTTACTGCAATTCAGGATAACAAACGCTGACGCTGGACAAGGCCATCTGAGGATACATAAACGACTAATTTTTCGGTTGAAGCAAATATACTTTCAATATCATCGTCTTCTTCTGGTATCAGCTGAATATCGAGTTGGGAAGTCATTGTTCTATCGTTAATCGTATCGCGTCGGAGCACTATCGTTGTATATACCGTAGATAATAACAGGTCCGGTGGACAGTGGTAAAACTAAAAGCAGTTAGCGTTACAGTGTAAATCGCTAGACTGACGAAAGTCCGAGGATGAAGTCGTACTGCTGCTGGCTGGGAAGTGACGGGAGCAAGGTGTTTCCCTTAAATGACCGACAGTGCCACGGCGATCCCGTCTTCCTCTCGGGAAGGTGAGGTCAAGAAACGCCAGTCCCGAAAGAGCACACCACACCCTAGTCCATGGTTTCTCGGCTCCGGCGGTATGGGTTCCCTTTGACAGGTGTTAGAACAACCAAATCTCAAAACAAAAATCAGCAAAAGGGTATATGTGACAGACCACAAGCAGATGTCGTATGGGCTCTGCAGTCACAATCTTTTTCAGGTAGCCTAGGAAGAAGTAACTTTCCACGGTGCAGGCAGCCGGCAAGTGTCAACCGCCGTCACAACTCTGTCAGCACTCAAGCTCCCTTAGGTTGCCATAAACCTCTCGTATCTTTAAATTCCAATCTTCTAACCAATTAGCCCAGATTTTCAATTTCTTCCAGCCCTGCAGCCCTCCACAACAATCTGAGTTCACAGAACAGCACTTTTGGTCTCCTAAAACCGCGCTCCAAATTATTCTGCTGTAAAAAAAAGTGTTGAAGACCGTAGCTAACTCTTGGAAAATACCTAAAAGGATCCAGTAGATTTCAGCAACTTCTGAAATAATGGATGTGCACGAACGCGTCCCTGCAGACTCCGAGCCTAATGAACCAATGCAACTCAGACGCAAACGAGAAATGTCTGTGCGATGACCGCGAACAAAGGTGGGGATGAGATGGGAAAGAGATGTAAGAGGCAGTGGTGATAGGTGGCAGCAGTTATTCAGACATGTCAGAGAAACCTTCGAATGTTGGTTTTGCAGACGTGGTACAGGCTACTACGTATGATTCCTTTAAACGCCAAGTCTGTGCATACTTAGAATGTGGGCGGGATCTCACTCATAACTGAACTGGCGTTCATATTTTAACCTTCACCTTTTGCTTTTCCTACTTGTGGGCAGGTTAACAACTACAGGAAATAGTGATTAAAGGATTCTAGACACGGAAGCCAGCTAAGCAAAAGTTTCTATTCCGATGATTACTATGTGAACTATTTGAACCGCTTGACACGACGCAGCTTTTTCGTAGTATAATCAGTTTGGGTAGTCTTAGAAGATCAGATCTAGACCTTAATAGTTCTCGATCCATCTGACACTTGCTTAAAGTCCTAAAGCAGGGGGTCAAATGTCAAACACCAGCGAATGGTTTTTTCAGCAACATGTAGTAATCTCAAGAGGGCTAGATAGGTTGTAAAGGCAATAAGATTATGACCATAACTAACATCCTATGGATACAGCAAAGTCTGCCATTCCTGCCAAAAGACACATTGACGTTCTCTGATACTGCAAATATGTAGAGCCAGGTATACTTATGTGTGTTAAGGCAACTACTGAACCAATGCATAGAATATATATATTAACACTGAAAATGCCACTATCCTTTTGATATCAGTCTTCTGGCGTGCATCTACTGTGAAGGGTTTCTGGCAAAGCGTCAGTCCTTAGAACATTGCTTACCTGAAGAATCGGTTAGTTTTTATTGGTCTTTTCATGTTCAGAATTGAAATTTCACGCACAAAATACTTGACATGGGTTGAAAACTGTGAGCTGCAGTAGTTAGGATGATATCAAACACAGATTGCATCCGCTGCTTTTTGTAGAAATGTTTTCTTAAAATCACTTTTTGATTGTGTAAGACACAAGACTTGTCCACTTGAACTATTTTCCTTTATTTTGTTTATCTAGGTGTAATATTATTAACGTGGCCTTAATTAAAATTGATTCGATCGTAATGTGGATTGTACAAAAATGACAAGTTCAGGTGTATTTCATTTGGATATGCCAGACGCTCCTAATTATGATGATAGTGAAGAGAATTCTCATGACTTCCTCCCAGTAAATGGTGGTGTTGAGGTGAGAAATTCAGATAGTGAACATTGCTGCTGTTTACAGGATGAGTTTCTTGAACGCGGTCCATTAAAACCAGAAGAGTAAGGCTAGGAAGTAGTATTCTTACCACTGTAGACTTAATGAAGACATGAAAACTGTTGAAATCTGTGAAGAAACAGTGAATCCCGGTCAGCCTAAGGTTAGGCCTCATGATTTTCAGCTTCTGAAAGTACTTGGGAAAGGAGGCTACGGAAAAGTATCGCATTTCGTTTGATTGACAGCGCTTAAGGTTTTTTGGCAAGAAAAAATGATACGGGCCAGACTTATGCTATGAAGGTCCTAAAAAAGGCATCAATTGTCACGAACGCGAAAGATACAGCTCACACTAAAAGTGAGAGAAATATACTGGAAATGATCAAGGTAAGTGTGAAATCTCATGTTTATTCGGCAGCATCCATTCCTTGTACAGTTACATTATGCTTTCCAATCTCCTGGGAAGTTGTACCTAGTGCTGGAGTTCTTAGCTGGAGGTGAATTATTTATGCAACTTGAAAAGGAGGGTGTGTTTATGGAGGACCAAGCTAGGTGAGTTGTGTATTACAACTTGTGGAAACTCCATGGGTGACCTTGGCTTAATTCCTTTATATATGACATGCTACAGGAAGCTCGACGATTACGGGGTTAGTTCCCGTTGTTAGTTGGTAGAATCAAGAACTTTCTGGTGTTGTTTTGATCAACCCAGGTGTTACAGTTCGGTATAAGCCCAGCAGTTCTCACTTCAAGTGTTCGAAACGAAAGGAATCAGTGGTTGCGGACTCTTGTTGATATGGTTGAAAATCGGTCGCAGTGACAAGAGTTTATTTGCTCCTTAGCATCTTTTATGGCTTGGATATTCGCACTAATCATTATCTCTAAATTGCTTATTCTCACAACTTTATCTGCTTTGACATCACTTTTTCTGTCTACTTGTTCCTCGTATACCAATATATGGTGTGATAACTTCAGCCGCTGCATTTTTGAGTGAGGTTTTAGGTAAATTTTGTGTCGACCTGCCTTTCTGACGATACCTGACTGCTGACCTGGTTTTTTCCACTTTAGTCACCGAGGATTTTTGCCTGACTGTCACGTGAATTCATGCATTGCCATCATTTGATCGTACTCATAATGGTCATCCAGTCAGGACTTCTCATCCCAATGCAAGTTTAGTTGGACTATGGAGGCGTGGGGGGGGCATCATTCTGATTATCAGTTTGACTGATTCGTGGTTCAGCAGATTTGTATTGATACTGGGTGATAATTGAAGTGAAATAAATATCTGGCAATCGTGTCTTGTAGATCAAGTAGTAAAGTACTGGGTCAGAAATCCAGTGGTCATTGGTTTAAATCCTGCCACGGCCCAATTATTTCACCAGTCACCCACTATCAACACAAGTCTGCTAAACAAGTCATTTCAAGTAATTAAACTAATAATCTTTTGCTATGTAGTGGGGAGTAATCATAGTCTTAACAATCGAAAACTGGTTGTGATCTGAAATATCTAAAGGTCAAGTCTAACCTTTGAGATGATTGCCAAATTTAACTTAGCACACTTTAGGTGTTGTATTCCTAATCACCGCTTTTAACAACGTGTGCTGCACTCTTGGCAGTCCTAAACTATGGAGTACAGTCACTGTTATAAGGTGGCTCTCAAGGTCTCACCTTCCATCTTGCTTTTCCCATACTTCAGCGTTTAAAACATAATCAACGATCTCGTGGTATGCTGTTCTGGGGACATAGACTAGTACCAGATGTATTTAGGATGGTGATAGAAAATTGTTAGGCTTTAACTTGACTGTTAACTAGTGTGTGGGAGTCTGGTCTGATCCCATTCGTTTGGTCTCAGTCACTGATTGTTTCACTCTTCGACAAATGGCTGGAGACTAGACCTACAACCGTTTTTGATGGCGCAGATGTATCCGCACTTCAACCGTTTTACTGAATTCAGCATTTCCTCATTCCTCTTTTACTACATCCTACTGATTTTGACCAGTTCTTTATTTTATCTCCCGTCATTGTGCTTTTTCGCTTGTTCTGGTGAGGTGTGGCAAATTGGACTGTTACGCAGTAACCCCTGGTTTTATTTTGATATTGATTGATTGCTCCACTCAAACCTCTGACGATTATAAAACCTGGAATCTTGGACGCTATGTTCGTCGAACTGGTTCTGCTGTGGTTATAACAGGAGGACTGGCTGTAACAATCAGTGATTGAGACCAGTCAGGTGGGATCTCATCTGACTCCAACACATCAGTTGACACATGCGAATTCTTGACCACCGTCCTTAAATACCTTTGAAAGTGGCCCCCTGGCCCTACTGCTTTACCTCGTTTCAGGTTACCTACAGCTTTCTTGAGTTTTGTAAGTGTTAGGGGTCCTATCTCGATGTCCCATTCGGGTTTCAACTGGATAGTGGGCCACAAAATAGCTGGACACCAGTCAAGCTGTCCATCGAAGTGTTCCGTCCAATCGTCCCCTCTACAAGTGAATAACTGACCACTGACCGTTCCACTCACGTTTCTCCGACATGTCTGAATAACTGCTGCCACCTATCACCACTGCCTCTTACATCTCTTTCCCATCTCATCCCCACCTTTGTTCGCGGTCATCGCACAGACATTTCTCGTTTGCGTCTGAGTTGCATTGGTTCATTAGGCTCGGAGTCTGCAGGGACGCGTTCGTGCACATCCATTATTTCAGAAGTTGCTGAAATCTACTGGATCCTTTTAGGTATTTTCCAAGAGTTAGCTACGGTCTTCAACACTTTTTTTTACAGCAGAATAATTTGGAGCGCGGTTTTAGGAGACCAAAAGTGCTGTTCTGTGAACTCAGATTGTTGTGGAGGGCTGCAGGGCTGGAAGAAATTGAAAATCTGGGCTAATTGGTTAGAAGATTGGAATTTAAAGATACGAGAGGTTTATGGCAACCTAAGGGAGCTTGAGTGCTGACAGAGTTGTGACGGCGGTTGACACTTGCCGGCTGCCTGCACCGTGGAAAGTTACTTCTTCCTAGGCTACCTGAAAAAGATTGTGACTGCAGAGCCCATACGACATCTGCTTGTGGTCTGTCACATATACCCTTTTGCTGATTTTTGTTTTGAGATTTGGTTGTTCTAACACCTGTCAAAGGGAACCCATACCGCCGGAGCCGAGAAACCATGGACTAGGGTGTGGTGTGCTCTTTCGGGACTGGCGTTTCTTGACCTCACCTTCCCGAGAGGAAGACGGGATCGCCGTGGCACTGTCGGTCATTTAAGGGAAACACCTTGCTCCCGTCACTTCCCAGCCAGCAGCAGTACGACTTCATCCTCGGACTTTCGTCAGTCTAGCGATTTACACTGTAACGCTAACTGCTTTTAGTTTTACCACTGTCCACCGGACCTGTTATTATCTACGGTATATACAACGATAGTGCTCCGACGCGATACGATTAACGATAGAACAATGACTTCCCAACTCGATATTCAGCTGATACCAGAAGAAGACGATGATATTGAAAGTATATTTGCTTCAACCGAAAAATTAGTCGTTTATGTATCCTCAGATGGCCTTGTCCAGCGTCAGCGTTTGTTATCCTGAATTGCAGTAAAAACAGGTAACATCGCATGGCGTAAGAAGGTGCGAAAGTGAGGCTTAAATTCTACAGTGATAATATATACATAAGTAAGTTATTCTTAGGGATTAGGCATGCCTAACACTTTCTGTCATTGTAGAACCTTGAGTGAACAAGTTTTCCGGCCAGTATGGCTCGTAGGGTCACTGTGATATTTTCAAGTCCGACCACCACGTTAAGGTAGCAGCCATCGACCAGGTCTGAGTGGAGCTTGGAAACAGCAAACCGGAGAAAACCAGACAGGCCTCAGACCTGACCCTGGGTGTATTGACCACATATTTACACCGCCAGGTCATGGAATGCAGGTGTGCCGACGCTCTACACTGGCTGTTTTTTACTAAGATATTACAGCTGCGTCGATCGAGAGGTTTTATGGAAGTCTACCAATAAATATCATGCTGTTGGCGGCTCTTTGCTCGAGTAGCTTTGTGCTTATTAGGACCTGTGGTGTGTTTTCAGATTAGCTGTATTTATCTAGTGGCGTCTAAGGATACTCACTCTTTCGTATGTTTTTTAAGTTACGGTCACTTTTCTTCTGACTTATAGGCAATTTTAATCACAATTGCCGATGCCCGACACTAACTGTAATTCTTGATATGAAGACGGCATTCCACTCCATCGATGGAGACAGACGAAATCAACTTAATACGTTGTATGAAAATGCATCCGTTCAAGGTACTAAACTCCATGGTTGCATATAAAGAAGTTGATGGGGAAAGTGATAGCAGATTAAAATCCTTAAACCAACAAATCTCAAGTCGACTGCGTGATATGTGTAGCACCAGAAATTCATTGGTGTCAATACCCATCATATTAAAGAGAAATTATTGGTGTGTATAAAGAAGTAACCTTTTATTTCGACCACCCTAATCAGAGTAATGAAACCCACTCACTCAACATGTGTACTGTCTATTGTTCTCATCACCTGGGTATTCTGTAGTACTTCAGGGACTAAACGAATGCACCTTTGGTCTTAATTGAGTAAGATTCACATGAAATTATGCAACCGGCGATACAGCGCATCACAAATGAGTATCGACGACCAATCCACTGAATATACAGTATGCAGAATGTTAGTTTCAAAATACTCAGACAAACAGAAAAGCTCCATTTGGGACCTCGTATAAAAGTGCGTCGGTTCAAGATACCTCAGTAGCATGCAAAGTTCGAAATAGAAAAGTGTTAAAGTAGGTATACATGTATCTCTGAGGGAGGGATTTTAAGATTGAAGGTCAGGACGAAGCGGAGTGCAGCGCAGTATACTCGTCCTTCCACAGGTAGTCAACAATTTCTTAAATGTCAGAGATGACGCAAGTTAGAAAATACTGGACTGGCCTTATGTATCCCGGTTGCCGTTTCGTCAGCATATAGTCCGTTTGTACTGATGCATTTCCCCAAGTAGGCGAGCTGTCAGCGCATTGTACCGCTTCATTCTCTATTCTCAGAATAGGATTAGTTGCAGAGCGGTCGTGGTTCAGTTGACAGGTGCGAAACACATGGCAGACACATTTCTACTGGTGTTTAGAAGATGCTGCATTTTGCTAGCGTCTTCGCTACATAGCGTCGCCTGCACACTTCAAGTCAATCAGATGCCGCCTAGCGAGTAGATTAATACTTGTTGTCAGAAATACCTGGAGTTACGCTCATTAAAACATTTATACCAAAGTTAGACTAACGGTGATAGCAGGCATCCGTGGTGGACACCACTAGTTGTTATCAAGTCAGACGACAACTCCCCAAGTACCGTTAAACTACTGCGTCACTATAAGTAGAGAGATTTGATTAGCATTCAATAATTGCATAGTACTCCACAGTAGGACATTACCACGACACTTTGCAGTTGACTGAGTCGAATAACGTCTCTAGGTCAATTTGCACTTCAGCTAGTTTTGCTTCCCATTATGTTGGAAGGCATCCTCGCATCAGTCGGTTTACATGAGGTTACGGTAATCCGCCGGCTTTTGCCAAACTTTGCACGTAAGTTACCAGTTGTTTTAAACGCTGTTTATGCAGCAGATTGAACATCACGTCAGGTTTCATTAGGATGAGAACTACTATCACGTTCAGATGAGTTCCTCCGTAAATACACACATGATAAACTCATCTTCCACTTGGCCGCACACAGATTCCTCCAATACATCTTTCCTGCGACCAGTAAAGTGCGAACACGTACCGCTACTAATGCGTAGTCGGAGTTCAAGCATGTATTGTAGGAATAGTGACAACCTTCCGCCGATCCTCTCCAACTTCGACTCATGGCGATATAATCTGTGTCCTTCGTTAATGTCTATGGATGCCAAGTGAGATATTGTTTTTGGTTATGCTTGGAGTTAGTACTGGTCCCAAATAAGTGATTTCCAGATCAAAAAATTCGAGTGATGGTCACTTCTAACAATGGATACCCTACATACCTCCATTATGTTTCTAGTTAGTTCAATTTCCCTATTTAAGCACTGGAATTGCCTGCTACTATAACTACATTTTTTAAGATTATCTCTCATTCATTTGTCTGCTTTGATATCACTTTCTTACCTACATGGACTGACATGTCTGGAAATCTCTTATCCGATTCAGAGTTCTGAAACAAAATATCTTTGTTGCATAAAGACACTGCGCAAAAGTTTCTAAATTTTCGGATTTCTTTTCTCGCCTGATAGGTTTAAAACAACATTCAGCCGTTCGGAAGAGTTGATACATTAGGGCTGAAATGTTTACCTTGTATGTAAAGTTACAGTCTTAGCTTTCGAAAAGGAAAACGACCAATATGAACTAGTCCCTGAAGAAAAGTCACTTTTGAAATAACAGTGAGAGCATTACTACTCACATTTGAAGTAGCAGGAACGAGTTCAAATCATGATTAAAGGTGATAATTGAATGTTTATTTTTTACCTTGTAAACTGAAATTCAACTCGCTGTAAATAAGTGTTCCAACTCCAGATTAAGTTTATACCTAACCTACTGCTTGTACCATGCTCCATCTGGGTTAAATGCCTCTATTTTACAGGTGTCTGGAGCGCTACTTAACCATTCACTAAAGCGAATCCAGCATAACTGTACAGACATCTCATCAAAGAAAGGAAGTGATTTACGCCTGATTTAATTCGATTGACCGCCTTATTGGGTCACTTTCAACTGACATAATTATTTCTATATTTCATTTAGTTTTTATTTAGCAGAGATAACACTTGCAATTGGTCATCTTCATTCGATGGGCATTGTTTACCGGGACTTAAAGCCTGAAAACGTGCTCCTGGATCACCAGGGTCATGTGAAACTAACAGATTTCGGTCTATCTAAAGAGCGGGTTGATCGCGATAATTTAACCCATACATTCTGCGGGACCATTGAGTACATGTAAGTCTATGAAATATTTGAAGCATTTTTTAATAGTAAGATAATTTTTGTTACAGATTGCTAAAAGAATCATGAGAACCATAGCTTCGTGGTCTGATTATCTCCGGCTCAAGTGATAGTAAACTTTTTTTGACCATTTCTCTTCTCATTAAGGAGTTCCCCCTCTGAAACTTCTACTCATGTGATGCTTGACAAGTAAAATTGCCTTTTTGATGGTTTTAAAGCTAACTACTTAGCAACAGTTTAATATTCATCATAATAAAAAGACTGTATTCAGCAGGTTTCCGTTTGATTACGGTTGGATATGAATCATTAGTGTCGGCGCGCGTTGATGAAAACGGTGGGATAATTGATTAGAGCTGTTGAGTGTTTTCTAGTGTTGTGAAAAGCTATTTGCATATTTTGCTTCTTTTGGACATGCTTTTCATGATCTGCAAGGGTGACGCCTCAGTATGTCTACTTTGAAATGTTTTTTAGAGATACACTAGATGTGAACTGATGAACACCACTAATTCCGGAAGACAATTAGCTACTTTGTGATATAATTTCTAATAGACATTTATGACCTGATTCTGTAGGTTAACAGTCATGCATATTATATCACTTGGTACAATAAAAACATAAACTGCTATAATGAATTCTGTATTGTTGATTTTGCAGGGCTCCAGAAATACTTCTGCGTCAGGGTCATGGAAGAGCCGTTGATTGGTGGAGTCTTGGTACGCTTATGTATGATATGCTATCTGGGTCTGTAAGTAAAATTTTGATGACATTTTCTTAATTTCGTACTTGCAAACTAATTCGCACGTGTTGTTTATAGCCTCCCTTCACAGGTGATGACAGAAGACAAACTATTGATCTGGTAAGTAGTTACTTTTTCATGGTGTAAATGTTGTTTCAAGGTGGTTTTTCGTACAAACTAGTTTATACTTCTAGTCTCACACCAACTTTTGTTCGTTTTCGCTTAAATTCTCGGTTTTCCCAAAATCCGCATACGTTTTGTATTACGAATAACGATAACTTGAAATAGCACTTTTGTAAGGAGTTTTATACTCAGTTTATCTGCGTTTTCCTTTGTATGTGGTTCAATTATTTTTGTCATCTTATCGACCACTTATTATTATTTTCCCTTGGTTTCCTAGTGGAACATAGGGTTTCAGTACCACGCCTCCAATGCACTCTGTTCTCTGCAGTCTTTTAAACCTGGCTCCACAACTGCTCACAAGCTTCCTATTCTTCCTCACACAATCTCCATGTCACCGTCAGTTGGGACGTCCAACTCGTCGTTTCCCATTCGGGTTTCACTCGAGGACCTGGCGCGTGATGTCCCGAACGGTCTTCTCGTTGTTATGTCCAATACAATTTAATCCATCTCCACTTTCTTCTGCATATTTGTTGGGCGATGGGTTCTTGCTTCGTTGGTTCGTTCCCAGAGTTCCTTGTTGCTTATTCTTATTATTCTGGCCATCTGATCTTCAGTATCAAATGAGCGTAGGCGTAGGTGGCAGCTGTTGATGAATGCCTGTAGTTTGTTGGCAATGCCTTTCGTAAGGCGCCAAGTTTCTGAACCATATAGAAGCACTGACCTGATTGAATTAGTGTTGGAAATCCGGATCCTGTTCACACTTTACGCTGAGTGCAGTAGGTCTCCACACTGGTTTCAGGTTAATAAAAGCCTGTTCTACTGTGTTTCCGATCCTGGCTACTTTGACATCCTCATCTGTGCCGCCTGTGGTTGAAACGATGCTGCCTAGGTGGTAGGTGAAAGAGACAACTTCCTTTAAGTTTCTTCCGTTAATGGTGATTAGTGCTTGTTGTTGATGCTGTTGTTGGTTGGGTATCTCCATCACCTCCGTCTTCTCTACGTTCACTTGAAGTCCTGTTTTCGCTACCTCTTCTGTTAACTTGTTAGTTTTCACCTTTAGACCTTCGAATTTACGCTACATTAGACATAAATCATCATCACGGGTGAAATCCAAATCTTCTAGGGTCTTTTCATCGGTCCAGCGTATGGCCATCCTCTCGCTCCTCACAGTCGTCTGTTGCATGATCCAGTCCAGTCCAGTCGACCACAATCGGGAAGATCATGAGTGATAGTAGGTAGCAACCTTGTCCTACTCGTTTTTTCACTTCAAGGCATCGCTGAGCTTTGCATTGTGAATCACTTGGCATATAGCATCGTATAACATATAGCTGTTGAATGAGGTTGATAAAGGTTTATGGCACTAAGACCGTAGTGTTGAAGCAACTGCCAGATTACTTCTTGGTCGACGCTGTCGAAGGCCTTTTCAAAGTCGATGAAGTCTAGGTAGAGAGTTGACTGCCATTCTATGCTCTGTTCTATGATGATGCGTAGTGCTGCGATTTGATCTGCACATGATTTGTTCTTCCTGAAGCCAGCCGGCCTGTTCCGGTCGTAATTTTGAATCCAGCGCATCCTTTATTCCCTCCATGATGATGTGTCTTGATATTCAGCTTGGGGTGGACAAATGTGGAGCATGATTTCGCACCAGTTATTGCAGAGAATTAGGTCTCCCTTCTTTTGGAGTTTGACAAGGTAGCCCTTCTTCCAATCGGCAGGTACCTTTCCTTCCTTCCTTCCCAACAAACCTTCTGCAGTATTGGTGTGAGCGTGTCTGCTGTTGTCTCTGCATCTGTTTCCAGTGCTTCTGGCAGAATTCCATTTGGTCCTTCTGCTTTCCCAGCTTTCAGAAGCCTTACGGCGTTCAGGGCTTCACTTCTGTTTTTGTCGGAGGGCTTGTGTTGACTGATAGTTCTTTGGCTCGGCTGCTGATGGTATTTCTAGATGAGTTGCAGGTGGTGGTCAGTTCAAGAGTTTTTTGAAGCGGTCAGCCCATTATTTCCTTTGTTTCTCCTCTTTGGCGGTAACTAGGTTCCCTTCACTATCTTTCATTGGTTTCGTCTGCGTTGATCTCCTCCCGAATAGTAACCTGGTTATTTGATATAATGCTGTCAGGTCTCTCCTACCAGCATCCTGTTCTGCTTCACTTGTAAGTGTGTCGTAGAAGTAAGTGTCTTTTGTCTTTGTGCGCACTCTTCCTTACTTCTTTGTCCGGTGTTTTCTACGTTGTACTCAGTTCTTCTTTTCGTCGTGCATCCTTGCACTGCACTAGTTCATCTTCTGCTTCATCATCACCATCTTCCTCTCTTCTATTAGTTTCCGTGTGTCCGTTGAGATCCATTCCTTGTCTTGTTTCCTCTCCCTTCCTAATATGGTTATGCAGGTTTCTTTCCAGATCTCTTTCAAATGGTTCTAGTGTTCTTCCACGGAGGTTTCTTCAGGGATGTTGCTCAATGTCTCCCATTTTGTTCAGATGTTTGACGTGAAGATGTCCTTTGTAGTTTTGTCCTTCAGTTTTTGGTCCGGGTGTTGATCTTGAACTGTGGTCTATCACCAGGTTCTTGTTTACGAGGATTAGTATTAATAGGGTGACTTTCTGAAGATTGTATGCGGGAAAACATCCACGCAGTCTTGTAAAGATGAATAACTTACCTCTCATGGTTTTGAATGAAACATTGGCTGCTTATTTGTTATTTCCTTGAAGTATGCATATCTTCCAGGGGTCTTGAGATGTGTCCGGGGACTTTCTAAAACAGTCTGGTGACAAGGAAGCCAACAGGACACGTGTTAGTTTGGTGTGGTGAGTCATTGTAGAGAACATATCCTACATGGACCACGTGTTTCTTAGACTCTTTACTTTTTTGTTATGACCTTCGGTTGAGTAACCAGGATCTTGACGAAATGGTTCAGTGACATAATATGATTGTTTCTGCTTTTGCACAATGCGTCGTACATACCGAATTCAACTTTCTTAGTTTAAAGCCGCTGATATAAACTCAATATTGTGAGAGTTCGCACTACAGAGTTTGAACTCGTTGCTCATTGCTTAAAACTATGAGGTACAATGAGATTTTTTGGTTTATGTACATCAGTGCAGCTGTCGCATACTGTTGCGGAAACCTGACCATCAAACATTAAGTCGAAAGTTCAAATCCAACTGAACTTGCGTAGGTTTTTTAAGTGTTTTAAACCCGTTGCTTAATGCAAGAACCTTCACTTGGTTGCTCAGTACAGAGACGAGATCAAACTGATGAAAAGAGGACACATCTAAGCGATGTCAGTGCTAATAAGCTGTTTGATCAGCCGAGTTTATGTTCATTTCGCTCATATTGACCAAAGCTTATACAAACTCAGACAGACAAACTCACTGACTTTTCGTCATTCACTTTCAGTTAACCAGTTCAAACAAATCGTTAGTATCGTCACACTTTTACTTCACACTGTGATACGAAATCCTTACCGAGTAGTTCCGTATAAAAATCTTATCATCTACATCTGACCGTTAATAGGCCACACTGAGGCTGCCTTCTCGATAGAAGCCGGGGAAGGAAGCAAAGAAGATCGGCCCCCGAAATAAAACACTCCACTATGCTTCACAGTCTTTCGCTACTGGCTATATGGGTTCTCTGTTCGCTGTTGAAACAAACAAACCTCAATATAACATCCCACAAAAGGCTGTGAGTGACAAAACTGGAACAGATGTCTCTTGGGACTCTGTAATCAAAAAAATCTCTTTCAGAGACCTTGAGGAGAAATAGCTATCTACGGTGTAGGCAACCGGAAAGTGTCAAGCGTCTACAGGCTTTCAGTGGCATACAAGACCCCATAAAACATAATCTATCCTCACCAGCTGTCTCCTCCTTCGCCTTCGCCTCCTGATACTAATATTAGCCTCTTACACCATTCTTAACCTCTCACTCTACAACCATTGTCAACGATCAAAGCCATCGAAATCCATTTCTAGTCTCCTAAGACGTCGCTATCGATTCCATGTAGAAGCTTTCAAAGTGCGAACTCTATATGAAACCGGGCAGCAAGCATCGCTCGTCAGAACTCTGGGATTTCTAGCCAAGGATGTATGCCGTGTCTCTGAGACACGTATACGGGACCCGAGTGTGGTTATTAAATTGGCGTAAGCTCTGGGTAGTAGTGAATCTTGAAAATTCACCCTACGAGTATCCGGAGACCCACTGGCCATTTCTCGTGGCCTCGCTGGTGTATGCATTGTACTGAGTTGTAGGGTAGACAGTGCGCTTGTCGAGTGGATGCCAGTAAACAGCCATCTTTGTGCTGATCGACTGAATATATGTGTGAAGACTGGGAATGATCGTGAGACTAAGCAATGCCTATTCGTAATCTCCGCCTACGCACGCACTGACTGTAGGTCGGATGATGTGAAGGATGAGTTCTATGAGAAGCTGTCAATTTTGCTACAGAATGTCAAAGGTTCAGATGTAGTCGTGATAGCAGATGCCATTCACATTCAAGTAGGGGGAAGTGAGCAAATCATAAAGGCACCTTGGAGGTATTTACGGAGTCGTATGCCAGCAAACCGCCAACGGTGATCGTCTGTTGGAATTTTGTTCCAACTTGTTTATGGCCAGCACCAACTTTAGGGATAAGGAGAGACACTGTCTCACATGGCGTCCGCCGACATGAAACTGACGATGGACAGAGGTAGATCATATTGTTGTAAGCCACGGTTGAAGAGGATCAGTAGGGGATTGCCGTTCCTTCTGGAGAGTCAGTTTGACCTCCGACCATGCTTTAGTATTGGCTCGTGTATGTGCACTCCTTACTGGTTGGAGAAGATTGGAAGGTTGGAAGATGAAAACGTCAAGTTAAAATTTAGGGAAGAGATTGCTAAGCATTTATCTGAACGTTACAGGATTGTTCATTCTGAGGAAATATGGCGTGATTTAAAGTCTGTTGTATAAACAGCGATAGAGATAGTTGGTAACCTACACCCAAAAGTTAACAATTGTCATATGATTTCGACAGCATCATCTGAACAGACTAGTGCGAGAACTGAATCAACAGTTTGGCGATCATTGACCTCTCTTTAAAACACAACTCAGGTGAACGAAGATTGGGGCTGTGTTAGAGCAATCAACTGAGATGGTTGGAGATTCGGAATATAGACGCTCACACTGGTCATCTCCCACACCTACATGCAATAGCTAAAGCTTTGTGATATTTATAGAGTGACTGGAGAAATCAACGTATAACCTGACTCAGGTGCATCGGCTCACAGTTGTATACGAAGACTAGGTGGATAGAAAAAGAGTGATACCAAAGTAGATAAGGTTTTGTGAGTGAATAGACAGTCTAAAGATAACGGTTAGTGCAAATATTCCAGCTTCAGAAGATTTCAAGGAGTGAATACATGTGAGTCACTGTGACCGATTGTGAGCCATTTCACCGAAAGTCCTCAACCATTAACTTCTTTTGTCTCAAGGACTCCAACCACGCAGTCTACATCTGCTCACACGGCTCAACCAACAGTCAGAGACTTCATGGACCAGCGCCACTCCTTGGTCTTGTTATCCTGAACTTCTTTCCAACGTAATGCAACTACCCCTGGGATGGCACTTTTGAGGTTGGTAGTGACTTGGCATGCGTGATAAATGTCCAAGTCACCTCAGGTGATGAAGGTTCACAACCTCATTCAGGGAATCACCTTTCTTGCCTAGTACTCCTCGCCAGACCACAACATTTGTCACATCAGCATCAGCATCATTTTACATTTGACAATTTGACAGGTGCCAGTGAAACTCATGCCAAACATACTGAGATTTCTGCTCAACGCGTGCGTTCAGAAGCATCTGCATTCTGTCAGCATCTTCACCTAGCAGGATGATATCATCTACCTACTCCAAGTCAGCCAGATGACCTCGTGGGAGAGGGTCAATCCCAGTGAATTGTCCATCGGTACGTTTATGCCGAAGTTAAAAAAACGTTAGGGATAACACAGTTCAACTGGCCCTCAGCAGTGCTTCAGTTGCCCGACACTCGGACTGAAGTTGTATGGGATGTAGATAACTTTCTTCCTAGTCTTCTTGAAGCTGAGAAAGCTGTATCGAGCCTGAAACAGTGCAAGGCAGCATAACGTGTCAGTTCAGCACCCGAAGTTTTCAAGGTTAGAGGTAGGAAATTATAGTCTAATGTGACGGAGGTACTGTGTAGTGTGTGGGGATCGGTGTTCGCTAAAGATGGTCACTGCCACCGTTGCTATTTAACTTCATCATAAACTTACCGATGGACAATTCACTGGGATTGACCCTCTCCCACGAGGTCATCTGGCTGACTTGGAGTAGGTAGATGATATCATCCTGCTAGGTGAAGATGCTGACAGAATGCAGATGCTTCTGAACGCACGCGTTGAGCAGAAATCTCAGTATGTTTGGCATGAGTTTCACTGGCACCTGTCAAATTGTCAAATGTAAAATGATGCTCTAGGACTGGTGTAATGCAGGGACTCCCTGTTCAATGATAGGAAGTGAAGTGATGGAATGTCTTGACTACTTCACCTACCTGAGGAGTTGCATCAACCCGCCGAGCGGGTTTGTAGGTGTGGGAGATGACCAGTGTGAGCGTCTATATTCGGAATCTTCATTCATTTCAGTTGATTGCTCTAACACAGTCGTAATCTTCGTTCACCTGAGTTGTGTTTTAAAGAGAGGTGAATGATCGCCAAACTGTTGATTGAGTACTTCGATTGGGTTATGAAATGCGATATGGTATGGTTTGTCAGGTAATATGAGACTGTAGTATATATCAGTGTCAGCTAAGCTAAATTTCTGAAGCTAAGTCTGACTTTGTCCACGTGACTATGAAAATCAATTTGGAAGCGGTCTTCGGAGCTTCGTTTTTCGAAGGTGTAATTGATTTCCGGACTTTATATAAATCCGTACCATCGTGGAACACACCAAGCGATGTTCGAGCGTAGGAGCTAAATGGACGGCGGAAATCCTGTTTTCAGTGAAAATTTCTGTAAGCTTTTTTTCTCAGGGTGATCTATTAGGAAAATTACCTTCTTGTGTCGTGGTGTGGAATATGTCCAAAGTAATGTTAACAAGATAACGAATTTAGGTCTAAGGGTTAGTACGAATTCAACTTGGATTTTTCAAAGTATGTGATCATTAGATTGATGTAATCCCATGGAGTTTGTCGTACCTCAAGCGAAAAATGTGTAATTGCGACTGTTCTCTTGGATTCTTCATGTTTCATTTTGACTATTCACAATAGCGGTGCATAATTTTCTCTGAATTAGCGTTCATTGTAATGATTTTATCAAATGAATGTTTCCGATTTCTTTTCAGATACTACGTGGTGATTTTGTCCCTGTACCTTATTTAAGCCGTGAAGCTGTATCACTTATATCCAAGGTGAGTAGTTATCCTACTGCAATTCTCACGGTTTTCATATTTCGAAGACTAAACTGGATAGAAGTTCATGAAACTACACTATTTAGTTGGGATCATTGTTAGCAATAAGAAACATCAATTTAAGCACAGGTGTTCACTCCTAATTATAATACTCCTGTTAAATTTATTCTTAGTAAGCGTCGACTTTAAAGTGATGTAAGGTCCTTTAAGTGATGACATCGCTATGATCTTTGGGAAATCATTTGTTCCGTCACACTATGAAACTTTTGTAAACTGGAACAGTTACTGTAGTCGGTTCATCTAAAGAACTGATTTCTATTTTTTTAGCGTAAACTACCCAGTAATTTTAAGCGGTCAACATTTAAAAAAAATTCTAGAAACAGGTAGTCAACCTCCACTGCTTTGTTTTCGTTTCAGGTTTTCATGGCTTTGGGTTTCTTAGTAGTTGGTGTATTGGTGTCATAAGTTCATCTTAGTTACACTTGGATGCACGACTTGAAGTTGTAATCCAGTTGAAATGTTCCTCAGGATATTTCGCTCAGTGTTCTTAAAGTTTATTAATAGTCTATCTTTTTTGATCTCACCATACCCAAACTTCCCTTCAAGTCGGTTTCCTAAATATACCTAAATGAATACTGATTATTTTCTGATTTCGGTGCTTTCTTACATATCTTACACTTACTGACCACTGATCGTCGTGATCCTTATGGTGAATAAGCTGCGCGTAAATTTTAAGTTAATTAGGTTCTCTGGGTAGCCGGTTGATTCATAGGGTATCAGCGGTAAGTATTTTTATCGTCATTATTGTATTTCTAAAGAAGTTAAGTGAATGTTATTGACAGCGGAAATCTTGTTGATAACTTGTCATCACTTCGGATGGTCACTGTGTAAGGAGAAGTTATTTTATACTTGGCTTAGCCTACCTGCTTATGTAACTACGATGGATAACTGATGAATGTAATTCTTCTCACAGTTCGAAACTAGATTCGTAGGTAAAAGTGATGACTAGTGATAGTTGTCGGTGTCTCGGTTTCTAGTTTTGGCGAATTCGTTTAAGTGTACTTTCTGTCACACAACTTAGCTTTACGCTCACATACCACCTGATCTTAGAAACTAGGCATACAATACTGGTACGTTCGAACAGGGTGTCATTTTATATTCCTTAAGTTCTCCGTTTGAGACTTATTGATAAACTGCACGTGAATCTTCTCAGAAACACTGTGTACATGTAATGTGGAATATGAGGTTTCTAAAACCTGTTGGTTGTAATATAACGTTTAACGTTATTAGGAAAATTTGGAAATGGTAATTACAAGCGAACAGAAAAGTAAGTGAATGAAAAGGGTTGCTGATGATTTAGAAACTCCAAATGTCAGTTGTGTGAGAAAAATCAGTTATGGCACTGAGTTGGGTGTCATTGTCTCCACATACTAAGATATTAAAATATATAGCTATTTAGCTAAGTTTTGCACACTTGTTCTCGTATCCTTGTAGTCTGTAAACTACTATCTTGTGTGTCCTATCCAATGATTTCTTGACCGATGAATTAATTTATAGACACATTACTTCAAAGGTATATATTGTCTAGTTGTACCACTTACAACATGATCAAGATGGATGAATGCTTCAGTTACTTGAGTTTCAAGGTCACTCGGTCTGTTTTCTGGTTTGCGAAATGCTTTCATCTGCAAGTTATACAAGGGGTATTGGGGCCCATAGTAGGACTACTTTTTCTGCTTCTTTCAAAATTTCTAGAGTTAGTCAACAGGCACCAAAGAACTATATTGTGAATGTTAACCAGTTATCATGCATCAGCATATAGAAATATACGAATTAAAACCAATTCTATGATAATAACCTTCATTTACATATACGGCCGTGGTTCATTGGTTTACGGAGTTGACTTTCAACCAACGAGTGACGGTTTCCAGCAGTGTTCCACCTCTCGACGTTTGGTCAGTCAAGTAATTTTACTAGCCCTCACACACTGAGTGCGGCTCATTGCCCAGATGCACGAATCTGCACAAGGTAGCTGAATGGATTTGGATTTTCAGCTACATATCAGGAACCAGTATTACTTTAACTGATGTCATGAAAGTAATTATCAAAGCTCAAACAGCAGTATCGGGTGCTGCTTCGCTGTAGGTTACAAACCGAATGTTTTCACCAATCATGTTTACAACCTGATGGGTATTTAAAAAGATTTTTATTACTCTTATATCGTTTTCGTCAAAAGATCTACTTACGCTGTAAGTTCATGTTACTGGGAGATTTAATCAAAGCACGAACTTTCTATTTCAGTGTAGCTCTACGTGCAACCAAAAGAACGTTATACTTTACCTCTGTCTATTTCAGAGATTGGAGCATACAACTCATTTTTTTTAGTCACTGCATTTTTGGGATCCGTCTTTATCTGCATATCTTTGCTTTTTCTTATCCTAGCTGTTGGTTGTAGACGTTAGCAGACGCCTGGGTTCTGGACCATCGGATGCAGAGGCGATTAAAATGCATCCATTTTTCTATAACACTGACTGGGATCGTGTGTTGAAGCGACAAGTTGAACCACCTTTTCGACCAACCTTAACATCTGATACAGATGTTTCTCTCTTTGACCCAAGTTTACCCAGGAAAATCCCGTTGAAAGTCCTGATGAAGGTTTGCCAATATCCGCGATGGTTTCGGATGTATTTGAAGGCTTTACTTATGTTGATCCACAAATCCATATTGATATGGCCCGTGATCCGTGGGTATCTACTTGGCAAAATAGTTCACGTTCACGTCGGAGGTCCGGATTGTCATCTAGCAGGTGAGAATCTTTACTGTAGTTTGCTTGTTAACATAACTGTTTAGGTTATGTGAACTGTTGTCACTGAGAGAGTTGATTTACTTTCCAAATGATAGCAATCTATATAACGTGGTGATTCAGCAGCTAACTGTCATCATTTGTCTCTTGCATTTCAGCTCTCCAGGCTTTGTTGGGCATACAATTATGGCAAATACCAACACTCTTATGCAGGGAACTGACATTCCACATATCGGAACTCCTCATCCTGAACAGTTGCAGTCCAACTTGCCCACGCATCTCCCAAATCCCATTCACACTTCGGTCCCAACGCAACCGCAACAGCCCTTCGTTTTTGCTGAGGATTTTGAGGATATGGATGTCGGTAGTACCAACTTGACATTTAGAAGCAACCCTTTTGACTATCAGCCAGCATCTAATAATACTGTGAATATACCCAGCGATGCTTCCGCAGGGCTTATGCATAGTTTACCTTTTATAGGAGGTCATCGGACGGAGAATAGCCATATGATGGAGACTGGTGTTTGTGATACCTATTCAACACGTGCAGGTGAACACATGAATGGTCTAGTCTCGAAGCCACTTGACACTCGCATAGTACACAAATCAAATTTAGCTGCTGCTCAGGCATCGGCACTTGCTGCAGCCGCACTTGCTACTTCATCTCGTTTGGCAGGTTCTTCTGTACATACCTTCCCGTCGACTGCATCTCATAATCCTTCTTTTCGCAACATCGTTAGCGAACATGTATATGACCCTCAGGCGATCCGGTCAATGAACGTGGGAAAACCTCAGTCACGTACATCACTAGCTACAGTTGACAATTCACATGCTCAGAGAAAATAATCTTTGTCTTTAAAAAAAGCTGTTCTGAATTTTCTCAATATCTCAGGCTTCCTCGTAATCACACTTATTATTTTTGAGCTAAGTCAACTAATACGCATTATGAGCGCCTAGTTTTTCCATGGACAGAACTTTGATGTGGACTCTTCCCGTCATTATCCCATGTTTATTATACGTGTTTTCTATACCGATAAGATAGTTTATTTTACTGTGCGCTCTTATCCCAAACAAGCTCACCTGTGACGGTTTTCCTCCATGTACAGTAGCTTGCATATACTGTTCACAAGATTACACTTTTTCGTTCAGCTGGTTTATCTCTCAGTTTAAAATAATGTTTTTGATTTTCACCAGTGAATGTATATGTAAACCAATTTCCATTGATTCAATTTTCCAAACATATATTTTCCATTGTTTTTTCAGAATTCTTCTTTGGTATGTTATTCTTGAAACATTCAAACTTGAAAGTTAATTATAAAAAAACTTAGTTCGTAAACAAGGAAAATATTTCCTGACACAACGTTTCGCTCTTCATTGATGTACGAATCGCATACTAATGAATTCATCGTTGTTTTGGTCGACTGACAGTTTTTATCGTTCGGTCATCATATATTTTTACCTAAAGTGACGTGTTTGTAATTCTTTCAGTAAACTGCAAACTGCTATTCAGAATTATGAAATACTTTGATTAGATAATTCTCAGTATAGGTGGTTTTATTTATAATCTTCGTAATACCATTGGCTGCATACTTTATTTTAAACACTTGCATGTGAGCGTGTGTTATTGTAATATGTATTTCCTCTGTGTTTATCTTGTTTGCTTTGTCCATCAGCTTTATTCTTTACACAAGCCAGCAGACTGTTAGTTTACTGTATGTTTGCAATCATGTATTTATTCGTACTTTGTTTGGTGTCTCCTTTCCTTTTTATTCGTTGAGCATTCCTACCTCGATATAGTTTTCTTGTACGTTAATTTTTTTGCTGTATGAAACGAACTTTATTTCTGAGATTGTTCGTCACAACATCGTTAAAAATAAGTCATTAGAGCACCATATGTGCCTCTTTTTTCAACCTTTGGTATCCTGATAGTCTTCAATTTCTTGCCGACGTAATACTATGAGGTTTGATGATTTATTGTTTGTCATTCAGTATATTTTTTCTCATGTTTTCCTTACCAGAAATCGTATTTACTTCCTACCTATAACTTTACGGGGCTTCCTGGTACATTATGAAAGTTGATTATTGCTTTATTATGATTTGGTCAAGCATAACCCGATTTTTCTTTTCCTGACTAAATTGCTTAGTTCTGGTTTTCTGTTTATCTCTTCATAAACGTATGTTTTTTGATACATTACTTTCAAGCTTTTTACTGTTAAGGTGCATGTCGGTCTTACATTATTCATGTGAGTGAGACGGATACCACTGCTATTGCTGAAAGGAAATTATTTTGTGTAAGGTTCGCTGGTTTCACTTGACTTCCCGTTCACATCTCATCTGATACTTCTGTCTTCCCTCTATAAAGGTTCCTTCTGAACTGCCTTCTAACGGTGATTCGGAAAAATACATTCTTAGTTGCAAATTTATCTTTCTGAATGTTTAGTTTTGATGTGTTATTGTTGTGTACTAAATCAGATGCATAGAAGTTAGTCAACATTGAATGGAAAATATTATGTTTCCACAGATACGCCCATTCTTCTAGACGTAAACCAATAAACGACTGTACTTGACTAGTTGGACGTAACACGATCTATGTGTGATATCGAAATCACTAAACTAAATCTCTATATGTTCATATCCAAACCTGAATGTGCTAAGTTTGTTAGTATGAACCTATTAGTGTTTGGAGTAAAGATAGAGATACTGAAGATCAAGATGGTCATTGAATAGTCTCATAAAATCCTCGTATTGAAGTGTGAATCATATAAATTTGGGTTCTTTTCTGTAGGTTTGCCTTGGCAGATAGAAGCGTATATTTGGTGTGTAAACCATAAACTTCGGTTATAACCGACGCTGGCTGATCGAATTGATACATGTTTACTGTAGACAGCTTTTCTTTGTTCTGAAGGATTAGAGGATCGGATGTGTTTGCAGCTATCCGTATATCTGTGAATCTATTTAGGCCTTAAAGTATTGTACATTTGAATTACTCGATTGCAACAAGTCTAGGGTAGACAATTTCATTGCACACTTGTAAATTCAATTTTTTATTTTCATAGAAAATGAAGCGATCATTTCCCGAAGATACAAATTCAGGACATAATTTGCTACGTGAATCTACTTCAGAGTCAGGTTCAACTCCACCTAGCAGTAAACGTTTGATCTCAGCTGCATCTGAACCTGTCTCCTTCATTCGTATCACGTCATTGGAGGAGCTTGACAAGCGCTCATTACAACTTCAGAATAAGAAACTATGGGAAGCTTTGATGGAACGTCGTGCTGCCATTAGTGAACTGAAAGAACGTATTGAACATTTGGAAAACCGTCAGACTAAGGATGACGCACTACTTTGTGTGGTCAATCGATATTGGAATCAGGTGATGTTAACTTGATTGATAATTTTCTAACCGAATTCATACTCTGTTGACTAAAAAGTTAGTATTTTTAGCGATGATGAATTTTGTGGTCGTTTTCTGAATTTTTTTACTGCTTTTGTTAGCCATACAAAAACAGTCTACCGAGAAGGGTGAAGTTGGGCCATAAACTTTCATTGTAGCTATCTTGTCATGCTTCGAGGCTGTAATAGCAAATCTCTAAAGCCAGGAGAACACACTGATCCATGATGCTGTTGACTGTTGCTTTATTTTCATAGTTCTAGCCAGTATTTTCCGGAAATGTTCCGTTAAAGTCAGCATATTGTATCAGGTGAGAATGCATGAACAGGATACAGCACATTTGTTAATGACTTGTACCATGTCCCATCTAGTTTATTGCACCAGTCAATAACTTGTTTTGCTTTTCGACATCATGTGCCTCAACACTTCAAAATCATCGTCGATTGAATATAATGTTCATTAGTGGTCATCAGCTTTATTTAGGATATGTACGTAATAGTATGGGTAAATTTATCACCTGGATTCCCCTACATCTCAGTGAAAATTGGTATTCGTTTATAAACTCAAGTTCAGTGCATTCATCTTGAAATATTTGAGGAAATTTAGCTGTATTATCAACGCTAATAATTTACAAACGAAGTCATGTAACATTTTGGCTGTCAGCCAATAAGTATGCCTCTTGGTTTAGTCTCATTATTTTCTAATCGCAAAACTTAAAACATGGACTGTCCGTCTGTGCTTTGATTATTTAATTCTTGGGCTTACGTTGATTCAGAAAATTCATAGCGTAACACCAAATTGGTTTTCGTCAAGAAAGTTGTTGACATCATGGATAAGTTAAAACATACTTTCAAACCAAAAGTTGATAGTCAGTTTTTTTGAGGACTGATCACTAATAGATTACAATAGATATATGCTAGCCTGAGTTGCATAGTGTATAACTGTCCGCTCCCGTTGCTCTGAGTCCTTGCTTTGTCAGCGTCCATTACAGTGAATTCAGGTATAAATAACTGATGACCAGTTTTAGATTCTTCAGATGAAAGATTGGAACATCTAATATATTATAATCCTTTAAAAGTGTAATTTTTCAATCTCGTGTTATTCACACTTATCACCAGTGGTTTCAGAAGATGCCGAATTCTTCCAAGTTTTTGTCATTAATCCACTTTATTGTATATCAGTAGTAAGAAAAATGGAATTCATTTCATTCCTGTTCAGGTAAATATCATAAGAATCTCATTTTTCTAAATGGCTTTACATAATTGTGAACAAAATTGTGTAGAACTTTCTTGAAGCATACTGAAGAAATCATTAAGGTAATTCTGATGCACACTTTTCGTCATGGATAAAAACGTAGGAATGCCAATCTAGACATTACGAGGTTTATTTTCAAGTGCACTTATAGTCTCAGTCACTCCTAGAAAGGATGCTGTTGAACTAATCTTATCGAGGGATGACTTAAGCGCTTGCCTGTCAAGTAATTAATCGGAGTTTCAAATCCTGCCTCATCCACTTTACCCTGGGCAACTGGGTTATCTCATAGAGCCTCATATTTAATGTGACTCATTGCTTGATACGTAAACTTGTATCAGGTTGAATTGTATCAAATTCAATTATCGTTGGTAGCTTATAGCCCTACCTTGAAATGCTTTTTCACAGTGGTGTCAAATGCTTCTGGAAAATATATCTTGAAACATCACCACTACCATTTAAATTAATGCAAAAGCGAAATTCGGTCACTAGTAAATGTAAATTCACATTATCATCATTAATATTTTTATTTGTCCGTTGGTTTCCTAGTGGAACATAGGGTTTCAGTACCACGCCTCCAATGCACTCTGTTCTCTGCAGTCTTTTAAACCTGGCTCCACAACTGCTCACAAGCTTCCTATTCTTCCTCACACAATCTCCATGTCACCGTCAGTTGGGACGTCCAACTCGTCGTTTCCCATTCGGGTTTCACTCGAGGACCTGGCGCGTGATGTCCCCGAACGGTCTTCTCGTTGTTATGTCCAATACAATTTAATCCATCTCCACTTTCTTCTGCATATTTGTTGGGCGATGGGTTCTTGCTTCGTTGGTTCGTTCCCAGAGTTCCTTGTTGCTTATTCTTATTATTCTGGCCATCTGATCTTCAGTATCAAATGAGCGTAGGCGTAGGTGGCAGCTGTTGATGAATGCCTGTAGTTTGTTGGCAATGCCTTTCGTAAGGCGCCAAGTTTCTGAACCATATAGAAGCACTGACCTGATTGAATTAGTGTTGGAAATCCGGATCCTGTTCACACTTTACGCTGAGTGCAGTAGGTCTCCACACTGGTTTCAGGTTAATAAAAGCCTGTTCTACTGTGTTTCCGATCCTGGCTACTTTGACATCCTCATCTGTGCCGCCTGTGGTTGAAACGATGCTGCCTAGGTGGTAGGTGAAAGAGACAACTTCCTTTAAGTTTCTTCCGTTAATGGTGATTAGTGCTTGTTGTTGATTGGGTATCTCCATCACCTCCGTCTTCTCTACGTTCACTTGAAGTCCTGTTTTCGCTACCTCTTCTGTTAACTTGTTAGTTTTCACCTTTAGACCTTCGAATTTACGCTACATTAGACATAAATCATCATCACGGGTGAAATCCAAATCTTCTAGGGTCTTTTCATCGGTCCAGCGTATGGCCATCCTCTCGCTCCTCACAGTCGTCTGTTGCATGATCCAGTCCAGTCCAGTCGACCACAATCGGGAAGATCATGAGTGATAGTAGGTAGCAACCTTGTCCTACTCGTTTTTTCACTTCAAGGCATCGCTGAGCTTTGCATTGTGAATCACTTGGCATATAGCATCGTATAACATATAGCTGTTGAATGAGGTTGATAAAGGTTTATGGCACTAAGACCGTAGTGTTGAAGCAACTGCCAGATTACTTCTTGGTCGACGCTGTCGAAGGCCTTTTCAAAGTCGATGAAGTCTAGGTAGAGAGTTGACTGCCATTCTATGCTCTGTTCTATGATGATGCGTAGTGCTGCGATTTGATCTGCACATGATTTGTTCTTCCTGAAGCCAGCCGGCCTGTTCCGGTCGTAATTTTGAATCCAGCGCATCCTTTATTCCCTCCATGATGATGTGTCTTGATATTCAGCTTGGGGTGGACAAATGTGGAGCATGATTTCGCACCAGTTATTGCAGAGAATTAGGTCTCCCTTCTTTTGGAGTTTGACAAGGTAGCCCTTCTTCCAATCGGCAGGTACCTTTCCTTCCTTCCTTCCCAACAAACCTTCTGCAGTATTGGTGTGAGCGTGTCTGCTGTTGTCTCTGCATCTGTTTCCAGTGCTTCTGGCAGAATTCCATTTGGTCCTTCTGCTTTCCCAGCTTTCAGAAGCCTTACGGCGTTCAGGGCTTCACTTCTGTTTTTGTCGGAGGGCTTGTGTTGACTGATAGTTCTTTGGCTCGGCTGCTGATGGTATTTCTAGATGAGTTGCAGGTGGTGGTCAGTTCAAGAGTTTTTTGAAGCGGTCAGCCCATTATTTCCTTTGTTTCTCCTCTTTGGCGGTAACTAGGTTCCCTTCACTATCTTTCATTGGTTTCGTCTGCGTTGATCTCCTCCCGAATAGTAACCTGGTTATTTGATATAATGCTGTCAGGTCTCTCCTACCAGCATCCTGTTCTGCTTCACTTGTAAGTGTGTCGTAGAAGTAAGTGTCTTTTGTCTTTGTGCGCACTCTTCCTTACTTCTTTGTCCGGTGTTTTCTACGTTGTACTCAGTTCTTCTTTTCGTCGTGCATCCTTGCACTGCACTAGTTCATCTTCTGCTTCATCATCACCATCTTCCTCTCTTCTATTAGTTTCCGTGTGTCCGTTGAGATCCATTCCTTGTCTTGTTTCCTCTCCCTTCCTAATATGGTTATGCAGGTTTCTTTCCAGATCTCTTTCAAATGGTTCTAGTGTTCTTCCACGGAGGTTTCTTCAGGGATGTTGCTCAATGTCTCCCATTTTGTTCAGATGTTTGACGTGAAGATGTCCTTTGTAGTTTTGTCCTTCAGTTTTTGGTCCGGGTGTTGATCTTGAACTGTGGTCTATCACCAGCTTCTTTGAAGGCTTTCAACTTGATTTTGTAGGTAGGTCCCCTGCGCAAGATAATGATTAGTGTGACCCACCCACATCTGCTTCCCTTCTTGATCTTGTGTCCAGTCCAGCAGGCTGCGTTTCCACTTTCTTGAGATTGAGATGAAGTCGTTCTGATTTTCTGTGTTGTGTGTCCATCTGGTTAAACCCATGTCGCTTTGTGAATATCCTTGTGTTTGTGCACACTACCTACGACCACCAACTCGTTGAATGCGCTGAATTCCGCAAACATTTTTCAATTCTCGTTGATTTCACAGATCGCTTCTCGATCGATGATGAGTTCTCTACCTGTATTGCCTGCTCCCAGTTTGGCATCCATGTCACAAATTAGAATTTTGGTGTCGCCAACTGAAGTCTTGTGCGTTACTGAATGCAGTTGTCTGTGGAATTCCTCCTTCTTCTCTTAATCTGTATTATTTGTGGGTGTAAAGCGTAGATTGTGTGATTATGACGTTCTTTCCTTTTGAGATGAATCTTGTTGTCATGATCCCGATTCTGCAGGAGGAGATTGGTTCCCATTGACTGAGAGCCTTCAGTGCTGTTGGGGACATCATGACATCCACTGGAAAAAGTAGTGTGCTTGTGGTTGTCGTCTGGGTGGATGTCAACCGTATATAGCAAATCCGTGAAACGGCATATTTTGTTGATTACCTTTAGTCTTCAACATTTTCTTCAGTCTGGCGCGTTAATATCGCATCACGATTGCTGGGAGTAAAATTTAGTTTCTCTGGTCTTTTAAAACTGGTGCTTTCTCGGAAAAGCCTTCGTAATATTATTGTTTCTACATTCCCCTTTCTTTTGCTTTTTCTGATACCAAATACTTGGACCGGAACCAAAACATACAGTTGACATAGTTTCAAGTTTATCCGATTTGCAAAAATCTGTCCTATTAATGGATGCTGCACGTTCAGACAAATTGGCGTTTTGAATTTGCCAGTTTACATTTCCCGTTTACCTAATTGTTTTTAATTCGAAGTTGTTAGTTAAACTGAATGAGCAAGAGGGTAACAAGGCTAGGTAGATTTATATCTATTTTTATTATTATACTGTACACAAGTAGCAGTTTATTGTTCCCTTCGTTTCATCAATGTTGTTTTACTGATATTTCTCTGTTTATCGTCTTCGTTTTTGATTTATGCTGATATCAGAATGCCGTGTTAATTTGCTTCGATTTTTCCTTTGAAACGGTAGTTAGACGAAGATAGCCTGATAATGCTGCAACGTTTCGACTCAGATGCTGAGGAAGAAAGTATGTACTTTTGCCTGACCAATTTGTTTTATTTGCGATGAATGTACTTAGTTTTTTTGGAGTATTCAGCTGTGATAAGAAAAGCTTTTTCACGTTTAGAAGGGGTTGTAGTCTTCAAAGATATGCATTAACTGTAACGCTCAGTCGAAAAAAATCGAAACGTACTCAAAATTCTTGTGCATACTTGTGCAATAGTCAACAAGCCAAACCTATGGCGTGGACGCTAGTGATACTATCTGGGTAACCAAACCTCGGTAGGTGGAGTGTAGCTCGAACCCGTGACCCATTGGTTGAAAGTTAACTGTATAAACCAGTGAGTGAGCTACACCCAACGCTAACCAGTGTTGTGCAAGATAATAGGAATCACAGATTTTAAGGGTGAACGCTTAATAGTACCATGGAGGTTTCAGAAAACTGTCATAGACGGTATTAAAACTGTGTTTTCTTTTATAAATGTTAACCTTGGTTTCTGGTAATGGTCTCGAAATGGATATGCGATACGTAGCTTTCGACCCTGATACAGTATTCCCTACTGTGCAGACCACAGAAAGCACTATTTCATGCTTAAATTTATTGCTTTGTGTCTTTTTAACCAATATTTATTTTCAAGTGCTCGCCGTTGATTTGTTGTGGATATCTGTATCTCTAAATGGTATGATAATGTGTACATCGAACACTTTGTACTTAAACTTTTACCACCTACTTTAGATAATTTATTGTAGCTGTTGATTCAAACACCTGGTGTTTCGCCCAGTGGATCGAAGTGTCTAAACCACACACCCTACTAATATATATATATATATATATATATATATATATATATATATATATATCTTTTGTTTCGGGAATAGCGGATGCGTAGATGAGATATTCATTTTCTAAATATTTGGGCATCTACGACCATTAAATTAAGGGACATGCTAATGAATAATTCATTTACACTGATTGGCTTTGGGAAACTGTTTTCATGCCCCTTTGGTTCAACTTTATTATTTATCGTCATTGGATTTATTTGATTTCAAACACGAGTTCGGCCTTACTTGACTATAAGGTATGCATCACACAGCGTTATGTCAACGCCGTAAATGAAGCAACGAAAAGTATTGAGTAAAGGTGAAGAAGAATAGGCTTATGTTAGGTTCCAAAAGATATCAAAAAACTTTCATTGCAAAAATGTCACGATTCACAAATAGAGGACGCAACAAAATTACATCGGTATCGTCGCCATTTTCGATATCGTTTCAATTTGCTGGGTCACATAATCTCTGGAACCTTATTAAGGAAGTCACAAGGTGCAACTGACCATTTCTTTTTTGAACAAGTTCTAGGACAAGTGAATAGTATTGGAGCTCACACGATGAGATTCCTGGGGTATCCCTGAACGACCACAACTGATGTCACAAGATGAATTCATTCAATAAATGTCAACTCCCACCACTTTCAAACATGTGCTGCTGCACCTTAGAATTACTTACATTACTGTCTTCTCTGGATCTCAGCTATCCTGCGGAGATGATGATGATTAGAGCTGAAAAGTCTGCCAGTTTTCTCATGACAGGGGTCAAGTTTCGCTGTGGTAGAATGATAATATAGCGATGGCAAAATTAGAATTAATAGTCACTAATGAAGATTTTATTGGAATGAGAAACAGTTCAGACTACAAAAAGTATATCTCATTTGTTCTGCTCTCACATACTTTAATTACATTGTCCTTTTTCCATTCATTCTTCGTGTTTACAGTTACAACGTCTACAGAGTCGTTTCTCAAGCAGTTGGCTTCATGGGACAAAGAAGAAGTTCCGGATAAACTGCAAGAACGAGTGCATTTCTCCAAGCGGATTATTGCTCGCCTCTTAGCGACTTATGAAAAGCAAGTTCTGTGTATCACTTGCAAATTTAATTGTACTATTTCATGTGTTTGGATGAAATAATTTTTTCTGATGACTTATCCTATTTAGTGTTATCTTTTTAGTTTGCAGTTCTCTTATTGTTTCATGCATATTTAGCTGATTTTATTTTACATTCTTAAGATATATCTTTTATTGAAACATATTTAATCATCATTATTGTATCTTATTAGGATGGTTACTCATCAAATTCGATTGCGTCAACTACTTGGGACTTCTACTGAGGGTGGATCCACTTCTACAACACCTGAAACTCATAGCACACAGACACATTCTGGTTCATCGGTTCCCTTAAATGTACACAATGTTGAACCTTCTGAACCTGACTGCAGTAGTCATCCAACTTCATCTCAAGAATCTGCTTCTGCTTGTAATAAACTTAATGTGAAAGAGTTACAAGAGGAAATATCCCTTTTGAACAAAGAAAATTGTCGTCTTCAGACTCTTTGTACTAATCTACATTCCAAACACAGACAAAGCAGTCTTCGTGTATGTACGAGTTTTTATTTTGCTTCACAAAAAATTTTCTCATTGGGTTTCCGCTGTACACCTAATCGTTGTCGATTTTAGTCAAGAGTTATTGGTTATACGCGAGTCAATGTATATGTGGAAATATTATTAATAATCTACAGCTTTTTGCTCTGGTTTAAATCACGATATCTAAATTAACTGTAGGGGATATAGGAGTGATTGATGCGTTTCGTAACAAAATGCAGTAAGTTGGTTGAAAAGAAAAAAATCTTTAGGTGTATAAAGGTTAGACGAAACTGAGGCTGCTGAATTCACCTCGACAATCAGATTATATAACAAGTAGTTGATTGTAGGCATTTCAGATTTTTTCTTAATCGTTCGTTTTTAATGAAGACTAGACGACAGTAAACAGTCTTGAACTGATGAGTGAACTGACGATTTCAAGTATCCGCCATCATGACCATTCACCAAAATATACTTCGAGATATAAGTTTTGAATATTCTTGAATCTGATAGTGTGAGAATAGTGTCTAAAACTAGGCAAGAAAATATTTTATATTGATACTTCAATATCAGTCCAAGTTGCTACACGTCCTTTTGGGATGCTTTTCCCTAACTTACCTATCAACTGATCTGCAAATTACTGAAATAATTGAGAAAAAGATCATACTGTGGCATCATAAGTTTGTATCTCTTTCAACAATTAATTCGCCGACCAATGTTTAAAGTTAGATATATGTAGCATTTCCACTTTTGTTAGAACAACGATTTTACGGAATAACTACGAAGGCCACCCTAACAGCTACAAAAGTAATCAATTAGGTTTCTTCATTCTTTGAAAAATTAATTTGCTACAGTAGTAATATTGTCGTGTAATGTTGGTAAGACAGTAGTTTCACTTTAATTTTTTTATGATCAAGTCTTGCTTATCACTTACGAAAATTGTTAATCCTTTCTGAGGCAGTAATGTATTCTTTTTTTGCATTTTATACCACTGGTTGATATGGTTAAGATAAAATGTCAATCATGACTATCATTTGCACGCTACAAAGTTTGATTATACTCGTTTAACGTAACGCTATTGAATTATAACTGTTATCATGTTATAGCTACGTGAATTGCAAGATTTAGCCCAAACTAATAGTGATGCTGCAGCAGAATGGCAAGCAAAGTATGAAGATTTGGACTATAAACTCGCAGAAGCAATGAAACAGGTAACTCGTTTGGATCATCGTTTGTATGAAGCACAAGAACAAAACAAGAAAATGGAAGTTGAGTTGGCAACTCTCAAATGTTCAGATTCCCCAGGTACTTGTTATGATTTCAAAATTTCATGTCATGGATTTTATCCTCGCTAGTACTATCCAACTAGTCGCGTGTTATGCATTACGACGTAAATTTCTTCACTATTTAGCAACAATTTTCATTCTACTCCTGAACATTATACTCAGGTGACCCCATTGATTAGTAATAGTGGTAATTGCTTTCATTGCTTTCAAATACGATTGTCCAGTTCTAGTAAGTGACATCGTTGGAATGAAAATTCTCCTCGTTGAAATTGTCCTCTTTTGTTATATATCTAGCCTGAAACTAGCATTGTTTGCTAAAGTACGGCGTTAATAGAGATGTGTTATGCATATTCCGGACGCGTTCCCATGGTATACTGAGACATCTATCTATCTATCTATAACACCACGCTCTAATGCACAATACATATCCTTTTGGCTTTTGTTTCTTCATATTTTTCCGTTCCCTTCAATAAATTGCTTTTGGTTTTTCTGTAATGTTAGTGTGATGTAGTAGCTTGAACTCGAGTGAACTATAAAGTTGACTTTTACATCAACGGAAACAAGGATATTCAAGTCGAAATACTTTACCGTGAAGAAATAGATTTAGGTCGTTTAAAGGTTTTGCTATTCATAGCAGCAATAGCATCACTAGTTTAAAAATGTCAAAGGCATCTTCTTTTTCTCTATGATCATACTTCTTTATGTTACGCATTTCTGATAAATGGTGCTTCTTCATAAACTTATTTTAATTTCGAGTGGATGCGAGTGCCTTGTAAAAACTAGGTTTGTGTTAGATTTCTTCGTTGGTGTGTTTTCGTACTTTTTCAGTTTTGATCATTTAAATTTAGGTTGTAGTCTGATATAGTAGCTTTCCAACCAACTTCGACACCATCTGATTTCTCCTAAATGAATTTTTATCTCGTACTGTTTACTTATAGTGTTTTGATGCTTATCTTTTTATTAGGTCGTGAAGATCATTCTAATACCGGTGGATCAGTTACAAAAAACAAGTATAATGATCTAGCTTGTGAACTGGAGGAGTACCGTGAACTTGCAAATAACCGTACCAGCGAACTGGAACGTCTTCAGCGTTATCTAGAAGACAAAGTTGCTGAATGCGCCTCACTTAGTATGCAAGTCAGTTGTTTATTTTCATTTTTCTGTGTAGTCGTTTTTTGTTGAGGTGATTTTGAACTGTCTTCCTTTCGTTAAATCTTTGCAATACCGTGACTGACTGACAATCATATTTTGTGCATATTGCGTTGATGGGCGTGACCTTGTGCACTTTGGACATTTCAGAGATTTATCTACACCCGTCGAAGCACTCGACTGGCGTGAAGTACACTGACGACGTAATCCCGTTAAGGGGAAGCGCTAACAAGATGCACGTCTCGAGCCATAATGGTTCATGTTTGACATGTGTTTTTTACGCTGACTGGCTGGTTGCTCAGGAATTTGGAGCTGAGATGCAAAGTACTCATCTTGCGTTTGCTCGCAGGTGTCATTTCTGGACCCAGGGCATCAAAATACATATCAAATGACGATTTTGCCACTTAGCAGTCTGCTATAGGTTTTAGGTGTAAATTACGTTTGACTATTGAAAGTAAAATATATGGAAAGTCTGCAGTGTTTTGACCATTAGTGTCTTACCAATGCTTGTGTGGTTAGAGCGGATAACATTAACGTCATACTGTCATTCGGAAAAGTTTTTGTTTGACTGCTAATTTGCATATTATCTGTGACTGACTATTCGTAATTTAATGATAGGATGAAATCTCTTTTACTAGTTTAATTCATCAATGTTTTTCTCATTCTTCTCTGGTTGTCAAGTCTAAATACTGTTAGAAGCATATGACCAGCAGGTTGCTGCTCGATGTTTTGATTTTATTCAGTTTAATCTGCAAATAACCAGTGGTCGATCAGAGTGAGTCATTCGCACAAAATTAGTGATCTAAGGTAGACAGTTTGACGGCTAGAATAACGTACATTTAAGCTTGACATCAGTACATTAAAATTCACTCACTCAGGTTATCATAATTACACAACCATTATGCAAGCAACGTTAGTATAAAAAAAGTATTAAATGAGGAAGGAAAGTCAGTCAACTTTAATCGAACGAGTTAGCATGGATATATATTGCATATGTTGAACAACCACCTATTTCGAAAGTAGAATTGGGTCATGAGAAAGCTACAGATAGCTGAATGGAGATATGGTACTAATCTCATTGATCGAGAGGCTTGATCATAATGCCTTAGTATAGGCCACAATGTCTTGTGTTATATTGGAAACTTTAAATGTTTTCAATAACTGGGACTTTGTTTCCTTCTATAATTTTTTGTCTGCTTCTATGTAATTCTGTTTCTATCCGCTTTTTAAAACCTGCTGTGAAAGTGAACCTGAAATGGCACACTTCTGAGTCGGACTCGGACCCAGTGTTTATTTTCCTGTTTGATAGGTATTGTTGTTTACTTCAATGTATGTTTTGTTTATAGAAAATTGAAGTAGATTCTGTGGTTCGATTTCTTTTAGTGTAGTATATGTTTATGCTAAGATGAATAACTATTTTCAGCTACTCATGTCGCTAGGATTGATTCGTGAGTATCTAAATTGAGGAATATATGTTTTCAATTTATATTATATCAATTTAGGTGTTAATTAACACAGCTTACTTCCATTATATCTTTTTCTGCATAGTTGCGAGATATTCCAGAGAGCATAATTCTAGAATCTCCACAGTACGTTTCTTTGAAAACACAATTCAACATTCTATACAATGAAGCCATACAGCTAAGAAGCCAGCTAGAAGAAGCCAGAAGTACTATTCAGAATAACAGACACAGTCATTTGAAACAAATTGAAGAAATGGAGGTATGCAAATGTGCTTTTTGATACTTCTTGGTATATACATATGTAAGATTTAGATCTGTAATTTATTAGCTTGACTTTCAACGCAATAGACCTCTGGCTGGAGCTCTATTTGACGTGCTTCGATCTGGGTAGCCAGATAGTATCATAAAGCGTCTCCTAGACTTCTGAGTGTGTATAAATAACGATAGCGAATTATGACAAGGAATTTGTGATTGGTCTTGTTTTCAGTGATCATTTACAAAAAGGTGATGGTTTTTTGTTTTTCCGTAAGTTAATTACTCAAATGGCTAGTGAAATGAAATAGGAATCAGGCTGCTTCTTTTTATAAATAAATCGTAAAAAACTGAAATTGCCGAGTGCATTTGTTTCATCCTAGCTAAATGTTCGATGGTATTTCATTTGAAATTTCGTTTTTTCCCCAGCCACTTGTGTATTGCTGTGCAGTAATGCAAGTTGAACGATTGCACTCTTGTGCTAGGTTCTATGTCGGTTTTATCTTTTTCTCATAGGGACGTTTTTCTTCCATGAATTTATCGAACTTTTCGTTTTGGCTATTTCTGGATTGATTGGAAGAGTCTAGTTTCGCTTTATTCTATGTTTCACTTAGTTATTCACACTCTACAACTTGCTATCTTCACGAGTTTTCATTTAAGTGGTGAATTTTATTTCGGATGCACATAAGTTTTTTAGTTTTATGTATTTCGTCTCCTAAACAGTGTGTACTGACGCATTCTACTGCTGCTTGAAAGTTGTTTGATATATGGTAAACTGAACTTAAAAACTTAAAATAAGCCATAGTATTCAAATTCCACTCCTACATTACCATGATAGCTACTACTGAGAATATACAAACGAAACGAAGTCATTCTTCAGCTTTACTGAATAGTGTCTGGAATTCATTTTTCGAGCAGGTTTTTGTATGTTCATAGATTTCCGATTTCTTTTTCAATCAGGATTATCACGTAACAAAAAGTAGTCAATTCCAATGGATGACAACTAAAATAAAGGTCGTCGACCGATAGGAAGCGGCCTAAATTGAAATCAACATTCTGAGTCATAACCCACTTGGGTAAAAGTTCTGGATTTCAGCCTTCTTTCTTGTTAGTGTGTGGGCAGGGAAAATCGTATCGGAAAATTTTGTCCTTCAGCTGTCCAGTCAAAAGAAGTATCCAACTTCTGGCGTAGTGGCTTTTTTCTGGGGAAAAGCTGTATGTAAATGATGTGCTTTTGTCAAATAAAGTTATCCTCCGTGCAGTCATAGACCGGTCTTTGTCTTCTGATTTTCGCGGCTCAGGGAAGTATCAGATCTGACGAAGAACAGTCTCTAATTCGTCCAAGTGTCTCGTTACGTCGATCTTTCGTATTATTTTGTCAGTCACCTCTACTCCACCACCTCATCAACCATAGTGAAGAACAGGTGAAATACCTACCATTTGTCTAGTATATTTCTGTCTATTTTCATATTTAATGATATAATGATATTTGAGTTTTTTTTTGATATGAACTTCGTTCTATGCATCTGTAACCTTCGTTAAATGATGTCGTTATGTCTACGTGTATGGTAATTAACGTTTACTTATTTTGTAGCGAGATTACAGTTTGTTTTTTCTAGTTGCATCTTCCCATCGGTGCAGAACCTACAATACTGGACTAGTTTCATGTAGAAGTAACAATGAAATAAAGAGATCCTCGTACATGTATTAAGTATAACAAACGTGTCCTGATAGAAAAAAGTTAAAGCGTGCTATTATGATCAGCGAGCAAAGAATTGAATAGTTTGTCACTGTTTAACTAATTTTATATATTTTTCTGAATATTTTGACATAGGTTTTGATGCTCCTCGTAGTAGCTAGTTTTTATCATTGTTTTACGTGATAGACGTACTTATTTTTTCACTCGTGTTAGGCGAATGAAGCAGCGATACAAAATCAAATGCGTTCTGAAATGCTTTTAATAGAAGGACAATATTCTCAATTGAGGCACAAGTATGAAACCATGGAACTTGATTTCAAACAAGCTTTGACTCATAACGAACAAGCAGGTCCTATCAGCTGCGAAATGCGGAGCCTAATTTCTACACTACAAACACAAAACAAGCAACTAAAAGCTGAGGTTGCTCGATATCGTCGCAAATGTGAGGAAACTATACAGGAGCGTGAAATGGTTAGTTTTCATTTAGTTTCACCCTTTAATTCTGATTATTCAATTCGTACTGTATTTCGCCCTACTTGATCATCTTATGTTCTGTTACTAGCAAACGTTATTTAATTATCAGGCTTAGTTTACTTAATATGTATATATGCACACCAGCCACCTGCTGATTAATAAGTATGATCCATCATTAAACTTCAGGTTCAACTGAAGATAGAAGCAATATTATTTATAAATCACAGCATTCAGTATGTAGTCTCTTCATCAATCATCCATATTTCAGTGTTAACTTTTTAGCCCCAATTTTTATAGAATGCTATAAAGTCAGTATTTTTATGTTCGACATGTAGAAGAGGCATGGAATTTACTGAGCTTTTCAGGCCCAAGAAACAACTAGGGGAAAGCGAACTATGGTGTCACTCAGCAGTTGGAATTTGACCAATCGGAAAAAATCATGAAATTTAGTGTCACCTAATGAGTTTGCTGTGTACCGATACTACTGACTGTGCTCATATTACCTCCGTTTGTCGATATCCGAGGTGTTTCATCGTCCAGTATGCTCAAGTACGAAATGCACTTGCGATGTTTAAAACTCACTAATTGCCTATGATGTCAATAAGTTCATTGACAGTATGGCAGAGTAGTATATTTATATAACCACACTGTTAGGAACTGAAGCCATAATTTCTATGTTCATTGAACAATTTACCTCTACTGAAAGGTTGAAGACGAAAATTCAGTTTTTATGTGTAGGTTATTTCCATGCACTAGACTTGTCCTGTCATTATGTTATTCTAGTTCAACACCGTATTTTATGCCCTCAGATACGCGCTGATTTAAAATGCACAGAAGATGAGTTGGCTCACGTTCGTACTGCACTTTCAGAAGCCACTGCAGCTGTTATCGCTGCTAGCGAAAAGTCATACCGGTCGACACCGTCAACTCCTCAAAGTTCAAGTGTACCTCAGGCTTCAAATCCATCCATACCAGATGTAGGTAGTTTTATACAATTCCTTCAAAAACATTTTTATTTAAGCAATATGTTATATGTAAATACTTGATGGTGGTTTTTCGTTTAACATTCTCTTTTTCTGGTGGTGCGCAAGATTACTTCATTTTTATTTAATACGAAAAAAGAAGACTATAATGCCCAGATAAATTATATGGTAGTTGGTTAGTTCCGAATTTATAAAGATATTTCTTTCAAACAGATCTCCCCACAGTTTATGCGGTCGCTTTCACTTTCTTCTTCCCAGCACTAATATTACTACAATCTTCGGTCATTCAGTTAGTCACAAATATGTCAACCTCCTTTCTACTGTGTGCATTTTGTATTTTTGGTTTTCTTGATTCGTATAATCTGCACTATGATGTCGAAACTATAAGTGCATGGATTCACATCTTAAGCAGCAGAGCTGAGTGATAAATAAATTGCATGACATTTAGTGACAAAAAGTTGCACTACTAGCTTTTCATCTACATATAAAACGTCATTTTCATTCATATCTCATAAAGTATTCATTTAACAGTATATTATGGTTTTTTGTACTATGCAATGTACACTTCCACACTTTTCAGGTTGCTTCGCCAGCTGGTGATTCCGAGGTTAAGTCAAAAATGTCAACGTCAGTGAAGCTAGAAGAAGGTAATCACCAGAAATATGGTTCTCCAAGTTCGTCTGCTGCACGTTCAACAGTGTTTAGTTCAAGCTCCAACACTAATGTGACACTGAGTGAAAAAAGTTTCAAAACCGTGAGTGTGAATTAGAACTAAGCATTATTTCCTGTAAGACTTCTTCAAATATGATTTTTCCTGTCTGCTGTTTGATAGCACTTTTTTCTATCACTATATTACTGAAACTTAATTTTATTATGTTGGTACTGTTTAAGGGCTAAATTGGTTGTCTAAGTCGATTTTTATCTGAATTATCTGAAGACAACAAATTATCTCATTCTTTGTTTGACTTTGTCAGTTCTCCTGGAATTTTCATCATCTGATTGAGTTATTGATTGGCGTGTCGCTTGTGTTTGCATCAATCATAACCGGATCAAATGCTGTATTTTGACAAACATACATCTATAGTCTATCATCTGAGCAGTGATATTGATTAACTTATTGAAATACTTGTTTTACACTGTTACAGCATGAGGTATTATCCTTTGTAGAAATTGATAAATTCTCTTATTCTTGTTAGTTATATTCATTGTTCATCTCGTTTTTTAATCCACCTTAGTTTAAAAACAAGTATATATTTTACTTTTTTGGTAGGAATGTGTTTCTGAGGCTCGAACAAATATCTCATGTTCATCACCATCTAGTGAACTTATTCGCGATTTAAAAGAACAATTGAAGTAAGCTTTTGTGAACAATTTCCACTTTTCATTATCGTGTTTAGAGCAGATTCTCAAGTATCCTTTTTATCTTAGGCGTTCACAAGAATCACAGAAGGAAATGTCCGTACTTCTCAATATGTATAAAGTAATTCCTAAGGATCAAAGAGATAAAGCGGCTCTTCTTCAGTGTGAAGCGAAACTTCGTGCTGAGCTTTCTGATGCCAGAAATGAGATTGATAAACTTCACAGTACGATCCGAGAGTTTCAAGCACAACAGGTAAAGATACAGCAACATCGAAAACCAGTACTGTTGTCTCCAAACGAAACTACTCCAAAAATGTCTCCTGCTGAACGTGGATTAACTAGTGTTGGAAGTATCCCTCCATCTCCTAAGCCATCCAAAGTTTCTCCAGATGAGAAAAGTACTAATATGTCTATCGGTTCTTGTGCAAAATCCAAACTTGCTGCTTCTGATTGGCAAATATCAGAGCTACAAATGGAACTATATCTCGTTCGACGTAAAAGTCAATCCACTGAAGAACAGTTAAAACTGCATCAACAGAGGCTTGCGGATGCAAAGCAACAAGAAGATGTAGTACTTAAAGAAATGGAAGTAAGCTGTATGTTAAACTATTATTTGTCCTCTACTTTATGCATTTTGTATCAAAATATGCTCATTAAAGTTTACAGTGAAATGACTTAATTGAAGTAGGAGAACTAATGCAGAACTACTTAGGAAACTAAATACTAAGCTTTTTTCACCCTACAATTCCTCAGTTACTTCAGAAAACAGTCTGCTATATTCATGTATAAGCTCATTAAAAAATTTCTTCGCAGTAAAGGAAAATGTTAGGGATGCTTTTATCTCGTAGATTCTATACTTACCAGTTTGGGTACATTTTAACTGTTTTACTTTGTGCTCTTTTTCCCGCGCATGGGTGATATTTCGTATGATCCACTAGCGTTCTGATTGGCTCCTGTCTCTTTAAATGTACTAATTATTGCTTGCCTTTCAAGGTTACTGTAAATTCGGTAAACACTGTCCGTTTTCATTAATAAACGTTTTCAGTCCGAGATACTATAAACTCATCTGAATTGCAGATTTTCGGTTTCTTTTTACGAATCACTCGGGTTGAATAACCTCAGTACTTTCGTTCTTTCTCACAACTCTGCATCATTACAGGAAACGTCTGTTTCACTTCGTAGTTATTCGTTCATCAATGAAATCTGTATTTTACTCTTTTAATTCCAAAAAAGATCACTGTTCAGGCTTTTGAAGATGTACAGGAGCAGAATGTTCGTCTTGTTAAAACACTAAGAGAAAAAGATGACGCGCATTTGAAGTTAATGGCAGAACGAATGAAGACTGCTCAGCTTGCTCGTTTACTGAAGGAGGACAAACAACTTTTGGAAGAGCAAATACGCTTGATGCAAGCAAAGATTGAAGCACTAAACAGAGCAGTTCTTAAGCAGGAAGAAAAAGTGAGTTTGGATTGTCTCATTTAATTCAGTAATCTTGATGTATACAACTAATATTTTGTCATCAACGCACAGACATCTTATGGTAATATATAGATTTACTCTTCATTGTCTTTTTACCTATGAGCTCAAGTCAAATTAACATTTTATATATATTAATTTGACTACATGAGTTGCATCTTTGCAGTTGGTTTCTCATCATTTCAATGGCATGATTTTATTAAACTTGTTGGAAAACATTCCCATTCCACATGGCTTTTCAGTTTTCGGAACTGTTAACTGTCTAAGCATTTGACTGTAACAAACTTTCATTCAAACCTCGGACATCACTAACTCATACGATGAACGTGGTCTTCAGCCTAATCTACTAAGTTGTACTTAGTTATCAACTTGTAAACATTATAGATAGATACAAATAATGACTAAACATTGAGAATTGTGAGCAGTTTTGAATTTCTTTAATAATTTAGTGTAATTAATCATAAGTCAGTAATCCGTAGAGCTCAATCTGACTGTTCTTAAGCAAATAATGGTCATTTATATGTGCTGTTTTGAAAATAGTTTCGGTTAAGATATACACTTATTCATAGCCAGTCATGTATAACGGCTGTACTAGTGAAGGAACGATTAACTACTTATTTTCCCTCTAGAGCATTGTTAATTCATTTTAATCCAAGTTTTGCACCACAATTTTACTTCCTTACTTAGTGCTAACCTAAGCTGTTTTTGGTTCATTTGAAAGTAGGCGAAGTCAAGGAGAAAGTTGTCAGTTGTATTGTTTTGGATGCTAGAGAAATTACCGAGTGTATACTATCCCAGCGGATGTACCAGTTATGCGAATTGTTTCAGTAATCGCATTTTCTATTTGATTGATTGGAACACTGAAAATAGCTTGTTGAGAAGATAAATAATTGTCATCCAACGATTTAGGTAGCTAATTGTGTTTTGTTATGTGGTTATGTCACGGAGAATGTATAAAATTTGTTGAATATTAAATATTTTATCACCTTGATATGTAGTAACTCTGTGCTTGATGTGTGCAGTCCTAAGAATATATTGAAATTGTCGTAATGTTTACTATTCTACCCTTTCTTATAGGAACGTTTACTGTTAACAAATTTGGCAACTCTAGAGAAGGAAGCGTCCGCCAGACAAAAGTCTCAAGAAGCTTATAAGCGTAAGGCTTTGGAAAGTCAGCAGGTTTCTGAAGATCTAAGGGTCACTGTTCAGAAGTATCAGAGTCAACTGAAAGATGCCCAGACCACGGTTCAAGAGAAAGCTTCCGCATTTGAACGTGTTTCTTTTGGTCATCAACGTCTACAAGTTAGTTATTTTGTGCTAAAGCTCTTAATCACATCCGTTCCTTGAATCGGTTCTATACTTTCATGTAGAGTTCGCAATTAGGTCAACGCATTTAATCATGGACACAGTTGTATCAGTTTATATTTTACGTGAAGAGTGTTACCGTTTTATCAATTTATTTTCAGTATTCAAACTAAATGTTTTCGTTACATTCATCAGGTGCCTGATAATTTATGAGAATCACTTAACATTATATAATTACTACTGGTTATCATTGAAGAACAAAATGTCAGTTCTGTCCTATTTGTTCAATGAGTGTCACTTGGTACACGTCTATACGTGTAATTCTCTCTGTCTGTCTGTCTGTCTCTCTCTCTCTATCAGTTAATAAGTTCTTTTTAACAGATTCTCCAGGATCGCATCAAGCGAATATCGTTATGGAGTGCGAAGTTACTGGGTTAAAGTCATAGTTAATGTGGGAGCATTTTGCTGATGGGTCCCAAAAAAAACTAAAAGTGCACTAAAATTATAATGTCAACCAGCAATAAACAAATGCATAAGAAGTGAAACTAAATGTGTTCCGAATGTGTATAGATGGTCATACTGATTTTGACGGCATTCATATATATATATATATATATATATATATATATATATATATATATATATATATATATATATATATATATATATATAACTGCTTGCAGGTGTATCTTCAGTGCTCTTGTGTCTTACAACGGCGTTTCATTTGCCCCATTATGAATGCTTCTGACCTGCGCTGATCATATAAGAACTCACCTCCTTACAATTGTTAATAGTGTGGTATGACTCAGATTCACCTGCGTAAGTACACCCGAGGATCGTGAGAAAGCACAAGATTGTCTGATTTTCTCGTAACAGCATTTAGTGGTCCTATATTACATAATAGTTAATAAAGCAGTTCGTATACTTACATTCGAGGGTACTTAACAGCACACCGCACTAGCTACAATGGGTGAAAATGACAAGTTCAGTGCCTCTGACTGCCAACTCATTACCTCGACCAATCAGATGACAACAATAACTGAGGAAAGAAAACCAGGGCACACGTCGCAAATATAAGTTTCTCATTAATAGTTAGACTAGTAACATCGAATAAATGTGATGACGAGTTTATAGATAATATCTAAGCTGCTCACAAGGACTACTTGTTCCCTAACATAATAGTTTCATTTTCCTTGGCGATACGGATTTTTGTTTTCTGGTCTCATTTCTATTTCTTTTTCAAACCGAAACAATATGTTTCCTATTCAGTGTTTTTTTTTCTGTACATATACTTACTAATCGCACATGTCGTGCTTTTTTAGGAAGAACTTGTGACTGTGCGCAGGAAATATGAACGTTTACGCAAGATTGAACAGTCTCATAATGCTGACGAATTCTTATTGGCTGAAATTCAAGATTATAAGGTATGCTGATATACTTATCCAATATGGTTTATTGTTTCTTATTGTTAGGAATTTTTAAATCGTATTTCATTGACTTACCTTATGTATACACTGCAACTTCTAATACCTTTGGATCTCAAAATGATATGACTGTTGGATACCAATTTTATCAGTTTGGTTATTATTGCAAACTACCGGCTTATAGTAAAAATACTACTCATTGCTTTGTTCATGAATAGGCATCTGAAAATGTGACAATGATGCTGCTGTTGTGTTTTCATTATTAGCGTTATTTCCTTCATATCACTTTATATCTGTTATAATTTTATCATTGTTATGTAGCGTATATTTTATTTATCCAACATTGTACTTACTTCTATTATTTCATTTTCGTAACATTTTTCATATCAAGATGATTTATCGCACTAAGCAACGCCTAATTTTATTGTTGATATTATAGGAACAGCTAACCTGTCCAACATGCAAAATCAATCGAAAAGATGCCATCTTGACGAAATGTTTTCATGTGTTCTGTTTGAACTGTTTAAAAGTTCGTTATGAAACACGTAATCGTAAATGTCCCAAATGCAACGCTACCTTCGGTGCCAATGACTATCATCGTATATATCTGACTTAATTCACTCACTTCATCATTGAGTGTATAACTTGTTTCAAAAACACTTTAATTTTGTGATGTATTCTCTAATATAATGTATATAGTTTAAGAACACAGTGCTTCCATTCACTCCTGTATATACTTTTGTTCTCAAACAATGAACAGCTTAAATTTTCTTTTATTTCTTCCTCTTCTTCATATTTGTATACGTCCTTGTTTAGATAGGTTGTTTTTAAGCTAGTCAAACATTTAAATAGTAGCATTTAACAATATCACTTTTAAATTGTGCTGCCAACGTATTCTATATTGTCTATGTTATGTTCCTGCGCACTATTTAGTACACGCTTCCAACTACCAACTAATTCGTACACTAGATACCACTGACTTAAATGTCCCAAACGAAAACAGATAAAGAAGACTTCTAGGTGAGAGAGTTTATTTCCTTCGGGATGATCGGAAATAACCCGAAACATGGTACTTGACCTTGTCCAGAATTTTAAACATCAACAATAGCAAGCGTCCATCAATCAGGGAATTATCTTGATGAAAAGGGGTGGGGAAATGAACTACTACTCATGGCCCGTAAACAGTAATTAATAAACTTATAAATAAGTATTGTTTCAGAAAATATCTAGGCGATCCCGAAACCAAATCAGTTTAACTTCATTTAGTATTGACATAATCGCATCATTTCATGAATTGCGATTCAATAATGTACTGTACTCTAAGTGATCCGTTTTAATAGTCTTCATTATTCATACAGTTGGTGCTAATAACAGTAATAATGCACGAACATCTCATACAACATGATACAAGTTGCGTAATATTAAGGATGAAGTGAGTGGATAAATAGTGTCTTAACCATTATGTTAGGTACGGCAAAGGTGAGAAGGAGAAAAAAATGAAGAGAAAAACCTGTGATAAAGCTGTTTATTAAGTCTTCCTTGGTTGTGGGAGAGACAAACAACGTCTTCTGGATGCAAAAGCTAGTATTATTATCTCGAATTCCCGTAGGTTCCTCAATTGTAAAAGATGAATTTGTATGCCATTCGGAAGGTTGAATCTTATCCACTAAGTGACCATTAGCAGCCAGATGACGTCGAGCCTCTCATAGATTTTGTATATCAGTTTCCCAAACGTGGAAGCTGTTAGCTCAGCAACATATCCCTTAAGTGGCCTAGTAAAGCACTCCACATAGCTTTCAACACGGAAGCAGCGGAACACCTAGAAACGAAAAAACTGTAGTATGTCTTCCATTTGAATGACAGCTGGAAAATGATAGACAGTTGAATAGCTTAGCAGGTTTATTCAGTAGTTCTAGGTGATCCGTAATATATGACTTTTCTGGCTACATCTATACTGGATTTCAGTTTCACGATGACTGCCAATCAGTCGGTCATGTGTTCAAACCGCACTCCACCTATCGAGGTTTGGGCAGCTAGGTAGTGTCACTAGCCCTCACACAGGCATGGCTCACTGCCTACTGCACTGATGTGCACAAGGTGGTCGAGTGCATTTCGTCTCATCATTCGAACGCCAATTAATTCAGATTCTCGCCCTCGCTTTGTCCGTATTCTTATAAATCTGTTAGAATTGTTCGTTTCAACCGCTAAGTTTTCGTACGGTCCAAAGAATTTATCTCTTATTGTTTTGTCAAAGTGCGTTGTAGATTTATTCTAACTTCCTGCGTATTAAGTTGGCAGAACATGTTTGATTCGCTTTATTATTATCACATTTAAATAGGTTTATTTTCTACCAAATGGTTACGTGACTAAGAAAACGTTTGTACTGTCTAATTTGTATTTTTGTAAGACTCGATTTGTTTCACCTTATTTTGATACTTGAGAATAACTTGATCCATTGTGTATCTGCACTCTAATCGCATTTGCTGTAGTTATATAATTTGTTAAAAGCGTGCGACGTGCTCACAATTCAGCACCTTTGTAAGACGTCGGAGTTGTGTCAGCGTTAGTTAAATTACTACAGCATTGGCTGCGTAATGAGTGCATGATTGTATGATAATTAAGGTATATTAAATCGTAGCGATTTCATTGAAATGCATGTACGCCAGTAATTGTTTCAAGTTGTCATTCTAATGCGGTTAAAAGTAGTGAATTTCACGTTTTTGTGAAATTCAGCACAATTCGTAGACCCATTTGTCATCAGGAAAAGCCTGACAAGTAGAATGGTTTGTTTATTGAGAAAATACAACTGATAATTACGATATCTAACAATAGATTATCCATTTGCAAACTATTTCTTGTTCTACATGTCGTTTCACTCAGTTCTTGCACTCTGTATTTCTATCCAATATTGTAAGCTCTCCTTGCCACATTTCTCAATAATCGCTCGTTATCACTTCGACGTTACTGTATGTAGTATTTATATGCATTCAAGCTTGTACACTGTCACTTCTGATGTGCTTAAATATGACCAATGGATGTTTTGTGGTGTCGTAAAATCTTGACATTAGTACCCCTAAAAAAAGACCCGATTTCTTCACACACTAATCTAGATTCAAACAGTAGTTTCAGACTTTCAGTTGACTAGAGTATCAGTGATCAAAGTATACCGTTAGAGTTATTTCAGTTTTTTCCTACAATCACAGCGTGCAGAGCGAAATCTAAGTTGTGATGATGGACCAGAGAATCACCAGACAGAACACATGGATGGGCAAAAACTTTCTTAGGTCCCCGCATAAAAGAGAGTCGGTTCTCGTTGCCAAAGTTTACAGGAACAGGAATACTTCAATAATGACATCAGGGTGGTCAAAGGCGTATGGAAGGTTGGAGAATTCGAAAATCAGGGCTGGTGAAAGTGTTCAATCTTTGAAAGACGTCAAAGAATGAGTACATCTGTGCTGTTATCCGATTTTCAGCTGTCTCACCAAGTGTCCTCAACTACTTATTCCATGGTACCAGTGATCCTAAACAGGAGGTCTGCACCGAATGTTACTACTAAATGGAATTACCGTAACATTCAACGTCAATGACGAAATATAGGCTTTTCGCTCAGTTTTATTACACCATGAAGGATCTTCACCCTCAGCTAGCTGAGGATTCAGTTATCTGTAAGAAGACTGCGCGATAACCTAAACAACCAAATTAACAGATAAAATTGAGGAGATTTCTTTTTATAATCATATTTACTCAAACGTGTTGTCAAACTTTTTGATGTACATATTTGTTATTTATCGAAATTAATAACATTCGCATATTCACTGTTGTAATATAAATTTCTGCATTGTAAACACTGGTTTTTATTTCATTCACTAAGCATCTAACCACACGGGCTCTACATATGACCCACTTTCTCTAAGCAGTCACCGCCTGAGATCACAACATGAGTAAGTTAACATCGGGGATTTCCTTCTTTGTATATGTATGTCTGTATGTAATATATCACTTTAGTAAGCCTGCCGTATGATATAAGCTTTAAAGCTAGTAACAAGCAAAAATTTCAGAAATGAGATCTTTATTGAATAAAATATTGAGTCAATAAAAGATTCCGTATCAGTGCACTTTTAATTGTTTGAATAAGCACGCAGCGATTTCAGACTAAAACTAACCAATAAAACAACCTATCCTCATCAGCTCTGTCTCCTCCTTCGCCTTCGCCTCCTGATACTAATATTAGACCTCTTACACCATTCCTAACCTCTCACTCTACAACCATTGTCAACGATCAAAGCCATCGAAATCCCATTTCTAGTCTCCTAAGACGTCGCTATCGATTCCATGTAGAAGCTTTCAAAGTGCGAACTCTATATGAAACCGGGCAGCAAGCATCGCTCGTCAGAACTCTGGGATTTCTAGCCAAGGATGTATGCCGTGTCTCTGAGACACGTATACGGGACCCGAGTGTGGTTATTAAATTGGCGTAAGCTCTGGGTAGTAGTGAATCTTGAAAATTCACCCTACGAGTATCCGGAGACCCACTGGCCATTTCTCGTGGCCTCGCTGGTGTATGCATTGTACTGAGTTGTAGGGTAGACAGTGCGCTTGTCGAGTGGATGCCAGTAAACAGCCATCTTTGTGCTGATCGACTGAATATATGTGTGAAGACTGGGAATGATCGTGAGACTAAGCAATGCCTATTCGTAATCTCCGCCTACGCACGCACTGACTGTAGGTCGGATGATGTGAAGGATGAGTTCTATGAGAAGCTGTCAATTTTGCTACAGAATGTCAAAGGTTCAGATGTAGTCGTGATAGCAGATGCCATTCACATTCAAGTAGGGGAAGTGAGCAAATCATAAAGGCACCTTGGAGGTATTTACGGAGTCGTATGCCAGCAAACCGCCAACGGTGATCGTCTGTTGGAATTTTGTTCCAACTTGTTTATGGCCAGCACCAACTTTAGGGATAAGGAGAGACACTGTCTCACATGGCGTCCGCCGACATGAAACTGACGATGGACAGAGGTAGATCATATTGTTGTAAGCCACGGTTGAAGAGGATCAGTAGGGGATTGCCGTTCCTTCTGGAGAGTCAGTTTGACCTCCGACCATGCTTTAGTATTGGCTCGTGTATGTGCACTCCTTACTGGTTGGAGAAGACAGACTGTGTGTAGTCGATTGGAAGATGAAAACGTCAAGTTAAAATTTAGGGAAGAGATTGCTAAGCATTTATCTGAACGTTACAGGATTGTTCATTCTGAGGAAATATGGCGTGATTTAAAGTCTGTTGTATAAACAGCGATAGAGATAGTTGGTAACCTACACCCAAAAGTTAACAATTGTCATATGATTTCGACAGCATCATCTGAACAGACTAGTGCGAGAACTGAATCAACAGTTTGGCGATCATTGACCTCTCTTTAAAACACAACTCAGGTGAACGAAGATTGGGGCTGTGTTAGAGCAATCAACTGAGATGGTTGGAGATTCGGAATATAGACGCTCACACTGGTCATCTCCCACACCTACATGCAATAGCTAAAGCTTTGTGATATTTATAGAGTGACTGGAGAAATCAACGTATAACCTGACTCAGGTGCATCGGCTCACAGTTGTATACGAAGACTAGGTGGATAGAAAAAGAGTGATACCAAAGTAGATAAGGTTTTGTGAGTGAATAGACAGTCTAAAGATAACGGTTAGTGCAAATATTCCAGCTTCAGAAGATTTCAAGGAGTGAATACATGTGAGTCACTGTGACCGATTGTGAGCCATTTCACCGAAAGTCCTCAACCATTAACTTCTTTTGTCTCAAGGACTCCAACCACGCAGTCTACATCTGCTCACACGGCTCAACCAACAGTCAGAGACTTCATGGACCAGCGCCACTCCTTGGTCTTGTTATCCTGAACTTCTTTCCAACGTAATGCAACTACCCCTGGGATGGCACTTTTGAGGTTGGTAGTGACTTGGCATGCGTGATAAATGTCCAAGTCACCTCAGGTGATGAAGGTTCACAACCTCATTCAGGGAATCACCTTTCTTGCCTAGTACTCCTCGCCAGACCACAACATTTGTCACATCAGCATCAGCATCATTTTACATTTGACAATTTGACAGGTGCCAGTGAAACTCATGCCAAACATACTGAGATTTCTGCTCAACGCGTGCGTTCAGAAGCATCTGCATTCTGTCAGCATCTTCACCTAGCAGGATGATATCATCTACCTACTCCAAGTCAGCCGGATGACCTCAAGGGGAGGGCCAATCTCCTAGCTGGGGTCTGGAAACTGCCTGGCTTTCTTGAACTCCAGTCCGGTGTGTAGTTTAGGATCTCGAACACAATATTAGTAGCACTAATTCCCACATAGTTGTCGCAAGAAGATTACTTCTCCCCCTTCTCATAGACTAACTTCGTTTTTAGCTTCGTCATAAATGCACTAATGGACATAACCTTCGGTATGCCTGACTTCGTTAGAACTAGAATATGCAGATGACATAGTCCTGTTAAGTGAAGACACTGACAAGATGCTGAGTCTTCTAAACAATTTAAGTGGCAATTTGAAATTAGTTTGGGATGCAAATATTTTGCTCCAGGACTGGTCTTCAGCAGTGCTGCGGCTAACAGTAGAGAGTGAGGTGGTTGAGTGTGTTGACCACTTCACTTACTTGGGAAGTAGGATCAGCCCTGGTGGGTCAGCTGCCGATGAAATCTCTGCACAGATACAAAACGCTCGATTGGCTTTTGCCAATTTACGCCACTTATGGCACCGCCGTGATATCCATTTGTCTATTAAGGGTCTCATGTACTTCACAGCAGTCCGGTCTGTTCTGCTTGTAAGGCTGTGAAACATGGCCATTGAAAGTGGAAGATGTGAGAAGGCTTCAAGTGTTTGACCACCGTTGACTTCGTAGTATAGACCGTATTCCGTGGTGTCACCACGTGAGTAACGCAGAAGTCAGTTACAGAGTTTTAGGGAGTAGAGGTAAATCAGTTGACGAGGTGACGAGCCTTTATCGACTGAGATGGTTGGGACACGTGTTACGTATGCCTAGTCACCGATTGCCTCGTCATAAGGAAGGCCCGTTTAGGATTTGCCAACTTTCATCATCCTTGGCGCCAACTAGAGAGATATCCAACTATCTATCAAAGAATGAGTATACTTCGCTGCACTCCATTCTTTTCTGTTATATGGCTGTGAGAACTAGGCGTTGAAAGCAGAAGATATGAAGCGATCACCGAGTTCCCATCACATGTCTTCGTAGCACTGCTTACGTTTGGTGGAATCACCGTTTGACAAATGTTGTGGTCTGGCGAGGGGTACTAGGCAAGAAAGGTGATTCCCTGAATGAGGTTGTGAACCTTCATCACTTGAGGTAACTTGGACATTTGTCACGCATGCCGAGTCATTACCAACCTCAACGTGCCATGCTGGGGTTTTGGTTAGGGATGGTTGCTGCCCGGTTTGTCATGGAGTCCGCGATTTGGAGGCTTCTATATCATATCGATAGCGAAGTCTTAGGAGACTAAGTATGAGGTTTCAATGACTTTAATCGTTGATAGTGTTTGCAGAGTGAGAGGTTAGGTATGTTGTATGGGGCCAATTTGTATCAGGAGTCGAAGGTAAATGATGTGGCAGAGTTATTGATGATAATTTATGTTTTATTGGGTCTTATGTGATAGTGGATGCGTGTAGGCTGTCGATACTCCGCGGCTTGCTTTACCGTTTAATGCCATTTGTTCTTTGTTCCTATCTTCATGTGGACCTGTAGAGGAATATTGACGCAACTTTGCAGATGTTTATTCACAGAACAACCATACTATTTATTCAGCGTAGAAAGTTCTGCAGTTGGATATCGAATGGATTTTAATTATATCCAGTGTTACTGGCATCTGGCGCTTTTGTCGCCCGAACGCTATGGATGAAAGTCTAGCCTTCTAAGGAAATGTCACTCCGAAAATATTAATCCACCACTGTTTAGAGACACAAACATGAAACAACTTGCTATACCTTGAGTCATTTTCCGTATCGAAAGAATACTACATTTGGAACTTGACTTCAAAAGTGACCCAGTTGCTGCATCCTGAAGAGAGGGATTCCAAGTTTGCTGAAGCGAACTGTCTTTGCAGCAACTATCTGAGTAGTTTTCCGTATTGACCCTGGTAATAACCTGAAAGACAAGATCTCACATCTGGTCACCTCTATATGTGTATATCAGATCACCTACTCTCGTGGAGTGAGATACATCGGCCGTTTGACGCGGGTCTTGTCCAGTAGGTTTCAAAAGCACTCCTGTGTGGCTACAAAGGGGTAACAGCGGATCTGTAAGAAGTGTGATAATGGGACACCTAGTCGACACTGGTCGTTCAATTTCAAAAACCTTTTTCGAATTTATTCACAAAGTGGGAAGAAACTTGCTAAAGTCAGTGCTGCTCCATCTTTTTGTATTGCTGAAGCGTTAGCGATTCAAATAAAAAAGCCAGAGCTTTGCACACGGAAGTGTCCTCTTCTACCCTTCCCCCTTTCATTGCCTTAATCTCAAGTGTTTCAAAACGTCCCGTCACCCTACTTCTTACTCTTTCTTCCCATTCATTTCTTACATATTATCAACTACTCCTCAGTTCTATACTCACTCTGATAACATTTCGTTCATCAAAGAATTTTTTATGTTACTCAAGTCGTTATCCAAACTTAATCGTCTTTGATTAAGTTCTATGATATCTTGATCTATACTCACTAATCCTAGCAACCCTGGATTTTTAAGTTATCGCAGTTTAACTTTGCTTGTTACTTTTCAATATTCATGAGCATTTTGATTATTTTAGGATGAGACCATATTTCCTATTTTTTATATAATTATCACTGTTGCCATGCCTAACAAACTGCTTTCATTCATGAAACAAATTGTATATTCTTACCAAAAAGAATTATAAATAAATGCGATTGTACAGCTAGGTGAATGAATTCGCCAAAAAGAGTCTCTTCACTGAATCACTTGCTTGTATTTTGTCATAAGAGATCCAATTAGAAGTTTGTTTGTTTGTTGTGAGCATATGGAGTCGAAGTAATATGAAAATTATTTTCTGATGGTGGATGAAATGAGAAACGTTTAATTTACGTCGATATCGACATTAAGCAGAGAGGTTTGGGAACAATACAGTTCTGGAAAAGCTTATCATTGTGAACGTTGATTGTGTAACGAACTTGTCATGAAGTTCATTAATATTACTTATCTTTAATTCCTAGTGATGAATGTAATTCACTTGTATGCTCACATCTTCCATTTAATTTTTGTGAAAATGTCATATCAGGGTGACTGCAGTACTGTGGAATCAGGGGAGAAAGGTAAATTTTGAATTAGTAGATTAATGTTATCTAATTCGGTTTGACATATGAAGGTTGTGCATTTCATCTTTATACTAGTTAATGAGAAGCGTTACTAAAGATTCTTAGTGTAAATTAATTTTTGGTGTTGCTCAATGTGCTGTTACTCACTACCAATCTTTCCAGATGGTTTTAGTTGTACAGATTTCCGTAACATCCTTGAAGTGTGGTGGAACCACTATATGAGCAGTGTTGACATTAGGGCGTTGAGTTCTATGTAAGGAAGGGAAATTAGTCAATGAGATTGACCAACTTCACTGGTTTAGTTGACTTGGATATGTGAAGCAACTGTCGACTTCATAATAACGTTCTACTCAAAGTACATTTTGTTTGTAAGGAAGCTACAGATAACTAGATAGGGATTCGGCACTAATCCATTAAGTCTTTGACTGTTGGTCTAATCTGCATATAAAGGTATAAGCTACTTGACTGACCTCCTAGAGATACTAGAAACCAATGGTTATAGACTTGGTGACATGGCTGGAAACAGGTAACAGACAGACACATTTCCTGTCAGTAGAAAATTTGAACAATTTGTTAACCTTCGAGAATTCATTCCCTTTCATCTTCTGCAGCTTTGCTTGTTCTAAAAGCACTGTTTTTGTTTGTTCACTCCCTTGTTGTTTGATGTGAGAATTTTAAAAAATTAATTTGATTTACTTCTGTTGCACGCTGGTTTATGAGTCTGTTTTAATCAAAGTAACCAATATAACAAAGATATCATCGGTTAATCCATTAAACTTTATTGATATGAAGCTCATAAAGTTCTGATGATAAAACGAATCTTTTCTTTATGGTAATGATGAGAAGTAGCTAGGAGTGGAATCAAGGACACACGTTTCGTCTTGTTTGGGACTCATTAACTGGATGTACTTGCTTCCCAGTGAGCTGTATTGTCCCCACCAATACTCGAACCCAGGACTGTTTGCTTCAAACACTATAATGTTATCTACTAGGTCACGGAGCCGTGACAGCCACTCCTCGTGCGACAGTCATAGTTTTTATGTTGTTGCTTGAATTATCCCGTCATTGACTGGGATGAATTGGTCAGTTTCCATTGGTAAGTGAACTCCTCTGCGGATGCCTCGATATTCTCTGTCTTTTTAATATCGAGGAATCCTCAAAGGACCCCATATACCAATAGAGATCGATCATTTCGGTCCAATCAACGATGAGATAATACAAGCCACAAAATAAAATCTGACTTTTGTTTAAATCCCTACTATCAAGACCGAATTTGTGCAGAACATATATTTATTTTGTAGTTCTTCATCTGCTCTCAGCTTTGGAGATTAGTACATGAATGTCTCTGCAGAAGAAGCACTTCAGATGGCACATTTTATTTTGAACTGTTGAACTTAAACATTTTACCTGATGATTTGTAAGGATTTTTATGTGCTACAATTAATAAGCTTTTCCATACAAAGATAACTGTAAATCTGATTGAAATGTCAATACATTAAAAGCCAATTCTTATGGTTCATAACTATTTAGTCTACATCCACAAAACCATTCTTTTAAAAATTTTTAATGTAACTGTAAACTACAGAATGAATTTATCTAATGGTAAATGAATTGTAAATTAACATTGCGCTGTTCAAGATGATAATGAATTTTTATGGCTTAGAAGGATGATTTAAGTGGTATTCTGTTTTCTGGGTTGAAATGTTCAGTCGTGAGGATTTCTTTTTAGTTCTATACAATCTTGTCAGGACAGTCTCCGGAAGTTTGGTATAAGTGCAATCACCTCCATTGGTTCCATGGACAGAAATCGAATAGTGAATTAGTGTAGCTGTACAACACCGGATGCCTATCTCATCCTGATTTAGGATCGGTTATCAGTGCATAACAACAAACGTACTATATATATAAGTTATTGTTGCGAAACTAATGAAGAATTTATATTCTCCGAAGTCAAAGCAAATTTCTACAAACAATCTTAAAACTTTTTAAGGGATGAATGAAACATTATATTTAATATACAGATAACGAGAATATATTTTCGAAACGCTTCTATAAATCTCATCTCTTGTACTGAGGTATTTCAGATTGAAGAACTGAATAAATATCATCACAAACTCATTTCAGGTATAATGCACTAAATAGGTTTAGAGGACAGTGATTTTCTAAATATCAAGGTATCTCATAGTGCAAGGAGGAGTAATAAGTTGACATGCATATGCTTTGAAATCAGGAAGCAATTAGCGAAGCAAGTGATTAATGTCTCCGAAATTATCAGGAAAACAGGGAATTGATAATCATCTTTTTATCAAAGAAACTGAGTTTAATACTTCTAAATATAAGGACTTCTAGAAACGGGAGCAGAACGCATATCTTCCTTTTGATATCTTGAAGGCTTAATTTTTGTCGACCTGATCTAAATACACATCTGAATGTCATCAGATTGAGCCACTGGCGTGTTTTCAAATATTTTTTGAGATCTTGGTATAAATATTCGTTTCCCTGTTCCTCTGATTTACTTGCATCTGCATCTAGATATGAGTTACTGTAAACAACTGGAGGTTAGGAGTTCCGTCAGATTATTTATTTTAAATCCTATGTTAAATTGTATATTTAGATGCTTATGAACCAACCTTCCGGCTACTGAAGTCTAAGTTGTTACAAACTTGATCCTGCTACATAATTTCTCAACAACATCATTACCTTCCGTTCTAGTTTGAGGAAAATGTGTTAGTTTTCTCTAATATTGTATTGCACTTCTCTGTTACTACAAGTTTTGTTTTCCTAAATAAATGCCATCGAGTATCTACTGGTGCATAAGTCCTTCTTAAATAGTATAAAGTGCTTCCTCAGGGAAAAGTTTATATTGGCTTTAATATACCACTTTATAAGCTCAGTCTAGTATCTTATGAAATGAAAACTATTTAAGGTTTTATAATCTTCACTTTACGTCCATTCAGGGTAAATGTTTCATTCATCTCTGCAATTTATCTTCCTTTACATTCATAATTGGAGTGTTGTTTCAAACTCTACATTGGATAAAACTGTCATGACAAGAGCCCAGAAATATGTGGAAACTTTTTCTGAACGTAGGCCAACAAAATGTAAAGTAATTACTTATTTGACTTGTGAATTATATGCATAAGGAAAAATTACAATAATCCATCATGCGATATGCATAGGATTTTTATCTCTTTCACATTATGCATTTCTTTGCTTTTCTGAGGGATAAATGAATATAGTGTGGTGTCTCTGGAATTGAATTGTGAATTAGTTAATGCACCTCGAACTTACTATAATTAGTACTTCAAAGTGACACAGAAAGAAGAAGAATTAGAATTTTACTATGTGTATTTTAGACAGTCCCGGTAAAGCAGTTCCATCAAATGGTGCATACAAGACCGGTCACACAGTAGTAAGTAATTGTATTTACATCGACTAAGTCAAAATACAGTAAATTTAGTTGCATTTATAGGATAGCCAATAGAATTGTAGTACTAGTACTAGATCTGCGTAAAACATGATTTATTTATTTGTACATTTTCAAAATACCGTTCACGTGCTCTTTTTCTGCTGCGACCAGTAGTTCATTACCCCACGTATCTAGAGTAATTCTCTGATTGGCTGACACTTGCTTTTGCTATGATACTGTTTCGATTTCTGGACATGGTCACAGACCATGTATATACACAGGTGTGTTACGAGTGGTTTTCGATCTGGTTGGAGGCAGTAAACTCCCTCACCCAAACCAGTCGTCTTTCTTGATTTTCATCTGAGGTTAATTAGAAGTAGGCGTATTATATAGTACTCGGAAACTTATCAACGACTTAGCTTTCTAACTAAATGTCTAGCTTTTTTTAAGTATACATTGTATTATAGTAAAGGTGGATCGTGGCTAGCAGTGGAATCCAGGATGCGCATTTCGTCCTATTTGGGACTGGCCAGCTGGATTTACCTGCCTCTCGTTGAGCGACGTTGTCCCCAACGGGATTCGGGCTCAGGAGGGGTTTCTTCAAACGCCAGAGCGTTATCCACTACACCACCAAGCCACGAGCCACCGAGCCATCTTTACTACAACTAGAACATATGTATATCGAGGTATCCTCACAGGAGCTCATATCCCAACAAAGGCAGATCAATTCGGTCCAGTCAACGACGGTATAATACAAGCTATAACACTAAAAATCGTATTTATCTAGAAAATGTTGTTAAAAGCTGTTGCGTTTTTAAATGGTTTCTTCAACGATGAAAAAATGAAGCATATTCACAATACTTCCAAAACGCGTTCGCAACAATGGTGGTAAACCTCAATTTTCGTAACAATCAACTAAAGGTTGAACTTTACTTTCTGCATGTCAGCACATTGTATAGCCAGGCGTTCAAAAAGTCGAAAGAATACATCATAGTTATTTTTTGAATCAGTGTCATCGAGTATCCAATACAGACAAATAAATAATAAAGATAATTATGCTGTCTGTTTAAAGCAACTATTTACAAAAGTCCATACGAATGTATATCATACACACTTATAAAAGTGTAAATGTAACTTTAATTCAAAGTTATTTTCCGATGATCATGAATTTTCCTATAAAAGAGCATCTTTAAAAGGTGTAAATTACTCATTACGCTCTTTCTGAACCCTAACTATTGAACATTTTCATTTCACAGTACGTTGTTTTGATGTTATTTATTGACTAATATTACACTTTAAATAACGGACTACTTTCTCACAGTAGTTAGTAATTAGTTGTGTCACTTGAAAATAACAAAACCAGTCATGAAAACGCGTATAACTGGGTTTATTAGATTTAGGAATGTTTATCTTTCTCAAACCAAAATAAATTTGTGGGTTATTCACAATGTTTCAAACAATAACTGGAAAATTATACAATGCACGTTCGTTTTTCAGACCATCCTGGAAAATTTGATGCATATATTAGTTTTACTGACAAGCTTAAAAATAAAACTATATTTTGTATCAAACAAGAAAGCTGGTAAAGATCCAATTTTTTTTCGATACGTTTTTCTGCTGTACTGGATAATTTACAGTTGGTAAGTCAATATATTACCATGAAAAGATAAAATGGTTAAATGGTTGGTAAATTTTATATGAAAAAGAAAAAAAATAAGCCGATTGACTTTACTACACTAGGTAGTATCAGATAATAAACTCTGAGGGTAGGTACACAAGCTACCTAAGGTAACCAAACATATTCATATGAAACTTTTATGAAAGTATAATCTCACAGAAATATTTTCACAATTTGTTATCATTGAAATTATTACCTATTTCAAGATATTCATAAGATCATTTTTGTTGATGAGCCATTAATATGGGTAAATGCTTCGGTTAATCTAAAAAGAAATTTTTATATCAAGATATACTATACAAGTGTATTTCTGTAGGCTAATAAGATAGTGAAAACAATTTCTGAAATGTGTTTATTTCTTCTACACAGCGTGTGCTCCATGATAGCATATGTATATGAGTCGATTTTCGCTGATATGACTCATGTATAACGCAGTTGAATGATGCGTAATCTGGCGAAAAGTCATATTTTCTCTTTTCAGTTTTGTTATAGTAAAGGGTACAAATATCTTTGATATTTTTCTGATATAATTTCTTCCAAAATCTAGAGAAACATATTTTTTATAAGATGTTTCTGTGCATAAAGAGATTGATTTGAACATATTAGTTATTACTCACCCATAAATACTGATCTTTAAACTGTTCTTAACATTTTCCAATTAGACCTCTGTTTCACATTGGCACAATTTAGTGAAGAACTATAGAAAGCTCAGGAACACTGAGCATCGGTTTTCTCCTATATCTTCAGACTCCTTAACAGTGTACACCTACGATCCCAACAGTTTAGCAGCAATTTCTTCCTACTTCATATGAATCACTTGGACTGTCAGCGTATTCCTCATATTGGATTTACTGGATTTATTTTCGTCCATCTGTTTTTCTAGTATTAAGTTTACTTCTAAATATTCTTTTTTGATAACAAGCAGTTGATAATTTCCCCATCAAACCCATATTTTATGATGTAAAGTGTTAGGCGGATTATATTCGTGACGAATTAACCTAAGTTATGAGTCATGGAAATGATTAGTTGTGCCTTAGGTATTAATTATTATCCAGGCTTAGCAATTTTTTTTGTTCTTTGAAATGAACCCTGTTGTTCAGTCACGAATTTTATTAGGAATATTACCACTTACATGAATGCAACTGAATCCTACTGACTGGTTTCGCATAGAAAAAATCACTTATTCTTCATTCCAGTGTTAGTCACAATTAGAAAGAAGAAAAATTTCAGTAACTTAGATAATTTATCCAAACAGAAGTCTAGAAAATATGTTTCATAAAATAATAAATAAGTATGGTGAATTAATGTAGAATCAACATTTGAAGACATAAAATGAAAAGAAACAGGAAGATAATTTCATTCAACATTTACATTACCTTGTCGTAGATAGAATGAGTCAAAATGATTCCTGGTTTCACTAATATTTTCAATTAGATGTATTACATGAAAAACCATTTGCATAAACAATGCTTAAATTTCATCCAAGTTCTGTGTTTATGTCGAAGTAACTTCTACTACATTGTTTAGTTGGCCAACACCACTAGAACTATGTATATGACAGAATTCTGACAATGAAGAACGTGTTTGAGAAATCTAATAGATGACCGGGAAGTAACTGGGAAAAAATTTCACTCAATCAGTCTTTTGTTTTAAGTCTAAATTGTGCCTACCATTTGTACAATCAGTCATAACCAGTAACTTTTGAGGCTTCAAGGTCTATAGGATCTCACTGAAAGGCCTAAAGTGCAACAACGGATGTTGACACATTGATGTTTTATTTACCACTCAAATATCTTGAACTTGTTAAGTTTACACTTTCAGTGACTTTCGAAACATCTAGTCAAAAGCCATATCAACAACGCTAGCGGTGCATGTAAAAGTTATTTTTACGGCCAGTTCAGCTGTATATGAGCAGTAATTAAAACATGGTAATGACAAAGAATAGAACCTGATATCATCTGGATCTTTAGGTGTTGTCCAGAACTTGATAAATCGGATTTCCATGTTTGATAAAGTATATACTTTATTTTAGTATGTTGACAATTTCTATTTCGACATTTAGAAAAAAGTCTGACTGAGCAAAAGAATATATTCTTTTTCAATTAGGTCTTCATGCAAAGTCAAAGATGAAGACTTAATCCAGAAGGAATACATTTCTTCGCTAAGTCAGCCGTTGTTTTAAAGTTGGCTATGCAATGAATTGAGGGAACAGCTTTAAATATAACAAGATTAATTATAGCCGCCACATTATTGTTACTATCGACAATTCTAACTATGTGCACAACTTTTCTTACCCTTTTCCTGACTTAGCACTATGGAGGAGTAGAACAGTTATTCTATATCAGTCCTCCTTAACTACTTTTAGACAATGCAAAGTACATTCTCTGCCTAAAGATGTTAGGTATGGTCTAATTCATTATAATTTATACCATTTGTTTATTACTGTACAATAATATGATACTGTAGAGATAGACAAAAACAATCGATATAAGCACTGGTATTACTGCTTAATGGTCCAAGTTGCCACACCACATATTAGTGCATCAAGTAAAATACACTAAGATGCAAAATAAAGAAATTAAAAGAAAGTAGTTACTAGTGGTAGAAAGTCATCAAACGAGGACAACGAGGAATATAGAAATGATGAATTCAATTAAGATGAGGATAATGTGTATGCATATCTGCGTTAGTGAGACTGACTCTGAGTCATATCCACCTAGAGTCTCCAACCACTGGTTTCTGTTGACCCATGGACCCCAACCGAGAAGTCTACATTTCCACACATGGATCTGACAAACACTCAAGGACTTCATGAAACGATGTCGTGTTTCGGTCTGGCCACCACTAACGTTTCTTCTACCCAAACCTACTTCAGTTAACACTGTGCGATGAGGTAGACGGTGACTGGGCATGCGTAGCATATGTTCCAGTCACTTGAGTCGACGACTTGCTTTCCTTTTCTGTGGGAAACCTTATACTTGACTTTCACATTGCTCACGACACAGTCAATTCTATGAAGGCAACGGCAGACAAATACATATACCCTTCTCATGTCCTCTACCATACAGTAGAACAGAGCGAACTGCAGCGTTCTACATCCGACCCATATATACAATCAGATATCATGGCCACAAAAGATATGGCTTAAGTTTACGAAAGCTAATCCAGCCTATTGTGTCCATGAAGAGATTTTGCTGATTACTGACTCACCTATCAAGGTTGATTCGACTTCTAAGGCACGTTAGGTGGTCAACACACCCAACTGCTTCACTCCCTATTCTTAACTGCGCCACCGCTGAAGACGAGTTCTGGAGCAATAATTTACATTTCGGTGGTGAGTGACGCATTCCAAACGTTCATAAGTTGCCACTCAAGGTGTTAGGAAGACTATATTTTGTCAGCCTCTTCACCTGACAAGATTATGTCAATTATGTTCTGCAGATCTACGAAAGATTCTTCTATGATTAGATTAATTCCTGCAAAGTTAGACGACAAGAGGTAGACCTGCATCAGAACGTCAATGATAAAATGGAATTATAGTGCAGACGGCAGGCACCTATTTATGTACGCAACTAACCCGACCACTCACCCTTTTCCTATCTTGGGTTTACTGGTCCCAAGCTGCACTCAGTCGCCTGATAATTATAGAGCCTAGAATCTTAGACACTACGTTCGTCAAACTGATTTCTCTGTGGTTATCACAAGGGGACTTCTCACCTTTCCTGAAGACAAGGATAATTAGTGATTGAGACTTGTCAGAGGGGTTCGTTTCTGACTCCAGCACACTAGTTGACGCTTCAGTTACCTTGGTCAATAATCCTTTATCTCGTCCTTAAATACCTCTGATATTAGTCTGTCTGGCCATACTGCTCTTTTTTATTTCAGGTTACATACGGCCTTCTCGGTAGGTGTTGGAATCCTATCTCGACGTTCCGTTCACAATCTGACCAGATGATGAGGGACGGAATACCCTTTGAAGGCCAGTTAAACTGTTTCCCAAAGTGTCCCACCCATCTTTCCAGTCGTCTCCGCTGCGAGTGAATCACAGATCCATCCTTCTTCACCAAAGTGTCATCGGAGATCGTAAATACGAGTATACATAACGTTTTTCCTCCTCGTTAGTGTCATGTTCATGTTACTGGCTAAGAATAAAGGACGGAGGTGCTCTTTGGACATATGACGACACGAAGTTTTGTCAACCAGCGCAAAGCTTTTCTCACGTTGGTCTCCCTGAAGAACTAATATGTCACCGGGATGGTCCGACAAAAATGAAGATATGCTGGTAGCACCTAAAATATGGCGACCACTGAAAACGCTACCTAGTAAAATGTGGCCTTAATACCATTTTTTTAGTCTGGTACCACAGGGGTTTATGGTCACTGACGGATACTGTTGTCATTGATCATGAGTTTAGCAGTCATCTGCTAATGAACGAACTCAGATTTAGCTGTGACCGCATACAAAGGTAGAAGTCAGTGCAATCTCAGTGACCCTTCATGATCGAAAAATACTAAACCCGCGTCAGGCTAATTTCAAAAGCGTAGAAATCCAAACCTAATAAATTTTTAACACCAGTATCCTCCAAACTGAAGACATGCTTCTCAGTTATTGAAAAATCTGTTATATGTTACTGCTTTTGAGAAGTTCAAGAAATGTTTTACTCTTGAGACACCATGCATGTATCGTGACATAAGCACATCGCCGCTTATAACTGATCTATCAGATATGGTCTCGTAGGTTGGGCGCAACGGTCTCCCGAAGGTGAAACGCGACTACTCTCACTGATGTCAAAATGGATGAATGCGTCTCAACTCGGATGTGGCGTATTTGGAAGATAATTACTTGCTGTGTGACTGGTAGTGAATGACATCAGATGCAAGACTGAGGGGACTGAGTTTATGATATTCACCGAACACAAGCCTCTCTTAATTACCTGTAGGCAAACAAAACGACAGATCAGTTGCTATGCTCTAAGTTTATATCACTCACTTGCACAAGAGCTCCTCTGAACCATTTATTTTACGTATGTTAATGTGAAGAAACATTGACAAAATCTTCATAAGAAGCCCTTAATCTCCGAAGCCTGTTACAACCAATCATCTAGTCCAGGAGTTATGGGAGAGAGCACGTGAACCAACGTGTGAAAATCATAGCTGAAGAAAAGAAAAATCAGTTGAATTTAAATCTAGAAAGGCCATTGTGAATATATATAAACCTTTGTATTCTGCATATGTTGTTGACGTTTCAACACATCTATTATATTGCCACCTTTTTTCATCTATCAAAAAACCGAGTGACCGTTAAGGTCAGGATCTAAAGATTATTGTCCAAATGTCCGCATGTAAATATAACTTATTTTATAATAAGCAATCACTATAAGAAGATAACATGTGATAACGCGGTTATAAAAGTATGTAAGATGCCTAATGACAAAATGATTCGATGATTCGATCTTCGAAAAGATGTATACATTTCAAATCCTAAAACCCAAGCCACTGCTAAAAACCAAGTGTGAGTCAAGATTCTGCTTTCATCTGTCGATTTAGTAAAATCATTACTATCTTCGAATAGATTCACACTTGCCATGAAGTGCATCGGTCAGGTAATAAGATAGTCCATTTTCACCCTAATAAAGGACATATCAGCCGAAACTATTATGAAGGAATAATTTAACACTGAGCTGAATAGACATAGAATTTTAGGTTAGTGTTTGATCGACAACCAAAATTAGTGCTTTGAAACTCTAGGTTACATGGCTCAGAATTGGTCTGTGTAGCAAAAATGCATCCACAAATTATTTTCATCCTAATCATTATTTTGATAATTTGGTTGGTAGTGGCTAGTAGAAAATCCATGACGCGCGTTCCGTCCTATTTGGGACTCGTCAGTTGGGTTTACCTGCACCCCAGTAATGGATGTTGTCCCCACTGGGACTTGAACCTCGTACCCAACGCTTTAAACGCCAGGGCGTTATCCACTATGCCACGCAGGATAAAAAGTACGTCAATATATAGTAATACTAACCATTATTTGTTGAATCTTCTATTCTTGTGGCTTTATAAAATGTTTTATTCTACTGTTTTCTCTAGCTCTCTAGCCTTCATCTAACTTAAATCTTAATGTATGGGTGAAGTAAGGTAACCTTGACTGTACCATATCAGGTCTTCTTTTGATAGTGAGTTACCAACAGTGGTCACTGAATTTTAGGATGCCTTTGATTGCTTTGATTGACAGAGGTTTACAACTCGATTGCTACTAAATAAAATAGTTGACCGAATTCTTAGGTTTTACGGGAATATTTACCATGGGATACCATCCAGTTTCAAACGTTATAGTAGAAAGTCCCATTGGCAAATAAAAGGTTTCCTCATCTTCATCAAATCAACGCTAAGTGCGTAGAGAAGCTACTGTTTGTTACTTTGAGTTAAGTAGTGAATTCAAATAAGAAATTGGTTACTGTGTACCAGAGTTAGTTTGTGGGAGTGAATTGCTGTAATCGGGAAAATACTTCAGTTTGGCTAGTGAAATCCTACAGGGGCCAGTGAAACATTTGCAGAAGTCCAAGGAATACATTAGTGAGTTGAAACTTACAGCTTCAAAGAAGCAAAAATGAATTTTTCATATCTGCTAAACATATATCTTCAAAAGTGGCAACGAATTTACACTGCTACAATAACCTTATGAGGGTCTGTTTGAATTAATAGGAAGTGAGGAAAGAGTTCTATCTTATTCTTATAAAAGGGCTTTCTTGAGTTCATATAAAAGTTCCACCTTACCTACCTGATTCTAGTGAAACTATAACGCCTAGTTGAATAGTTTATTGACTTGTAAAAAGTATGTCAAAACAGTAATCTATTGATTCACTTTAAGATTACGTCCAGTAATTTATAGAATCATCTTATAATCGTTATTGCCTACTTTCCCAAGATGAGATGTCAAAATCTTCAGAGTTTAATTGTACTTTGTCCTCTCTAAAACACATACCAAGGAAAAATTTTGCGAAGAAAAGGAAAGATGTAAAAATTAGCCTTATATTCACAAGAATAGTGCATAAAGTCGTGTAAATAATAGTAGTAATGACTGATCGAAGTCAGTAGTAAATCGAATTCAAGGCATAAAATTAAATTTTATTGAAAATTATGGTAGAAGGGATGTACTGAGTTGTCACAGAATTCTTATGCATACGTTTGAAACTTGAACTTAGAGACAGGCTCTGAATAGATGAAATAGATAAAAGAAACTAATGTTAAGCGTGAAGAATCTTCACTAGAAAATACGATGAAGACATGTTTAGAATTTAATAAAGAGTGTGTAGAGCATGGTTCCAGCTGTGGATGGTTAATTAAACCTTAGAACAAACTTGTGCACTTTATTTAGATATAAGATGAGATAAAGCGAAATCGTTAGATACATTTCCTTAATTGATTATGTCAGCTTTTAGTCTTTGAAGCAAAGTTAACTATTTGAGTTTATAAGATTAACGATGATGTTATATGAAGGTTAGATGTTTCAGTATGCACTACTTCCATTCTTTGGATACAAAGACTGGACTAGATATGGGCGGACACATGATTTCGACTGAAAGAAACCTTTTGTAGCACTGATTAATTCGGCATACGTTTTGTGCTGTATAGAAATAACAGGTCGTCAGTACTACCGGTTAGGTGAGTGCTAAGTCTCAGATGACAAATGTTCCTCGAAATAAAATTATTTTAGCTATAGAAATCTAAAAGATGGCTTTATATATTTCTAATTCAGAAAATTTCTCACCAAATAGTTATGTTTTGCGGACAATTTTTTGGAATATTCAACAAACATTATGACATTCTTTGTTGTACGAGTAATTGATATTCTTAAGGTTCAAGGGCTATTGAAATGTAAGTATTGTCACACATATGATTTGGTGATTAGTTTAATTCAACAGTAAACTGAGAATTGGACGAATTCATTGTCAGGAATAAACTGTAAACTAATCTTAACTTCGTTTTCGAGTGTTTTGCATTATCGATATACTTTCAACATTTCTACTGCATTATTCTATCTGCATGATGTTACTGTACACTCGAATTTGTCGTGTAGTCAGTCCGTTAGTAAAATCTGTTTGCTTTCTGTTTTATTAGGTCCGAAACTAACGTTCAAAAATAGTTTTGTTTATTTCTTTGAAAATTCCTGACTGCCCAAAGCTGTTTTTTCTTATTCAGTGCATAAAAAATTAATGTTTAAACATCTTAAAAGAATATAAACTTATTGTTTGTACCTGTGTTACAACTTAAATACCTATAATCAAAATCACTATTCATACTCAGCTAAGATTTTTTTTATTGTATATTAAATCACTTCTATAAAATATCAGGTGGAGTATAGGAAATAAAAGGTTGTATCTTTTACTATGTGAGATATCTATGAAGATGAAGATAGGAGGAAAAATGTATTTTCCAGTAAGTTGTTGCGATGATTAACGAAACATTTTCGAAGTAACACAGATACATGCGATTTGGAAAACATGCTTCCATGGCGGTCTGCAGAGATGGACGGTGACTTGTATCTACTTCAATACGCGTTTAGAAACAAGCAGATTGACTCATTTTAAGATTATATTATGATTTTGAGTGCCGGTAAAGCTACCTGTGAAAGTCATTATTTGTAGCAAGCTTTTGTTAAAATCGAAAAAAACACTATGAATAAAGAATAATTTTAGAGTTGTTGGTTGTTGCTAGATTTCTCGTTGGGTTAGAGATTTTTCTATTATTAAGAAGTTGTAGTGATGATAATGACTATCAGTGAATTCAAACAATTGTTATGAACTGGGATCATAAGAAAAAAATACCGGAACAAATATATCTTAAGAGGAAGCTGTCTGTCGAAATACGGTAAAAATGGACTAATCATACTAAATTTCAGCAGTTTCTTGTTCGATTAAGAGCTGAGTTTCAAACGGAAAATTATCCGGTGCTAGTTAGACTGTTTGCACTCTTGAATACTTGCTTTCAGTAATGTGAAGTGGAGGTAATCTTAGTCAAGTAGCTGTACCAATGAAGAGCGATACGCCTTATATCACCTTTGTAGCATTCTGGACGATATTTAATAACAGAGAACGTAGTTGTACTTATAGTCATGTTAGCACCATTACGAGGAGACCGATTCAGTCAAAAGAGTAGGCCTAGGATAGTTAGGGCTACTTATTTGATGCAACATATCTGTCACAGAAATAAAGTATTCCAAGCTGTTATTCATCATAGACTGACATCAGTTGGAAGAACAAAGGAAATCTGAGAACACTGGACACCCGTCTTGTCTTAGTATGGGACCCCTCAGCAGTGAGCATCCACGACAATGCCAGGGATCGAACCCGCGACCTTTAAGTCCCGTGGCCAGCACGTTATCACTGAGCCACTGGGTCAGAACCCAGTGGTCCATATTTCCAACTTCTGTTAGCTCACGTTATAGAAAAACCGCCTCATGGTCGTGAGAACAGTTACTCAACGATGACATTGGGTGGCGGTTGTGCTATATCGTGAGCTGATAGAAGCTGGAAATATAGACCACTGGATTCTGACCCAGTGGCTCAGTGATAACGTGCTGGCCACGGGACTTAAAGGTCGCGGGTTCGATCCCTGGCAGGGTCGTGGATGCTCACTGCTGAGGGGTCCCATACTAAGACAAGACGGGTGTCCAGTGTTCTCAGATTTCTTTTGTTCCTCCAACTGATGTCAGTCTTTAATGAATAACAACTTAAAACATTTCCAAATCCCCACAACTCCCTCTAAATTCAATAAAATATTTCCCCAAAAATAAGCAATATAAACGTTTAATCAAGTTTTTTTTCCTAATTAACTGAACGATTTGAACGCCGAACTACTTGAATGTAGTCCAAAGTGTTCTAAAAAATAAAAGAAATTTCAAAGGACAATTTCAATATGTAAGCCACAGTTATTTTCGGCAGAATTAGTCAGTGTTTCGTTTAGTATATGAAAATTTTAAAACAATTCTCCTTTCATTTTCTAAATACACTGTGATTCTACTACGGTTCTGTTAATTATGTGACATTTGATGTGTTAGGGGGTCAGTCATAGGTGATAGTTTGTTTTTTTTGTGTATGAATACATCTGATAACTCACTGAAGAATAGTGCTGCCAAAGTTTCGTATTTATCCTTATATATACTCTTCAGCTTCAGGAAGTCGTAGCGGATAACCTGGGAAAAATGCAGTTGAAAAGAAACATTCAATGATATAACTGATGCAATTTTTACTATCCGCTTTACTCGTTTTGGTGGATCTGAAGAATTATGCAAGAAAAGTGCTAGTAAGATGATTCATTTTTCATCTCCGGAAATAAAATTGAGTCTGACCCTTTAGATCCACTTACTATGAATGTGTCTTCGGTGGTCATAATTGAAGTAGGTGATTAGTTGCAGATATCCAGTGTCTAAAAGGTTATAGTGCAAATTAACATTTATTACTGTCTATAACCGGTGAATTAGAGCGATTACCTATCAATCTTCGGTTCAGTATTCTTTAGGCATTTTTTATACAAACAAGGAAAAGCTAAAATTATCCTGTGCACTGATAGAACATTAAAGTTGATAACCCAACAAAACTGTAGTCTTTCGTATCCAGCACCATGAAGGAATTGAAAATAACTAAATTATATTTTGAAGACTGAGTGAGAAAAGTGTAGTTAGTGAACAGCATACAGTCTTCTGTCACTTGCGGCTACGAAGATAAGAAACAGTTATTCAAAGCAACAATCATCACCCTATAGTAGGACACATCTGGTATATACATACTTCTTTGTTTCAACAGTAGTAAAGCGGTTTTGTTGGCAGTAGAATTAAAAAGTTATGTCAATGGAGATCAACTCAATGAATGACATTCAACTATCTTTGTTGCTATAGAACCAATAAACGTATTTTAGATATTTGACAAAATGAGAAGTCAAGCTTAACGTTATGGTTTTGCGCTAATAACCTAGTCTGTGAGATATCCTATCTACTTTTTATGAATCAGGAGAAAACGACATAATCTACAATGTTCATTAATGAAGTGTCGACCAAAACGCCCTGCTGCAACACAAAACCCTAACTCCCTAGGCCCTAATATTTAATTTCAAATGTATTAAAAACCTCTTTTCTTCATAAGACGGCAAAAAATCAAGCAGTACGCCATAGTTTCGTCACTGATAATGAAATACATACATAATTCATTACCTTTTGGTGTTTCACTACTTGAGTTTTAAGAAGCAACAAGTCAACAGCCAAATAATAGCTTTACATATAGGATTTGTGGGTAATCTTAGATTTTTAAACTCCAACTCGTGCATTTCGACGAATTCAAGGGATGTAACTCCCTGGTCAGTATACTGAATTTTACAATTTCGTCATAAAATATAAGTCCTCTTAAAACTTTTATTATTTTATGCATAAGACGAAAACCATGAATTTTTCTTTCTTCAGCCCACTGAAAATCAATTAATAACTCACTCGCTTCCAGTTGGTCATTTCCAGGTCACAAATTTAGTGTCTAGAGGTGAGTACAATTTTTCGAATCTCTCTAAAAGGACTATATGTATAACCCATACGATAAAGTGAGGAGTTTATAAGTTCACGCGCCTGAGTGTCAACCACACCATCTTGTGACAACAATTTGAGACTTAGCAGGTGAATAAAACTAACAACTTCTAGAACGGGGATTAACATATCAAGTACACTAGTCTGTTAGTTACATTGTTAGTGCAGCACAAAAAACGTCATCTGTCAAATTCATTTTGTGAAAACAATAGGTTACGAAAGCAAATGATACCAACAAACCTTAATCTCTAAATCGCCGAGTCGTTCGTTTGGTTTATGAAAGACAGATAACTGTATCCTGCGGAAGCAAAACATATTCATTTTATTTAGTTATAGATACATTTTTATGAATCTCAATCTCAAGAAAGTGGAGATGGGAACGTAGCTTACTGGACACGAGATGAAGAGGGGGAGCAGATGTAAGTGGTTCACACTACTCACTATCTAGTTCAAGGAACCCACCCTCAAAATCAAGTTGAAAGCCACCAAACAAGCTGATGATGATAGATAACAGTTCAAGTTGAACACGCAGAACAGAAATTGAACTGAAGGATGAGACCTCAGTGGATATCTTCACGTCAGCCATCAGGAAATAGTGAGAGACATTATGCAACACTCGTGAAGAAGCCTGCATGGAAGAAAATTGGAACTGTCTGAAAGCTATGTGTAAGGAAACCTGTATAGTCGTGTTAGGAATGAAGAAGAAGAAGAGGTGAGACAAGGAAAGGATCTCCACAGATACATGGAAGGTGATAGAATAGGGAGAGTAAGGTGGTGGTGATGAAGTAGAAGATGAACCAGTGGAGTGCAGTGCAGAGATGAACAACGAAATAGGAATTGAAAACAACCTACAAAACACTACACTGGACAAAGAAGTGAATAAGAGTGAGCGCAGTGACAAATGACTCCTCTGCGACACACTTGCAAATTAAGCAGAACATGCTACAGGTGTGGAGTCGTGGCAACATTATATCAGATAACTAGGTCACTATCCCGGAAGAGATCAATACAGATGAAACCAATGAAAGATAGTGAAGGAAAGCTAGTTACCGCCAAAGAGGAGAAACAAAGTAAACAATGGGCTGATCACTTCAAAAAACTCTTGAATCGATCACCACCATCACCAGCAATCCAGCCACAGAACTATCAGTGAACACAAACACCACGACAAAAGTACAAGTGAAGTCCTGAATGCCATAAATTTGCCAAAAGTCGGGAAAGCAAGAGGACCAGATGGAATTCCTCCAGAAACACTGAAAACAGATGCAGAGACAACTGTTAACATACTCACACCACTACTGAAGAAGGTTTGTGTGGAAGGAAGAGAAGGTAACTGCCCATTGATTGGGAGAAGTTCTACCTTGTCGCACTCCCAAAGAAGGGTGACCTAAGTCTGTGTAAGAACTGACATGGAATCATGCTTCTGCCCCTATCCACCCCAAGCTAAATATCAAGATGCATCATAATGGAGAGACTAAAAATACTCTCCATTAAAATTGCCACCTGAACAGGCTGGCTGGCTGGCTGGCTGGCTAGCTATCTGGCTTCATGAAAAACAAATCATGTGCAAATCAAATTGCAACACTACCCTAAGCATCATCATTGAACAGAGAGTAGAATGGCAGTCAACTCACCGCCTTGCCTCAACTTCATCGATCTTGAAAAGGCCTTCGACAGCGTCGACCACAGTCTACTGCCACAAACCGTTATCAACCTCATTCAACACCAACTATATGCTATATGAGGATGCTACATGCGGAGTGTTTCATAATGGAAAGCTGAGTGATGCTTAATGTGAAGACAGGAAGGAGTAAGACGAGGTTACCGCCTACTATCACCTATCATCTTCCTGATTGTCGTCAACTGAACTGGACTGGACTGGAGTGGGGTGGAGTGAAGTGGAGTGGATCATGCAACAGACGACTGTGAGGAGCGAGAAGTGGGGCATACACTGTTTGACAGATGAAAACACCCCAGGAGAAGATTTGGATTTCGCCTATGATGATGATTTATGTCTAATGTCGCACAAACTCGAAGGTGTACAGGCGAAAACCAATAGGTTGGAAGATGAGGCGTGGCAGCGAAGGAGGACCGAACTTCTTTCAGGTGAACACAGAGAGGAGAGAGGAGATGAAGATACCCAACCATCAGCAGTGGCAACAACAACAACAAGCACCAATCACCATCGACTGGAGAAATCTAAACGGAGTTGTCTCTTTCACCTACCTACCTACCTGCCTACTTAGGCAGCATCGTCTCAACTACTGGCGGCACGGGTGGCACAGATGAGGATGTCAAAGACACCCAGGATGGGAAAGATAGCAAAGCAGGCCTTCATTAACCTGAAATCAGTGTGGACATCTACCGCACTCCACTCAGCATAAAGCGTAAACGAGATCCGAATATTCAACACCAACGTCAAGTCAGTGCTACTATATGGTTCAGAGACTTGGCGTGTTACGAAAAGCATTTCCAACAAACTACAGACTTTCTACACTCAATGCTGAAGATGAGATGGATGACCAGAAAGAATAAGCAACAAGGAATTCTGTTAGCGAACCAACCAAGAACCTACCACCCAACAATTATGCAGAAGAAAGTGGAGATGGATTGGATTAGGAGTTCACTGAGAAGATCATTGGGGTACATTACGCGCCAGTCCCTTGAGTGGAATCCAAAGGGGAAATGATGAGTTGGGCATCCAAGGCTAGGGTGATGTGGAGGAGATCATGTGAGGAAAAAATGAGAGCTTAAGGGCAGTCGTGAAGTCAGGTTCAAAAGATTGCAGAGAACAGAGTGAAGTTGAGACGTGCTGCTGAAGCCCTTTGTTCCACTAGGAACCCAAGGGACAAATAATAATGATAATATTTTTATTATCTAGATTTATAAAGTTATTTATGCAGGTGTTCAGGCGAAATCATAACTGGTTCAGTTTTGAACTTTCAAAGACATAAAAGAGACTGATATATATATATATATATATATATATATATATATATATATATATCACGAAACAAAACTATGATCAATTAAATTACGTCTATTTATTGAATGAAGATTTTGTAAAGATAGCAAACAGCTGTAGGGATTTTTCGTAGAACTAAGTAGTTAGCTTTGAAAGTTACAACAAAAATGAAGTGAGAAATCATCCACAAAAGAAATATCTTAGCAAGGATTAAGCAACAGGAAACTAACCAGTAATGTTTGATATTATGGGTTATGAGTCAGGGTATAGACAGGGGATTCAAAGCTTTTATCGCAGGTAGTTAATACTGAAACTTATTTTTCGCCTATTCAGTTACGATGCCGATGACTGGTTGTCGTGTGACTACTTAACATCTGACGTGTCATAAATAAAGTCTTTTTCCTTACTGACTTATTGTTCACTGTCTGTTAGATTTGATGAAGTGCAGAGTCAACTGGTAAACCGATATTTTTTTGGATTGATGTCAGTGTGCCTTTTCTAAGAGCTATAGGTAAGATCCAAGTATAAGGGCTCATTTAGGTAGGATGAACATATTCTTGAAACTATAAACATGGTGAATTTTAAAACAAGGGGACTTTCCTCAAGATAAAACTTTATTTAGATGACCAGAAGCATGATATTAACAGCACTAATTCTCTGTTGAACAATATCATTATTTCAAAAAATAATTATCATCTAGAACATTTGATTACCTTTTTAAATGAGTTTCATTTAGAAAAGACTATTTATTACATAATCAGATATATTTGTTAGATTTTGTTAAATATCACTCATTCAAAAAAAAAACTATTTTGCATAGGTTCCGTTTCATTGAGATCAATATATTTCTTTAGTCATAAAAGGGATAATTAATCTTTCCAGCTAGACGTTTACCTAGACGCAGAAATTGCACACGTTTTTGAAACTCTGTTGGTTCCGATTGAAAAGATCCATCATAGTCACTCGAATGTTCATTATAATATCCATTTGAACGTTGGAAACTCTCCACAATTTGACTCAACAAAAATCCAGAGCAGAAAACTCCTAGCAATATTTGTATCAACCTTTTAATGTAAGTGGAAGGGATTAAATTAGTTACGACAAAATAACCAAAATTATAAATTTGAGTAAAAGAAAGTTATTAGTACTTTTAGAACCCTCAGGTTCACAATGTTCCCTCTGCTGAAATCATGTTGAGTCATTATAACATCTTGCGCTGAAAAGTTGTTAGGCAGTACAAAGTAATCTACTTAGATTAAGTAGTGGAATCTAGGGTATGCTTTTGGTAACTATGTCAGCATCTAGATCAATATGTTTCTCAGTAAGTTGCTAGCACGTGGTCTAAATACGAATTATTTTAAAAGAATTATACCCGTTAGCAGTTATTTGATAAGTCAATTATGGGGTTGCGTAAGCGTCTTGATTAAATAAGTTTATGCTTTTGTAGTGGAATTTAAATCACATTTCTAATCATATGCTGCATACATGACACTTTACTTCAGATGAAGTCTTGTATTGCCATCACTGACCTAACCCGAAGACTTTTAGTGCTTGTATGCTTTATCCGCAAAAGTTCCATGAATTCTGTATTTACGCATTCGGTGAAAGTCATATTTTACTCTAAATTATGGAGTATTTCCTGCTTAGATTATCTGATGTGTTTATACAGTCTGATAAGAATGAAATGAAGGGGATCCTTTTTTGCATTGCTGATTTAATGTTCACCTCACTTGCAATGTATGCTGATAAATCACCCTCATACAATTTAACTATTTGCAGCACGTAAAGTTTAGCTGGTAAATACTAGGAAATGGTCAAACAGTTGTCAAACTGTTTAAAATAGGTTAAAATTCATCATTGACTGACATCCGTCGGAGGAACTTTGGAAACCTGGGAGAACTGCACAGCTGTTTCGTCCTAGTTTGGGACTGCTCAGTAGTGCGCACCCATGACCCCACCAGGGATGTCACTCCATTATGAATTCCAACCTAAAACTAATTATTAAATCTACACAAACCTCCAGACAGAAACTGTTTATGAATTATGATAATGTTTATAACTATAGAGCACTTTAGCCATTTCTATTTTGACTGTAAATGTTTTTTGAAGAATGCGACTGATATTGAGGTTGAGAAGTCATTAATGAGTATATTTTGGGATTATCAATTATTTTTATCTACCACAGTACTTTTCAGTGAAATTAATCTTTGTTTTATGTGTTAATTGAGTATGATTTTAACCGAAATCTCAGGTCATAAGAATTATTAAATTAGTTAGACTATACACAAAATAGAACTCTATGAACTACATTAGGGAACCGAAGAGTGTTGTCTAAGAACTGAAGGTTTATATCAATAAGTAATTGAAGAACTTAGATGAAATGGTCGCAAGTAGTAAAGCTGTATGAAATACACTACTGGCTGGTATAAGTAGTTCCAAGTCATTCACACCGGTCAATAATTCAAACACGATTTGATTCTAGCCACAAGTGTTCATAAAATAGTTATGATTGGATATCATTTAACCTGCATTCTGATACAATGCATTCGTGGAAATGTCTTGGTGGTTTTCTAGACAAAACCTTTCCATATCTTCACTTATTTTCATAATATTTTGTTTTCAGAAGCACATCTCACTTCACTTCCTAAAAGTCAGTTATATAAAATTACATAAGTCATTAAGACAATGTTTTTTACAAAAGAAATTTCCCATGAAAAATGTTAACAGACCAGTTCTGTAACATTTCACTGCTAATAACTAAAACGGTTGATTAATAACTACACGAACAAATAGAGTTCATGAGTTGTGGGTTTTCTGGATGGTCATAGTATTCAATAGTGAGAAAAACAGTTCATGGTAATGATAAGGTAAATGTTGTGTCTTTCTCCTTAAAAGGTCAACCAGTCATCGTGAAAGACGAAAGATAGACTGAATGAATTATTAAGAATATCGATGAGAAGCCTGGTACGCTTTTCAGACTATCCTTCTTCTGAACAATTTACATATTGAAGTAAAATCAGAACTTAGAAAAAAACGAAGCCGGAGAATTTACATAACTAGATTAACAGCTTAAGCGGCTGCAGCCAAATAAAAATGTTTGATGTTTCTCACCAATTTTCTTCTTTTTTAAAATGCAGTACTTAATTTTTCAACGGGCAGTGCTTCAATCTAACAAGGTAAAGTTTATTATTTATTTAAGTTGAAATCTATTATCTGCAATAATTATTACAACTACAGACCTCTTTTAGATGAATTAGACATTGAGGCAGATATTAATTCTAGCCTACTTATTTGCCACTTGAGACAATATTAAAGACATTTCTGCGTAGTCATTTTACTTAATCTGCATTTCAATTTCAAAGGATTCATTAAAGCTCCACGGGAATACAAACTAACCAAAACGAATCAAAATACTCTCAACAACTTTGCGCATATTCGTGGAGTAGGCAGTGAGCCACACCTAGAATATGACGTCTAGTGATATTGTTTGGGTTCCCAGACCTCGGTAGATTGAGTGATGTTCTAACCCGAAAACCACTGCCTAAAAGTTAACTCCTTAAACCAATAAGCCACAACTCCTAATTAACCGATATTATCACAATGAAGTACTTCTATTGGAAGTAATGCTCAGCTTCTTCAAGAAACAAGCTTAACATATATATTGTCGAGGGTTGTGAAAAAAATCATAGAATTTTATTTCTGTTTTGATTCTGATTATTATTATCTGCAATTTCGCAACTGAGTAGATGAGTATTTTTAACCACATACCTCTATCTTAAGTTGACTGAAGATTTTTCTGCCAAATTCTGTTTCTATTTTTTATGAAAGATGTTTGTAGTTTTCGATTTTCCCTTATTTTATTTACCTGTAAACTGCAGAATTTTCTTTTCTTCTGTAGACTCAAACCTACGACTGAAATAGTCGTAACAAGAACATCTAGACTTTAGTTTTTGTCCGTAAGGAAATCAGTTAAAAATACAAATTAAATGTGGGATAGGAATTATTAGCAATCTATTCCCTTATTCAGTTTCAAAGACTGTACTGTAAACGCAAACCAGTATATTTTCGTAGTGTTTCTAGAAAAATAAAACTTTATTACTATTTATTGACATACTTGTTATTCTCGTTGTTTTATTGGATCGAAATGTTCAACCTGTATTGGCATATGCGCTCCTATGCGGATGCCTTGATATTTCCTGAATGTTAACTATGATAATTTAGTTTGGGTGCTTCTTTTGGTTATCATAAACGGACGGAAAACAGGCAGAAAATCGACTGCACTTTATAATTATTAGATTGTATTAAGAATTTAGAATCAGTGTTGGTAATAATCAATTTTTTGTGGTCAGTTGTTATCTGCTTATATTTATACTTTCAGAAAGTTAGCATTCGTGATGAAAAGGCAGTCGTTTAATTTTTGTGTTGACTACCAATAATATTTATTTTCAATACGCCTTACCAGCTGCAACTGATCTTTTGGTGCAATTAAGTAACTGAACATATGAATAAAATTATTATTTCTTTTAATAAGAAATACCTTATTTTTGGAAGCAATTTATCTTTATTATTCATTTGTTCAGAGTTTAAAATGATTAGGTTCGTCCTAATGCGTTAAAAAGAACACATTAATATCTACAATGTAATTGCAATAGGGTAATGGACATCATGTTCACCACATATATGTGTAACATGACAATATGAAGCAACAAAAACTAGTCTTTCTGCTTATATAACTCCTTACAAATTATCTTACAGGACATTAGATTTTGGGTTAGAGTGCAATGCATTATTGTAAAAAGTACTAAACCATCCACGAAGCTAGATCACTGAATTCATAAAAACTTGCCGAAAACTAGAATCCTACCTAATCCTACGGCTTGAAACTCGGCGAAGTGAGATACATTGTGTCCATATATTGTCCATATTTGTTTAAGTCATCTTATGTATATTTGAAGGAAACAATAAAAAGGTAATTAATGTTAAAAATGTAAGAGAATATAGAAGGTGTTTATTTTGTTTATTAAACCAACCAAGAGTGAAGAAGTAACTTTGATAAATTATTATTATTACTATTAACAACACCATCGCCAACAAGCTGCAATCACCATCAACTGGAGAATGATAAAGGAAATAGCCTCTTTCACCTACCCACCTATCTAGGCAGCATCATCTCAACTACAGGCGACACAGGCACACATGAGGACGTCAAAACCAGGATCGGAAATACAGCAAGACAAGCCTTCCTTCATTAACCTGAAACCAGTGTTGAGATCTTCTACACTCCACTCAGCATTAAGTGTGAACAACATCGAGATTTTCAACACCAATTCAGTCAACTCAATGTTTCTATGTGGTTGAGAGACTTGGCACGTTACGAAAAGCATTTTCAACAAACTACAGACATTCATCAACAACTGTCTACTCTGGCTCGTTACTGGAGCTCAGATGGCCAGAATTACAAGAATAAGCAACAAAGAACTCTGGCTGACTGGCAACGAACCAACCAAGAACCTATCACCCAACAAATATGCAGTGGAAGGAAGTGTAGATGGATTGGGAATGCACCGAGAAGGTCGATTGGGGACATCACGTGTCAGGCCAGTCCAGGTCGTCGAGTATAATCCAAATGGGAAACGAGGAGTTGGGGGTCATAGTCGAAGGTGATGTGGAGGATATGATGTGAGGAAGAGATGAGGGGTTGTGGGCAGTGGTGTAGTCAGGTTGAAAAGATTGGAGAGAAGAGAGTGTAGTGGAGGCGTGCTACTGAAGCCCTATTTTTCACTAGGAACCCAAGGGACAAATTACTATTGTTATTATTATTATTAAGTATATTCAGTGAAGCGTGACCAACTAAAGAATGTAATATATTCTGGGAAACGTATCTATAGAATAACATGTTAATAGTTTACTTCAATTACTATCTGTTCGATAATTAAGATGACAATTCGTTTATACCGTCAGATCGATAACATGCTGTGCTCTTTTCAGTTCGCTTGGCGTCCTTTTTCAGTGTAAATCAATTACAGATCACTTAATAATTGATGTTAGACTAGTGATCCTGTTATGACCTAAAAATGCATCCAGTTTAATTTGAATCTTTGAGATTAATTATATAAATTGAACATCACTAGGTTAATTTTTGCAAAAGAAAATAGTAAAAATAAGTACAACATTCATTTCAGATTCTTATATGCTACTGTTGGTTTCTGAAGCAGAGTCATATAATCAAAATAATTTCACTTGGTACACTCGACTGAATAAATAGTTATTCTATTTAGGCAACTCAATTGATATTTTGACTTTATTCAAACGATACTGGAAGGCTACATCATGAAAAGTGTCTTTAAAGCGTAGTTCGAAATTTCTAAGTAAATGATTATGAAGTTAGTTATTCAACTCTAGACAATGAGATATACTATGATTCTCTGCTAACGTAGATGAGCTGAACATTTTTCATGCATATTGACTTACCATAAACACTAACAACTGTGAGTTATAAAGGTGAGTAAAAGTAGACTCAGGGTAGCCAAACTAAGACAGAATTTTTACTCATAAAGTTAATGACTACCAACTGAATGATCGGTGAAATAAGAATTTCCACTCGAAGACAATAGGTTAGTTAGTTGAAAATTAGTTTCAATGAATTCATTATTAATTCTCTCAATTTTTATTCCTATTTGCTGTGAAATTTTTCTATTGTTTCGTTTACAATCTTCATACACTAAACCGATACATTAATGTTTCGCTTAAGTTTATCTTACTTAGTCTTTACATGAATTGAGTAATATTTTCATACGAACATTTTAAATTTGATTAAACTTTTTGTAATGGAACTACGGCAACTTTATATTCATAACTTTTGATTCATCAGTCATATGCGACTTAAATCAGTTATCACCCAGTATCTTTATATTTTGTTAGTGTGAATTTACTTAAGAGAAGATTAATTAATAAGAATGAAAAATGTATTAGTTCAGTGATTCACTTAGTTTGTCCCTGCTTTGAACTGATAGTTTTTTTATAGTTACATAATTTGAATAAATTTTCATTAAAAACTATTTAGACTTGCTACTGATCAAAAACTGAGCTGTTTTTACATGTGAAAATAGCTTTGAATGGAAACAGTTCTCTCTTTTTGTTGTAAACCTACTTTTTACATTTCTTAATATCTTTTAACTGGTAGATTCAAATAATTATATGTCAGTTGCTGATTATTATCAGGCTATTAAGAACATTTTGTAGATTCTGAGTATAATCGTTTCACGTTGTTTCTTTCAATACCTTTGAGACCCATTATATACATAGACCATGATAGTAATCCTGACCATGATTTTGCAGTTGATTGCGAATATCGAAGTATTTCATCGTAAGTACCTAACTATTTGTAGCTAATTTGGTCCCCACTCATCAGTGGTGTACCAGAATTGATTTAGGTAAGATAGTCAGAATGCTTGAACTAATTCTGACTAGCTACTCATGTGAACTCACTGGTCATGGATGAAATCAAATCAAATGTTTGCAAAATGACTAGTCAATGATGAGATATTTCACTCCGATTTCCTTCGGAAACCAAAATATTCAGACCATACAATATGGATTGCTCGACAGTACAATTGTTTAAAAAGCCGTCTGATCTTTACATCACTTTGATCTGGCTAACCGGCAATGCTGGTTTATGTGAGTGATCCAAAACTAATCAAGTTAGTTGGTAGCATATTCCTCACAGCTTTCATGCTTGGAGTCTTGAAGGCAAACTGTAACCTATGACACTTTATGGAATTATAAATGATATTTGAACGCTTTATAACAGGAAAAGTTTGACGGTATTCCCTACATCCAAAATGAGTTTTTTTGAACCAGTATTTTGTTGTGTAAAATTCACTGCTGCTTCATCAGAAAACAACTATTCTCAATGGATACTAAGTAGTGGAATTGTTCACTGCTAAACAAAGATATTTATCCTCAGTTATGGCTAGTCGGAGTACTAGAGACTATATTACCTCCTTAAAATAGGCATAAGTTGATGTTTAAATGACACCTTAAATAGTTATTATGGGTCATATGAACAGCGCTAACAGATATTTCAAAGGTTGGAAAATTGAAACTAACTTCTGTTAAATATCTTTAAATGCCATTAATTTTCATATTACACCGCTTATAATATTAAATTCCAATCTTTTAGGAAGCACTATAACCCAACCCATTGGAATTCACCATGGTATTCCTTCCTTGTTTTATTATGAACTTGCATGGTTGTATTGGTTGAAAATATTTTTGAAATATGCAGAGGCATATAACACGGTTTTTGCACATATCTGAATGATTAACATAAATTCAAAAGGAATTTTTTGAACAAAACATTCAATCGAAAAGTTTCGTAGCTCAGGGTTTAAACAGGCCGCCAGTACATAGTTATTCGATTGTGGTTCACATTAAAGTTTTCCGTTTGGATAAGATTATTTATTAACTAGTTTGAACATCTTTTTATATTCACCACTGATCTGACCAACTTTCAGAATCTAAATATTAACAAAACATGGGGTATTTCGGCGGAAAATAACAGAAAGACTGAGAAGAACAATAACAGTTTCACACACTGTTCTTAAAACAATGAGCAAAATAGTTTATTCGAAATATGAGTTGACTCAATTAAACTCAGAACACTGCGCTAAAATGTTTAACAATAATTGATCAATAAAATCCAAATGATCTTTCATGTCTAAAATTTCCTGTTGTTGATTGATCCAAACTGGTCGTCCACTTCTGGCAAATGGGCATCTGTACAGACTCCTGGATTCTGCTAGTGATTTCTAGTTTGATATTGTTGATGCACAGAAGCTCATATTCTAATAGTGGTCTAACTACTGGGTCCAGCCAACAGCAGGAAATTCCAAACTATAATATCTAAACCTTACCATACCTGCCACACAATGAGTAGCTGTCATGACTTAGTGACCTAATAGATAACGCTGTGGCCTCTGACGTGACTGATTCTAGGTTTGAATCTTAGTGGAAACGACATCACTCACTAGAAGGCAAGCACATCCAGCCGATGATCCAAAAATAGCGCGGAATAAGCATTCTGGGTTCTACTGCCCGCTACTATGCGTCAATAATTCATATACAAGTGTCTTCATTAGTAACATTATTCGTATATTTTAATTTCTGTAATCATTGCTATAAAAAATATTGTAAGAGGGTAAAATTTTGCTACAGTGTTAGGCGCTAAAAATTCCCATCTGTATCAAAAATAGTACGGGGGTAAACTTGCGCATTATCGTAGATCTTAATTCCACATTCTTATCAAAAATAAATTGCTTCCGAAACGTTATCCAGTAAATAATGTTGTTTTAATGTAGCACAGACAAAATGGAATGTATCAAAAATACTGTCTGAAATTAAGTGATCGTCAATATTGTTTTAGGTACAACAATTTTCTAGTCATTTTAAGCTAGCATAACTATTATGATGCCATAGATAAAATTAATATGATGTCTAGATAGAGGAAACGTTTTTGACATGTGAATGTTAAGCCTAGAAAAAGACACTAAGACAGAAACCAGAAGATCAGAATTATAATGTATTACTTTTTCAAGGCCCTGCAAATAATAGCGAGGAATCAATATAACCTTGGACTTAGCTGCTAACTTAAATTTACAGTTTTCCATAAATAACCTTCACGACTGCACTCAGGAAGACCGAATGAAATAGTTGAATTCCTCTTAATAAAATCTATAGTATTTCATCGCACTCACTAGATTTAACTGTGTAAACGTTAAAGTTTCAAATATCCAAGTTCGCTGAACAGTCTTTGAATATGTTTTTTACAAACGATCCCACGTTGAGAAAGATTTTGAAGTTGTTATTCATTAGTTCTATACAGGAATAAACTACTCGTTTAAATTCAAGTACCTTGCTGACGTTGACCTCGTGGTTATGTTCGAGTAAGCAGCATCGACTAAATTTGTTCTGTCGTTTTCCACTTGTTGACAAACTCAATACTTTCAAGGAAATATTCATTGCCATTTCAAGTCGTCTTATGTACCTCTAACTTTCTTTTTCTCATATGCACTAGTTAATCACCGGGACTACGACTGGAAAAGATTAAAACTATCAACTCCTAATTTCTTGGCATTAAGAATAAGATACAAACGTTAGAAAACTAATTAATTCTCTGAGGAAATGCATTCCGGATTTTGTGGCAAACAAAATTCTTATCATTCTACATTACCGTCCCATAACAATGAACGGTTAATGTTGATAAGGCTACATAAACGTTTGCGTAGCCAAAGACTCTACAAAATGTCATTAACTGTTTGTTAGTATTCACACGTTAAAACAGTGAAACTTTTATTTAGATAACTCAGTATTAACACAGTTACCCGCTGAGCTACAATACTGAAGGTCGAATTTTTAATTTTCATGGATATTTACCTTACTACCGAGCAAAGAGGTGAGAAGTTCGAAAACTGGAAATCCCGCCTGTTACTTGAAACCATTCAACATAAGAAATACAGTGTTACAAGAATATAGAGTCATCTAGTTTGCTGTCACAATGCAAGTTCGACTAAGAGAATCTTACCAATACTTTTGGATATAGAAGTATATTAGAATATTAGAATTTATTCAGTGGTTTATCAGTTTCAAATGAAAATTGAAAATACGTCGTAATTTCAATTTCTTTCTTTCTATCCTCCACCATCTAAATATCCTTCTTTACACTATTGCATCCTTTTTTTGACTCACCCCGCCAAACACTGAAATTATATGATCATAAAGGGTTTAAATGGACGTTTTTGATAACCTTCTTGATACTCACTAACAGTGTTTCATTTTTGTTTTAGTTGGATGGTTTTGAAGGCGAGTAATATTAAAGCTTGCTGCTGATTGCCTTCAGCCAACTAACATACATCAAAACGCACCACGACAGTGAGCCTTCCAGCTTGATGGTTACACTAAGAAGTGATCGACAGAAGTCGGTCAGCACTCAGGAATAGACGATATTGGTTGCTCTAGTGACCAATCAGTAAATCACTAGTAAATTTTAGGGTGCCTTTTCATCGTTGCATTGCTTTAAATGTTTTCGTCCTCTTCATACATATATATATATATGCACTCCAATGTTTCGTTTTATTGTAGGACGATCAGCGGTATATTTTGATTCCAGTAACATCCTAGTCAGATTTATGTCGGGGTTGTTGTACTCCATCGTGCTGTTACACACTTCATCACAAAATTTGAACCTTAGTTTATCACGGAAATGATACCTATTTGTTTTCTGCGTAAATTAGTCTTATCACTGACAGAGTAAGAGGTTGAATTTCAATAGTTTCTAAGAGATGCTTTGGTCTATGTTAAAATTACATGTAAATTTTTCAGAGGAAGAAAAACATGAGATTTGTGTTGACGTACATCAAGTGTACTAAATATATTAGGTTCCACGCTTCTGTTAACTCAGACGACAAGAATTCAAAACAACAACAAAGACGGGATAATATGTAGATAAGTAAATTTTTCCAGTGATTATATATTCACTTAAGTTACCATTCATTGCAGTCACACAGTAAAATAAAACATACAAGTGTTACATATACCTTTTAATATTGGATTGAAATTCAAGTTGTTAATGAAATAATTGAAAACATTTTTAATCTGAATTTCTTCAAATATGTCGACTTGCTTGCTCGGCTCATTATAAAGTGAAAAACTATCGTTTACCAGATTACGTACTTACATAACTTGCCACTTAGTTACATCTATTTTCTGACTTTCCTGTCAAAATTTCGATTATTTCTGTCCTTTGGTAGGGAAAGTAGAATTTTCCTGATTTATGGAATATGCTAGGTCATTCCTGTTGCTTATATTTGATCTGAATTCACTAGTCGTATTCTTCACTCTCTATGGCAAGTTAGATTTTAAGACGTGATTTCAGCCAACTGTATGATTCATGTGATTCCGTACATCTTTTTGGTGTAACCACCTTACTAACGTTTACAAATCTGGCTTTGTACTTTATTACAACCAAGGGCTAAATATTTCTATTTATGTGCTCAGACAAGTTTATAAAAATATGAATACCTAGACTCTGAGGATCGTTTTAAGAAAGTTATGTTAACAGTTGAGTAATCAATAGAAACAAGTCAATATTAGACAACTGATTCAACTTCATATAGGCGAAAAAACTTGGGCATTGTGGTCGATTGGAATTCCATTTTAGTCTGTTTATTAGAAATGTTAAAGTGGAACAGTATTATTTACTGAATAACGTTTCACTGTATGACATTTCTAATAAATAGACTAAAATGATTCAACTTAGTTATGGAATATCAAGATAACTCAAGGTAGGAGCATAAGATCATCGATACTGAAGCGCTACATTCGATAGATGGTGTGAAACAACTGAAAATTCATGACTTTGAAAAGCAACATAGATATAAGGAACACTTTTATTGATAGTCCTCTATCTAAGAGAACTTCACTGTCTAGAAAAAATATTCAAACTAATTTATGTGTCGCTTCTGCTATATTTTTAATCATCAACTTACTGATAATATGCATCTATTCTCCACTATTAACCTAACGTTAAGCACCTTAATTGTTGTTTCATGACCAATTGTTAATAACCCTAAAATGTTTTAAAAAATTATTCTCTAAATTTTAACTTTCTTTTTTTTTTGTTTTCCTGGACACACTATTTAAACTGTCCTCATATCTGCCCCTCGATTTCCTGTGCTACTTAAGTTGAATAAAATACAAGTTCGCTTTAGAAATGGAACAAGTGGCTTACCATTATTAGCGATAACTGTAGAGAATGAGAACAGAAGCACTGAAATCACATAGGTTATCGTCATCTTGATTCTGCAAATTTATTACTGAATTATAATGACTTGAGTTTAGTTTCTTGTTACTATTACTGTCATCACTCTTGGAGGTCACAGTATACTTTTCATCGAACCGGAAATCAAATGAAGCTAAAATCATGTAACCCTTTTATCCAATCAGTAATATCCTGTATTATATTGTACTGATGAGCGAATTCATGAAATGGCTATTATTTACTTTGAAAATATTTCTGACTTAATAATTTGTTTATAAAGTAACCTTAATTTTAATAGATAATGTAAAACTGTACATAGAAAAAGCCTTCTGATAAATAAAAATATAAGTGGTAGCTGTTGATAAATAAGTATGATTTCAGTGGTAAGATTGCTATTGAGCAGTTAGAGAAAAATTTGATCTTTCACTTCACATTGACCAACTAACTGTAACTACTTGACACTGATATACGCTTGTATGCAAAGATATAAACCGGTGAACATACTGTTGATTTTTATCAAAGAATGAAACGTATAAACGATTTGTTTATTCACACTGTTGTTCTTTTGTAGACGAAAACCTTTACAAATGTTTTTTTCATCGCATATTTCAAGTGCATACTTTGATTCAGATTTTAGGAAGTAAATTTTGAGTACAATAAAGTACTTACAGAATATCCATTCACTATTTATTAATACACATTTACTGAAAAATAATTGACTGAGAAGAAAGATTAACTTTCAAAGACTGATTGTGGCATACGATGATTATGACAGGATTTAAAATAAGACGTGAATTACGGTAGGATTTGAAGAATTTTAATCTCGGACAGTTTTTCAGTCTGTCACTTTAGGAAGTAACTTTTTTCATCGTCACACTAATTGTAGTTTATTTTCATTGAATCGTTGATATATTGCTATATCGAAAACCAAAACGTCTTTTGGATTTTGCCGCAACCTATATTTCTAGACTCATCTTCACTTGTGAATACAAGTAAAGCTTTTAAATTAAACTTTGGACGAAACTGGGAATAATGGCCATTGATGAGTATTCTTTGATATTTGTGTTAAGTATATGTGGTTTTCGATCTCAGTACCTGATTTCCAAAGTTGATTTTTACTACACAAAAGGTTTCTGTTTTGCTTCACAAGGGTCACAAATAAGCTGCAGTACCATTATCGGATAGGTTATCCCTTTTTTTAACCATGCTACAATATTTCATTCGCCAAGCAGTCTCATCTCATTCATGTTCATTAGTTAAACATTTGTCAACTGAATGAAATGTCTGGTTATTTATCAGTCACTGAATTATTGTGTTATATGCACCTAAGTTCAATTAAAAATATGCGACGAATGTAATTACATGGTAGGGTACCATGTAATGTGGACATTTGTCCTCTTTTTTGAAATGACGCTGTGAGGTATTCGCCAAAATGTCAAATTATCCCAGTGAAAATTTAGCTGTCTTTTACCTCTTTGTAGTTTAGCGCTTTACCTAACAGAATTCTCAACTTTTTACGAGTTTCAGCTAAATTAGGTTTTTGAGTTTATAAAGCCTAATGGAATATTTTGCCTGTTGTATGAATTGCATTATTTAATTTTACTTTTATCTGCTTAAGGCACCTAAAATGAGTACGAAAATAAGTACGAACTCAATTTATCTGTTGTTAGTGAATAATTGAATTTTGTCGAGTGTTTAACCTAGAAGTAAACGAATTATTAGCTCCAATAAATAAATAAATATGTATGTGTAAATCAGAAGTAATGATCCTGAAGAGAATAGAATGTAAAAGAAATTTAATAAATCTTGATATGAAGTAACGATTATTATTCCATTTTCTAGACTGAGAACTATGTTTTTGTTGGATTTGTTTATTCACTACTAAGTATGAAGAAGTTGGTCGCATTCACGTGCTAACAAAACAGTATGAAGTAACAATATGAAGTTAACAAGTTTATTTCATGCTGGTATACTTCTGTGTTATCTTTTTACAACTTCATCATTCCGCCTTAACCGAATCTCATAATCAGTTGAATTTTAATTTCGTAAATTATGTAAAAGGTTATTAAATCAAATGTTTAAGCTAACCAAATGATTACTTTTGTTGTGAATTTATATCATTCAAAAATGGTTCTACATCAATGAATAGTGATAAGAATGATTGAGTGTCAAATGAGATTCTTCAACATTGACTACCTAAAAACTTTAATTAAGATTAGATCAGAATCTTAAAAGGTTTCATCTTAAGCATGTAAATCTCCAGAATTATGAACTTGATTTTGATCTCTAATACTTTCAATTTCATTGGTTTGCAGGAACGAGGTATCTTGTCTGTTACTTCCATATTTACAAGTAACACAACAAACCATTCTGATTCGCATTTAAAATCTTATGTTTATCATTAGATTATTCACAAATGTTAATCATGGACTTTAAAATAATGAAATAGATCACAAAAGCTAGTTTTCTGCCTTTAACAACATTTTAATGATACTTAAGTCACTTTGATTAAAACTAGAGTGTTTTGGGATTAAACTATATATTTTTTGTAAACGTATCTAAAAATTCCTAATCAGCAAAAGTGGATATCACATTTTAGTCAAATACTACATTTAATGTTCATTGCTTTAGATACCTCTACTTTGCGTAAAACATCAAAGTCTTTTGTAAACTAAGTGAATTCATCACATACAAAAAGAAAAGGGTAATGGAATGATGAACTTAAGCTTATCAAAAAACTTTATTCGTCAATATCTGCCATACACTTAGAATGAGATAGTTACCCGTTAAGTTAAAGGTTTATAAATTGAATTGCATCTTTTTCTATCAGGAAACAACGTTAATTACCTTATACAACCAACCATGCTGCATTAAATTTTCTGGACAAAATAAATGATCATAGTCTTTTTGCGAAATACTGATATCTTATTCAAGATTTTATCAATATATCTGTGATAATTCATACTGGTATTATCCAGTTAGGTAATCCAGTCAAGGATTTGAGGTATGATATAATGAAGTACATTATACTTTTTCATACCATACCAGATAATAACAACCAGAATTTCAGAAGAAAACAGTACTGTTATCATTTAAGACTTGCGACAGGCTAATAATTCTTTGTGGGAAAAAGCAGTATATATAAAACTAAAGGATATGAGATAATGGTATCGTTCAGAGGAGCTACTTATTGATTATTGCGTTTCTGAGTATGAAGCTTAAAAATGCTTTGTGTTTTCTTGCCTTAAGATGGATTATTCCATATTAGATTGGTTTAGCTAGCATAACACATTGTGATTACAGCATAGTTGTTTATTGATACACTGTTTTCTCTTTGCAGTCCAGTCTCAGTGCGAGCTATAACAGTTGAACTATTCTAATATATGACTACGTCTACCTCAGTATCCAATTTCCTTAGTGGCACTCATCTACATGCATATTAGTGTGGGACGTACTACTATCTAGTTACTGATAAGTGTACGTAGCTCATTCTTACAAGTAGTTATACGTCACTTGAACAAACTAATAATAAACTTTGACTTCATTATCCACAGATGTAAATTTGGATCTATAGAAGAACAAAAATTTCCTTATGGTTTTAAGTATGCCTTTTTGGTGACTGCTAATAGATACGACATTCATGTTAATGACTTCACAATGAATGACTTCTAATGCCTAGCACCAAACACTTTACACCTTATTGGTGCTTCAATAATCTAAGTGATAAGATTTTAAAGTTGGTCCACAATGTTTAATCAGAACTTAAAATTTAGTAGTTGCATTCGTTATTAACATATGATCAATTTTTGTCAGTTTTAAGTTGTTACGGATTTCACTTCATTAACCTTGAAATATGAAATTTGTTCTTGATTTACCTAATTTTCGTAGTCACTCAAATTGAGAATACAAGAAGAAAAACAAACTGTATCCCCTAAGAAACTGATTCGAACAACATGGCCTACATCTATTATTTATAATTTTTAAAAATATAAATCATTAATCTTTCCCAGATAGCTTATTCATATTCATATTAGAACTGTGAACAGGTTTATTGTTGCTGAAGTTATTTTTTTACCCCATTTGTGGTTTATTTATCTTCTGTGATGAAATCAACACCAACATGTTGTAATTAGTGACAGCAGAAAAAAAGTACAACGTTATTGGCATCTAGGCTTAATTCAAGTGTAATAATTATAGGTATTTTTAAATGCTGTTTATGAACTTTTGGTGGGGGGGGGGGGGACGTCAGCAGTGGTCAGCCGTCAGCGACACTGCGCTCTGATACCGAGGCAGTTGTCAGATAAGTTTTATGATTACAAGGTACTAGGGACTATAAACGGGAGCGTATGTCTTATTTGTAATGTTGTTTCCAAAAACCACTCATGTCTAGCATAATTTTGACAAAATCTTGGGGATTACAGTAATGATCTTCAATCGTGTTCAGTGTCCCTTTTAATCTATGTCAATATTTTTCTGTCCGAATTCCGTATTTCTCAACAGTATGTCGTATTTATTTTGATGACTGACAAGGAAATCCAGGATGCTTTTTTTCCTTATGGAACTGATCATCTGGATGTGCCTGCATCCCAGTGTGTGATCTTGTTCCTACTGAGACTAATTCAGTCCTCATCGCTCCAAACGTCAGAGCATTATCCACTAGGTCACTAGGGTATGATTAATTCACATTCATTCACATTCCGTGCTTTGTAATGCTGACATCTTGTATCTCCGCAAGTTTTCAATAAGCATAATTAATCTTAACTTGCTGTTATATAAATCATCTAGATTCTATTCTTCAGTTTTCAAACCCACATGAAAGTTTTTATCCTGACGGTACTAATATTATGCAAGCATTTCAGATTTATTGGGATTTCCAATAAACTACAGACATTCATCAACAACTACCTACGCTCGCTACTGAAGATCAGATGGCCAGAAAGAATAAGAAACGAGGAGCTCTGGGAACGAACCAACCAAGAACCCACCACCCAACAAATATGCAGAAGGAAGTGGAGATGGATTAGGCATACACTGAGGAGGCCGACTGGGGACATCATGCGTCAGGCCCTCGAGTGTAACCCAAATGGGAAGCGATGAGTTGGGCTTCCAAGGCGATGGTGACGTGAAGGAGATAGGAGGAAATGAGAGGTTGTGGGCTGTTCGTGGAGCCAGGTTCAAAAGATTTCAGAGAGGAGAGTGTAATGGAGACGTGCTACTGAGGCCCTATGTTTCATTAGGAACCAAAGAGACTAATAATAGTAATAATAATAATAATAATTTCAGATCTATGGTCACACAATGACAAAATGTCAGTTTCAGAAGCACAGTAATACTGAAGCTTATTACGCAGCCAACCGCTTTCTAAGAAATGTGTTGTTGAACTATTTCACAAGTGAACTATACCTTCGACTAAGTTTATTTTTTTAGTTAGCTTTTCCTAGTCAGCAGAGTTTTTATCAATCAGAGAAAACAATTCTTTATTTCTACAAACTGACATGTATACGGAAAAAGATACAGGTATCAAAAATATAGATGGCTATCTAGAATAACACAGATACAATTAACTGAGAATTCCATATTAGATTTGTTTGTCTGTTATACACCACACAGTGATACATTATTATTTAGATAATATATTTGATGCTTAATTTAATATTTAAGCAATACTTTATCATTATGTGCTGTTTGTCAAATCGATAGGTTTTATGAGATTAAATTCTACCACAGTCCTCAAGTTTTATACTTAATTTACTCAGAGACCTAACTATTGAGGAAAAATGTTTGTCAGTAGCGCTAGCAGAAACATAAATTTTGATTTTAAGTGCATAAACAACATGACACTTGGTAATAAACTTCAATCGTCTTGTTCAATATATCCTAATGTTGTTTTTGCTAAATTACAAATCATTCAGTAGTTAAGTAATCTAACCATTTCATAAGTGTGCATCATTGTAGTTTTTCAGTTCAGCAATTAATTTTTTCTTTAATTTAGGATTTTATGATGGTTAACTGAAAGGAAGATTTCTAAAATAATTTCTCCAAATCTGCAGGGAAAAATTTGGAAATAATATTCTGTGTTTCTTTTTTATTCATTCGCTGTAAAATTGGAACTTTCATTCTCTAAGTGAATTGACTAAATATACAACTTCAATTTTTCTGGTACAGAATAGAGAATTTTAACCACCAGCTCTCTTCTATAAAGATTTCTTTTGCTTTGATTTTGAGATGTCCCCCAATTTAAAGAAGTGCAAGTTTTTATCATTCTCGAAGATTCTGAGTAAATATTTACGGAATAACGTCTCACTGAATTACCATTTGTTAAAAAAAGTTAGCCTAAAGAGTTTATATCTGTTTATAACCACCAATAAAACTTAGAATTTCAGAGTTTATGTATCAGGATATGCTGAAAAAATGTTTACCAAGAAATAGCTTTTTCTGATAATGGTATTTAAAAGATTAGTCCAAGTTTGTTTTTTTATTGTATTCAGATGATATATGAGCATTTAAGCTGCTTACTACTGTTTTACGTATTCAATAAACATACACATAATTCTTGTACACTTATCACTTCTTCTACCGCTTATTTTTCTGTTTTATATGCTAAAAAAATTGTTACCATGGTGAAATGTCATGCAATATCATTTTACTCTGAGGAATAATATGAATAGAATTTTGCGGGGTTAAGTGATCATTGTCAAAACACTTTCTTAAATAATTTTATATGTAAATATTTTTATTTCAGTAATATTAAAGGTTCTTCTTTTCATAAATATACTAGGAAACCGTAACTAAGATATAACGTTAATACTAGGCATAGTTTAATTATGGTATAAATAGTTCCGTATCATTTACAAAACATTGACTTCATCTTAATACAAATAACTCTACATATGTATAAGTACTGTTGTGAAAATTACTCCAGTACACTATTAGAGAAAGTATACATGTTGTTATCTTTAGCAGAGACTATGTAAGCATGTCAAATATAGATAATCATAAAAAACTTGTTTTAATATTATATCACAAAACGACGAGATCTTTCAAAACCAACATGGATCACCATAAAGTTAACGGTATAGCGTATGAATTTATTTCTTACTCCTTTCTTTGAAACCAATACTAAGTTATATGTCGAATTCATCTAGTCATAAAATCACATCATCATGTTTCACTTTTATATTCAAGTTTGACCTTCAACTTCAGTAACAGGTGACGTGAAATAAAAATGCAGAAATACAGGCATTTTGAATGGCTATAACTGTGGATTGGGCAATATCATAATTATCCCTGAATGTACATGTCAATTGAGGCACACACAAAACTTGATTATGAACCAATATAAAATAACTGTTTTTAATTTCAACACAATGATTATAGTGGACCGGATCATGCAGCAAAGAGGGAGGAGCGAGAAGAAGAGGATATGCTGGACCGAGGAAAAGATCCCAGGACATTCGGATTTCGCCGACGACATGTCTAATGTCACACAAACTCGAAGATATACAGTCAAAAACTAACAAGTTGACAGAAGATGTGAGGAAGTGAAGACGGAACTTCAAGTGGATATAGAGAAGACAGAGGTGATGATGATACCCAACTAACGACACCACCACCAACAACAACAACAACATGCTCCAATCACCATCAACTGGAGAATGATAAAGGAAATAGCCTCTTTCACCTACCCACCTATCTAGGCAGCATCATCTCAACTACAGGCGACACAGGCACACATGAGGACGTCAAAACCAGGATCGGAAATACAGCAAGACAAGCCTTCCTTCATTAACCTGAAACCAGTGTCGAGATCTTCTACACTCCACTCAGCATTAAGTGTGAACAACATCCAGATTTTCAACACCAATTCAGTCAACTCAATGTTTCTATGTGGTTGAGAGACTTGGCGCGTTACGAAAAGCATTTTCAACACACATTCAGACAGACAGACATTCTACAGACATTCAGACAGACAGACTTCAGACATTCATCAACAACTGCCTACTCTGGCTCGTTACTGGAGCTCAGATGACCAGAATAACAATAATAAGCAAGAAGGAACTCTGTCTGACTGGCAACGAACCAATCAAGAACCTATCACCCAACAAATATGCAGTGGAAGGAAGTGTAGATGGATTGGGAATGCACCGAGAAGGTTGACTGGGGACATCACGCTTCAGGCCAGTCCAGGTCGTCTAGTGGAACCCAAATGGGAAACGACGAGTTGGGCGTCAGAGTCGAAGGTGATATGGGGGAGATGGTGTGAGGAAGAGATGAGGGGTTGTGGGCAGTGATGTAGTCAGGTTGAAAAGATTGGAGAGAAGAGAGTGTAATGGAGGCGTGCTACTGAAGCCCTATTTTCCACTAGGAACCCAAGGGACAAATAATAATAATTATTTTAACAAAAAGCCATTTTGAAAGCCACCAAGATGAACATTGCGGATGATCTAACATTAATCATACCGGTATTCCAGTCGTTACTTTGCTGTTAGGAAGATTTAAACTTCCAAAAAAGACTAATTTGCAGACACTATATTAATCTTTGATGTATCCTGATACAAGATTATATATGAAAATTGGAAGTGAGGAAAGGTTAAATACGGCATAAAGGAATTCAATAATAAGAAAGATAATGAACCTCCCATCATTGCGTGTGTGCAAAATTTTTTGCCCTTACGACAAGATTATGCGTTTAATTTGTTAAGTTCAGAAAGTAAGAACAATAAACGCATCGAAATCTATGTAACTATTCAGAATTCTGACGTTGGCAAACAAATTTACTTAGCATTCCTAATGTAGCAATAAATGTGGACATCGTTTGCAGAAATCTTAAAAGATTTTGTATTCTCTAATAATTTAACACAATCCCATAACATATTGCCTTTTAGATTGGTGTAAATCATCTATCTTGCCTATCAGTAATTAGAGTTTTTTTCACATTACACAGGGTATCAGAACTAATAGTTAATGAGAGTTGAAAAGCCGTCTGAGTAAGTCTTAGGCTAGTAAAAATCTTTCAACCAATTATATCTCATCATATTCTTAGTTCTTAGTTTGTTTTAATCTCTTGAATATCATCTGAAAGCATCATGTACTCTCGCACTTTTTTAAAGTGTTTCCGAACTTTCGTTTCTCAAGATAACAACAAAATAAAGGAAAAACTTTCCACCGGTTGAATATGGATTTGTGAATGCTAAAAACACACCGCATTACTATTCCTAAGGTGTCGGTATGGGATTGTGAGTTTCTGTGCTGGCTGACCGAACTGACGTCTTCAAAACTACATGCAACTTAATGTTAATTTCGGGATGGAAAACATATACTAATGTAAGACTAGCGACCCGCTTCACTCTTATGCCTTTACTACTGTTATTATTAATACTATGCAGATGTAATTATTATTTCTTGTAAGAATATTTTAGAGAAAGCGAATTTGTTGAAATATTCCATGCTGAAAATTCTATACTGTATCATGCATGCTGTTTGGATTAAAGTAGTTATCATTACTATCATTACTATTATCATTAAAGTATATCGGTAAATATTTATTAAGAATAACAGCTTTCTGCACTGAACAAGTAAGTATTATCTGATCAAATCTCTGCCAAGCCATTTACAAGTAACAAGGGGTAAAGATACAGAGTCGTACTAGCATGTTAAGGAATACACATTATTCGATGTGTATTTTTATCTCTCAATAATATTTTCAAAGCATTTTTCAGAAGAAACTCATATTTCCTTCTTTTTTAATGGTAATCTCAACACATTATGCAACCAATTTTCAACTGCTTCAAATCACAATTATTAATTTGAACATTTCGCTTTCCAAATGGAAATTTGGATGGAATCCTACAACTGAACTACACCTATTTATGCCATTGTGATATCAATTTAAAAATCTTTTGAACGCTTGCTCTCATGATGACTTGTTTATCAATCAGTTTATTTCATAGTCATACTTCAATTACTCAAAAGGTTTAAATATTTGTAGTAAATTTCTTTGGGTTCTGAAGTTTTTCTTAGCTATTGCTGTGTAAGACCCAACCCGAAGCGCACTTATGTTCAGTGAAGCAACTTAAATCAGATTATGCGTTTAACAAACCCTACAATGGTCTGATGCACACAAATAAATTTTCACTCCAATGTTTCCAACAATCAGCATGCCAAATCTATACGGAACTTTCCTCTATTTTTGTCTTTTTTGAGATCTTGGTGGAGGAAAATGTATAACTAAAGCGACAACGTTTTTTTTCTTTTGAATACAGTCTGTTAAATACTCAAAGCGTCTTCCGTTCTTCATTTTCTTTTTTAGGCGTAATTCTATTTTTGAAGTGTGAAACAACTGTGAATTGTCTGAATGCTAACTACACCAAAAACAAAAAGCATGCTCAAGTTACTTCGATAATCAACAGCAATCAAAATACCAAAAACTCTTCTAAAGACATCTGTGACGCTTGCAAGAGAGTTTTGAAAGAAAAACTGAAACTTTAAAGAAATCAATCAGCCGGAAAGTTAGGATCCCTTTTCAATAGTCCATGAAGTATTCAAGCACATTTAGATATTCTTGATATTCAATCAAGCAAATACATCTAGTTCACTAGACTAAAGAAAACGAGAAATATGACTGGACTAGTTACAACTTAGATGTAGGTTGTATTTAATGTCAAATTTTTCCTTCAAAGTTCACTACTTATGAAACTATCCGATCAAACCTCGACTAGGATACATTTATAATTGCAATTTATCTGCAAATCACGTTTTCAACAGGTGAATAAATTTTCAGCTTACTAAGTGCGATTTCATACGGCTTTTATTGAAAAGTACTATATAATTCCTGTGATTCCTGACGTTTTTTGTAATAAAAAGTTCACTTTCGACCTACATGTGTGAGTACAGCTCTTACACTGGTCTAAGGAATTGACTGAAGAAATATTGCTCAATCGACATATATAAAATTCTGAAGTTTGGTTGATGTGTGGGACAGTGAGTCTAACTCCAGAAAATTGGCTTCATTTGTATAAAATGAAATATACTACTGAGTGAGAAACGTCTTCAGTCAACATAGCTCGATGAAAGCGATGCAGCTGAATTCTTGATGTTTAAAAAATCATAATTTCTGATTTCATCGTTCTGCTTTTCATTTGGAAAGTTAAGTAGAATCCTTCAACTGGTCGACACCTACTTATACCATTCCGACATCAGTTTGAAAATCTTGTTAATGACGATTTATTTAATAATCAGTTTATTTCATTGTCATACTGGAATTCACCAGAAAAGGTTTAACATTCAATTCTACAGGAAACGAAATCCATTACACAAAAGCTGAGAACTAAATTTTCTTTCAGAATCAAGTAATTATTCAACATATTACTAAAACCACTATGAGAAAGATGAAAGTCGGTTGGGTTTCAAGAAACTGTATGAAAAATAGCTTCATATGCCTACTTTGATTTTATAGGTAAGTAACACTCAGCATTTATCACCTGTTGAGTATTCCTTCTTAAACATGACACCTTACTTACTATATATTTTATATTATTGAGACTGGTAAATAAGTTTACATAGTGTTTTCATGTTAATACTGTCCATTTTGGAAACCTGTAGGCAATTAAAGTCATTTATTCAGCTTTCAACTTATCTCTGACTATGGTCATAAAACCCCAAATCCAATCTTATACTACTTGACAAGGAATTCCACAGGTTTCATCAATCTTATAATGGAGTGAAATATAAGATGAATATAGAAGAAATTTGCAGATACTAGTTCTCTTGATGCCTTCTAAATGCTGAAACCTTAATAATTCTGACTTTGAAGTAATATCCATGCCAAGAGAAAGACTTTATTAAATTGGATAGTCTATTGGGATGTTGATGAATTAAGCATAAGTCACTGTAAATTCGAAAGAGTAGACTAGACAAACAGTTCGGTACTAAATGTAGCACTAAACCAAGGATTTAGCTGAGATGTATTGTGCTGGAATAAATGCCTTATCAAGTTGTTCAAACGAATTCAGAAAAAAAATATTAAGTTCAAGTCAATTGAGTTTATCTTATTGACTAGTAATATTATAAAGGCTTTAGTCAGTTATTCCTGTACCTGTGTAACCATTTTTCATATCTGAGTTTCTTCAGTCTGTTAACACAAAATACGGATGGAGTTAATTTAAAAGTCAGCTAACCTCATATGTCATGCTAATCTCTGTAACAAACAACCAACTTGCTTATGTATAACTTAGTGGCCAAATAAACAGTTCCCATATATTGAAAGTAATACTCCGTCAGTCAACATTTATTAAAAACCAAATTATTTAGAAAATACTTAGGAGTAAACAAATTATTTAATACTAAATGGGACCTACACTTTCATATCTCCTGGCTGCAGTAACTTTAAATAAAATAGTTGTTTGTCAGTTGACGATTCGTTTATATACCAACCGATATTAGGTGAGATGTACTCAATTAATGATCCTCACAGCTGGGACGTATACAGAGACATTAGTGGGATATTTACGGGGGTGTTTCTATAATAAAATGCATACAGTTAAGTTAATAATTACTTGCGTGGATGGGTAAGTAGCTAGACATGCAGCCAGATATCTGGATAGGCAGAGGGAATTATGAATGGTAACAAAATACTGTTACTGCACTTTTGTGCACAAATAAATTAATAACATTTCAACCTGATTGGATACCAGTTAGTAGGATATATCGCTGAATACAAAAATTTCAACTAATCACATTTTTGTGTGAAGTAAATAAAAGGAAAGACAAAAAATAAAAAAAACTATCTCACGAGGGAAAATTATTTTTTGCCACTACTTGGTAGGAAATATACACCCAAAATAATGAAAACAGTTACCTAAGCTGGTTGTTGATTTTTCTGTTTGGTATACTTTAAGGCGTTTAAGTAGGCTGTAGATTTCAAGAATGAGGACCTGCTGCAGTTGAAAAATTGGCAGGTGATTTGACAGAAACTGAGGCAACGTATCAGTGTCTTCAATAATCAAATGGTATGGTATCAGTTTCCTAAACCTCGCAAAGGTAACTAGTTTACTGGTCATCAGCCGGTCCTTAGCCAGAATCAGCAGTGAAATTTGGGCATAAGGCTAGCAACCCTAACCCTCGAATCCATTCTGATCGCTTATGAAACTTCTCTCGATAAAAGCAAAAGTTAGCATGGGGACACAGAATGTCCACAAGATGTTTGAAGCTGGCTTGCACGGCTGCCCATATTGCAAAAGAGATGAGAGAGTCAATAATCTACTCCGATTCTGTGAACCCAGATGACAACCACGAGCTCACTGAGTTTTCGAGTGGCTTTCATGATGTTCCCAAGAGCATCGAAGGCTCTCGTGCAGTGGGTACCAATCTTCTCCACAATCAACATCATGACAACAAGGTTCAACTCAAAAGCAAAGAAAGTCAAACTCTTGCGTTACACACTTACAAATGATGTAGACCACAGACAAGTGCAATCAGAACTGGACAAGACTCCAGTTGACGACATCAATATTCTAATGGGTGACATGATTGCCAAACTGTTAGCGGACAACAAAGGTGGACGACGAATCATGGGTGAAGAAGCACTCGGCGAAATCAACGAGAATGGAGAACTGTTTGCAGACTTGTGCACATTCAACGAGTTGGTGGTTGGAGGTGAGGCAGTGTGTACAAACACAAGGATATTCACAAAGCGATGTGGGTTTCACCAGATAGACACACTACACTGAAAATCAGATTGACTTCATCTCAATGTGAAGAAAGTGGAGATGGGAACGTAGCTTACTGGACACAAGATGAAGAGGGGTAGCAGATGTAAGTGGTTCACACTACTCACTATCTGGTTCAAGGAACCTACACTCAAAATCAAGTTGAAAGCCACTAAACAAGCTGATGATGATAGACAACAGTTCAAGTTGAACACGCAGAACAGAAATTGAACTGAAGGACGAAACCTCAACGGATATCTTCACGTCAGTCATCAGGAAATAATGAGAGACATTATGCAACACTCGTGAAGAAGCCTGCATGGAAGAACATTGGAACTGTCTGAAAGCTATGTGTAAGGAAACCTGTATAGTCGTGTTAGGAATGAAGAAGAAGAAGAGGTGAGACAAGGAGTGGATCTCCACAGATACATGGAAGCTGATAGAGCAGGAAGAGGTAGGTTGTGATGGTGAAATAGAAGATGAAGCAGTGGAGTGCAGTGCAGAGATGAACAACGTGAAGAGGAATTGAACACAACCTACAAAACACTACACTGGACAGAGAAATGAATAAGAGTGCGCGCAGTGAGAAAAAAAACTCCTCTGCGACACACATGCAAATTAAGCAGAACATGCTACAGGTGTGGAGTCGTGGCAACATTATATCAGATCACTATCCTGGAAGAGATTAACGCAGATGAAACCAATGAAAGATAGTGAAGGAAAGCTAGTTACCACCAAATGGGAGGAACAAAGGAAACAATGGACTGATCACTTTAAAAAACTCTTGAATCGATCACCACCACCACTTGCATCTCGTCCACAAATACCACCAGCGATCCAGCCACAGAACTATCAGTGAACACAAACACCACGACAAAAGCACAAGTGAAGTCCTGAATGCCATAAATTTGCAAAAGTCGGAAAAAAACAGGACCAGATGGAATTCCTCCAGAAACACTGAAATCAGATGCAGAGACAACTGTTAACATGCTCACACCACAACTGAAGAAGGTTTGTATGGAAGGAAGAGAATGTAACTGCCCATTGATTGGGAGAAGTTGTACCTTGTCGAACTTCCAAAGAAGGGTGACCTAAGTCTGTGTAAGAACTGACATGGAATCATGCTCCTGCCCCTATCCACCCCAAGCTAAATATCAAGGTGCATCATAATGGAGAGACTAAAAATACTCTCCATTAAAATTGCCACCTGAACAGGCTGGCTGGTTGGCTGGCTTGCTATCTGGCTTCATGAAAAACAAATCATGTGCGGATCAAATTGAAACACTACCCTACGCATCATCATTGAACAGAGAGTAGAATGGCAGTCAACTCACTGCCTTGCCTCAACTTCATCGATCTTGAAAACGCCTTTGACAGCGTCGACCACAGTCTACTGCCACAAACCGTTATCAACCTCATTCAACACCAGCTGTATGCTATATGAGGATGCTACGTGCCAAGTGTTTCATAATGGAAAGCTGAGTGATGCTCAAAGTGAAGACAGGAAGGTTGCCACCTACTATCACCAATCATCTTCCTGATTGTCGTCAACTGCGTTGTACTGGAGTGGAGTGGATCATGCAACAGACGACTGTGAGGAGCGAGAAGAGGGGCATATACTGTTTGACCGATGAAAACATCCCAGGAGAAGATTTGGATTTCACCCATGATGATGATTTATGTCTAATGTCGCACAAACTCGAAGGTGTACAGGCGAAAACCAATAAGTTGGAAGATGAGGCGTGGCAGCGAAGGAAGACCAGACTTCCTTCAGGTGAACACAGAGAGGAGAGAGGTGATGAAGATACCCAACCAATAGCAGTGGCAACAACAAGCACCAATAACCATCGACTGGAGAAATCTAAACGAAGTCGTCTCTTTCACCTACCTACACACCTACCTGCCTACTTAGGCAGCATCGTCTCAACTACTGGCAGCACGGGTGGCACAGATGAGGATGTCAAAGACACCCAGGATCGGAAAGACACCAAGACAGGACTTCCTTCATCAACTGAAATCGGTGTGGACATCTACCACACTCCACTCAGCATAATGTGTGAACAAGATACCGACCGACTTTCAACACTAATTCAGTCAAGTCAGTACTTCTATATGGTTGAGAGACTTGCCGCGTCACGAGAAGCATTTCCAACAAACTACAGACACTGATCAACGGCTGCCACCTAGTATCACTCGATAGTGAGGATCAGATGGATGGCCAGAATAATAAGAATAAGCAACAGTGAATTCTGGTCTGGCAACGAACCAACGAAGCAAGAACCCATCGCCCAACAAATGTGAAGGAGAAAGTGGATATGGATTGGACTGGATTGGGTATTTACTGCCATCTTCCTCGATTTTGAATTTTGTTTTCCCGTAGTTGTTGAAAAATATTTGTTGATGCTCACTGTTAAGTTATTTAGGCGTTCATTCGTTCAACCGTATTTGATTGCTGCATCTTTTGTGCATATCTAAAGCTTTTATCTAACTGAGGTTAAGTCACAGTATTTTGCATACGCATATCATATAACTTTCTTAATGTAATAATATTAAGTCCGTCTTTTTGGATGGCATTTCTTGTTGTCATTTTCATGCGAGAAACTTCCACTGGAATATGTAAATAATAGTGGTGATTTGTTACCACTTATTAATATTCCCTGAACCCGCTGTTATGAATGGGCATTACTCCATGACCATTTCTGTCCGTCTTAACCACTGACCGATATTCTGTTTTCTTACGGTGAATTAAAATATGTTGAGTTTTCGGTGAAATCATATAATGTTATGATTCCTAGATTGTAAGCAGTTAACAAGATATTACCTAAATAGAATTTAATCGTCTTATCTCCCCCTCCATTATTCTTCTTCACGTTTTGTAAATCATCCTATATAGCTAACTGTTTCGCTGAATGCGACACCTTGGTTCATCAAGGGAGTAGACTGTTGGGGAGTTTTAATTTTTCATTTCCCTTCTTCCGCAATCGAAATAGTGAGAAAATCACACTCACCAATCAGCAAGAAATTGGAAACACAGGCTCGTTTCAGTGTGTTTTGCAAATGCCAGGCGGTGTTTTCAAGTCTTAGATATTAGAAGTCAGTCGGCAAGAAGACATATATCTCAGTTTCGTGCTTATTCTTAAGTCATATGTGCAACCAAAAGGAATCTGGTATTCCACGCTGCTATTAAGACTTGTACCACGGAATCCTTGAGTCAGAGATTCAGAAAAGGCAATATAGAGAAGCTTCTGAAGTCACCATTCTTTCTGTGATCATGTGTCATACTATTATACCTTAAAAGAAATCGACTCTCTCCTTCATAAGCAAATACTTCAAGTCAAAAATTCTGTACCTGAATTTTTTTGATGGGTGACGCTCAGTAAAGTAATTTTGTATATTCTTTCTGACAATAGCTTAAAAACACCGCACACTGTCATACCTGACTGTTAATGCTTTTCGACTCATACTTTGTAAAGTAATTGATCCTACTGAATAACTGACATCGCATAATGAGAAGAAAAAGATTATCTAAGACAAGTGATATATCAGCACTATATATTTCGGACAGTCTGATCACATGTGAACTTGTCAAACTGCCTATATAAAATCCACAAAAAAGATCAGTTAGGTCAGTGATAAACATTTGAATAGGAAAAGCAGAATAGAGCCAAAATCCTAATTACATCACCCTTGGTATGGAAATTAAGATCAATACTACCAAGGTAGGTACGAAGTGGGTACAAACTGTTTTTGTTTACGAAAACAGGGTTTGAATTTAAAGATGACTGCAACGTTCATAAATCTAAGTACTCGGCCCTTACTACTTTTATGTATTATTTTAAAGGCTGTTTTAATGTCTATCCGTGATAAATTGGAAGTATGTGTTAGACAGCGGATGAAAACGGACGTTTGGTGTCATATCCCAGTTACTGCTTCCTATATTTGTGTGCTCACAAATAAATGTAAATAATGGACACAATAAAACACAATGTATGCGTTAGCGTGTTACTTTGGTTTTTAGCAAACCATGAATTTTATCTTCTTTTAAATGATCAACTTGATCAAAGAGTAGGTTTTACAAACGGCTGATCTAAGCATTTTTTGACAGCAAGGCTATGTGAATCACCTCTAAATTTAAATGAGATTTGAACATTTCTGTTAGAAAATGAACAGTGAACATTTTTGAATTCTAAATAGCCTCTGCACCTGTTGATATATTTCAACGGGTGGCTACTCTGCACTAATGCCGCGATCAACACCTTTGTTTCACCTTCATTTGTGCCGTCGGTGCACATACGATCTGCCTGTTAAATAAGCTAAAGCAAACAACAAAGCAAGATTTATTGAATTCATAAATTTCAGTAGGAATATTTAGCTTTTTACTCGACAAACATGATTTTATATACCGTTGTACAATAAACGAATATATACGCATATAATGTCAACTCTGTACCTCAACTTCATTGACTTTGAAAAGGCCGTCGACAGCGTCGACCGAGAAGTAATTCGCAAACTGCTTCAGCACTACGGAATACAGCAAACCTTAATCAGCCTCATTCAACAACTATATGAAGACGCCACATGCCACGTAATTCACAATGGAAAGATCAGCGATGCCTTTGAATTGAAGACAGGAGTAAGACAAAGCCGTCTACACTCACCAATGATCTTCGTGACTATAGCGGACTGGATCATGCAACAAAGAGTGAGGAGCGAGAAGAAGGAGATATCCTGGACGAGGGAAAGATCCCAGGACATTCGGATTTCGCCGACGACATGTCTAATGTCACACAAACTCGAAGATATACAGTCAAAAACTAACAAGTTGACAGAAGATGTGAGGCAGTGAAGATGGAACTTCAAGTGGATGTAGACAAGACAGAGGTGATGATGATACCCAACTAACGACACCACCACCAACAACAACAACAACATGCTCCAATCACCATCAACTGGAGAATGATAAAGGAAGTAGCCTCTTTCACCTACCCACCTATCTAGGCAGCATCATCTCAACTACAGGCGACACAGGCACACATGAGGACGTCAAAACCAGGATCGGAAATACAGCAAGACAAGCCTTCCTTCATTAACCTGAAACCAGTGTCGAGATCTTCTACACTCCACTCAGCATTAAGTGTGAACAACATCCAGATTTTCAACACCAATTCAGTCAACTCAATGTTTCTATGTGGTTGAGAGACTTGGCGCGTTACGAAAAGCATTTTCAACACACATTCAGACAGACAGACATTCTACAGACATTCAGACAGACAGACTACAGATATTCATCAACAACTGCCTACTCTGGCTCGTTACTGAAGCTCAGATGGCCAGAGTAACAATAATAAGCAAGAAGGAACTCTGTCTGACTGGCAACGAACCAATCACGAACCTATCACCCAACAAGTATTGCCGAAGGAAGTGGAGGTAGATTGGGGATGCACCGAGAAGGTCGATTGGAGACATCACGCTTCAGGCCAGTCCAGGTCGTCTAGTGTAACCTAAATGGGAAACGACGAGTTGGGCATCAGAGTCGAAGGTGATATGGCGGATATGGTGTGAGGAAGAGATGAGGGGTTGTGGGCAGTGGTATAGTCAGGTTGAAAAGATTGGAGAGAAGAGAGTGTAATGGAGGCGTGCTACTGAAGCCCTATTTTCCACTAGGAACCCAAGGGACAAATAATATAATAATAATATATACACATATAATACAGACTGACATGGCAACACGGGGTGAATTGTTAACTCATGTCAAACAGAGCTAGGAATAAATAAGCACTTAACCAAACCTTTTTACTGAAGTGAACCGTAGCTATGAAAATTAAGGTAATGCCTTGTTGAATTACGCTTCCTGTAGACTGACCTGATCGACCCACTTTCTTACCAACTTATTATTATGTCTAAAAATGGCAGCTGGTTATCTGTCACCTTTTTGCAATTATGTTTTCTGTGGAAATGTAATAAATGGTTTAAAGTGGTGCATGAAATACGAATTTCCATCCTATATTGATGCAAATTAGAATGATTTAGTAGAAATCACAAGAGACATGTAGTTGAGCCTCATCACTGTTCAATATTATCAGATCCACTGAGCAGAATTTTCTATGCACTATAGTTAGCATACTCCTTGAAGTGTACTTTTTTCCATCATCAATATCACCAATGATCAAAATATGTCATGGAGACTCTTGATTCATAGTGTATTATTTTGGTGTCGGTTCTTCAGTATATTTTTGTGATCTGTGATGTATTAGATTTTCGTATTATATTTCTCCTACTTTCGATTATCAAAGATTATCATCCCTTATGAAGTCAATACTTTTACTAAAATATTTTAAAAGTTGTACAGCAGCTGTTTTGTGTATTAAAACAAAAGTTGGAGAAATGAAAAAATCACACCTAATTCTCATACTATGTTCGTTATTTTCAATCCTGACAGTTTACTTGATACATAAGCTAACAGTTTATTGAGACGAAAGTTAGTCATAAATTTTGTAAGTAAAAGAATGTTTTTAGAACCTAGAAGATCTGGATTTCGCCGATGAATTGTGCCTGATGTCACACAAACTTGAAGATCTACAGTCAAGAACTAACAAGTTGGCAGAAGAGGCAGCGAAAATGGGACTTCAGGTGAATATAGAGAAGACAGAAGTAATGAAGATACTGCACCAACAACTCCAACAACAACAACAACAAACTTCAATCACCATCAACGGGAGAAACTTAAAGGAAGTAACCTCCTTCACCTATCTAGGCAACACTGTTTCAACTACAGGAGGCATAGGCACAGACGAGGATGTCAAATTCAGAATCGGAAAAGCAAGACAGGCATTCATTAGCCTGAAACCAGTGTGGAGATCTACTGCACTGCACTCAGCATGCGGAACAAGATCCCGATTTTCAACACCAACGTCAAGTCAGTGCTTCTGTATGGTTCAGAGACTTGGCGCGTTACGATCCAATAAACTACACACATTCATCAACAACTGCTTACGCTGGCTCGCTACTGAAGATCAGATGGCCAGAATAGTTAGAATAAGCAACAAGTAGCTCTGGGAACGAACCAACCAAGAACCCACCACTCAACAAATATGCAGAAGGAAGTGGAGATGGGTTGGATTGGGCATACACTGAGAAGGCCGACTGGGGACATCACGCGTCAGGCCAGTTGCTCGAGTGGAACCCAAATGGGAAGTAACGAGTTGGGCGTTGAGGCGAGGGTGACATGGAGGAGATCGTGTGAGGAGGAAATGAGAGGTTGTGGGCTGTTCGTGGAGCCAGGTTCAAAAGATTTCAGAGAAGAGAGTGTAATGGAGACGTGCTACTGAGGCCCTATGTTCCATTAGGAACCCAAGGGACTAATAATAACAATAATAAAAGAATGTTTTTACCAACTGCAATTCATGTGAGCGTATAGTAATAACCTGACTAGAACACTCCTTAATAGAATCTTTTTGTAATTTTGCATCAATGGACTACGAAATCCGTTATCACAATGTAGTCTCACTTAACGATCTAAAAGCTTTACATCTAGACAACTTCTTCTCCTATATGCTTTTGATCGTAAGGTGAGTTCGACTGCATACACGTCTACATTAATTGAAACAATAATTTCAACTTCTGATTACTAAATACAACCAGAAAGCATTCTATTTTCTGACAGAGTAACTTTGCGCTTAAGCAACAGACTGGTACTACTCAAGTTGTAAATCTATTATAAAGCAAAGGAAAACAAACATGTAAACAACATGTAACTTTTCATAGATTTTCTTTGTATCAAAAAGATAAAAAATTTTTTACCACTGGTCATTAAGTTGTTCGCAGAATAAATCAAAGTTATCAAAAGTGTTAGAGTAGAGCAGAGAAATATTCATAAAAGTATTTCTATTCAGTTTTTTGAAAATTTTTCTTGGGATTCCTATCTTTTGACTGATTGGGAAATTCGTCACTTGATGCTCCGTCACCTGAGAATCTTACTGAATTACCACAAATCTCACCCACTTCAAGCTGCCAATCATTTTTAAAATGTGTACCGATTTCCCTTTACTTACTACTCTTCTGTCTGCATATAGGCTTCACAAGTAATGGTAACCGAGTTTGCATAACAAGATGACTAAAATTAACTAATTCGACAAGAATACTTATTTTTGGGAGATTTTTGTACTAAGATTTGCAGGAGACCTACTGAACTAGTGGTTATATCTATGATACAATCGAACTATAAACTGTCAGTGATATTTTGCTAAATATACCTGACGAAAGCAAACAGTATAGCATCTTAATAAACAAACTGGATTTCAAAATCATATCTGTAACACTACTCGTATTTCTTTAACATGAGTGAAACTTGTGCATCATGGTAGAATGTAGTTCAATTTTTATTGGTTTATTAGACGTATCACACAGTGGAACAGCATTTCCATTTACTTGATTACGTTTCGGACATAATTTATTGTCCATAGTCATACCATCTTGATATGATGAATCATTGGCTGTCATTTGAGATGATTTCCCTTCCTGTCTTGCATTCTTAACGTTGTATTGAAATCCTGAAAGTATATACCTCAAACAAATACTGTTCTTTTAGTGGGAACAGTATCACTTACTGGGAGTCAGGTACATCCAGCTTACGAGTCTCAAATAGGACAAAATGCACATCCTGGATTCCACTGCTAGCCACTACTCATCATTACTATAAATACTCTTCTGTTGTACATGTGCAATAATGCGATTTTTGAACAGGATTTTCACAGAAATTTCATATAGCACTGTACAAACGTTGAGAAAAGAGACAAGCTATCAGAAACGAATATTCATTCGGCATTTGGTAACATATATACATTATTTTGCTTTAGAAAGTTACTCGTTTGATCACTTCTAAAATAATATATCCCATGTAACTTTTGTTGAAAGATGCATGTTTAGTTTCCTTTTATTTCTAATTATGCTCTTTGTTCTGATGTTCATCTTTCGTAGTTCTTCAGTCTGGTTATTAATCACAAACCAACAAGTGTTTATAAAACCTGTTTTGTAAGCGAAGATTGCTTTGACATATACGACTTGTATACATGGCCGTTTATTCCTCAGCAGTTGCCGTTAAGGTATATAATAAGTGACAATTGAAACGCTTCAAAATAAAATTATTTTTTATTATAGGGTGAACAACAGGCATAATAAAGTCGATGATTCTACTAGTGTCAAGTATTTGTCCTACATAACAATACCTCGCTAATGTATGACAAGCAAACTCAATGAAATGTATTGATCCTTAATAGAAGTGAGGAACAGCTATCAAGTCAAATGTGCATAGCAACGTTAAAACGAATTAGTCGAAAATTGTAAATGTCTACCTGACAACTAGTTGCATAGACTACATCACTTTTGCGGACGGAATCATAGTTTTCAGGAAGTACTACTCAAGATATTTACGTAGAACAGCTTTTTCAGCCGAAGTCTGAATCAGACTTTGTGGTATGAAAAAATAACAAGTTATTTTTAAAATAGAACTAACTTTTGACCAGTTCCCTTATCTACCTGCTACCTTATCATCTTGCAAAAGCGTACATTGATCTAAAACATTGAAACCTTGTAAGTGTACTTTGAAACACTGTCTACCTTGACCAGTCATGGGAAGAAGAAAAAGTAATGATTACTCTGTCCTCAAAACCATCATTATTCCTGTATTTTCAGTCCCGGCTAGGTGTTTATTCTATCATACTCTCATACTTACTAGATGAATCTTTAGGATACGTAGCAAGCACCATCTATTCACAATTAGATGAGTACCTAGTCATGATATTAAAAATAACTGATATTTGGTTATAATAAAAGTTGATTAAGCTTGGCAGCATTACAATAATGGTAACAATGATTTTCAAATACTCATGACAGTTTATCAATAACTTTTGTACTTTGACTAGACCAGATGATTTGAGTTAATCATGAGAAAACTTTCTTCTTTTTTTTGAATTTCATATTTTCATGACATTAAATAAACTTACAGTTAGAATTTCTATTATTTCCTGTGAATTTACTTCCAATAAGTTCAATATAAAACAAACTTTCTTCGTTATGAGTGCATCAAAAAATTGGGCTGGTTTTGTGAACAGTAAGCTACCATGAGCTACAATAAGTGGTTTCTAACCACTTCAGTTGTTCACTAGTTCATGACATTTATGTGTCAGGAATTACACCCTGTGATATTGGCTGAGTTGTTTCCAACGGAAACCTTGTTGACAGCACAGATGGGCAGTTGAAAATCACTCGGCTGTGAGAAACGTCAACGTGGACTGTGCAATCCGTAAATCTTTCGCAAACTGACCTCCCTATTTTAGATATATTGGTCCATGCAAGCCAGTTAGCCATAGTAAGTTGATCTGAACTAATCTGGTTCTTTGAACTGAATTTGTCCTGGTACACCGGTAATAAGCTCAACCTCAAAAGAACGAAAGGGCCATCTAGTATCTAGACCAGTTTGATCCGGCTGGCGAAATCTATCGATCAGTCTAACTATTCAAGCCTTTTGGTAGTATTACCTTTTGTTAATACAATGAATTCCTTACTTCCAATGTCACTGGGAAACAAATCCACAGTCTGAATGTTGACTAACTGGTGAAGTATGGACCGCAAATGTACATGATTTTTAAAATATTTTTTGGTAAAGTAGCTAGTTTTGTGAGGTAATGACTGAAAAACAAAATATATTTGAAAATATGAACCGTAAAACACGTGACGTTTGAGTTAAAATGCCGAATTTTAATCCATCACAGTTATACCAATTTCAAGGTAAGATTTCCAAACAGGAGGTAGTTCAAGTGTTCAATTTCAACGGGAACGTTTATGGACATTCTGAAGTTATCAGCGATTTCTTCTAATTCCGTCATCAAAATAACTGCCCAAATATTATCTAACTGCAAAAAGTTGACATACTGCTGAAAATGATGTGTGATGGTAGAGTGAAGTAAATTTTACAATTCCTTGATTTAAAAATGATTATAGGCTAGCCAGTAAAAAGTAAAATCGTTAGCTGGATGAATGAAAGACTAACATTATGTAAATTATTTAAGAAGTGAACATCAGAAAATTAGAAAAATAAGAATTATTTGTCTACAATATTCGTGGGAAATCCATAATCTAGTAGATTTTTAATTTCACATCTTGCGACCTCCGTGTTTGTCTGCCTTGTACTGATTTCAACTTTTAAACTTCCACATTACAAATGGGAAAAAAAACCTCTTCAGCATTGTAGATAAGCGATTCTGATGGATTTAAGAAGATGCAAAAGTGAGATTACAGGTTTTCAGAATATGAAATCTTATCCAATCTCCTAAAACGACACATTTATCGTTGTGGTGTTCAACGATTCAAACTACTGACTTTCTACATATCCTATCAAAATCGTCAACGCATAGCGCACGCGTGGAACTCATACTTTCGGTGTGATAGGTGTGCATACAGTTGACTATTTTTCTAGTCTTATTGCTTTCATTGTAAGGGTGAGTAATGAATAGATGCATTTTCAGGCAACTAACTGAAAAATATAAAGCATCCTGTATTTCTGCTTATGAGTAGTATGATTCTTTTTATGTCATACCGAATTGATCGATCTCTATTAGCATATAGGCTCCACTGCTGATGCCTTGATGTTAACAGTGCTCTAATGATAGTAATGATGGATAGTGGCTAGCAGTGGAATCCAGGATGTGCATTTCGTCCTATTTGGGACTCGTCGGCTGGATGCCCCTGCTTTCCAGTAGGAAAAACGTTACTCAGCGGGAAGCAGGTGCATCCAGCTGACGAGTCCCAAATAGGACGAAATGCACATCCTGGATTCCACTGCTATCCAATATCCATCATTACTTATGAATAGTGTCAAGTCATAAATACAAGGTTGTTTCACCGAATTCTAAATATCAGTACTATTCACCTTTCAGATAAATTAAATTCATGGTTGTGGATCTTAATACGTTAGAGAAGTGACTCATTGGTCAGCAACGACTTTATGATTGGAAATGAAAATTAAAGGTTCAGCAATTCAGCGATAAGCTACTAAGAATATGTTAGCAATAACTGTTGTTTTTTCTATAATATGAGAAGCTGTCGAAAGCTCTCAAGTGTGATTCACTTGGTCATAATTCTATGTTCAAGATGAATCTACCTGCTTATTACTTCTTAAAGCATTTTATATAAGATTTTAAAAGAGGAATTATTGATAACTGAGTTCCACTGTCACAAAAAATTGACTACAATCCTAGGAGCGTTCCTGCACTTTCTGGTTCCCTGTTGTATTCACTGAAGTTGGACAAATATTTTGAAGTTGATATCTCGTAAATTTTTCCGCTTTTTCGCAGAAGAATGATCCTAAGCTACATGAGTGCAATCAAGTTTAAAATATGGGTCTGGCAATTTCTGTTGGATAAGTCATAAAATCTAATACCGAGGTACAGTGCTCCACTGTGTCACATTAGTTTCTCAATTAATTTCATGGTGGAACCAAAAAATCATCTTCTGTTATCACATCGGCTACTAACCAACAGCCAACTAGTTTACTTCAGTTTTAGGGACAATTAGTAGAAAAATGTAATCCAATGTTTTTAATATTTAAGCAATCAATGTAAAGTATCTCTGAAGAACTAAGCATTGTTATCATTATATTATTGTTTGTCTCTGTCTGAATCTCACCTAACGATGACGATGTAAATGGATTGCTAGTAGTGATGCAACTATCAAGTTTATTGTTTTTTCGAGTATTTTTCTGTTAAGTATTTTATTGTATTGACCGAACTAGGTGATTTAAAGAAAACTGAAACTCTTAATAAGCTGTTTTGTTTTATACTTCACTTACACATTTCTGAATAAATAACTATAAAGCATCAAAATCAATCGCTTCTATGAATTAGGTTCACTGAATTGTTCGATTATTATTTAGCATAACTATCCACTTTTCAAGTTAAACCACATTTCACAGTGTAATTGCTATAAGGTTGCTATAAACCGTATTCTCTGTTGAACATCTATTAGAGTCATTAAAATTTCAAAAAAGTTTTGTTTTCTATGACAAGTAAAAACAGTGATTTCTAGACAAATATGTATCTTATTTTTTCACTTTAATTACTTGATAAACAATATATGTGATAAAAATACTGCTGAGTCTATGAAGAGACATTTCAACGACATTCAGGATCAGTTGCTGGTTCATGTAAAATGTTGACGAGTTAAGTTTTTGAAAATTCAGAAAAACCAAATGTAAATATAACTAAAATATACTTAACGTACAACGAATTGACAAGTTTATGTAAATACGAACTGTTGCTGGTTTGTAGACAGTTTACTATGAGATCAGCGAGTTCAGAGGTGTTTTCTTTAATATGTCATAAGCCCACACTGCTGAAGAGTATCAAGCTAATATCTATTTTGACAACATCAACTCTTACTGAAATGTTTCCTAAGATCGATACATTTTCCCAAAAGCCACTAATAAAGTGTACACGCATCAAACAACTTTAAATGCTACGTGGATTAGCCCTATAGGAAGAAATAATAGTTGAGAACTCGGTCAAAATTCTGTGGTAAACAAAAAAAATAAATAAACAAAGGTAAAACTCAATACTAACAGTGATAAACGGTGTATGGTTGACTAGTATGAGCTACTCTACAAAAGGATGTTTAAAGTAAAAGCTGTGACAGAAACATAAGAATTTAAAGCTACTGAATATGTTTTACTTTAAAACTGAGGAGGACTAGATGCTTGTGTTGATTATATCAATGTAGATATGATGGAGATATATATATGACTGCAGACTAATCTGATCACCTGGAGTGGTTGGGACTGTAACGTTTGACAGTTTCACTTGAAATTTCACATTTGTGTTTGATCAAATTCCCATCGTTACACGTAGCAAAGTCGGAACTTGTTACAATTTGAAATATGTAAACTATGTAGTCTTGTATGTTTGACCTCACTAACACCGGAAAAACACTTAACTTCCATAAACCCTAGAAACTTCTCTACGAATATTTAGGGTGCCAAGTGACCAAAACTTCTTAAGTTTTTTCTTAGGATAACTCAAAAGCTTCCAACCTAGGCTTTCCTTCGAAACAAACAGTAGGCAAAACTATGACTGTTAGAGATCTAAAATACTCTGCTAATAAAAATTATTGATCAAACAAGATTCAAACTGAATAGTTTTTCTCATTTTATCACAGTGATGTAAGTACTGAATAGTACAATAATACATTTGTTGTTGAGCTAACATACAATATGCATGTATTTAAGGTGCATTTCGTTTTCTCCTTTTTCTAGCCTTATTTCACAGAGAACGAAAATTGTCACTAAAGACACATACTTTCTATTCCAAACACTGTTACTACTACAGTTAACTGATCAGGTTTTCGTGGCTAATGAGAAATATTCACCTGAAATTGACAGCTTGTTACTCAAATATAAATCACATTTATCAACAATTAGCATGGCAGATAAGTGCTGTAGATACATATTGTTCAGCAGATCAATCTAAAAGATTTATGTGATCCTAAAAAACGTTTGTGCTTTATACTAGAAGTATATCACTGAGAACGGCTAGTTAGATTTGGTAATTTTTCAATCAAAACATCTGATAAAGGCTGATCACTATGAGTCATATTATTCAGTGTTATAAACAAAATAACTGAACCTAAGTGCATGTAAGCAACGATAATCAACGGGACACCAAGTTTTGCGTCTAGAATTTGTTTAATATTGCACTGAAGATGACTTATCAGTAATTAAAGTTTCTTTCTTAAAGAATCCTACAATGAGGTTCGCATCCACTCAAGTATCTACACTTTGAACTAAGAATATTTTGCGCCATCTAAAAACCCTTTGATATCATATAGTTATTATTTTTATTATTTATTTGTCCCTTGGGTTCCTAGTGGAAAATAGGGCTTCAGTAGCACGCCTCCATTACACTCTCTTCTCTCCAATCTTTTCAACCTGACTACACCACTGCTCACAACCCCTCATCTCTTCCTCACACCATATCCGCCATATCACCTTCGACTCTGACGCCCAACTCATCGTTTCCCATTTGGGTTACACTCGACGACCTGGAATGGCCTGAAGCGTGATGTCCCCAAATGGTCTTCTCAATACACACCCAATCCATCTACACTTCCTTCCACTGCATATTTGTTGGGTGATAGGTTCTCGGTTGGTTCGTTGCCAGTCAGACAGAGTTCCTTGTTGCTTATTATTGTCATTCTGGCCATCTGAGCTTCAGTAACGAGCCAGAGTAGGCAGTTGTTGATGAATATCTGTAGTCTGTCTGTCTGAATGTCTGTAGAATGTCTGTCTGTCTGAATGTGTGTTGAAAATGCTTTTCGTAACGCGCCAAGTCTCTCAACCACATAGAAACATTGAGTTGACTGAATTGGTGTTGAAAATCTGGATGTTGTTCACACTTAATGCTGAGTGGAGTGTAGAAGATCTCGACACTGGTTTCAGGTTAATGAGGGAAGGCTTGTCTTGCTGTATTTCCGATCCTGGTTTTGACGTCTTCATGTGTGCCTGTGTCGCCTGTAGTTGAGATGATGCTGCCTAGATAGGTGGGTAGGTGAAAGAGGCTATTTCCTTTATCATTCTCCAGTTGATGGTGATTGGAGTTTGTTGTTGTTGTTGTTGGTGGTGGTGGTGTCGTTAGTTGGGTATCATCATCACCTCTGTCTTCTCTACATTCACTAGAAATCCCGTCTTCGCTGCCTCACGTATGAATAAGTCTCAGTTATTATCACTAAATGTTATTTTCATTCAAAGAATAAACTAGGAAATGCATCACTTATCGATAAGAATTATCTACAGAACAGTATGAATATAAGAAGTTGGAAAATTAATACCTCTATCTAAATAATACCTCAGTCTTTTATGTATTCAAAATTCTAATTTCAGTCCTAATACTGAGAAACTTTCAGACTCGCTGGTAAACACACTATTTTTTTCGAGTATTTAGTGTGTTAAAATGAAACAAATTTCATAATGATGGTCTTGCCAAAATAATGTGCTTTAGGTACTAACATGAATGACAGGTTACCGGAGTACGTTCTTAATAAAAGTCTGTATCATGGGAAAATCACTTACTGTGGTATCATTACTGTAGATAAACAGAAATTTGTGTGTCTGTAAATTACTTGATGTACACTGGCAGTGAAATCTAAGATATGCATTTTATCCATTTCTGGACTAGTCAGGTATATCATAACGTCATAATGAATCCTGAGGCAATATTGAGGTATCTGCGAAAGAGCCGATACGCATTTGCAACAACGAGAAATTAAAAGTACCAGAAAAGTTAATATACTTTAATTTGGCATTTGACAGTACTCACACTCTTATCATTATTAACCCTAAGACACTAGGCTTTTGTAGCCGTCATACTGAATGGCTCATACTATACTGCTTTACAGCCAGTATCAGTTACTTTTCAACATCAAAACTAAATCACTGAATATGACGCTTCAAAATCTTGCAGTTTTTTTAAAGGAAATAGATCACCGTTTCTGTGGCCCTTTTAACCTCTTGGTTTCATCAGGTGAATTGCTTCTAAACGATAGGGAACAATGAGGTCAAATTATAATCAAGAAGTTACCAGATAAAATACATCATAGTAGTACTCATTTAGTATTAAACTACGGTTTCACATTCTAACAACTGTCACTATCAGATGTCTGGTAAATTTTATTGTCACTAGCCAGTTTTAAGTCAGTCACTTGGCTAAAATTGCGTACAAAAAATATCTAACTATGACAACTGATTACATTTTATGGTCATCTAGTTCATTGTTGTTGCAAATGTCCTGGAAGAACTGGAAAACCAAATCTGATTTAATCATTAGAAAATTAAGCTTTAGTAAAATCTCTGCGTGTTTACAAAATAAAAATAATATTTTCCCCAAAGCTTTACTGTGTATGTCACAGCTTCCTGAGTAGAATATTCGGAGTTTTATTGAAGAAGAAAAACGGACTATATTTGTCAGCCTTAATGAGGACATACAGCAACTAATAGTTGTAATGTAAAGGCAGCAAAATAAATGATGTATGTATCTATCAGACTGACTATATTGTCTTGCTGTGACCTAAAATAGACAAAGATATTAAACGCTCATCGCAAACTATATTCTACCCTTGATAGCTTTGTGTCAACACAAAGGCTTGGTGAAACTGGTTTCTGAATGGTGAAACACTGAAGTTCATCTTTAGATCGGCTGCACAGGAGAACAAAATTGATACATACTACTTCCAGGAATGATACTGATTAGGTTGACCAATGGAAGTGTGTATGATTCATTATTTCCATACTAAATGGACTGTTGGTTGGTCTTTGTAAGTTTTGTTTGGTGTGACTGGAATATTTCTTGCTATAGCCGTAGTTTAAGTCAAGACCAGCTTTATTGTTGAAGAAGCGGTACCGTACACAGCAAAGCGTCAGGAAAAGTCCCGGTTTGATAATTTAGACACACTAGGATTACATAAAAATTTAATCTTATAGTGCTCAAATCATATTTTGTGCTCAGCTTTTTCCAAGACATTCATAAAACTATAGTCTATTGTATCACATAAGTCCGCCTCTTACTTAAACCTTCGACTACCGAAAAATAATTCCACGCAATATGTGTCATTAACTTCTTTTCTTTCTTTTTGTTTTTTATAATGTTTTAAATGTTTTTCAAATGTATCATGTACTCTCATGCCTTTTAGTGAAGTTTCGGAACTGTCGTTTCTGAAGCAAAACGTAACATCGGATAAAAATGGATGTATAAATGCTCAAAAATACAGCACAGTGCTATCATAACGATACCTTTATCGACTTGCAGATTTTTGTACTGGCTGACTGAATTGCTACCACCATAATTACTCTCGCTTATGTATTCATCCCTAAGTCAATACCAGACGTTAATGTAACATCAACTACTTGTTTCACATCAGTGTCTTTAATACCATTATTATTTATCCTTATTCAGACGCAAGAAATTTTTAAAAGTAATGTACGGAGAGCCTATTTGTTGGAATTTTATTGATTGAAAATTTCATGACATGATAACACAAAACATATAAACTAGTGATTATAATCATCGCTTTATTCCAAAGAATATTTAAATTTGAAACTTTACCGAAAGAAAACCTCACTTTAGATATGAATTAATTCTGTCTGTTCTGTAACATTAAGATTTTCAATATTCACCTAACAAATTTTGATCGAATTCGTGATATATGTTTTTTGCACAACCTCTGTAATAGATTGTCAATTTCTATAAATTTCACTCTACCCCAGTTGTACCTTCCATTTCTAGTTGACTTATTCAGTATATCACACTGTGGAACAGTATTATTTACTAGATTAAATTTCAGACATAATTTATTGTCTATAGTTGTATCATATCTAAATTGTACTTTCGATATCACTGATAAAATTAGTCAACAAAACACTTTGATGTCTATCTGTTAAAGCACAAATACTTTTACTACAAGTTTTAAAAAATGATCTCAAAGTACTGACTTATGTTATATTGATAACATGAAAAAAATGCTCATAGTTCTTCAGAAGATTAAGAATAGCTAACAATATTTTTGCATGGCTTGGTTTGATGTCGTCTTTGAAAAAAGTTCAAATATTACATTGCATTAGACCGACTTCACGATGTTTGAATTCATATTTTAGTAATAAAGTGAAAAACTGCTTTATATTATAATTCCAATCAACAATAGAATGCCTGAATATCAAATTGGAATTAGATTGTAAAATATTCATTTCACGATAAAATTATAAGTTAAAGTCTAATTTTAGCATCTCTGAAAGTAAAGTGAAACGACAAATATTGAAAATGAACAACTACTTTGATATATCTGGCAACTTACATATTCTAGTGAAATAATTTTTCGAAGTCAAAATTATTGTCATCAAAAAATATGGATATTTACTGACTGATACTTTATATTTCCTGTTGAAAATATACCAGACGCTGGTATATGAGACCAGTGAAGTTGTCTTGATATTGCCTGAAGATCCATTTTGAAGATAAAATTCAGCTGACCAGTCTCACACAGGAAGGAATGCACGTACTTGATTCTACTGCTAGCTGCAATCAAGTAACTCGCATCTAAAATGAAACTGGAGGCAATATTGAGTCATTTTTATGGGGAGCCCACATGTCAACAGAGACCGATGAGTTATATCTATCGTAATAATCAATACAAACTGAGAGGAATCAATAAATAAAAGTGATGACCGTTGTAAAAGAGGCGCCTCTCTTAACTTCATAGCCTAGATGGTATCTCTCTGCTCTTAAAAGCGACGGGCGCTCGGTTAAAGTACCAGTGAAGGAACCATCATTTATTGGTGATTTAGACAACCTACAGACATGAGAAAACATGCTTCCTGCATCCTCCCACTGAACGAACAATAACAAGTAAACATGCCAATAGCACAGATTTGTCCATAGCTTAGTCACCCAAGCTCTGATAATTATATGGTGTTATTGCGGCTTTTTATTTGGCCAACAGGCACAATGACTTCGTCGGTATCATTTTCTCTACCTTTTTTCTTAGTTCTCTTACCCTTCTGTAGCATCAATGACAATACAGTTGCTTCAGGCTGTCAAATTTTTAAAGTCACATTGGTGAACTGATATCGAAACAAAAGTGAGACTGAAATACATAATCGTCTAGAATTACTCATCAGTATCGAGTATCTTTTTAGCACATTTGAATCTACTCAACCTCGGTAGTAACAAAATACAGGAATAAGTGCACGGTTTTAGGAAAAAATGGGTGAATTAATGTGTGATGACTGTAACTACATATTCACTTAGCTTAAGTTTCTACCTTTTGTGGGATGAAATCATATTGTTCGACCGTTAAAAAACACATTAGAATATTACAATATTTCTCATTCGACGATCAACTTTATGAGATGTTTAATCGAACCTGAGATGCTTACACCTAGAATTCAATCCGCTAATTTTGCTTTTAACATACTGCCAGAAAAAAAGGTTATAAAAGCATGTAGATAAAGAGAAAGATCACTCAATCATCTATCTGAAGAATAGGTTTCACTGATAAGATGGTCACTAATGAAGAGAAGTATATCCTCATAGATTAGTTATTTTATCATTCTAAAGGTGTGATACAAACTAGATATTAAAGTATACCGTATAGTTGCAGGGTTCATTATCGAATCGATACGCAAGTTTATGGTGACCTATGTTTTGCCTCTTTACTAACAATATTTCTAGATAAAAAGACCCTACATATAATCATATTTGAACAAGTGGTCAAATGAAACACTATCCTCAACTTCGTGATATTTTAATGTCATTTATCGATATCTTTTTAGTGAGCACAATGATTGAGGATACGTTGAATCTAAAGCCCCAAGAAATGGGTTAGGATTATGACCAACAATCTATCTAATATATTTTACCGTTGCTAAGTTGTCAGTGACTTTATTGAATAACAAATATTTTCAACCCTTTGTATTTTATAAAAGCATGAATTCTGAAAATAGATTTCCATGAATCGATAAGGCATAGAGCTCATCGTATTTATATGCATTGATGAGCAGTAGCAGATAGGTGAGTGCATATATTAGTAATTGTCCAGGTTTCATTAATCTTGCTGCATCTAATTCTCAGTTTTGCGCAACAAGGTCAGGAAAACTTTAATAGTGACTTGCAAAAACAATCACCGGAGTATCTGGGGCTTTAAAGAATATAGCCGTTCAACTGAAATAAAAAAAGTAACTCCGTATGACACCTTTAATATATTCTCCGGATAATCTGTGAGATTAAAAGTGAATTCCTGTGAGTTGAAGATTAATAGATACTTTCATTCAAGAAGGAGGATGTATACTCCTTCATGTAGGACTCTCACTACTCATATAAAATCAAACACTAGTTAATATCTTATTATTATTTGTCCTTTGGGTTTCTAGTGGAACATAGGGCTTGAGTAGCGCGTCTCCATTTCACTCTGTTCTGTGCAGTCTTTTCAACCTGGCTCCACGACTGTCCACAAGCTTTCATTCCTTCCTCACACGAACGCCTCCATGTCACCGTTGCCTCGAACGCCCAACACGTTGTTTCGCTTTTGGGTTCCTCTCGATGGCCTGACCTAGTCTGTTGCATGATGTCCCCGAATGGTCCTCTCAGTGTATACCAAGTCCAGTCCAATCCATATCCACTTTCTTCTTCATATTTGTTGGGCGATGGGTTCATGCTTCGTTGGTTCGTTGCCACACCAGAATTCACTGTTGCTTATTCTTATTATTCTGGCCATCCATCTGATCCTCACTATCGAGTGATACTAGGTGGCAGCCGTTGATCAGTGTCTGTAGTTTGTTGGAAATGCTTCTCGTGACGCGGCGAGTCTCTGAACCATATAGAAGTACTGACTTGACTGAATTAGTGTTGAGAGTCAGTCGGTATCTTGTTCACACATTATGCTGAGTGGAGTGTGGTAGATGTCCACACCGATTTCAAGTTGATGAAGGGAGTCCTGTCTTGGTGTCTTTCCGATCCTGGGTGTCTTTGACATCCTCATCTGTGCCACCCGTGCTGCCAGTAGTTGAGACGATGCTGCTTAGTAGGCAGGTAGGTATGTAGGTAGGTGAAAGAGACGACTTCGTTTAGATTTCTCCAGTCGATGGTGATTGGTGCTTGTTGTTGCCAATGCTGTTGGTTGGGTCTTCTGTCTATGCCCACGTTCTTTTTCACTTCTTTGTCGAGTCTAGTGTTTTGCAGGTTGTGTTCAGTTGCTCTTCACGCTGTTCATCTCTGCACTGCACTCCACTGTGGAGATCCACTCCTTGTCTCACCTCTTCTTCTTCATTCCTAACACGACTATACAGGTTTCCTTACACATAGCTTTCAGACAGTTCCAATGTTCTTCCATGCAGGCTTCTTCACGAGTGTTGCATAATGTCTCTCATTATTTCCTGATGGCTGACGTGAAGATATCCGTTGAGGTTTCGTCCTTCAGTTCAATTTCTGTTCTGCGTGTTCAACTTGAACTGTTGTCTATCATCATCAGCTTGTTTGGTGGCTTTCAACTTGATTTTGAGTGTAGGTTGCTTGAACTAGATAGTGAGTAGTGTGAACCACTTACATCTGCTACCCCTCTTCATCTTGTGTCCAGTAAGCTACGTTCCCATCTCCACTTTCTTCACATTGAGATGAAGTCAATCTGATTTTCAGTGTAGTGTGTCTATCTGGTGAAACCCACATCGCTTTGTGAATATCCTTGTGTTTGTACACACTGCCTCACCTCCAACCACCAACTCGTTGAATGTGCACAAGTCTGCAAACAGTTCTCCATTCTCGTTGACTTCGCCGAGTGCTTCTTCACCCATGATTCGTCATCCACCTTTGTTGTCCGCTAACAGTTTGGCAATCATGCCACCCATTAGAATATTGATGTCGTCAACTGGAGTCTTGTCCAGTTCTGATTGCACTTGTCTGTGGTCTACATCATTTGTAGGTGTGTAGCGTAAGAGTTTGACTTTCTTTGCTTTTGAGTTGAATCTTGTTGTCATGATGTTGATTGTGAAGAAGATTGGTGCCCACTGCACGAGAGCCTTCGATGCTCTTGGGAACATCATGAAAGTCACTCGAAAATTCAGTGAGCCCGTGGTTGTCATCTGGGTTCACAGTCTCGGAGTAGATTATTGACTCTCTCATCTGTTTTGCAATATGCGCAGCCGTGCAAGCCAGCTTCAAACATCTTGCGGACATTCTGTGTCCCCATGCTAACGTTTGCCTCATCGAGATAAGAAGACACACCAACCATTTGGCTTCCCGAAGGCTTTCACCAACTGGCGTCATTTCGCCTCTCCAGTTACAGCGACGAATAAGTTTAATTTTATCTTGTATATTTACTGCATGCTTTGAAGTTTCATTAACTATTAGACTGGATTTGAGGGGTAGGGTTGCTGGCCTTCTGCCCAAATTTCACTCCTTATTCGGGCTAAGGACCGGCTGGTAACTAGTGAACATGTTACCTACCCAGACGAGGTTCTCATTGGTTGATAGATTGGGTCTGTGTCTATACACCTGTTGATTTGCTGACTGATTTGAATGCAAAGCCTCTAGAAATTATTTGATATTCTTTGTGTGTCCTCTGTCAATCCAAAATTTCTACATTGTCAAAATTGAATTCATGTCCATAATTATTCACGTGGATTGAAATGAGCGATGAAATGTCGTGACGTTTAGTAGGGGATTGGTGTTGATGTAGACGAGGAAGGTGGAGAGGGTGACCACTTTGTCCAATGTAGTGTTGACTACAGTTATTGTGGTTGATTTTCCAAATGATGTTCGATTTGTCTTCTTTGGTTGTTGCATGCTTCGGTCTGCATACTAGTGTTTGGAGGGAATTTGTTGGTTTGTGGGCCACACCAATTCCAAGTGGTCTCAGTTATCTTGTCGTGATTTCTGATATATTCTTTATGTATGGCCGGATGATGCTTTTATTGATTCTGTCGATGACTTTGTAGTTGATGATGCACGGGATAGGTATCTTCTGATAAAGTTTCACGGGTAGGCGTTCTTCTTTAGGATAGACATCAAGTAATTTTATTCGTTGCTCCGTGAAGTTGTTGTGCTTCAGTGTGTTCTCGCTCTTTTGAATAGAGTGTGCACGCAACAAATTTTGTGAGTTGTTGGGTTGTTGCTATTGTAGTTGAGGACTTGGTCAGTGTGCGTTGGCTTTCTGTACACTTGGGTTTCCAGCTTTCCGGTATTTGTCGTAGTTACTAAAACATCCAGTAATGGTAGATGATTATTTGACTCCTTCTCCCTTGTGAACTGGATGCTATTGAGAACGTTGTTGATCAAACTGTAAGTGTTTTTCAAATCAACTTTCTAATGATGACAAAAGTAAATCCGAATTTTCGGTCTCACCACAGGTAAAATAATGGCTACCAGTCTCTGCATCACTGCTTCTCCAATTAGTCCGAATATCGGTGATCCCCTTGGACTTCGTTTTATCTTTTTGTATATCTTGCCAAAATTAGTCAATAGGACCATTTGTAGGACTGGATTAGGCAAACTGACTTATCATTAGAGGGTAATCAACTTCATGTTTTCTAGTTCAATGTGCTGGTCGAATTCTATCGACCATTTGCCATGTGACCACCAAACTAGTTGACTCAACATCGCGTCGGACTGTAAAAGATCCTATTCAGCACTCAGAACCAGAAAGTATGAAGTCTGCCGCCCTCCAGTGACCAATCAGTGTACACTGAAATATATTACTTTGACGATGGACACTTTCGCGAAGTGATATGAATTTTAAGGGAATACCAAAAGGTCTTAAACGGTATAACTTTCCTCTCAAAAGTAAATGACTATTCACAGGCGTGTAACTTAAAGCATGGAGTTGAACATTTGTCACCTTCTGTAAAGCAACCAGAGATTTTTTGAGTTGAACCAGTCTGCATGGAACCAGCGCTTGCAGACAACCTTGAAACCAAGTAACCCAAAAAACGACAAACCATGGAAATTAATGACAATCTGGTCACTGTTTATTCTGATTAAATATTTGCAGTCATTTTTATAACACTCCTTGGTAATTACTGATTCCACAGAGTTTTATTATCAAACAAGCGCGACAAATTACAGATGTTTTGTCTTTCTGTCTTACTCTTATGCATAATTGTTATCTGGTATGATATCCAGGTTATCTTTTACTAAACAAATAATATGAACATACCAACGAGTATTGATTGGAAGGAATATATCTCCGAAATATACCTCAATGCTTTGAAGCATCTTGGTAAATAGAAGAAAATATCATGAGAGAGATATTTTGCCTTCAGATGAGCATAAAAAATTATTTTTTGTGTATGTTAAGATATGACATGTGGATGTTTCTGTGTAAACAAAATATACTTTGAAGTAAATGGAATAAGCAGTGGAAAGTAAATCAATGAATACACACTGACGTATTTATAAGCTGGTATAAAAGTATTTTTAATATTATATAAGCCAACGGAAACTGATGATAATCAGTAGTTCTCATCGGTCAGATAAATAGGTTGGTCACATCAGGAAATCACTCAAGCTGATTAAGTTCAGGCATATAGTTGGCTAGTAAAGCTGAATTGAAGGTATTTCGGAAAGAATTTGTGATCATCTAAAGTGATTTTTGTAGTGTTACCATCAAAAATGACAACTAGTTCTTTGTTTTAGTCACTCATGATTGAAATTAAGTCAGTAAAAGATGGGAACCACTGAATTTGTCAGACAGTAGGATTATTAGTAATAAGAGACTCAAAATAAATAATATGTACGGCTCTCACTATAAGATTGACTTAAACGGCGATTAATGTGATTTAGAATGATCTGGTTGTAGGTAAATCGATTTGTTACATAAAATGTGCAGTCTGAATAATAGTCATTAGAGGTAAATGAATTTTTCACTGAAAATGTTGTGTAACTTTCATACTGTTTACTGCGTAATCTGCACTATGAATGTTTGATACTTCCAGTGGATAAATGTTACAATCTACGGTATCTACGCTTAAACATTAATAATGAGTTTTTCTGAACATTTAGACTTTTGCTTAAAAAATGTTTGCTTCGAAGCATTAAATTTTAACTTCAGAATAATTCGTCTGTTACCATATTTGACTTTGAAAGGGAAGATTTAGGTTTCTTGGTCAAGCGTCATTTATTTCTAGGAAATGGTCATAGATCTTCATACCAGATGATAACATTTATGGGAGTCTTTTTGCAAACATTCCTTTGAGCCAAGGACAAAATACATTTCAAGATATTTTAGAAGTCTTTGCGTAGTAGCAAGTCAGAACAGTTGCTAGATGAAAGCAAATAAATGAAGGAAACAAACTGCTCAAAATAGCATTGTTGTGGTGATACAATATTAGATGTAAGAATTTAGAAGCTATAGAGGCCTAATCTTTCTGCATGCACCTACTATCCTCAGATTACACACGTCAGATTTACATCAGCGGTTATAAGAAGCCTATCTTTTTGCACTGCCCCAAGTGTTCTGTATCTTTCGATCCAACAACTTCAAGAAACGCTGACAGAACTGTTGAGAAATTGTTTTGTAGAAATTATTAAGTTTGTCTTACAACAGCTGTATCTGCTGTTACAAGGGTAAAAGTGAAGTGATGACGTTAGTCTAAGTACAATATATTGAAGCGGACTAACATTACTCTCATAACAAAATATGTTGAGTTCTATTCCTATCCTTATTCTTTGTCCTTTCTGGTATCATGTCTGTTAATTTTTTGTGACTTTGTATTTAGTTCCCTTAAATAACTCTTCTTCAGCTTTTATCGTGAAAGTTTTGGGACACATTGTATATCCTCCATATGATTTAAAATCGATTTCTCACCGTACAGATTAGCTTAATGGTTGACCGTAAGTCATATCTGGAATTATTGGTGTTACTGGCCTATAATTGTCTGTTTTATGTGCATAAATTTCTAATGGTCTTTTCAATATTATCATATTATTTTTTTTATTCTCACTACCCTTGGGTTCAAAATGTTAGAAAGCGTGATGCGTCATAGACATCATAACCAATAATAGATGTATTCAAGCTCCATCTTCAGTAATGCTCTATTTCTTTGATTACTAAACAAAGTAGCATCCAGTCAAGATAACGTATACACATACCTGTAAAAACAGATGTAATTCACATATATTCATGACTAGTCTGTTAACGTTTCGATGAAACAAGGTCTTTGAATCACAACACTACACTTGTTGTGCAGTTGACTGAAGGGTTTTTATCTTCTTTTGGATTGCTGTTAAAAAATGAAATTTTGTTACGTGAAACTGCATTACGATATGAAATATATATTCCACCTAGGCCACAAGAGAATGGGAAAATCTGTGAAGCTGAAGATTATGGCAGATTGAATCGTATCTTCATGTTAATTCAAAATATATTACTTTATCAGTCGAGATTTTTATAATCTCGTCATTAAGTGTTTATTATGCTTTCCACCAACTACTGTTGCTTTTTTTAGAGCTGTTAATCCAAGAACTCAAACTGATATTAGGAACAGCTAAAATGTTATGCATATAGTTATTTAACGTTTCGAATATAGTGGCTTTTTGAATATTATTACGATATTTTTCAGTACTGGCACATATTGTACAAGCAGACAGAGAATAATGGTGATGTCTAGCGGTATCAACCAGCCTAAAACTTTAGTGGTTCATTTCGTTTTTATCCCCAACGTTCAAATGCCAGATTTTTTGATCTTTGTTCTCATACTTCTATGCAAAACTAACTAGCATACATCCTTGAAACATATTTTAATCCAGTTGACAGATCTTACCTTCACTCCTATTCAGCCGTGTATCTGATAGTAAGTATATTTTACTGCCAGAAATTTCTTTGTGTAAATGATTTTCGTTCAAGAAGTTCATTAAAGAATTCTCATGTAACCTAAAAGTTTGCTGATGTGGAAGTAGAACTTGACCACTGTGGTAGTGAGAGAGAATAAACGGAATTACAGAACAGTGTGAAAGTGTTTGAGTTTACGTTGATGTGAATTGAATAATAAATTGTGTTCGAAACGTCACCCAATAAATAATATTTTCTTTCTTTATGGAGTATCCAGAAAATGAATTACCAGTCATTTAAAAGTTTATTACGATTCGCTAAAAAAGTTGGGGAAACGTGTAGAAAACAATTCAAAAGTTCACTAGTAAACTATGGAACATATTTGTTTTACTCTAGGTCTAGTTGACTATCCGTGATCTGATTAGAGAATTCTGATCTGATTGTCTCTAGAAGGTAGGACGTTAGGGTAGAAAATTAGATTATGCTGGTAAGTAAGTTCAGTAGACGATTAGCGAACCACTTCCAAAGTTGTGTTAAATATGCGGGGAAAACAGTGTGCGAAGAAAGCAGGCGAAAAAATGTATTGTGCCCAGAAAAGTAATCAACATTCAGAAAACTCCAAGGTTTCAAGATGCGATATGACAAAGAACTAATTAAGGGATCTGAACAAAAGCAGGCTAAAAGTTACGAAGTGCAAGATAATTTAAATTTCAATGGATATAAGAAAGAAGAGAGGTGTAGTGAGAGTAGGAGTAGGAAGGGTTTAAATTAAAACTGGAAAAACTTTTATTTCAACCGCCTATTTTTAATTATTCATCAACGAATGTACTAGTAAGAGATATTACTTTACAGAATAACTAATAACGGAGATAAGGTTGAATTGGACCACTGCTTTTTCACAAACTGAGCGTTATGCGTATCACTCTGCAAACGGTTTCTTCCAGTAGTATTTCTATTAGATAAGTGAATTGCCCTCATATCGTATGCTTTGTTATTTTAATTGTAGCGAAAGTGCCAATGATCTACAACTCCTCTCTTCCTTGTCTACTTTGTCAAATTATTTCATAGAATGTTTCGTCACACAAATAGAGCGTATTTTATTTGTCAGATAATGTGAATTGGGGAGGGCTAAAAACATATCATATGGTTTAACGTTCTGCTGATATCAAGTATAGACTTCTTACTGACTTCCAACAACATTAATCAGAAAATCACTTTTGTATCGTTGAAATGTGCCTTATTGCAATATATATATATATATATATATATATATATATATATATATATATATATATATATATATATGACTGTATATACCGCATCGAAGATTCTAAAATCTGTAAATGTTGTATACCTTCAATCACACTACATGTGAATCCATTATTATGACCTAACAGTTAGTTCCAATGACCAATAATTTTGTAAATAGTAAGCATGGCCAGGCTTCGTAACACCGATTTTTTATATTTGGCTGTTAAATGTAACGATGTTTATTCACAAAATAACTCAAATGTTTGATGCGATTTTCAATCTCGTATAATATATCATGCAAAATTTCGATTCATATATGCTGAAACAAACAGCTCTACTATCAAGAAAACGACAAAACTAACTAATTGATGTTCATACAACTAAACTACGTTTCAGTTGGCTTCTACAGGTATTCAGTTATTTATCCATTTAGTGGGAAGTAGAAATTGGCTCCAATCAGTCACTTCCACCAACTGTCCGTTTTGAAAGTGTCGAACACATTTAACTCCAGTTAAGCAAGATAATTAAATACGCATGAAAATGGTGTAATTGTTGTTAGTTTTCAATGAGATAATTATCTACCAAGTGATCAAAGAGAGATTCACCTAAATAATGAAGCACAGTACATAGAATACATCAGGAAAATCTTCCTCTTTCATTTTATTCTCTTTTTTGATCACTTGGAAAAAAGATTTTAAGAGGATTTGATACAGTTATAAGTATTTCGTTTTTAGGTAAAAGATGTAGCAGACTATCTTGGTTGTATTGTATTCTCTGAGCACCGATGCTTAGTTGTGGAGCTTTCATCGTCTTTCTAGATGACATCTTCAAACGAAATAACTGTAGTCAACACTACATTGGACAAAGTGGTCACCCTCTCCACCTTCCTCGTCTACATCAACACCAATCCCCTACTAAACGTCACGACATTTCATCGCTCATTTCAATCCACGTGAATAATTATGGACATGAATTCAATTTTGACAATGTAGAAATTTTGGATTGACAGAGGACACACAAAGAATATCAAATAATTTCTAGAGGCTTTGCATTCAAATCAGTCAGCAAATCAACAGGTGTATAGACACAGACCCAATCTATCAACCAATGAGAACCTCGTCTGGGTAGGTAACATGTTCACTAGTTACCAGCCGGTCCTTAGCCCGAATAAGGAGTGAAATTTGGGCAGAAGGCCAGCAACCCTACCCCTCAAATCCAGTCTAATAGTTAATGAAACTTCAAAGCATGCAGTAAATATACAAGATAAAATTAAACTTATTCGTCGCTGTAACTGGAGAGGCGAAATGACGCCAGTTGGTGAAAGCCTTCGGGAAGCCAAATGGTTGGTGTGTCTTCTTATCTCGATGAGGCAAACGTTAGCATGGGGACACAGAATGTCCGCAAGATGTTTGAAGCTGGCTTGCACGGCTGCGCATATTGCAAAACAGATGAGAGAGTCAATAATCTACTCCGAGACTGTGAACCCAGATGACAACCACGGGCTCACTGAATTTTCGAGTGACTTTCATGATGTTCCCAAGAGCATCGAAGGCTCTCGTGCAGTGGGCACCAATCTTCTTCACAATCAACATCATGACAACAAGATTCAACTCAAAAGCAAAGAAAGTCAAACTCTTACGCTACACACCTACAAATGATGTAGACCACAGACAAGTGCAATCAGAACTGGACAAGACTCCAGTTGACGACATCAATATTCTAATGGGTGGCATGATTGCCAAACTGTTAGCGGACAACAAAGGTGGATGACGAATCATGGGTGAAGAAGCACTCGGCGAAGTCAACGAGAATGGAGAACTGTTTGCAGACTTGTGCACATTCAACGAGTTGGTGGTTGGAGGTGAGGCAGTGTGTACAAACACAAGGATATTCACAAAGCGATGTGGGTTTCACCAGATAGACACACTACACTGAAAATCAGATTGACTTCATCTCAATGTGAAGAAAGTGGAGATGGGAACGTAGCTTACTGGACACAAGATGAAGAGGGGTAGCAGATGTAAGTGGTTCACACTACTCACTATCTAGTTCAAGCAACCTACACTCAAAATCAAGTTGAAAGCCACCAAACAAGCTGATGATGATAGACAACAGTTCAAGTTGAACACGCAGAACAGAAATTGAACTGAAGGACGAAACCTCAACGGATATCTTCACGTCAGCCATCAGGAAATAATGAGAGACATTATGCAACACTCGTGAAGAAGCCTGCATGGAAGAACATTGGAACTGTCTGAAAGCTATGTGTAAGGAAACCTGTATAGTCGTGTTAGGAATGAAGAAGAAGAGGTGAGACAAGGAGTGGATTTCCACAGATACATGGGAGCTGATAGAGCAGGGAGAGGTAGGTTGTGATGGTGAAGTAGAAGATGAAGCAGTGGAGTGCAGTACAGAGATGAACAACGAAAATAGGAACTGAACACAACCCACAGAACACTACACTGGACAAAGAAGTGAAAAAGAACGTGGGCATAGACAGAAGACCCAACCAACAGCATTGGCAACAACAAGCACCAATCACCATCGACTGGAGAAATCTAAACGAAGTCGTCTCTTTCACCTACCTACATACCTACCTGCCTACTAAGCAGCATCGTCTCAACTACTGGCAGCACGGGTGGCACAGATGAGGATGTCAAAGACACCCAGGATCGGAAAGACACCAAGACAGGACTCCCTTCATCAACTTGAAATCGGTGTGGACATCTACCACACTCCACTCAGCATAATGTGTGAACAAGATACCGACTGACTCTCAACACTAATTCAGTCAAGTCAGTACTTCTATATGGTTCAGAGACTCGCCGCGTCACGAGAAGCATTTCCAACAAACTACAGACACTGATCAACGGCTGCCACCTAGTATCACTCGATAGTGAGGATCAGATGGATGGCCAGAATAATAAGAATAAGCAACAGTGAATTCTGGTGTGGCAACGAACCAACGAAGCATGAACCCATCGCCCAACAAATATGAAGAAGAAAGTGGATATGGATTGGACTGGACTTGGTATACACTGAGAGGACCATTCGGGGACATCATGCAACAGACTAGGTCAGGCCATCGAGAGGAACCCAAAAGCGAAACAACGTGTTGGGCGTTCGAGGCAACGGTGACATGGAGGCGTTCGTGTGAGGAAGGAATGAAAGCTTGTGGACAGTCGTGGAGCCAGGTTGAAAAGACTGCACAGAACAGAGTGAAATGGAGACGCGCTACTCAAGCCCTATGTTCCACTAGAAACCCAAAGGACAAATAATAATAAGATATTAACTAGTGTTTGATTTTATATGAGTAGTGAGAGTCCTCCTTCTTGAATGAAAGTATCTATCAATCTTCAACTCACAGGAATTCACTTTTAATCTCACTTACAGATTATCCGGAGAATATATTAAAGGTGTCATACGGAGTTACTTTTTTTATTTCAGTTGAATCGTTATATTCTTTAAAGCCCCAGATACTCCTTTGATAGATTTTACAAGTCAGTACGACATAGAAATCAAGGATAAATAAAGTATAATATTTCAAAAGAAACAGATATTGAAGGTCGAATAGTCTGTGTTGAAACTAACGTCGAATTTTTGGGCTTTCAAAAGGCTTGACTATTTCATGATATAAATTATCCATGCATTTTAAAATGCAATTATAAGTACAAGTAACACTTTGACAAACAAGTTTCATTTGCAATAAAATTACTGTATAGCACCATGCAATAAAGTTAATTCATAGTATTATAGAGGGGCTTCTTTCCAACTGAACTAATTAAAACATCAAACAATAATAAAGTTCTTTCATTTCCTAAGTCCAATAATTATTCACGGTCAAACATTACCAAGAGACTCGAGTAATAAGTGACATTCACCACGGTAATCTCAACTAGAATAACAGGGGAGTTCAGGTAGTTAAATAACTAAGAACAGTCACTCATTAAATGATAATAAACTCGTAATTAGAATACTGCGTGACAAATAAACTTTCCCATCAGCTCTGCAATAGAGACGTGCGACCGAAGCCCGATACTCCACTAGGAACACAAAATACAAATTCCTATAATAATACTCAACTCCACTTTTCCCTTTATCACAACACAACTCCATTACTGCTGCTTTACCTCATTTCAACACTTCACAATTCTTTCCAATTTTATCCCATCTTATATCAAACCTATATTCTCCATTCTACATCTCACTGAATTTATGGTTATTATTAATTTTATACATAACTGTGAAAGTATTTTAAGGCTTCTCAACGTTCATCTTATTGTATTGAACAGGTTGTTTACCTTCTACTTTATTCTAACCTGTCATGTAATTTTCCACACCATCTAGCAGCTCACTTGAAGCGTGCAAACTATAACTGAACTCACTCATATTATCATCTTTCCTATTTCTCACATCGTTTGTACTGACCATGATTAATCAACCTTCAGATTTCATTGTATTTACAACCACATGTAAATTATTAGTTAATCTAACACGCATAGAAGTCATTTTAACGTATACAGGTTTGTAAATCTTCATCTTGTAATTTCCAGTTCATATAAGAATGCATTTACGAGTGCAGAATTTGATAAGAGTACATAGAGAAGTATGTATTTCGTTGAAAATTAATTTAATCTTTATTCCCTAGAGTGGACAAGTATTTACAAATGGATTCTAATGTTATAACTCACCAGAATATAGTAGTGTGCTTTTGAGCAGATAGTTCTAGGCTAAACAGATATAATGAGATTCATTGCCGTCCCGAGTATGCACCAACATACAATGTTCACAAATCTAGGCCTCCTGTCTTCTAGTAACACAAAATAAATGTATCACGATACCTAAGTTATCTGTTCCAAATAAAGACGACAATTTCTAATGAATCGAATGGTGGCTTAAATAATAAAAGGTGTATGCTTCCGAGAGCCTTCCACCTTTCATTCTATGACTTCTTGTTGTTCTCAGAAATAAAACTTTTTCGGATGCAACTTGAATTCTTCACCTTCAGTTTAAGTCTCACATAATAAAGTGAGCAATGACAAAGGCGGACTAAACCCGAGAATATTATCTAAAGTCGTTCCGATCAAGCATATAACGAGTGTCGTGACTTCTTGTAGTCCTAATGACATTGATTTACACTCACAGAAAAATCATGGATGAAATTAACAAAGAAGTAAGACAAGAGAATGAAGTAGTTGGACACTAATGCTTGTTCCACTAATTCCAACCTGTCATTGCAGAAGCTTCGAATTTTATTTATTTCATGTTTCGAATGAATAATAGGGGAAAACATTTCTCTAATTTCCTGTCTTCCAGAAACTACAATATTCAAATAACTAGTAGCACATAATTCAGTTTGGAAGGTGCACACTACTGAGGAGTTCCATGCTGGGAAGAGACAACTGTTCTGTGCTCCAAGGTTTTCATTGCTTTCTCTAACTAATTTCATTCCGTTATGAACACTACACTGAGATGAACAGCACATACCTTTGAAATTGATTCTCCGCCGAAATCTACGCTCAGACTGTACTTAAAACCTACATTCCAAATAGTAAGCGCTTAATTCTCTCTCTGGCATCTTTATTTCATTTGTTCGTCCAATTATTTCTGCTTCATTCTCTTTGAATATACAAGTTAATCATCCTGCTCTCTCCTAAATAAAAACGATCTCGTGCTACATGGACGATTTTAAACCACAAATAGATCAGTGACAGTATACTTGACCTCTTCCCTGTGGAACGAATAGCGCTAAATCTCAGATTTCTCAGTTTTCTCTGCTTTACAGAGTAACATATTGTGAAGTTAGACTCAGGGCTTCTGTCGACTGTTTTCAATTACCTAACATATATTATTATTGTCATTTTTAATGGTAACATCCACATATTCCTCAAAACTGTGTAAACATAGAGCAAAAGGAAATTAATTTACAACCTTCAATTATAGTTATCCAACAGGAAATCGTAAGAATTATTGTATCAGAAATAATATCTCAATATATTAAATAATCATAGTTTATGATAGCGTACAAATGCTTATAAAAATTGGTTTGTACAAAAACACATCCATGTCACCTTCATATGTATGCTCACACACAACCGTGCACAATATATACTAATCAGCCATATTCATAAAATCTCTTTCACGGTTTTGCTTTTGCCAAATGTCTGAGTTAACCAGCCTTTCAGAAAAACCACCTACTTTGCTTACCATCAGTATCTCGATTCTCTTAAATGATTTCTCATATTAGAATCATTAGCTTCCCATGACATGCATATTGGAAGTGAAATAGAGAGAGATGGTGAGATATCTCAAAGAAGTGACACAAAGTGACGCACACTAAAGAATACACACAGAAATCTTCGCATATACAACGACGACCACGTTAAGCGAGTATACCTAGTTCAGTAAACACAGTCCCAAACAAAACACAGAACGAATGAAGAAATTTGAATAATGATGGTCACAATAATAATAATAAATATCGTAAAAATGTGAAAACAGGATATAAGGAGTATTATTTCACTCCTAACGATATCAAGAGCATTGCAGTTTGAAAATTCTCATATCTGACTGATAATTGCGTTCTTGGATTAACTAGAACGAATAACAGCGATATAAATGAACAATTAATACGAAAAACAAACTGCAGAATACGAATATTATTATTATTATTATTGTGGAGTGTGACGGTCAGTCTACCGGAACTAATTATGAATGGTCACGACTACTGTAGAATAAAAGACAGGAAGAAAGTACTAAACAATAGCACATCCATACAGAATAACTGAACAGATATACGCATTGATCAAACAAAATAAATGAATAAATTTCTTATTCAAGCTGTAAATAAGGTTGTAAAAAATAAGTTGCGAGAGGGTTACTTTACAAAAAGCAATAGTGAGCATCGTTCGTGTTGAGAAATTTGCCTCATTTTTTACACCGATCGTAGATAGATGACTCGATGTAACATTGTCTACTAAACAGTTATCTGAACTAAGGTGCACAGCAGTTCTATTGCTTTTCAGGAAGAAATAACAGTTTCTTGTGAATTCATTGTAAAATGAAGCTTCATCTCAACCGACTTTTCAAATTTGCTGTAACAACTGTGTTTAAGGTTTATTCTAAGTAGATCTTAACTTTACCTCACGTTAGGAATAACAAAACGTCGTTTAGAAAACAGTTTTGCATGTTTCTGAAACTGATGAATTTTCCTAAATTTCATTACAATCAGACACTGAGTTTAAGTGCATAACAATCTCTTATCAGCACCTGAACTTTATTACTGTATGCTTAGCAACGTAAGAGAGTAGTAAGTGCATTGCGTCCACAAAGTTATTTCATCTAATTTGCAAGTTTTACATAGCTTTCAGTTTCTTGATTTACACCTCACTTATTAATGTTATCAGTGAAGTACCAATCATCATTTTCTTTTCTTTTCTCTCTATCTGTGGATCTTTTTATCAGGTCATCTATAAGTAAACGTAGCTCCAGCTTTCTTTTGCTTGGCGGTAGCTAGCAGTAGATTCCAAGATGCGCGTTTCATTTTATTTAGAGCTCGTCAGTTGAATGCAACCGCACCTCAGTAAGTGATGGTGTTCCCACTGATTTTCTAACCCAGTACTCATGGCTTCAAGCACTAAATTGTCATCCACTTGACCAATGAGACACTTTTAACTATTTTCGTCTTATTTTAATTTTTGGTGACTTCCCCTTATGAAGCTTGGCTTTCACTCCAAAATGTTGCCATGCGTCACTTATTTTCTGTTCATGAGTAAGATTATAGCATTGTGCTTTCGGTAAGTTCTAAGAAACTGTGATATAAAACAAATGTATTTTGTTATCAAATGACGTTTATATCTAGTCCTTGTTGAAGAAACTGAATACTTAGGAAATAAGATTTCCTCAAGGCTAATTTGAAGTTAACCTTTGAAGTAAACTGATGTTATCTTTGTGAAAAGCTTCAGAATTCATCACTTATCGAGTCATTCACAAAGGACATAAAATGAAAAGCCTTAATGAGATAATAGTGCCATTGAAAGAGACTTGGTAAACTATCCATGAAGTCATCTGAGATAGCCGTGGCTTGACAGATTATTGATGCGGAGCGGTGACACAAAGTGAAGTAAAAACCTGAAATGCGGTAAAATTTGAACCAGTGAACTTCGGATTACCAGTCTAGTTCTCATAACCCAGTTGGTCGACCATCATGCTGGTAACTCAGAGGCAGTTGATTTGAATCCTGCTAAAATTGACGTCAAGGTAATGATGTTGAGACTTAGTTACAATAACTTCATCTTTCCAGTTTCTATAAATTCTGAAATATGCCTTATCCAAGGGTAATATTTCTGGACTTGCAGTGGAATAATTTTCCATAGTTCAGATTTGAATATTCAATATAGTGTTTTTCAGTTACATTACACTCTCAATTTTGTAAATTCAGATAAATAATGAAGACCGACAATTTACGCCCAATATTTAACAGCAGACATTCGGTTTCAGCATGTATGATTCCATAGAAATTGATTTATAACAAAGACAGCTCAGTAATATCGTTGAAGACTATGGTGATCACAAAAAGTTTGAATTTCAAGATGTTCGGTGGTTAAAATGCCTAAAAATATTCTCTGGCGATTCACTAAGTTTGAAACACTGAGAGGAAGATTTTTCTTCGTTATAAACGTTTATCAAATTAGACAGGTGGAAAATAAATTAATGTGGTAAATGCGTTCTCATATAAAGAATGAACTCGGAGTTGTTGACATGAGGCGAAATTTGAGATGTCTGGGGATCTGAAGCTGACGTTTATTGTGTGCGTTAGATGGAATGATTATTGCCATTTAAATATAAACGTAGCATCATGTGAAAGTTGACTACCCATGACAAATACATGAAAGGAAACGTGGAAGTAACAAAATTGAATCACAGCTAGTATTCATTAGGCAGATGACACAACACGATATAAATTCAAGATATGGAAATATTTGAGCCTTTATGGTCTTCAAACGTTGCCTTAAACATACTTAGAAACTTCCTGTATTTCGTTAGGTTAAACTAAAAAAGGATTGTCTTCAGCAAAATAAAACTCTTAAATTCAGCTGGAAGTTTCTGTGATGAACAACGTTATTTATTCAAAAGTCTTAACTCTGAAGATATGCCAACCAAATTAAAAAGTTGAAATCAGTTTAACGGAGCATAACTCGAAATGGATGCGTGACTAAAGAGGTATGAGTTATGAATTTTTTATTTATCAGGAAGCTTATGAGTACAGTTTGTCGTTGAATTTAAGTTGCACAAGCAACCTTTAAACAAAATAAACACATCAGACGAAAAGTTTAAGCAGTAATGTATCACAGTTCAAGTTCATAAAAGGTAAGCTCATAATAGTTTTGATGTATTATATGACGAATAGAACTTGAAGTTAGTACATCTTAAACAAAATCCGTTGACATCATGAAACCTATTGGTCAAATAAATAACGCCATTCATAAATTACCAGTTCAATCTGTCAACTTACGTGTAAGTTGGGAAAAAGATAATATTAGTCTTGACTGTCACAACTGGGATGATAATGCCTAAAAATGCCGACTAAAATCTTAGAGAATCAAAAGCTTTCTTTCAACAGATTTGACAATAAAACTTGACTTCTCATTATCTACTCCTCCCCACATGAAGCAAGCAAGTTTCAGCAATTAACGTCATTCACTGAAATAGCAAATAATCAGAAAATGATATAATTTATTCATCAGTAATGACGCAGAATGACCAATATATTTTGTTTTCCACATGAAAATATAAAAGGTGTGAATAAAAGGATTCTATGGATGTTTGGTTTCATTAAAGTGCATAACCCTGGCCTGTGAACTTCTAATTCCGATTGAGTGATATGTTTGATTAAAAACTTGAAAAGTAAGATCCCTACCGAGCTTTTTATTTGTAGGTGCATTCTTGATAAAGCTTGAAAATTATTAAATGAAAAATGATACTGTCACCGTGGATCCTTTCATACTCTTGAAAACCTTAGTAGTTTATGGTAAAAATCTGTTTACTGAATTCAGCCAGAGGCACTTTGACAATGTTAACCTTGTACTTGCCATCACCTAAGAAGGATTAAAGAAGAATTCCTTGGAGTTCTGTCAAAAGAATTATGTACGGAAAGTTTATGGCTAAATTATAGTATACCCACTTCTCATGTTTGGTGCTGGTGAGATATGAACGCACACTGTTCAGCTGTTTAGCCTTTAGAACGATGTAAATTTGACTCAAAAAGCGCGTACAGAAAAAATCAAAAAGTATTTCTGTTATATTAGGTAGGAACAAACGTCCTTATGTACTGATTGTAAGAGAGTCAGATTAAATTCCTTGTTCTTTTAGGCCTAAAATCAAAAAAATGTCCCCATTAAAATCATATATCCATGTCCCTTAACAGAAAGTTAGGAAGCTTCCTCGTAAGGATTCGATAAATTCCATTCTGCGATTTTCGTACCAACATAACAGGCTGTGGGGGAAAGGTAGAAGTGGTCATACAATTGGACCTGTCTATCTCAGGATATACAATTCTAAAACGGAGTTTATTGTTTCAAACACAACCCCCAAACAGCCAAAGCTTTTATAACAGTATAGATGGAACTGAAGGCATACATTAAAGCATTAGATTTTGTGCCTTATCTGAATTTCTATGGAATAAATACAAATTACCTCGCCCAGTTGACCAGCCGGTCCTAAACCTGGACATAGGGCTAGTAACCCTACCCCAAATAAATTATTCCAATCTGTAAAGAAACTTCAAAGCACAGGGAAAATATAAAGAATAAAAATAAATTTATTCCACGCTGGAATCGGGGAGATGAAATGACGCCGGTTGGTGAAAGACTTCGTGAAGTCAACTGGTCGACACATCTACTCTTCTGTCGACGAAAGCAAAAGTAAGCATAGGGACATGGGATGTCTGCACAATGTTTGAAGCTGACTGGCAAAACTGCCCATATTGTCAAAGAAATGAGAAAAGAAACAGAAGATGAACTAGTGCAGTGCAGTGCAGAGATGAACAACGTAAAGAGGAACTGAATACAACCTATAAAACACTGGACGATGAAGGGAAGAAGAGTGCGCGCAAAGACAAAAGACACTTCCACGATACACTTGCAAATTAAGCAGAACATGCTGCAGGTAATGAGACGTGGCAAAACTATATCAAATAAACAGGTTACTATCTGGCAGATGTAACCACAGATGAAACCAATGAAAGATAGTGAAGGAAAGCTAGTTACCGCCAAAGAGGAGAAGCAAAGGAAACAATGGGCTGATCACTTCAAAAAACTCTTGAATCGATCACCACCACCACTTGCATCTCGTCCACAAATACCACCAGCGATCCAGCCACAGAACTATCAGTGAACACAAACACCACGACAAAAGCACAAGTGAAGTCCTGAAAGCCATAAAGTTGCTGAAAGTCGGAAAGCAGCAGGACCAGATGGAATTCCTCCAGAAACACTGAAAACAGATGCAGAGACAACAGTGAACATGCTCACACCACTACTGAAGAAGGTTTGTGTGGAAGGAAGAGAAGGTAACTGTCCATTGATTGGAAGAAGTTGTACCTTGTCGAACTTCCAAAGAAGGGTGACCTAAGTCTGTGCAAGAACTGGAGTGAAATCATGCTCCTGCCCCTATCCACCACAAGCTAAATATCAAGATGCATCATAATGGAGAGACTAAAAATGCTCTACATTAAAATTGGCACCTGAACAGGCTGGCTGGTTGGCTGGCTAGCTATCTGGCTTCAGGAAAAACAAATCATGTGCGGATCAAATTGAAACACTACCCTACGCATCATCATTGAACAGAGAGTAGAATGGCAGTCAACTCACTGCCTTGCCTCAACTTCATCGATCTTGAAAACGCCTTTGACAGCGTCGACCACAGTCTACTGCCACAAACCGTTATCAACCTCATTCAACACCAGCTGTATGCTATATGAGGATGCTACGTGCCAAGTGTTTCATAATGGAAAGCTGAGTGATGCTCAAAGTGAAGACAGGAAGGTTGCCACCTACTATCACCAATCATCTTCCTGATTGTCGTCAACTGCGTTGTACTGGAGTGGAGTGGATCATGCAACAGACGACTGTGAGGAGCGAGAAGAGGGGCATATACTGTTTGACCGATGAAAACATCCCAGGAGAAGATTTGGATTTCACCCATGATGATGATTTATGTCTAATGTCGCACAAACTCGAAGGTGTACAGGCGAAAACCAATAAGTTGGAAGATGAGGCGTGGCAGCGAAGGAAGACCAGACTTCCTTCAGGTGAACACAGAGAGGAGAGAGGTGATGAAGATACCCAACCAATAGCAGTGGCAACAACAAGCACCAATAACCATCGACTGGAGAAATCTAAACGAAGTCGTCTCTTTCACCTACCTACACACCTACCTGCCTACTTAGGCAGCATCGTCTCAACTACTGGCAGCACGGGTGGCACAGATGAGGATGTCAAAGACACCCAGGATCGGAAAGACACCAAGACAGGACTCCCTTCATCAACTTGAAATCGGTGTGGACATCTACCACACTCCACTCAGCATAATGTGTGAACAAGATACCGACTGACTCTCAACACTAATTCAGTCAAGTCAGTACTTCTATATGGTTCAGAGACTCGCCGCGTCACGAGAAGCATTTCCAACAAACTACAGACACTGATCAACGGCTGCCACCTAGTATCACTCGATAGTGAGGATCAGATGGATGGCCAGAATAATAAGAATAAGCAACAGTGAATTCTGGTGTGGCAACGAACCAACGAAGCAAGAACTTACTGCTCAACAAATATACAGAAGGAAGTGGAGTTGGATTGGAAATGCACTGAGAGGACCATTCGGGGACATCATGCGACAGACTAGGTCAGGCCATTGAGAGGAACCCAAAAGGGAAACGACGAGTTGGGTTTTCAAATGCATCAGCAACTAACACATCTTCATAACAAATAGAATTCTTTGTGCTTTACTAACTGTCGCTTAACTACACAAAGTCAAAATAATGGAAAGACATAATCAACTTATTCAGATGACTTCAAGAGTGGAAACCGATAAGATAGTTGAAGTGCGACCCACTTACTAACAGTAATGAGTAGGAAAGGAGATAAAAAGATAAAAGATTCAGAATTATCATAATACTCAACTCCACTTTTCCCTTTATCACAACACAACTCCATTACTGCTGCTTTACCTCATTTCAACACTTCACAATTCTTTCCAATTTTATCCCATCTTATATCAAACCTATATTCTCCATTCTACATCTCACTGAATTTATGGTTATTATTAATTTTATACATAACTGTGAAAGTATTTTAAGGCTTCTCAACGTTCATCTTATTGTATTGAACAGGTTGTTTACCTTCTACTTTATTCTAACCTGTCGTGTAATTTTCCACACCATCTAGCAGCTCACTTGAAGCGTGCAAACTATAACTGAACTCACTCATATTATCATCTTTCCTATTTCTCACATCGTTTGTACTGACCATGATTAATCAACCTTCAGATTTCATTGTATTTACAACCACATGTAAATTATTAGTTAATCTAACACGCATAGAAGTCATTTTAACGTATACAGGTTTGTAAATCTTCATCTTGTAATTTCCAGTTCATATAAGAATGCATTTACGAGTGCAGAATTTGATAAGAGTACATAGAGAAGTATGTATTTCGTTGAAAATTAATTTAATCTTTATTCCCTAGAGTGGACAAGTATTTACAAATGGATTCTAATGTTATAACTCACCAGAATATAGTAGTGTGCTTTTGAGCAGATAGTTCTAGGCTAAACAGATATAATGAGATTCATTGCCGTCCCGAGTATGCACCAACATACAATGTTCACAAATCTAGGCCTCCTGTCTTCTAGTAACACAAAATAAATGTATCACGATACCTAAGTTATCTGTTCCAAATAAAGACGACAATTTCTAATGAATCGAATGGTGGCTTAAATAATAAAAGGTGTATGCTTCCGAGAGCCTTCCACCTTTCATTCTATGACTTCTTGTTGTTCTCAGAAATAAAACTTTTTCGGATGCAACTTGAATTCTTCACCTTCAGTTTAAGTCTCACATAATAAAGTGAGCAATGACAAAGGCGGACTAAACCCGAGAATATTATCTAAAGTCGTTCCGATCAAGCATATAACGAGTGTCGTGACTTCTTGTAGTCCTAATGACATTGATTTACACTCACAGAAAAATCATGGATGAAATTAACAAAGAAATAAGACAAGAGAATGAAGTAGTTGGACACTAATGCTTGTTCCACTAATTCCAACCTGTCATTGCAGAAGCTTCGAATTTTATTTATTTCATGTTTCGAATGAATAATAGGGGAAAACATTTCTCTAATTTCCTGTCTTCCAGAAACTACAATATTCAAATAACTAGTAGCACATAATTCAGTTTGGAAGGTGCACACTACTGAGGAGTTCCATGCTGGGAAGAGACAACTGTTCTGTGCTCCAAGGTTTTCATTGCTTTCTCTAACTAATTTCATTCCGTTATGAACACTACACTGAGATGAACAGCACATACCTTTGAAATTGATTCTCCGCCGAAATCTACGCTCAGACTGTACTTAAAACCTACATTCCAAATAGTAAGCGCTTAATTCTCTCTCTGGCATCTTTATTTCATTTGTTCGTCCAATTATTTCTGCTTCATTCTCTTTGAATATACAAGTTAATCATCCTGCTCTCTCCTAAATAAAAACGATCTCGTGCTACATGGACGATTTTAAACCACAAATAGATCAGTGACAGTATACTTGACCTCTTCCCTGTGGAACGAATAGCGCTAAATCTCAGATTTCTCAGTTTTCTCTGCTTTACAGAGTAACATATTGTGAAGTTAGACTCAGGGCTTCTGTCGACTGTTTTCAATTACCTAACATATATTATTATTGTCATTTTTAATGGTAACATCCACATATTCCTCAAAACTGTGTAAACATAGAGCAAAAGGAAATTAATTTACAACCTTCAATTATAGTTATCCAACAGGAAATCGTAAGAATTATTGTATCAGAAATAATATCTCAATATATTAAATAATCATAGTTTATGATAGCGTACAAATGCTTATAAAAATTGGTTTGTACAAAAACACATCCATGTCACCTTCATATGTATGCTCACACACAACCGTGCACAATATATACTAATCAGCCATATTCATAAAATCTCTTTCACGGTTTTGCTTTTGCCAAATGTCTGAGTTAACCAGCCTTTCAGAAAAACCACCTACTTTGCTTACCATCAGTATCTCGATTCTCTTAAATGATTTCTCATATTAGAATCATTAGCTTCCCATGACATGCATATTGGAAGTGAAATAGAGAGAGATGGTGAGATGTCTCAAAGAAGTGACACAAAGTGACGCACACTAAAGAATACACACAGAAATCTTCGCATATACAACGACGACCACGTTAAGCGAGTATACCTAGTTCAGTAAACACAGTCCCAAACAAAACACAGAACGAATGAAGAAATTTGAATAATGATGGTCACAATAATAATAATAAATATCGTAAAAATGTGAAAACAGGATATAAGGAGTATTATTTCACTCCTAACGATATCAAGAGCATTGCAGTTTGAAAATTCTCATATCTGACTGATAATTGCGTTCTTGGATTAACTAGAACGAATAACAGCGATATAAATGAACAATTAATACGAAAAACAAACTGCAGAATACGAATATTATTATTATTATTATTGTGGAGTGTGACGGTCAGTCTACCGGAACTAATTATGAATGGTCACGACTACTGTAGAATAAAAGACAGGAAGAAAGTACTAAACAATAGCACATCCATACAGAATAACTGAACAGATATACGCATTGATCAAACAAAATAAATGAATAAATTTCTTATTCAAGCTGTAAATAAGGTTGTAAAAAATAAGTTGCGAGAGGGTTACTTTACAAAAAGCAATAGTGAGCATCGTTCGTGTTGAGAAATTTGCCTCATTTTTTACACCGATCGTAGATAGATGACTCGATGTAACATTGTCTACTAAACAGTTATCTGAACTAAGGTGCACAGCAGTTCTATTGCTTTTCAGGAAGAAATAACAGTTTCTTGTGAATTCATTGTAAAATGAAGCTTCATCTCAACCGACTTTTCAAATTTGCTGTAACAACTGTGTTTAAGGTTTATTCTAAGTAGATCTTAACTTTACCTCACGTTAGGAATAACAAAACGTCGTTTAGAAAACAGTTTTGCATGTTTCTGAAACTGATGAATTTTCCTAAATTTCATTACAATCAGACACTGAGTTTAAGTGCATAACAATCTCTTATCAGCACCTGAACTTTATTACTGTATGCTTAGCAACGTAAGAGAGTAGTAAGTGCATTGCGTCCACAAAGTTATTTCATCTAATTTGCAAGTTTTACATATGTTCCTAAATTGTGGTTAAATTTGAACCAGTGTACTCCGGATTACTTTTCTAGTTTTTATAACCCAGTTGGTCGACCATCATGCTGGTAACTCAGAGGCAGTTGATTTGAATCCCAACAACATTGGCGTCAAGATAATGATGATGAGACTTAGTTACAATAACTTTATCTTTCTATTTTAGCTTCTATTTATCTTGTGGTTTATTTAATCTAGGTTTCATAAATTGATACAAGTATTAAAACGTTATTTACTTTCAGATGAAATTTGCTGACTAAGTGTTTGATTAAAACATTTACTTACGAAGGTGAGTTTATCACTCCATGGGTTTGATGCTGCTTGACTGACAAAATTTTCAAAATATCAGTGAATCGAACTGGAATTTATTACGCTTTTGTCATGCTTGAGAAGTGTAGGAGTGTCTAAAGCCTTGGGACAACCTCAGCACAGTAATCTTTTTGTGCTTAGAAGCGTGCGCTAATCTCCTGATCTTCGTTAACGCTAGTCAACAGTGATTACAAGATTAAGTGTTTCAGTCCTTGACCATATTTTATTAAAGCATTAGGAATATTCGTGACAGGTTTATTTTGTCTTTATTCATCTTAGGCAGGATACATAGCCACAGTACCGTTACTTCATCATTTGAATGCCCTGACTATAAGACTTCGAAATGATCAACAAACTTTACAATATGGCTCTATGATTGTGAAAGTTATAGTGAGTAAACGACTCTGTACTTGTGCGACTTTTCGTGTAAAACATGGGAAAAGTTCATGTTTGTTTTGAATGACCAGAAGATGTGTCAGATTGTCGAAATACACCTTCTAATGATGTAAACTGGTAGTTGATGATGTAGTGTAGATCGTCATCAGAATTTTTCACAGTACATTTGAGATTTATGGCAACAGTGAGGGCAGGCAAAAGAATTTTTGGTTATCCCTTGAAAACAGCTGAAAATCCATAAATTAGTCAAGAAATTTCCAAAACGTGGAAGGCAGTTAGAATTCAATATACTGAACTACTTAAAGTCAGTCAAGCTTAACGCTTCTTTGAACTGTGATACGTGCATGCTATGCTTTTCGATGAGGTTTTTTAAGATAGTATATATCATTAGTAGAGTGTGAAAGATAAGATAGTCATACTAGAGTATTCGCTAAATTGACTCACATTCCAAGGTTGTAAACAATTCACCATTTTTTCAAACTTGATGGAAATGTTCAGTACCGTTTGAAACACAGAAAGGATTGGCATTTGTTATTATCTTGTACTGGCTAAATCACCAACTAACTAACGTATTTCACCTGTTTTGTACTTTACGTTAGAAATGTTAACTGAAGGTTTTTAAAATATATGGATTTCTCTTGTATTACAATTTGGTAGTCTTCTACAATGAACAGTTTTTGACATACCAGAGTCAGACATTAATATTTATTGTTTAATATGAAGATTTACCCGGTCACAATGTTCAAATTCTACTGGTATAATTTGTATTATCGAAAACTTAACTGAAATTCGTTAATTTATGAAATGTGTTTTGGTCTGCTTTGGTCACAACACTCAACCTTGACAGCAGGATATTGAGATTATAAACTCCTTAGTGAGTTGACAGCCATGGTTGTAACCGATCTGATATCTTTTGATGAAGTCAATACACATTGAAATTTTGGTCCGCCTAATGAGATGACAAGGTTTATCAGAATGTCATGAAAATACGAAATATATTTAGTGAAATCCATTTGGACACAAAAGATTTGAGGTTGATCAGTATGAAAGTGAAGTCAAATAAAACCATGATTACTGGAAATATGGTAATCAAATAAAACTAAAGTAGAGAATGATACATTTTGACTCTAGTCTTTACAATAAAATAAAAGTTTTTGAGGCAGTTTTACTGTAGGCACAATATGCTTTCAAATGTAATTGCGGATGTTAGTTGGTTAGAGGTAATCGACAGGGAACCCCAGACCTAGGTTTCATGCTCGTTGGCACTCATCAGGAAGGAGCATTTTCAACCTCTAGGGAACTGAGAGTTTGAGCATAGTGTTGCTGTATCATTAAAATATCTCTCATCAGAGGAAACTTCAGTTAGATGGCCGTTCAAATTTCTAATATTCTGCACCATACCACCAACTGTCAACAGTCCTTAAAAGCTCAATAAAAAAATTTCAGCAGCCAGTCAAAAATGTCTACCTCCTATTTTGAAATGAACCCTATAAGTATACGGTAGTGATGATGTTTTGAATATTTGGAGAGATACAGAATAAGATATTATTAAAGAATATGGAGTCATAAAAAATACCGGCAGTCTTTTCGAAGTGGATATTGGCAAATAAAGACTTGAAGTCAGAAAAACAAACGCTCTTTTCTCTGATACTGATGCCAGTTACACAGTATATAAGCTCAAAGCTGTTGTTTTTAATAAATACTGGTTTCGTTTTTCCCGGATTGGACTTAGCGTTTCTTAAACCACTCCTTCAGTTTGCGTGTTGACAAACAACACAAACCAGATCAACCATCAGTTTTAGGAATATTAAAGAACCCATGTAGATTTGAACTTTTCTGTATCCATAACATTAAAATAAAGTAGTTTTCTTTCATTTTCCTGAAACGTTTTGACGGAGAATCTTAGAGAAACTTATTTTATTAGCAACAATATACACTAGTTAATCTTTGCTATCACATTTGTTAACTGGACACAACTTATTCCTTTTTTATTCTAATATGATCATGTTGACTGTAATAGGTGACCATTTTAAAGCTCTAATGTGTTGATGAGTTAAGTTAATTCTCTATATTGGCTTGAAATTTTGCAACAGATGGACAATATTGAACAACTTCATCATCAACCAACTGACACTATATATGTAGGTTGCTAAAAAGAGACTCTACTTATACTAAGTACTCCATTAGATTTTTCTTTTAGTTCATTTTTATTACAATCAACTTGTTATGTGGAAATATGTAATTTACCTTATTTGAGGATACACACGCACAGTTATTACAAGATTTAAAAATTCTTTTTTCTTTCTTTCTAATTTATCTATCGTTTCATCTCAATTTCTTTTGGGATGTCTAGTAAAACATGGTTTAAAAATTTAGTTTTAATTTACTGAAGTTTGATGTTGTCTGAAAAATATACAATCTGTATCAAAAGATTTGTTAGAATCTAGATTTAATTTTCCAGAAGCTGTTTTACACTTCACACTAAGGATGGTACTAATGGAAAATCTTATTCGCGTCACAACTTTATTGTATAAGGAAGTTTTGGCATGCATATATGAAGCGAACTATTACCTACTTTTGGATTTCAGTGGTTACTGAGTTCTTGTACGAGTATCCTACGATGCATCAAGTTCCTTAGAGATGAAGTGAAACTGAAAAATAGTATGAATAACTAGCATCACTACCATCATGATAAAAACCTAGTGATGATAAGTTTCTATCATGTATAGGTTTTATTTAATTCATACTTCTTACAGACTCCAGTAAAGGTTGTCATAAATTTTCTCATCCACGATACTGAAATAACTAATCGATTGAATAGTGACCTCGATAAATCTTATTCACTGAACTATTTATATTTTTGTTTAACGGTTCAAAACAAATTTATCCTACCATTTTCAAGATTTTCCTTTCATTTTAACAAGAAATTTATTTAACTTTCTTCAGATATTTACCTTATTTATTTTAAAAATTGTACATGTACGGTTATGAAAGTAAGTCTATCGGCACGAATAACTACTGATAACTTAGTAAAAGTACAACACCTAAGTCTCTGCCAACAATAAAATTCATGCTAAATAACCATTTATCATCAGTATCGTAAACAAAAACTTCTTAGTTAAACTGTCCCCACATACTCACGGTCATCAACTTTGAGCTTAAGGAATTCAGACTGACGTATAAATGTCTTTAAAAAGTTATGAAAAATATCATATCTACAGATGACTTCTTTCCCTTCATTTCTTCAACGTCACTCTTCAAAATTGACCCTCATCTCTCAATAATTGTAATAATTATCCAGATCCGTAAACCAAATGCACCCATTTCTCAAAATGTATATGTAGGAAGTACATTAGCCGTTTCAATGAATTTCTTTATGCCTAAATTAAATTGAAAGTAAATAATATTTTCTGCATAAAACTGCCTATTCTGATGAAATTTTCAAGTTATTTTAATCTTTCCTAGTAAGTTAAAGTAAATAAGGGATCATAGTGAATTTCAAAAAAATTTGAATTCACAACTTTATTGCTCAAATGAATCAGTAATATATTACTCTCGAAACAAATTAAAAACAAGGAACGAATTTGAAAAAAAAGGGATGAAATGAATCTATACATTTAGTCAGATGAATGCGCTACGTACTTGATTAGAATATGTTGCGATGAAAGGATGATATCCTCTGGTGTGACTTCAGTTTTTACTTCATTAGACTGAAATATAGCCAAGGAGACGATGGATATTCTTAAGAAGAATAACCAAACCTCAGACTATAAGAAGCTCACGGTTCCAAACTTGATGGAATTGATAGATCTACATCTCACGACTAATTTAAAATCCAATGGGAAGATCTACAAACAAAAGGAACACCTATGGAACTGCCAATATCAGGATTAATTTCAGAAGCTGTGATGCAGCGGCTGAAATCAACAGTCATCCTTTTATTCAAGCCAAAAATTTGGATTCGGTACGTTAACGACACATTCGTAATTCTCAAGGAATAGAAAAAAGGAAACAAGTTCGGAGTGATCAACCGAACATTAGAAGCAATCCACTTTAAAATGAGGAGGAATCCAACAACAGAATTCTATTCTTAGATGTCCTCATCAGTAGAATACACAACGCGACTTTTTACACAGAAGCCACACAGGTCGAATTTTGAACTACAACAGCAGTCATCTTACAGTCCATAAGAAATGTGTACAAACATTATTCTCAAGAGCCGAAGCACATTCCATCACTGAAGCACTATGGAAAGCCGGATAAAAAACACCTGTACGAAGTTTTCAAAGCCAATGATTACCCACTCAACTTTATCACTGAGTGTTTATCTGCAAGAAAGAAGACAGAGCAACTGCCTCAAATCAATAGGTGCGTTACACTACCCTACATCAAAGATATCACAGAAGTAGCCAGTCGATTGCTTCGCCTTTTCCGAATCACAATAACACACAAACCAACAAAACCACTACGCAGCACTTTGTGCAAACCAAAGAATCTATTACCAAAAGAAGACAGAACAGATGTAATCTAGAAAACTGATAGTGAGAATTGTTCACAGCATTATGTTGACCAGTTTAGCTGTCGGATTGCTCAAAGAGTTCATGAACATCAACTAACAGTAAAGCGACATGACGAAACCTCCTTGGTCTCAATGAGTGCAGACAATCATGATGACAAATTCAACTGTGAGAATGTGGAAAGTCTCCAAAAAGCAGGTTTAAAAGCTACAAGGAAATTTTAGACGCATAGCATTCAAACGAAATGCCAATCAACAGACATGTGGATATAGATCCAGTCTACAATCAACTTAGGAGGAAAACAGTCGTCTATCAATTAAGGGTAAGCTGACCGGAAAAATTAATAATAATGAACAGTTTGAGGAGAACAAACAGCACAATTTCACTCCCAAAAAAATGTGATGTGAGTGAAGGAAATGTAAGGTCAGAGAGATCAGGGTGTGGTAAAACATTTCTTCCCCCATTTACACTTCTACAACACCCAGGGTCAATAAGAGCACTATCTAAACATTCGTGTAACGTTTGAATACGCTTCACTGCTTTATGAAGTTAGTGCTGAAGTTATCACTAAGCGTAGTGATGAAACGTTCACGACAAAACGTCAAAGCTCAAAGAACACTAAACTACCATCACAAGAAATACTACAAGATGAAAGCCAAGGTCATATGTTGACGTGTAGCTACAGATTACTGTCTATTAATTTCACCGGTCTTCAATTATTCATATATACACATTCTTAGATACTGCTCAAGGGTAAGCTCATGTAGAGCTACTTGTGAAGATATTTTTGTCCAGGGAAAACCACAGGAGTGTTTCATAATCTATTTGCACTTGATGGTTTATGTCTCAGATGAAACAGATTTCGGACTACCTAGAAGACACTTCTGTTTAATTCAAGACTTTTAAACTCTACCAGATAGGCTCTTATGATTTTCTTCACACGCTAGGTTCTTATCGTTCTGTGAAATAAAATTCCGCAAGTGATTTTAATGTCATTCAATTTTTGCTACTCATAAGTAGACTAATTCTAAAAGCTATATTTCAATGATTACCAATGGCGTGTGGTTAAGAAACTGGTTCCTAAAATATAGATGCACAAGACTTCAGGGGTAGATGTATATTTGAGAAGGACTCCCTCATATGAAATTTAATCTGATGCATCTGCCTCTGTTACACAGTCGTCTGAAATCAAATGAAAAATATATAGTTCGTAAAACTATTACTCAAACTGCATATAATCAATCAATGCCAGATAAGTAAGAGATCCCACTTGCTTATACGACTATAGAGAAACTTTTCATGGTATACAGATTAGAAAACTAGCATGTAAGAATGGGCATTTACACTATGGTGAGTATGATGCTAAGAGCTAGAGGAAACAATCCATTTACTACCAAGCTAGAACTTACTATTTGACTAAAGTAACACCAGTGTCATTTGAAAGTATATGAGCTACTTGTGTGTAGGAAGGAAAATCAACTACTTTTTTTCCTGGTTTATGTTCATCCCCATTTACATCAAACCTGGAAGTTAATGACAAACTTCATCTGAAGAGCAAACTCTTGTAAGGAGTACCAGATTACAGGAAAACGAAGATAAACTACATTAGTAATCTTCGCATTGTTTGAATGTACAAACTATCCATTTTGGCCTTATTTATGCATTCAGGGATTCTTTAAACACATCCAATATCCTTTTGTTCCAGCAACATAATTATTTTTCACATTATGCATGCATTTTTAAAAATATCACTGCTGGCTTTTATAAAATACTCTTTAAACGTTTGCCACCTTTGTATAGAACTGAATCATAGCATCATTACATGAAGTCTTTGACTATTGATTAGAACCGTGTAAGGAAATATAGGTTTCCCAGTTGGGGTACGTGTGACAACAGTTTCCAGTGGTTGGAAACCCTTGGTGATATGACTCAGAATCAACCTCAGTGGCTCAAATGTATCCACATATTATCTTCATATTAATCGTCATACTGAATTCAGCATATTCTTATTCCTCCTTTTTTTCTTTTACTACTTTCGACCGATTCTTTATCTTTCATCATTGCGCTTTCTTGCTTGATGTATGGTGTAGCAACTTGGACTGTTATTCAGTAATGTTCAACCCCATTATGTTGTTGGTATTGATAGAATACTGCATGCTGAACTCCTTCTGTTCATATGGTTAAGCTTCTGAACTTAGTAAATTTTACTTCAAATGAGAAACTTTTCTACCTCTGATATACTGGTTTCAGTATTAATGATTTTAGTTTCTACGATAAAGTTTGTGATCGTAAAAAAATCACCTAAGTGAATATTTAAAACAAATTTTCAGTTTTCGAGTAACATATTTCAGAGGAGAGAAGCTGGATGTATTATGCTCAGCCATACTTGATTCTTATCATATCACACTTCGTCTACCTGTTGTTTACATTTGCTGTTTCATATAACCTCAAGTGAAATCATAAAACCATATTCATTCACCTCCTGTCTTGCACTTTTGACCTTGAGTCTCCAATAAATCCTAATTCATTTGATGATTTGTGAAATATTATCTTGAGTCATATAAACGATTCTACTTACAGTAGAAGTGGAAAATGCACACACAAATTTGTTATTCTAGCATGGGACGCCTCAGAAGTGCGCACCCACGACCCCACCAGGGATCGATCTTCAGGTTCCGTGGCGGTTGGGCTAAATCGTAAGGTGACAGAAATTGGAAATATGGACCATTGGATTCTGACCCAGTGGTTAAATTTGTTATTGTCTCAACTTCCATAGCTTGTGAAAATGAAAAAAATACCAAAGAGAAATTTTCTTTGTGTTTCTTAATGGAAACTGGAAGATAGAATCCAGCAATCCCGCCGACTAAAAGATAGTATACTATTTAACTAAAGTCGTTATTTTATGACATTATGTGGTAGATCATATTAGGAGTTTCATGAATTATTTGTAACTTTCAAAATTGCTTGATCATGAAAAATATGGTTGATTGAAGTGCTACCTTTCAAATACAAAACGTAGATTAATGAAATTATTCAGTTCTTAACATTTTGACGAAAACTACTCAAGTGTTTAGCATGATAGTAATTAATAATTTATACATAAACTAGTTGTTCTTTTATGTCTTCTGTAAATTGTGAATATAAACCGTCATCAATTCCGCTATGATCACTCAGATCTACGCTATTTCCTATTCACTTATTTATTTTCTACAACACAATATTAAATAGAGGATAAACCAGGTTACCTTGAGTGGATTCCTCCACCTAAAATCTCTGGATTTCTATATTTTTTGTTATGATACTATACTGATCTGAGTTGATGACTAGTGGTTCAACCATGAGGATGGAAGTGGTAGAAGGCACTGACCATTTCACTAAGTTAGAAAGTTGTGTCGAACCGCATGTTTTAGTTACCGATGAAATCTTGGCATGTTTACGGAATTTCCACTCAGCATTTAATGATTTGTACTATCTGTGGTGCTAGTGAAACGTTTGACGATTAATCGAAGGAAGAATATGCTAAACAGCAGCTCAGTATAAACTCATCTGCGTCTCGGAGAAATGGCTGTTGAGAGTTGAAAAACTGAAGAGACTAGAGGTCTTTTATCGTAGTTAACATTGCTCACCTATGGGAAGATCACTGGTTGTACAATGTTGAGGTCATGCATGGAAAACTAGGCAAAGATTAGTCAGACTAGACTGTGAACCTGTAGCGGTCGAGTTTGTTTGGAGTTATGTTGACCATACCAAGCCACCAACGATCCCAGTGTGGTATATTGACTAAAGTAGGAAAGGAAAAGCTAAGAATAACCATGCCAAGGTGTCTCACTGGTTCCTGAACTTTCAAACTGCTGATCTGAGCCGTATAAGATGTAGACTCTCTACTTGGGATCCGCAAGGTTACAGGGGTTGGAGACTAACATTCAATCACAATGGTGTAGAAGCATTCGTTCAAAACTTCGGTGTAGATAGCAGAAAGCTGAATGGAATTCATTCACAAATAGAAATGAAACTGTAATTGCAACAACATTCAAAGCGTTTGTTGCTAAAGTGCGCAGTGATAACATTCAACGTGTACTTTGAGTATCATAAGCTGAGTTATTAACTTATTTACACCAGACTTGCTGCTATCCAGTCCATATCTTGAAAACTATTCACTCGCAAAGCATACTAAAACCACGTAAGCTCTAACATGTTATCTATAAGAAATAATAGTCAAAATGCAACATCCCAAAGAGCTCAGTGGTAACGTTGGTAGCTGCAGCACTGGATGACACGAGTTCCAATCTCAGGCAGGACATCAGTTCCATCGAGGCTGTAGATACCTCTTGCTGGAGTGTCAGAAAGCAATAGACCTAAGTCCACAGCCTTCTCCCGATCGCCTCCATCCAAATAAAATCGTATTTCAACCACCGGTATAACTGTAGTAAAGTGAACTCCCTCTCAGAGCGAACAAACGATCAATAATAAAAGGAATATTCGTTAAGAAGCATCTTACCGGGTCGAACATTTTCCAAGATACAATTAGATACGTGTAAATCGAAACAGTTTTCGCTAACATAACGAAATTGTCTACTCCGAATCCCAAAGGTTAATAAGCCATATAGTAACAGTAGGCTTCATACAACAGGTCATGCTAATTGTCCAATGCACGAACGTGCATGCGTTTGCTGAGTAACATTCTTTTAAAGTCAAGTAATACCGCTAGTCCTTATGCAATAGGTGTCGTTCACAGCCTAATTCGTGAGCTTGCAACAAGTTAGTGAGCTGTCTTATTTCTATTTGGCGAGAAATTCAACAAAATGCATTACTACTATAAAGCCTTCAACTTCTCGCTGGATGCACAGTTTTCATTTACTCGTAGCTTCTGTAGGACTACAAAACTGATAGTTTTAATATCCATTTTCTTCGCTGTAGTTTTGCCTCATGTGTTGAAGATAAACATTCTATTACTTGAGAAGTGTTTTTTGTCAGGAAAGCTGAACTCAAAAAATTGGTCAGAGGAAAAATCCAAAGAAAAATAGGAAGTGTATATTCAGTTGCTCTGTGTGAATCTCCAACACTACATAAACCAGTGACTAGATAATATTGTTGATGCTATGAACAGAAAGATCTTATTGTGACTCAACTAATTATCAATCGTAAATACAAAATGCTTGTCTCTTAGTAGTTCGTCTTTTCTACTTCTTCAGAGTGAAAATTGGAAGTGCAACAGTAATTATGATCAGGCGAAAATCAATCACTACAACTCGAAAACCGTGTACACGTTCACGTACTGAGTTACTTGTCACACCTTTAGTGTATGATTATCTAGATTTTGGAGGTCGGAGATAAGTCCAACCCCCTCCCCCCAACTTAACAGATGAAACAGCTTCACAGATAAAAAATAATTTTAGACTTTTCTGAGATTTATGGTAAGTTACTGTAATTTTAAAAGGGTAATAACCATTGTCACTAACCTCCCAGAAAATTCCATTTCCCTTAAAACACGAACAATTAAAAAACAAAAATAAACCATAGGTTTTGATTTTATACATTGACTATATTGAAAAGCTGAAAAATACATCAACTACCAATATAGCGTGGAGAAGGGGGAAATTTACAGTTTGCACAGAGAAATCAACGTTTGAAATGCATACAATTTTTGATTAGGACATTTACAAATAAAGTCAATACAAACGTGTGTTAACATCGACCATCCTGATTACTACTATTATTTTCATTATCAGTGATTGAATCAACATCAACAGATTTAACGCAACTCTGCTCTGTGATGAAAGATTCATCATCTGGCAGAGAATCAATTCTTTGTTCAGATATCATAACAAAGTCATTGTTCCCATCAACTGGAGTCTGTTGACTAGTATGTTCAACATCTATACTGGATTTTCTCAGTGATGTCTCATCTGAAAGTGAAAAACAAAACATGAAACGTTATCTCTAAATGCAACTTATCCAATGAACTGTGTGTTTACTAATTTCTCAATTCCAAAGAGTAGATTCTTCAATACTCATAATATAAGTCGCTTGAAGCTTATCACACTTTCCCTGGGTTTTTTGTTCTCAAACTTCATTTATACCTCCGTAAAACCCAGTGCAGAGTAGAATTTCACAACTCACAATGTGTAGTGACAAACCATAACAACCAAATACTTTTTTTGACAAAAACATTAAGGATAGATAAAATAGAAACTGAAATCTATAGTAATATAATAAACATCTGATCCCTGTAATGTATCTGATAGAAATGAAGTAATGATGAGAAGCACGCAAATTAAAGTTTATGTCTACGTAAGAATTCACATTTAAAAACCGTAGAAAATGGCACTGATGCCAAATTTCTGTAGGTGGTCGGCTGAATCTGCAAACAGTAAGGAATATACAACGTGATTCAGTATGCTTAAATCGGTTCTAAAAGCGATCAATAACGGCTAAGCTGTTGTACAATAACATGCTCGTGACACCCAGGGAGTTTCCTTTAGGTTTTAGAACATTCGATTTGTTGGTAGGTTCTGTTAAACACATAATATATCGAAATTGTAAATAATTCTAACAATCTAACAACAAATACATTGCATCGTAATGTCAGATTGTCTGGTTGAATGGTTAAAATGAAAACCTGATTGACAGAATATTATCAACACTGAGGACTGAGAAAAATGATAATCATTACTACTTAACCTAGAACACTATTCAAGCGTATAGAGTTAAGATTATAACAATCGGTAAGATGTTTACCTGTAACTGACAACACTGTATCCTGTGATGCTTCATTGATACTTCGATCTTCATTCTTTAAGTTTGTAGACTTGTCTGGATTTGAATCAGTTGTCCCATTGGAGTTATCTTGTTCAGTCTTCTGACATGAATACGAAGAAAGGATTCCAGAAGGAATATGAGATGAGTTACTGATGTTCGACTGACGATTAAATGTCCCTTTCTTAGCATGACCTATATCAATCATTAGAGAAGGGACCCATTTGTAGACAAGCATTGAAGTATCCTTGACGGCAACCCACTTCTTCTCCCTGAATAGTAGTCAATGTGTACAAACATAGATATATCATGCACCATAAACACAGGAAATCAGTCAAAATTCTAAATAACATCGTTAATTTCACACACGCACACACACTTAAGCATTCTGCAGTATCCCGAAAAAATTCTCCCTTACTCCACCTCAAATATTTGCAAACAAATAGATAAAAGTAGTTTTTAGTAGGAATGAAGTCGGTAAATTTTATATATTCTGCAGTACAAGAAAGTTAAGAGAAGCCTAAAACATGAATTCGAAATGTAGCACATACCGAACGAAGTTATTTCATCAGATGCTTACTACAAAATGCGAGGGGAAACTGTCATAACAATAGTACTTTTAGTTGCTGAGATTCGCAACGTATATATTGAGCTGAACTCTCTCTCACCAAAACACATCATCACATTAACTACACTAGTAAGATACAAAAATGCTTATGAATCTAAAAGCGAGATCCAATATAATTCTTTAGAGAACCATGTGATTTGAAGATGTGTTTAACAAAGGCAGACAATGCAACTAGATGCATTTGACCACTTGTGCACAAGAAGTATCCCTTGTGTCCGTTAAGACTTTTAAGTCAATAATGCCAAAGCTTAGTTTACTTTCAGATGAGCATCGTAAATAAGCTGATGAGGATGTGAGAGTATCAGATAAGATAGTTCTAATATTTCACAAATCACCTATTTCCTATCCTGAAAAACCTCTTGACCTGAAATGTGGGCACAGTAGAAAACAAAAATTGACCAAACCAAAATTGGGAAGAAACCAGATTTATCACTAACACTTTGTACGACATATACATGACAAAGGCTCTCTAGATACTGTCACAAATATTTCCAAAAGCGTACAGAAAAGCGAAAAACTAGTGACAATATTTGATTTAAGTGATACATTCACAGTTTGCCTTAAAGGATACACATCTACAGACCTGGCTTACCTGCTTTTCCCACCTATAATAAAAACTCTGTCACCTTACACGTAACACGTGCAAGTGAAACGCATGCCAAACATATGCAAGTTTCTTCTCAAATGGTTCAGAAGACCCTACATTTTGTCACCATATTCATCTAGCAGGACACTATCGTATCGATACTCCAAGTCAACGAGATTACCTAATACAGTAGGTCAGTCCCAATGAACTCAGACGCACCAAAGATTACGTCCATTAGTACGCCTAACACGAAGTTAAATAAGAGCAGTGATAGCGGACATCTCTGGCGAACATCACTGTTTGTCATCAATTCACATGACAACTCTCCATACCCCTGCTAAACTGTGTTTCAATTTGCTCTATCCAACGTTTTAGCCACCTATCCTCAGAGGCTATCAGCGTCTCATCATTTCCGGTGATGGTTCCACTAACCATCGTCTTCTCCTTCCCGGTATCCCCAATAAGCCTAAATAGTTGCTGAGTTTTATTCAACGGTGATGCCTTCTCCATCTCTCTCACTTTCATCACTCACTACTGCTCGCGAAAACTCTCGGTCAATTTGTTTCAGCTGCTTTCACTCTTTGTCGTGGTCAGAGCCCACTGGAATCAGTCTTAACGCAGCAACCAGTTCGAATGACATCGAGGAAATCTAATGACGCTTGCTAACCTTCGGATGTATGCTATCAATTGTCTTTACCGCTGTTTCTACAAAAGACTTTACATTGCGCCAGGTTTTTTCACGACGAGCATTGCTGTCACGTTCAGATAAATGCTTAACAATCTCCCTAAATGCGCACTTGATGTTCTCATCTTCCAATTGAGCACGCACAAGCTTTACTGACACCTGTTTTCTGAGACCAGTAAGGCACAGACATACACGTGGCCATATCAACGCCTGGTCGGGGCCTAAACAGAAAGAAGGGCAACCCTCCATCGATCCTCTTCAACGATGGCTTATAGCAATATGATCTACCTGTGTCCATCGTTGGTTCGATGTCGCAGGACACCATGTGAGACAGTGTCTCCCGCTATGTTTCAGTTTGGTGATGGCCAGAAACAAGTGAGTTTCATTTTTAAAAATCGCAAAAAACGATCACCGTTGTAGGTTCGTTGGCATGGGATTCCGTAGACACCTCCAAGATGCCTTTCTGATTGAGGGCTAAAGTCCCTTGTCGTTATGACTACATCAGAAAGTTTTGCTTTCTGTAGTAAGGTTGACAGCTTCTTACAGAATTCATCCTTTGCATCATCCGAACTGCAGTCGGTGGGTGCACAGGTGGAAACTACGAATCAACACCGGCTAGTTTTATGGTCCTTCTTAGTCCTTACATATCCATTCAGTCGAACAGCATACAGACGGCTGTTTACCGGTATCCAGTCGAGGAGTGCACTTTCGGCCCCCAAACTTAATGCTGTGCTTACACCAGAGGGTACATGAGCTAGCCATTGAATCTCCGGACATTTCTACGGTTAATTTTGAAGACAAACCGCATTGGACAAGTGATGTTAAGTTGATAACCACACTCGTGTCGTGTATATGTGTCTCAGGAGCATAGCATACATCCTTGGCTCGAGATCCCAGAGTTCTGGCGAGCGGTTCTTGCTGTCTGATCAGGCATAGAGTTCACATGTTGAAAACTCCAGTATGAAACTGACAGTAGAATCCTAGGAGATTAGGAATAGTGTTTCTATGATTTGGATAGTTGACAATGGTGGCAGAATGAGAAGTTGGGTAGGGCGTAAAGGGCTTAATACTAGTATCAGGAGGTGAAGGTAAAGGAGGAGATAGAGTTGGGGAGGATAGGTTATGTTTGGTTGTATCCTGTGTACCAGTGGAAGCGTGTTGGTGGTTTACACTTTCCGGCTACTCACACCAAGGAAGGCTATTCCTTCTTGAAGCCCCCGAAGTCGAAAGAGATTAGTGTGACCACAGAGCCAATGGGATATCTGATTGAGGTCTATTACACGTGGCCTTTTACGAGTTGGTGTTTTGAGGTTTGGTTGTTCGAACGCCGGAGAGAGAGGACCCATACCGCCAGCACTGGAAGACCGTGGGGTAGGTGGAATGTTTTGTTTTTTTTGCCGACGTTTTCTAACCCACCCACCCCTTTCCGTTGAGAAGGCAGCATTAGTATGGTATTGTTGGTCACCCAAATGAAACACCTTAATGCTGTCAAGCCCCATCTAACTAGCACCAGTACGACTTTGCCCTCAGACCCTTATCATACTGTGGTAACTTACACTACAACGGTAATTGCTTTCCGTCTTTCTGTCTATCCAACAGAGCCTTCTGACATGGTAGGAACTGGACGGAACAAGAGTTCTACCAGCATAGCTCATTGTGCCATTGTGATATGCAAGTCCGACTACCACGTAAATATAGCGGCTATTGATCGGGAGAGTTAACACCTCAGTTAACTTGACCAATAATCCTCTGCTATGGCCATTAAATACCTCTGTTACTAGTCCATTTGGACGTACTGCCCTACGTTGGTTCAGGTTACCTACAGCTTTCTCGACTCTTGTAAATCCGGGGGTCCAACCTCGATGTTCCGATTGCGATCCAACCGGATAGCGAGCAACGGAATAGTAGCTGGCGGCCAGTTGAACTGTTTATCAGTGTTCCGTCTGTCATTCCAGTCGTCTCCCCTCGTGATCGAATAATAGATCCACCCCTTCTTCACCATAGTCTCACCAACCATTGACCTTTTTGCCCGTTTCCTTGATAAGTTTAAGTAACTCTTTTACTGTGGTCTACAACGCTCCAGTTTAGTCTGTTTATTAGGAATGTTACGTACTGAAACAGTATCACAGGGCAACGAAATCCAGTAAATGATACCTTCTTACTGTGACATTTTTAATAAACAGACTAAAATGGAATTATAATCTACCAAAGTGCCCCAAGTTTTACTCCTATGTTTATGTTCTCAATGCTGCTTTTGCAGCAGACTGGAGATGTCATCGGGCTTCTTTCGGATGAATGATATTGTTCTATCCCGATAACCCCCTAGCCAGTTTCTCACTGCTCTCATTGCTGAGGTGAACTCGCAGTGGTCCTGTAGTCAATATGTCCCCACGTCTATTTAAATTCTGTGGATTCACCATATTGGCCAGGTGAGGTTAAGTGAGTAAATGCCCACTTGCGTTCTGTATGCGTCACACAGATGCAACACACATTCATGGCCCGAGATGCTAGAGTTTTGGCTAGTGAGGCTTGTTGATCGATTTGACGGACGGTGTGGATACTGAAAGTTTCAATATGTGGTATTTAGCGCGGTTTCAGAAGACCATTGATATGGTTTTGTAAACTCAGATCGTCGTCAAGAGCTGGGAGAAATTAAAGGTGTTGTAGGATTTTTGACCGAAAGATGTGAAAGAAGATTAGAAGTTAAGGATGCGAAAGGGGGGCAGCGACCCGAGGGGACTTGAGCGCAGTTGACAATTCCCGGCTAACCACACCGTGGAAGGTTATTTCTTCTTAAGGTACCTGGGAAAGAAGGGTTAGTGTGTGGCTGAAGAGAGCAAAGAACGTCTTGAGGCCAGTCACACAGTATTTTTAGAAGATTAGCTCAAATGTACCGTAGGCATAGAAAACGAAACCAATTCATCAAGTGGGTATGAAAGCCTATGAAGATAATGTCGAGACCATCCTAAGTTTCAAAAATAAAAAGCACTACATGGAAATGCGGGAAACCTTGATAATTATAGATACCTATCAAAAGGATGCGTTATTGTGAGTAATCAGATTTTCAAGAGATGTGTAGATTACTAATCACCCATCTTTGCCTACTTGGAGGATATTTGAGTCAGAAGTTATTAGTAATTCATGACGAAATCATACAGAAGCGGAACACTGCGTTATTTACTCCAGTAACTACTACAAACCAAACCATAAACACAAGAACACATGCAGTTATCTTGAAAAAGTAACAAAACGACTAGTTAGTATAAGCCAAATAGTCAATTCAATCTTTAGTACTTACACTAAGAATAATTGTTTGATGGCATTACGAATATCAACAAGTATGGAATTTAGAAGTTTTCAATAGTGCTGAAAATGACTCTTAGTACTTAGTTACAATGTAGGTTATTAAAAATGCTTCAAAAATAGGAAGGTAATGAAAGGAAAAACGATATATCTTACCAACTTCTGACCTGTTCATGTGACTTGTGAACTCTTTTTAAATCTTCTTTAGCTCTGCTGCGCGTTTCAGAACGCAAACTTCTGGAGAACATGGCGATTTCAAGTTGATAATGCCTTAGCTACTGACCAAAAAGGGACGATATAACTGTTCAAAAGCTTCTCTAACGACTAATTTTCTGAAGCCACAAATATAACCATGGAATGAATTCAAGCTGAAGGGAAAAAGATACATTAGTCACAATATCGCTACTTTCCAGTAGTTGCATAAGAATATCTCTCTTTAGATTAGTGCTACGAAGTACGTGGGTTACTTCATTTGGTCAGTCAATCAGTACTGCGAACCAACAATTTTACCACTTGCCACTAAGACTGATAGTCTTAACCATACAGTAGATGAACAGACTGACTTCATGAAGTGATAACTGGTCAGGAAACAGGTCTCATTCCGAATCTTGATAGCCATCATCATTGCCTTTTGTCTTGTCATGTGAAGTTGTGGTTACTTTGAATAGTTAGTGACATAGGAACAATAGGTGCTAACAGCCTTTTCTTAATATCTAGTCGTTTTAATCATCTTATGAGTATGATAATTTGCTGGGTTGTGGCTAGCAGAAGAATCCAGGATGCACGTTTCGTCAGCTGGATGTACCTGTACCCCAGTGAGCGATGTTATTCCCACTGAGACTCGAACTTCGTGCCCATCGATTGAAACGCCAAGGAGTTATCCGCTATGCCACGGAGTCACGATATCCACTTCTTGTACAACGGGTATTAGTTATTGCTATTTATTGATATACTTGTAATTCTCCGTTGTTTTATTGGATCGAATTCTTCGACCTGTATTAGCATATGGGCTCCTATGCGGGCTTCTACGCGCATCCTGGATTCTTCTGCTAGTCACAACCAACCAAATTATCATAATTAACGTTCAGGCAATATCGAGGCATCCTCATAGGAGCCCATATGCCAATACACGTCAAACAATTCGATCCAATAAAACAACGGAGAATTACAAGTATATCAATAAACAGTAACATCTTATAAGTCTTTAGAAAATCAAAACAAAACTTTTCTGAACGTTCCGCTAGGTCTGTCATAGCTTCTTCAGGACGTGTGTAACAACTAACGACTGGATGTTTATAATCCAGTTTCTTCGTCTATATAATTCCTATTCTGTGCACTAGAGATTTACTGCTGTAGCCACATATTTTGTATTTCATTGCCCAATCATCCTTAACCATTCAACATTGCAACTATTTAATACCTTTTTCCATTCTCTTGCTAACATTCGATAGTCAGCATCTCATAGCATCAAGCTAATTTGAGTGTTCAAATATTTCAACCTAAGCAATCTATTAATTTGCAATACAGCCCTATATGACTGATCAGTTCTGATCCCGTACATTTCGATGATGCACAAATAAATGAACTTCGTTGGAATATCTAAACTTTCTGGTGTGATATTATTTTTCTTTATGCTTACCACATACAAGTCACAAAACAAAACGAAATCATGAAGGAGAACCTCAAGTAGAGTACCAGTGCTTCCTTTTACCTGATGAATTTGGCGCCTAACAAATTACATCATACATTACTGATATATTTCATATCCCCTTAAAATAAAGTTCGTAATAAATGGATGTCATTAAATAAGAAGGCTTCGTATAATAAAAATAAGATGAAGTGTGTGGTGCTGTATGTTTATACAAGGAATTTTTGAAATCCAATATTTCGAAAATGATCAATTAAAAACCAACTGGTTTCTTTGTGCAAAAGGTGACTGAGATTGGTATGTGCCACTCTGGTTTTCGATATAAGGTTGGAAATCTCATCAGTTACACCTCTACCAGCGACCACATAACTCAGATACACTAAACTCTGGAAAATTTCCAACAGTTCAACACTAAGAATGAGTGTATATTCAAGTTTCTGCTAATGCCGTAAAATCTCCTTTCATTTTGACGGTGCGAACTATATACCATACTTCATCATCATCATTATCATCATCATCAACACAGGACTATGCATTAATGCATAACGGTCCGAGTTGCCACACCTCACATCAGCACATGAAGTAACAAGGCGATAAAATGGAAGATGAAGAGGGATAGGAAAATCAATCAAAAGCAATAGAAAGTAGTGGAAGGAAGGAAGGAGGAATGATATGATGAGACAAGTACTGCAGTCAAGATGAGAATAATGTGTGCATACATCTACGCCACTGATATCGGTTTTGAGCTATATTACCTAGGATCTCAAACCGCTGGTTTCACTAGTCCAGTGGACCCCAAACGCCTTGTCTGCATCACTCTACATGGTTCAAACGAACAGTCAAGGACTTCATGCATTTATGCCGTGATTTAGTGTGGTCATCGTGAGCCTTTTTCCAGTCTGAAACTACTTCGGTCAACATTGTGTGACGAAATAGACGGAGGCTAGGCAGATGTCGATGAAGGTTCACAACCGCATCGACTGAATTACCTCTCCTCCTAAAAACCCTACGCCTGACTTCTGTGTTACTCACCTGGTGACACCATGAAACACGGTCTATGCTACGAAGGTAAAAGTGGTCAAACACCTGAAGCCTTCTCATAACTTCTACCTTTAATGGTCATGTTTCACAGCTATATAGTAGAACACAGTAGGGTGCATCACAGTACACCCGACCCGTTATAGACAATGGTATATCATGGTGGCGCAACAGATGGCGTAAGCTGGCAAGCCTTTTGTGTCCGTCCAGATTTTGTCGGCCACTGACCCACTAGGGCTGATCCGACCTCCTAGGTAAGTAGTGTTTACGGTACTCAGCCACTTCAATTTCTATTGTTAGCCAGGGCACCGTTGAAGACCACTCCTGGAGCAACAAATTGTATTTGGATGGCAAGAAATGCATCCCAAATGTTTTCAAGTTGCTACTCCAGATGTCCAGAAGACTCTGCATCTAGTCAGCATCCTCACCTAACAGGTCCATGTCATCTGAGTATTCTAGGTGAACTAAGAGTTCTGTGATTAAGTCACTTCCTGTTTAGTCAGATTACAAGAGGGGGACCTCCATCAGAACGCCTATGATAAAATTGAATGACAACGGAGAGAGTGGGCACCCTTGACGAACACTATTCCACGTACACAGCTCACCCGATATCTCACCATAGGCTCTAACGCGCCTATAAGTGTTCGAGTAAAGAGCCTTATCCGGCACCCCAATGCCATAAGACTTCTTGATCGATAGAGTCGAATGCCGCCTTCAGGTCAAGAAATACAGTTAGTGTCGGGCGTCCGTAAGCGTGCCTGTCTTCCAGTGCCTGATGGAGTGTAAATATTTGATCGATACACCCATGGCTAGGTCTGAAGCCTGTCCAGCATTCTTAGGCCTGCTCTTCCCGAGCTTCACTTGGGCGTCTAGTGATTATACAACCTGGAATCTTACCCACTATGTTCGTTAGGCTGATTCCTCTGTGGTTATCATACAAGAAGACTTCTTGCCTTTCTTGAAGACTGGAATAATCTGTGGTTGAGATCAATCAGATCAATCAGATCAATCAGAGATCAATCGGTCATATTTGACTCTCATACAGTAGTTAATACTTCAGTTAACCTGACTAAAATCCCTCTACCACCGTCCTTAAACACCTCAGCAACTAGTCCATCTGGTCTAGCTGCCCTTCCTCGTTTCAGGTTATCCACCGCTTTGTCGACTTCTGTAAGTGTTGGAAGGCCTATGTCAATGTTCCACTCAGGATCCGACTAGATAGCGGGCAATGGAATAGTAACTGGAGGGCAACTGAACTGTTCGTCGAAATGTTCTGCCTATTATTCCAGTTGTATCACACCTACGGAATGTGAGCACCAGTAGCGTGAACAAAACACGACCTGCTCCTCAAAGATCAGCTCTTCATGCATTTTGCAAAACCTACGAAGTATGATGGCGACCGATGTTTTAGATGCTACTGATAAGCTGACGCCCTGATGATTATCACATATATTAAGCAGACCTTTTAGAAAATGTTTTATTGTAACAGCATTATTATAAAGTGATGGAACATTCAGCTTGCCATACCTTTTCAACCAGTATATTCAGTTCCCTGACTACAGTCTCATCTATATCTTTAGGAAGAATCCAAATCAAGTTGTCTGGGTCAGATGCCTTTAGTGCTTTATCCCTGATGTTTTTTTCTAAAACTTCCTCGTTAGGCAGTCTGATGTTGACCGACCATGAAGAACAAAACATTGAGGTCAAAGTTGCGGCGTTGGAGTAAACGGTTGTTTAGCATGCGTAACATCCTAGGCACTTCAAATGATAATTGGTTTACGACCTAATCAACTGATAGTTTCAATACATGGGAACGACACAAGAGGTGACAGTAATTGAATGCCTGAAATAGTTTAGCTTTCATCATCATGTTTCACATGTACAATTAACGTCACCCCTAGTAGGAACCAGATACCGTGCTAGGGCTACAAGTGACATAATTTGACGAAAGCTAATCGAATAATTTGTGTCGGTATTTCACTGGCTACCGATGCACCACGGCTGGTGCAACTTGCCACGCAACAGGGATGACCAACGAATTCAACTATTTCATTTCCTATCGACAAATGAGGAATACATGTAAACCAATCCTGAACTGGTAATATTTATTTGAAGAAATGTGCAACATATCTCTAACATTTTTAACATACACTCAAAGTGTACTAAGGACAGAACCTACAGCAAGTATAGCTAGTGTCGAGTGCCGGTATACCTCCAAGGTCTGGTGAAGGGTGGAGACCTGGTCAATACACCCACGGTCGTACTGCTGGCTAGACGGAGTGACAGGAGAAAGATGTTTCATGTGGATGACCAGCAGTCCATGCTGATACCTCCACTAGAGGAAAGCGGTTTAGAAAAGGTCAGTCACAAAAATAGCACGCTCATCTCTATTCTGCATTCTTCCGGTGCTGGTGATGTGCTTTTTAGCTGGATTCCAAACAAACAAATTTAAGTCTCGAACTCCCAAAACGGCAGTGTGACCGGCTTAGGCTCTATAGTCTTGCGAAACAAACGTTTTTTCTCTCCGAAGAAAAAAATATCACGGTGTAGGTAGCGGGAAGAACCAAGCCCACACACGTTTCCAGCAGCCCACAAAATGCAAATAACCATAACCTTCCCCCTCCTTACTTTCACTTTCTGGTACCGATATGTCCTTTACAGCTTCCCAAACTTCTCACCCTACAAATACTGCTAAAGATCCAAACCAGAAAAACACCATTTTCAGTCTCTTGAGCCACGCTGCCAGCATCACATTGAAGCTTTCGATATCCAAATCATATGCCAAATAGAACCACAACCCTCAGTTGCAAAAGCTATGGAACTGTGAGCTACGGATATACAATGAGTTTCTGAGAGACACACATAAAACCTAAATGTGGTCATTTCACTTGACCTCATCTGTAAAATCCAGTTCATGAGGGTTCCAAGATCCATTGGACAGTTCACACGGACTCGTTGGCGCATGTACGGTATGAGTTTGTAGAGGATAAAATGCAATGCTCAAGTGGACAACAGTCAACAGCCGACTATTTGCTGTTCCACTGCATGGATCAGTAAGGACTGAGAAAGAAACAGACACTCATCGACGCCTATTCTTAGTGTTCATTTACACGCTCACCGACTGCAGTTCGGATGACACAAGGGGTGAGTTCTACCAAAAGCTATCAATTTCGCGTTCAGATAAATTGAAGTAGCAGGCGACTTCAACGCTTAAGGAGAAAGGCTGGACCAATTGGAAAGGCATCTTCGAGATATCTGTGGCACTCAAAACCAACGAGCTAACAACGGCTACCAACTCTTACAATTTCGCTCCAACGGCCACTTTCTGGTCAGCATTATCTTCGAACATACTGTCTCCCTTGACGTTCACCAAAATCAAGACACACAGACAGGTGAAATCGACGTGAAACCTGGCACACAAGTCCATCGATTCAAGTTGCCACACTTCATAGCAGTATACAACGAACAAGTGGATAGGAAAAGACTAATATCAAAGTAGACAAGAGTGCATGTGGGAATAAACAATCTGAAAATAAAGGTTAGTGCAAATATTCAAGTTTGAGAAGTCAAAGAGTGAATATATCTATGCCATTGTTACCGATTTTCACGCATGCGACCAAGAGTCTTCAATTACTGATTCCTATCGTCTCGAGGACCCTAGCCAGATAGAATACATCTCCCTACACGGCAATGATCAACAGTAAGAGGCTTTATGCACTGGTATCACATTATGGTCTGGCCACTCTGAACCCTCTTCCAGCCTAATCCAACCTCACCTAGTTTTGAACGTCGAGGTAGGGAGTAGCTCCGCATGAGAAACATATGTCCAAGCCACCCAGACGACTTAGGTTCACAACATCACTGACCGCCTTCTTTTCCTTGTTTAGAACCCTTTCTCATAACCTCGACGCTGCTAACATGGTGATTCCACTATACACAAGCAACGCTACCAAGACATCTCTCCATACCTTCTACTTTCAACAACGATGTCTCAGCTGTACAACAGGAAAGAACGGAATGTAGACCAAGATATCTGTCCTTTGACAGATAGTCGGATATCTCCCCAGTCGCCGCCACAGATGACGCAGGTTGGCGAATGCCAAGCAGCCCTTCTGTATCTGAGCTGAAATTTCATCAGTAACCAGCTCGTTTGAGCCGATGCAACTCCCAAAGTAAGTGAAGTGACCGATAGATTCCACCACTTTACTCAGTAACTGTAAACTAGAAATAGATGCAGACCGATCGTCCAGTATCATTTTACATTTTACAGGTGCGAAACCTATGCTAAACATACTCAGATTTCAGCTAAAGACCTTCAAAAGACCCACCACCCTTCCAAATATTCTTAACGGAACGATGTCGTCTTCAAACTCGAAGTCAACAAGATGACGTCCAGAGAGCAGGTCAGCCTTTTAAAGACAGGTGCACACACGGTTATGTGCATATTTACGAAGAGATTCGACAAGAACGGTGACCGTGGGCATCCGAAGCAGGCATCACTAGATGCCATCAATTCAGATAATAACCCTCTATACACCTGCTAAACTGTGTTTCAATTTGCTCTATCCAACGTTTTAGCCACCTATCCTCAGAGGCTATCAGCGTCTCATCATTTCCGGTGATGGTTCCACTAACCATCGTCTTCTCCTTCCCGGTATCCCCAATAAGCCTAAATAGTTGCTGAGTTTTATTCAACGGTGATGCCTTCTCCATCTCTCTCACTTTCATCACTCACTACTGCTCGCGAAAACTCTCGGTCAATTTGTTTCAGCTGCTTTCACTCTTTGTCGTGGTCAGAGCCCACTGGAATCAGTCTTAACGCAGCAACCAGTTCGGATGACATCGAGGAAATCTAATGACGCTTGCTAACCTTCGGATGTATGCTATCAATTGTCTTTACCGCTGTTTCTACAAAAGACTTTACATTGCGCCAGGTTTTTTCACGACGAGCATTGCTGTCACGTTCAGATAAATGCTTAACAATCTCCCTAAATGCGCACTTGATGTTCTCATCTTCCAATTGAGCACGCACAAGCTTTACTGACACCTGTTTTCTGAGACCAGTAAGGCACAGACATACACGTGGCCATATCAACGCCTGGTCGGGGCCTAAACAGAAAGAAGGGCAACCCTCCATCGATCCTCTTCAACGATGGCTTATAGCAATATGATCTACCTGTGTCCATCGTTGGTTCGATGTCGCAGGACACCATGTGAGACAGTGTCTCCCGCTATGTTTCAGTTTGGTGATGGCCAGAAACAAGTGAGTTTCATTTTTAAAAATCGCAAAAAACGATCACCGTTGTAGGTTCGTTGGCATGGGATTCCGTAGACACCTCCAAGATGCCTTTCTGATTGAGGGCTAAAGTCCCTTGTCGTTATGACTACATCAGAAAGTTTTGCTTTCTGTAGTAAGGTTGACAGCTTCTTACAGAATTCATCCTTTGCATCATCCGAACTGCAGTCGGTGGGTGCACAGGTGGAAACTACGAATCAACACCGGCTAGTTTTATGGTCCTTCTTAGTCCTTACATATCCATTCAGTCGAACAGCATACAGACGGCTGTTTACCGGTATCCAGTCGAGGAGTGCACTTTCGGCCCCCAAACTTAATGCTGTGCTTACACCAGAGGGTACATGAGCTAGCCATTGAATCTCCGGACATTTCTACGGTTAATTTTGAAGACAAACCGCATTGGACAAGTGATGTTAAGTTGATAACCACACTCGTGTCGTGTATATGTGTCTCAGGAGCATAGCATACATCCTTGGCTCGAGATCCCAGAGTTCTGGCGAGCGGTTCTTGCTGTCTGATCAGGCATAGAGTTCACATGTTGAAAACTCCAGTATGAAACTGACAGTAGAATCCTAGGAGATTAGGAATAGTGTTTCTATGATTTGGATAGTTGGTAATAACAGCAGAGTGAAAAGTTTAAGAAATTGTAAGAAGCCTAATATTAGTAGCAGGTGTAGGCAAAGGAGCAATGAGAGGTAAGGAGGATAGGTTACGTCTGACTGGATCTTGCATCCTACTGGAAGTGTGCAGGCAGTCGGCACCTCCCAGCCACCCATATCGTGAAAGGCTACTTTTTCTTGAGGTACCTAAAAAAGGATTAGTGCATGACCACAAAGCCCATGAGACGCCTCCTTGAGGTCGGTCACACATGACCTTTTTGCAGGTTTGAGATATTAGTTTGGTACTTTTGAATCTGACTACAAACCCAGGTAGTCGGCACTGGCATGTTACAGGATAGCGTGGCTGGCTATTTTTAGGACTGACCTTTTCTAACCCCTGTTCCCATAGGGGAGGCAGCATTACCGTGGCATTGCCGGAAAAACCTTACTGCTGTCACACTTCTGTCTAGCCAGTAGTACGACTTCGTCTTCAAAACCCGATCATGGCGAAAGAATCTGTACTATAACACCAACTTGCTCTTGTCTAACCATTATCCAACAGGACTTTCTGATATGGTAGGACCTCGATAGAACAAGCATCCCTCTATGATAGCTCCTTGGGTCATTGTAATATCCAAGTCCGACCACCGAGTCAAGGTAGCAGCTATCAGTCGGTCTGATCAAAACAGCTATAGAAACCGATCAACATTATCGTTTTCTTGAGCTATGATTTTAGAAGCGTCACCATGTCTGGTTTTCCATTCTTAAGTCTACTGCCGAAACGACTGCTTATGAACGACTTGCTTCTTTAAAAATATAAGGGAGTTTTCGGCAGAACTTACCCCTCTTACCATCTCCGCTAGCCAGCAGGTGCATTAGCGAGAAATACAAAAATACTAGTGTGCACTTTAGTTATCACTTAGCTGTTTAATCGAACAGCAAACAAAAGCTTTCGACCCTAAAACTTGTTCCTATACCTGCGCCACCAAGCCTGTGAGAACAAGTCATCGAATTCACGGACACTCGAAGTGTGAAATGAAAAACCTACCGACTTGACCATGTTAAGCCAAGTGAGTAACTACAGATTTTGTACTCATGTCTCACGAAAAAAATGTACAACTATGTAGAGAATCTGGATATTATAGTAGTGTATTTTTATACTAGATAGACTAACATGTTAATCTAATATTAGATGTACATCTATGACAGAATATTATCCTTATGAAACTTGATGCTTGATTCGAGTTACGGTTTAGAAAATTAGAGCCTCAATATGTAGCTTGGAATGGATTATCAAGGGGTCAGGTATGCTAATATGTGAACTTGATTCACTATTGTGAGCTGCAAAGTAGGAAAAAGTTGGAGATGGTGTATTTATTAGTAAGAAGTTGAAGTGAATTTAGAAGGTAACGAGGAAGATTGACAATTATCAAAAGCCTTGAGTGCTACCGGATATACTGGTGTGTCATAAGAGATGGATACGAAGTTACTGAACCTGGTAATTTTGAGCAACTGCACACCATTAGTCACGTATTTCTTCAAAATATCTCAAGTTTCATTCTCCGTATAGACCACATTTGAGATGCGAAACGATCGATTTGTCAGTTCTCTTGATCAACCTTTTTAGGTTTTGCAGAAGATCAGTAGCCTTATCGCCTGATCACATTTCACTCTGTTAACCATACTACACTAATTTTTAGTATAACAACCAACCATGGTATCCATGGCATACCAGAATTAACAGCCAGCACATTAGTAGAAAAGTATGCTAGTGATGTACAACAACAGCAGTAGTTGTCAACAAGGATGGGGTTAGATAGAATAGTGGAGGCAGCGGTCTGCAGCACCCCATGCTCTCCATATCTGACGACAATGGCATCGCACAGACTGATGCCCAGAACTCCTAACCAAAGGACTCTGAACATAGTAGGCAGTTAAAGACAACATAAGCAAAAATGTTGGCCGTTGCCAAAGCAGATCAAGAACACTGTGACAACAACAAACGAAAATCCTTTTTCAGGCTGAGGTCATTATTACTGTGAATTGACCAGACGACGTCCAAACTGACCTTGACTCCATAATATCCCCAGAAACCATTGTGGGAAAAAACTTGACTGGGGCGGTCTCACTGGAACTGGTCGGAAGTTACAACTTTCACCATTTCACACGATACACTACAGTCCGCCACCACTGAGACACCCCGCTGTTAGAAAAACCTGCAAGCGTCTTTACAGCAATATGAGGGGACTCAGAGGTAAAACGGCGAAACTAAGATCTCACTGTTCCTATCTTCCCCCAAAGATTATAATCCTGACAGAAACTTGATTATCGCGGGATATTAGAGACATCAAAGCTAATGTAAACGGAAGGAGGCGGAGTGGAAATGTTTGAGTTACCATTTCAAAAGTTTTCGGGCTCCCAGACTCCATCTGGTGCGACTTTACGACTTGAAACACCAAGTACGTGGTAGGGGGCGTCCATAGAAATCCTACGAGTAACGTGGAACAGAACCCACAAACGCTCCAAGTAATGTCCGGAGTGACGTATAAGGGGTATGACGAGGTCATCAAAGTGGAAGATTTTAATGCCCCAACTCTCAATCTTGGGCAGAACAGGGTAACCTCAAACCGGAAGTTCGACCAACGCACCAGCAAAAAGCCTAGGAAGACTGGGAATATTGGCGCTAACATCCGCTGGGCGTCGGGAGGAAACGTATACAGACTAGACATTCTTCTTACTACCGACAATCTGGTAGCCAGAAACGTTCAGGTTCAAAACAGGTCAACAGCAACGTTCACGGAATAGTGACATTGAATATCGCATTCAACAAACAACCAAATTAAGAAGGATCTCGCGATCTTCTATGCTACAGTAACGCAAAATATGCAACTTTTAGCCCGAAACCTTCGACAAGACGTCGATTGTATTCATTGATCAACAGTGGGAAGTAGTAAGGAACATCATCGAGAGGACTCTCCGAAAACGTCCCAGTAGTCACAACAATACCGAAGAAGTGAACCTCATGTCTGAAACGAGGCACGGAACGCCTCTTGAAAGCAAAGATGAAAGCACAGCAAAACTGGAGAATCCCCAGAAGTGTCAGATCATAGCGCATGTATGGCTCTAATAAATCGACGCAGCTTCAAAGTGAAGGGGGACAGGAGGTCGCTCCAGACGAACCTTGCCCAGAAGCTCGAGGTGAACCCAAAAAACATACCGATTCATCAAAGACCAGGACGGAGAGAACCTCTCGGAACTAGAGATTGCTGGAACCTTTAGCGCCACCTTCGACGCAGCTAAACATGCCGTCACTCAACCCAAATTTTCAACTAACCGAGCGACCTTCAGCGTAACTCCACGTACTGGATTTGCATGGAATAAAGATAACTCTTGCTATGTTCCTCGAAAGGCTGTCAAAGCGCCGCGCCACTGTGGCAGTCCTCGCGGTAACCCAAGGAGAATAGCCCACCAAAGGGTGAAAAGCCATGTGCGTTCACACTTCTTCCTGAGAGTCTGCAGCCACTAGAACGCACTGCCTGATGAGATTGCTGCTACTCCATCTGTTAACATTTTAAAGAAGTGTTTGGACACCTATGCAGCAACGCATGGTTTGCGCTCGTACAGCTGGGATGAGGACTAGATTCCCACAACCAACTGATTCCGCACAGTCCGGCACAGCCAACCCGTCAGCAGATCTTTTGCGCCCCCACTATCATCACGGACCTGACTCGACCTCATACTTCCCTGCAGACATCTCCTCCAGTTACCATACCCCCACTAATTTCATCACTATCTCCATTCCCCTAACCCGTCCTATAATCTTACTTGTTCCCCCTCTTCTCTATGACTCCGTGATCTCATTCTATCTATTGGGTCCTTCTTATCGCTGTTACTGTCCCTGAGTCTACCTAGGATTCTTGTTCCCCTTCTTTTCGCTTCTTTACCCCATTTTTGATTCTGCTGGATATATTTTCTTCACTTCTATCTTCTTTAAAACCAGTCCGAATAAATATCCGGTGCTACGACACTAGAAAAACTCATCTACATCACAGTCCTTGGAAAAATCACACGATCGCTAAAAATTTGGTAAACACCCAACAGTCAATCAGGTGAACCAGAGACTACAGTAGGTGAGTGGGTAGACCTACTGCGTCGGAATCCGCGAAAGACCTAAAACTGTCCAGTAAGATCTAGAAGCGAGCTCAAGGAAATCAGTTGGTTTGCACTACCCCATAAAAAGATATTGAGTCATAATTGTCAGTCCAAGCTAATCAATAGGGCTTGACAACTGGGAATTATCAATTCTTCGCTCCAGTCGCCGCAAGCCATTTGCTATTGACGGAAGAAAACAGGCAAGTATTGATAGTTCAGTGAAGCTGAGAGGGTGGAAACAAAGTCGGAAAGACTACTTAAAATATGGTACACACAGTTTCTTTAAGACGCTCAATCCTGACTTTTATTCTAGCGCTTGAAACCTTAAAGATGACAAAGGGGAATTTTGGAGCATCTTAGGGAATAACACTAGAAGATTTTCTCGCCAGCGTTGCAACGGTGGTCATAAAGAACCCAAATCAGTCACAAAACCGAAATCTCTTTACTGTTGACTAGGAACGCCAAGACAACTGATTGGAAGTTGGCTTGGAAAAAATCTAGGGAAAATGGCCGGAAAACAGCACAAAGCATAGTCGTGAAAATATCTAACAAGCGGTCTTACCTTTACCAAAATGACTTTCGAAAGGCATCACCTTTTATATACCGCCATACTAAAGTAAAGTATAGACGTCAAATATTCCTCCGCTTAATTCCATCCAATATCCAATTTAAATTTATGAGGTAGTGCAAACCAACTGATTTCCTTGAGCTCGCTTCTAGATCTTACTGGACAGTTTTAGGTCTTTCGCGGATTCCGACGCAGTAGGTCTACCCACTCACCTACTGTAGTCTCTGGTTCACCTGATTGACTGTTGGGTGTTGACCAAATTTTTAGCGATTGTGGCGCTTTCACAGCCTTTCGAGGAACATAGCAAGAGTTATCTTTATTCCATGCAAATCCAGTACGTGGAGTTACGCTGAAGGTCGCTCGGTTAGTTGAAAATTTGGGTTGAGTGACGGCATGTTTAGCTGCGTCGAAGGTGGCGCTAAAGGTTCCAGCAATCTCTAGTTCCGAGAGGTTCTCTCCGTCCTGGTCTTTGATGAATCGGTATGTTTTTTGGGTTCACCTCGAGCTTCTGGGCAAGGTTCGTCTGGAGCGACCTCCTGTCCCCCTTCACTTTGAAGCTGCGTCGATTTATTAGAGCCATACATGCGCTATGATCTGACACTTCTGGGGATTCTCCAGTTTTGCTGTGCTTTCATCTTTGCTTTCAAGAGGCGTTCCGTGCCTCGTTTCAGACATGAGGTTCACTTCTTCGGTATTGTTGTGACTACTGGGACGTTTTCGGAGAGTCCTCTCGATGATGTTCCTTACTACTTCCCACTGTTGATCAGTGAGGACACTCCACACCGCACCATCTTTGTCTGTGCTTATTTTTCTGTCTCCAAAATTATCCTTTTCTTCCCATGCCTAATACCGTCCGAGATTCGGTTTGTCATTTTGCGACGTAGGAGCAAATTTTGGATCATTTTCGCTGGCCCAATTTCACTTTTTTAGGACCTTTAAAGTGCGGAATGGTGGCCTCTGCAGGAGCGGTCTAAGAAACTTCTTAGCTGCTTCATGCTGGTGTGTTCCACACTATTTCCCATTGCTGCCTCAACACTTCGAAACTTCCAGTGAACTTTCTATGTCTTCACTCACCTTAACCTACGCCTATTTAACCTAATAACATAGTAAATATATAATCCATCACACTTCCCTGAGTTCCAAAGTGCTCGATGTCTACATTGCACAGTCCATCAATCATGGATCCCACCACTGAAAAGGAACGTGTTATATATACATATATATATATATATATATAGACACTGTTCAACCGAAAGGCTTACTGAGTCACCAGAGGAATATATTCTGGGGCTGAAATGTGAGCTTTTGACTTCTGACAACGTTCTCACTGGTTTCAGAAATCCATCGCACAACATTTATTGGAGTTTTCTACGAAGAACATCCCAAAACCTTTCAGTGACGTGTAAGCCTATCTAGAAAACTGTGACTAACAGGGGTCTGTATGAATACCTTCCACTAATTCGACTCTCCTAAGTATGTAGGCAGATAAAGTCGAAGTAGTATTACTATTTTCGGGGATTATGTTTCTTATTCCGAGTCTAGGTTTTGGGTAGGTCAGCAGAGAAGCATGACCTAACCATCTACTCAGCCAACTTTCCCGGAACTTAGGCATGGTAACATGATAATCCTCATTTCAAATTTGGCAGTGTCGTAAAACAGCGCCTCAACTCCGCCACCTGCAGCACTGCTTGGATGCCATTCTCTGTGAATATGACAATGACGCTCTTGTAGATCACTTGGCCATCAGGTTTTTGGTGAAGAAACATATGCGTCATTTTTTGAAGACGTTTTGACAAAAGCGGTTGGCTTGTATGTGTTTAGTGTTGCCAGGATTAGGCCACTATCCGCCTGTGGTTTCTATGTGATTTATAATGTCTGAGGTATTTGCAAGCTGGAGGGAGGACTGCAAATTAACATTCACTGATTTTGCTGAGGTGACTTTTAGATACCGTTGCAACCCATAAAGAAAAACATCATACGCCTTTGCGGTTTTAGGAGGCATGCAAACTTTGTGTCTCCATAATCAGTTGCGATCAAATTATCCCGATCTGGAATATTGACTGGTCGCCTACGCATGCACATTTGGACAGAACAAAAGTAGCGGGTCAAGCTGTATTTGCTGCCTCCCTGGCATTCAGGTGACTAGTGGACGTAGTGTGTTTCAGCGTGCATCACTAAAGTGCTTTGCATTGTGCCTTTCTGAGCGTCACATGCGTCAACTCAATTATCAAAGGCGATAAGCCCACCCAAAGAATTTCATTGTTTCACTTATGTCTGGCCCATGGGTTTGGGCTTACGAAGCCACATATAGTTCAGTTTCTGGAAACCGAAAGTAGTCAGTGACTTAATTGATGTGTCGGATGTGTACATATCTGTTGTGTGGAGTACAATCACTTGGGTGTCATTCATAATGGACAACCGGCTTGCAAAAATAGAGCTAGTGCATCATCAGTTTGCTAGTTATAACATGCAGTTGGGGTTTTACCTAAGTTGCCTTCTGCATGTTTGCAATTTTTTGTAGCAGCACACTCATTTTCTACTAGTTATCAGCACTTTGCATTTCCATTTTGTTCCTTTTATTGGGAATTTAATGAAAATATCTAGCAGTCGACTTCACTTGTGATCGACTTCGTGTAGGCGGTTACTGGCTGAGACCATGAACATCTTCGGTTGGCCGTGATGCCTTTATGCTACGAGGTTATCAATACAAACTGAACTCACCCTTAAAAAATTTTCTTATGCGATAAGTTGCAGCATAGAGGAGGGCAATTACATTGGCGTGTAACCTTACGCAGTTTGCAATGCTCATTCCATACCTCTCTCCTTCGGGCATCGTACTGTGCACCTTTCATCTTCCCGAAACAAAAATACAAACTGAGTCAGAGGTGGGCAAACAAGATCTCGTAAGTAATTTTGGAGTGAGATATTAACATGTACCGCATCACTTCACTTTTAGTTTGACTTAGTGTGGGTGTCATGGTTTTATTGTAGGTGGGGCCTTCTCTCTTCGATCTTGCTGCATTTTCAATTTTTGGTGCGAAGTGCATTTCTTGGAACGTCGAGGATGAGAAGCGATTAATTTAAAAAAAGGGTTTTTCAGTGGATCAGTGACACTTCACGATCTATGCTCGGGTCTTTACAGCTGGAGGGATTCGTACAGTGAAATATGAAGGGCATGCCAACACAGTTGATTATATTCCACAGAGAATTACCGGGGTGCAGGGAAGGTAACGTTGGCGCTACGTAGTTGGAAATGGAACAATATAGTGATTCTGTAAGACTTCGAATGGACGAGCACGAATTGTCCGAAAAGCGGTACGCTATTTCTGAACGGCATGCTGATGATTTATTCGTTATCCCCAGTAACCCCCGAGCACACCCCCTATGTACTTAGTTTGCTTTATGAGTCAAACCAGAAATTACGGTTTTCAGTGGAATATGAGTTCAAAAAAGGATTCTTTCCTGTCACTTGATGGATTCAGTAGATTGCAGGTGACAACACACAAAAGTTATACATCCTGAAGATATACTGGGGACTCCGTGTTTCGGTCTCTGTATTTTTCTCATGAATGCTATACTAATGGTATACGAAAAGACCGAGTGTAAACACTTCGTGCCATGTAGGGAGTCTATGCCCGAAAAGGAAGCTAGAAAATGCATCACCATTGTTGGAATCAGTCCGTGTGACAATTCGCCTGACGGTAGGCGAGCGTATCACTTGGAGATCTGAAGAACGGTTTAATTAAAATGAAACTTTTTTTATAAAGTTCTGCGTTTAGGGATGACTGAATCCTTTTGGGAAATACCAGAGGTAAAGTAACTACAGGAATACCATTCATGCCGTATGATGCATAAACCGATTCTTACCAAAAGAACTGCCTACTAAAACAGTGCAGCTTTAAAAAGTTTCCTAACCATGATACCAGAATTTGTATTCATCGATTCACAAGTAATGTCTCAATCGTACATTCTGGTGATAGTATGCCCTCCAATGGGTTGATAGGACTTGGAGAAATCACTCATAGTGCAGCTGCTGTTCTTCCAACAGATTCTAGGTGTAAAATTAATGTTTAAATACAAACTCTAGTAATTCCTGAGCTAGTGATGTTGAACACAAGTTTTTTTCCAAAGCTATCGTTACCAAGAGATCAAAACCAGCGCCATCTGTTCGAAACGGAAAATTTGCCAGTATATCCTTATATTTGACGTCTTTCAATGGTAGTGACTACTATTTAAACATCGTTTCGATTTTTATGCGCCGAAAGAATTGATGCAATTCTCACCTTTCAATTAACCGTTCGAAGTCGACCCATCTTTCTTTATTTCTTATGAATCACCTTATTTCCCTCACACTTGCATTTCGTGCATTATAAATAATGCCGCTTCTGAGTGCCCGATTTTCTCTCTCCAGCTGAGAGTTTTCGTCAGGTCTTTATTCTTGTGGATAACTCTATCGCTTAGTACCATAATCGAATTACTGCTTTCCCTTTCCAGTTGTACAACACAGATGTCTCGCTGATAGGTGCATGTCCACTTCAAGGACTTACCCAATTCTGTTAATCCGGCACTCAACTCTATTTTGTACACGGCTCAAGCATGCGTGCATCATAAATTCTACATTAGTCGCCTTCATCACACACCACTGTAGATTGTTTCAGGTTGCAAACACTTGAGGAGAAACCTTAGAGCTTGATGGGCTATTTGTCGCCTACTTAAATTTTTTTCCCATTCTGTTACGCTTTTCAAGGGAAACTTCATATGAAAAAGATGAATGGCAACTGGCCCAAAATGACCCACACTCCAGGTCACATGTGCGCTTTGTGCATTACCCAGCTATTGTACGTCGGTGGGCCATACCCTCCGAAGAGGGAAATTAACTATACTGAAGGCTGGTTAGAGGGATAGTAGAAAACACGGAACCCATTTAATGAATGCTAGCAGATCCCGTGCTCAAACACTTATTTTAACACTCCAGTAAACAAGGCTGCATGAGTACCTCGTATGCCTTGTTGGTACCGTGTTGCATTTGTCGATTGTACACGGGATAACTTGTGGGTGAGACGACGGAAGTGTTATGATGACGATTTTTACTTTTGATAAGCGAGGATTGTTGACTGAGAAAAGGCGTTCCCATGACACAAAGCGCGCTGAGCTCCGGTTGAACAGTTATATCAGAGATTCATAACCTTGCTGAATGTTGCGGCTGAGGGAAAAATGTCTGCATTCTCGACTCCAGCATCCATAAGCAATAGCTTTGTTCGGATGCATCAAATGGACCCGCGGAACATCATGTCCGCCATTCTCCCGGACAGTGAAAACCTTCTGGTAGATGTTAGACTTTCTCGTTCATTTTCACTATCAATAAATCCCAGGTTTTGATAATCATGAAGTCGTAGTCCAATCAACATCCTTTGTTTCTGCCCGTCATAGTTAGCCACTGCTAACTCAGTCATACCTCTCTAAGGCTGCGCGAGAAATTCTACAGACTATTCGGTCCTTTTTGATAAATGTCCATTACTCGACTTGTTCATTACAAATGACCTGTAGAAAAATTGAACAGTTACAAAAATTGGGATAGGCACAGGATTAAAGTTTGTTATGGCAGCATATGGCTTGACTTTTCTCATGAAACTGCGTATCTCTACCAACTATCCAACGAACACTGCGGATGTCTGCTGCATCTGAGTCTCATTCAACGGGTTATTTTAGCCAGATACACTTTTCCTTCTGTTGTAGTTGCACATTTCAACACGACTGTCCCCATTATTTCACCTGCGTCTCAGCTGATTCCTTCACTCCACTGACAGAATGTCAGGATTATGCCAATATAAGTATTTGCGAGAACTGTGTCACCGTTTGCCTTTAGACCTTTTGGTGGCCAGTAGAAGACGGATACATCAGCCTGGCGATGTGTTGGCTGAGTTTTAGAATTTTGCGTGATGCACCTCGAGTACTTTATCGTTTTCGTATCAATTGGGTCACAACACTGTCCGTCCATTTTCGCGCATTCCGCACTTTAGCGGCCAATGCATCACTAGTGTTTTCAGATGACGAACTAAGCACTTTCTGTTCAGCTTTAGGCTAGTCTGTCTAACTGGATCCTTTAGACGCATGCTTCTTTGAGACTTTCCACCGTACCTGCCTGGCTTTCAGCCCTATCATCTGTTGAGGTCCGATAATGCCTTGATCGAAGAAGAGATGAGACGATCAGACCACAAATGCCATGGCGAATGTAGATAGTGGGACGTCCGTCGCCAATGGCTGCAACAGAAAATAACAGGAACATCTTTCCTGCAGAACCTCTAAAGTTATGTTTTGCTTCAGCGTTCTACCTTTTTTGTTTTTATGCCACAAGATGTCCTCGTCACTCTGTTTTCTTACTCTGAGTGCCACACAAACCCACGAGAGTGCGTATTTGATCCCCAATTTTGGCAAGATTATAATTGCATTCGTGCGGTAAAATTCAAATAATTCAACTGCAATACGCTACCTTGAAAGTTTTGCTTTACTCCCACTGCCGTTTCATTCATTTTAAAGTAGTATCCGAGCTCATTATTGCCTTGGCTCTGATTAGGTTGTCTGCTGGAGGTGTTTCTGGTGTTTGGCCTGACTAGTGAAGCCGGATACTTTCGGTTCCTTTTATTGGGAATATTTTTAGCTTGCCGTGAGTATGCAGTCTTCATCACAGACTGATCTCTTTTATCATACAGGTTGATGTTTTGAATCAAAGGATTTATTGTTGACTGTGTAGCTCCAAGGCGGCACTGCCGAGGTGCCTTTTTGTTTCATATCGTACAATGATTAAAAAGGTGGGATATTTAAGATGAGTGCTGGTATGGAACTAGAAAAGGACAATTCTTATCTGATTGGGCTGCGAAACAAATTTTTGATCATGCGTCAAGCAAGTTCACTCATGTTCTTTGTCCTATACAAGGACCTGATAAAGTGGTAATCTGGAAAAAGAGCTTCCTAAGATAAGCACCAACCACCACCGCAAAAGATGATATGTATGATACTCGTGACTGGTTGCTCCAACTTTGTGGTCACACGAATATCTTTAAACAGCCTTGGTTGGAAGGAGTACAGACGATGAGGAGAAATCGGTGGTACTACGGTTACCTTGACAAGGGATATACGAACTTTGGCTTCAAATTCAGGGCTTATCATAATGATACTAACTCACACAGAAGACATGTGGTTAAATAATGCGGATAACGATGGTGTTTCAGTCAACAATGAAAATTTTGCCGTGGCCATGAGGATCTTAACTGGTGTTTAGGAGTTCAGCACCCATGGGAGTGCCAGAACCCAAACTGTACGTAGGTATCCAGGCCACTTTGTGCGGTACGTACCAATATCTCTCGAATCGCAAATATCCGAGCTGAATTTGTATGTACACATCGACAACGCTGGTCCGCAAGGTGGGAACGGACAAAAGGATTCCGCTCACGGGCCATTCGTGAATTTCATCAGAATTTTTGGGACTGCGTGCAGTAAGTACAGTCCGTGGTATTTAGGATTGATTCGAGCCTCCGAAACAAGGGCTCAAGGTCAAACTCCTTAACTTGCACCGAAAATAAGCCTTACGTTACTTCGCTGGAAGACGGAACAGCACCTTAGTTATTTGCAGCTGCTTTAGAAATCGAACAGTCCGTAATCCTTTTTTGCCGATAAAAACTCACAAGTCGCATCACCACACCGCTGCTGAGTCTCAGTTTGTCCGTAAAGTAAGTGGTCCATCGCTCAGCGAATTAAGCATAAGAAATCATTGTGACCAACGACGCTTAAAATATGTTGATGATCATCCCGCCAGCCACAGCAGCGGTTTCTACACTTTTGCACTAGTTATAGAATAAGATATTTGATCTCATTGCTACGGTTTTACTAACCAAACTTACGTTGATACCCCCTGCAATTCATGTTGCCCCCTAATCCCATTTACAGGCCTGTATGTAGATAGCTGTTTCATTATTGGCAGTAGCTGCCATCATAAACGCCAGGGGGATTTCCTGATGTATTTGTAGCCTTGCTGCAACAGATAAATTCGGACATAACTTGTTGGGCGTTATTATTATGAGCAGTATGGAGTAAGAAACCGTTGTAGGTCATATGCATATGGAACCATGTTAAACAACGGAAACCGGTGGATTTATTGCTGGATTAAGTGCCTAGGATACAACCCCTTCTGTTGGCCTTAAAATGATTGCGAGGGCCTCGAACACAGCTGAAGTTCACCGTGGAAACCAGTTGTGGCTTACAACCCTTTTAAAAAATATCTGCTATGGTAGTTGCCTATGGGCGGAATCGGCAGGTTCAGTCGCCTACTCATGCAGACAGTAGTAAGACCTAGTATTTCGCTGTGATATCATTCTTACCACTGAATAAGTCGTTGGTGAATTCTCTAGTAGTGACTACTTAATGGCTTTCTATTGCTTATCAGTCATTTCCTTCCAAGAGTATTTGACATCGTAGCTGCAAAAATGCAGAGTGCGAAGCACTCAGCGAACTGCTCAGGCCCATTCCTTGGGATGACTGTCTCAACACAGCCTCGTTAACTGACACACCCAATTTTCTTTAGAAATGCGATGTAATCTCTTGACACCGCTGCCCCTGTGGAAACAAGAGTGTATAAGGATTCGGATAGAGTTAAACGACCTCCCCTTTGTACCATTCAGGACCCGTAAAACGTAGGTTTTTCGACATATATCAATGTTATAATGCCCGTAAACTGGCTTCTCTTATGTTAAATTACCAACGTGAGAATGTAAAAACTATTATTTTTTCATTACATTTCGCATATGTTCTGCATTCGGCTCGGAAAATTATCATCATCATCACCATCACAGTGATTTTTCTAAAACCTTTTGTCCTCGGATTCAGCCTGTGCAACTTACGAGCATGAAATGCAATGAGGGAAGAGCTTCATAGTCTCAACAGTAGTCATAAAATAACAGGGCCGATGTTCTTCTTGAATAAAATTTCCCAGTCAACGGACAATATTATTTGTTCGTTACATGGTGAGATGGTCCTCGATGTTCTCTGCAAGATCAGTAAATCACTTGTTGAGCCGCTTGTAAAATTTAGGACGAATACCTTCACAATACAAGATATGTTTTGCTTACAGTGGGTCTATTCACCAATGCAGGATTACTGTCAAATGTAACATAGGCTGTCGAGAGCTTGAGTCTCCCTACAATTGCAGCAGTAAACGGTCTTCAATTAGCAGTGAGCCGAGGCGATGATAATATGTTGTTGTTCTCTATTTAAATAGTCACTTTGTCAACGGAAAACAGGACATATCCCAGAGAATGGAAAACTGACCTCACAGTAATTCGCCGCAAGTCCGGCGAGGAGGTAAATACTGGTAAGGACAGACCTGCCACCGGCGTCTTTAGGAGTAGCGTCTCAGACATCCTGCATGAAATCCTATCACAAAATCCTCCAAATGGGTCTTGCTCAACTTGTCACCTCAATTCTTTAAGCTTCATCACAAGCAGCCGTGAGGCTTGCAAAATCGCAATCGTTCCACACCTCAATATATCGAAGATGTTCCAAAGTGTCCCATTTAATACTTTCAGACATTCTAGAGTTGACTGGTATTCGAACACCCTTGCTTATTTGGTTAAGATAAAATCTTAGTGACTGTACTCAAACAGTGAAGTTCTACAAGGCAGTGAACTCGTGCCTCCGTCGTTTATAACTCGTGTTGACAGCCTGTGTGATTGTTTCACGGCAGGAAGAATCCTTATTCGCCGATGATCCGAGGATTATGTATTCTTGTTTTACCTGAGAAATGAGCGAGACTGATCACTGCTCCACAAAAATTCCGTAAATTAGAAACATTATGCATGAAGCGTACGTTACATCTTTTGTGCTTCCTTCGTTCTTTTGAATTTTGACAGTCTGGCTAGGATACAGTTACATTTTCCGCCTGCAAATTAAGGCTTCCAACATATGCGTTATCCGCTGATTGTTGCCGTCATTTTCTAAAAACGAGTAATGTTATTGCTGCCATGAGAAAACCAATCTATAAAGCTAAGAGATCAAAAGTTTCGAATCCGTCACTAGGGTCTGAAAATGGCTTATTTATTAATGGTCCTTCTGTCGGTCTGTCTGGCGTCATGGCTGACGTATATAATGGTGTTATTGCGAACAGGCCTAATATTGTTGATAACAGTGATGCAATTGCTGATCTTCGGCGTAAACTAGACTGTCTTACACCTCTGATTTGCCCACTCAACCCTACAACGGACTTATCAGTGGATAACCTAATGAAGTGTGAAACATTGGTGAACTTTGTGGCCACTGAAGCCAGCAATCGATTGACTTCGTCGCACAACTCCACTGTCCTCAATGTCCCCGATAGTTTCCCATTAAGACGCGTTAAAAACGATCACCTCCAAGCCTGCGGTTTGCATGAATCTGGTTGCACAGTCCGGCGTCTTAGGAAGAAGACCAGTAAATACCCCTGTTCAATATTATTCCAGTTCAGCTCACTCCTTGATGCCAGACACTTTTGTGGTTCACAGAAACCTGTAAGACTCTTAAGAAGCTGTGAGAATGTTAGGGTACTTCCAGATCTTACCCCATGTCAAAGACGGACACGTGTTTCGAAACCTTATGAAGTCCCTCTGGAAACTTCATCAGAACCAATGGCAACCCGAAACATACTGGCGCCCGGGGGTCAGCTCCTTACACCAGATGACACCGTAAGTGTAGATCAAAAAAGGCTGACTGAGCATATCGTTGCAAGTACATCAGTTGCTACTGTTTCACCATCCAACATGGTAGCAAACACCGAAACTGAAGGTCAAATCTCCGCCAGTTATGCAGGTTTATTCTCGGATGATGTCGGTATGGATGGCAACGGTAATGGTACGTCCGATATGCACCTGGTTCCCCTGAGTTTATCGACGAAACCTGCATCCTCCAGGTGCAGTTACGCTGTTAAGCCTTTAGTGCCCTTAAATACCATGTTGACCTCTGGGTGTATTGACAATGCACAGTCACAGGGTGCCATGTTTCGAAAATCTAAACCTAAAGGTCCTAGTTCGAGTAAACCACCAAAGCCAATGGCACAGAAACGTTTTAGCCAGCCCCGAAGTAACTATATTCAGACTGTTAAGCCTAATGGTTATAACGCCATTCGAAGAGTGACCCCGTTTCCTTACGCAGACACATTCACGACGTCCACCTACATGACACCAAGTACTATGGCACCCTCACTAACCAACAGAAAGGTAGGATTCATACACCAAGGTGGTAAAAAGAAAGGGAACATGCGTAAGAATGTTCAGAACACAAATGCCTCCCGGTCATGAAGACAAGGGCTATAGGAGAAACGATAGGTTTTTCTCCTCACACCCATCTACACAACATTCATATCCAATGTATGCTCGCCCCAGTACAACGATATCACCTCCTAATTGGAGGCCTGCTGTTCAGATGCAGCCTGATACTGGCTCCCAACATATTGCACCCCGCCCCTTTCCATGCGGAAGTGAAACCACAGATTTACTTGGCTCATTTCCGCAGACACCCATACCCAGGGCTCATTCTGAAACCCAAATTTTCGCGGACTTCAAAAATTATTAGCGCCTTTTGCTGTTCAGATGATGACGCTGTCGAATCAGCTACTGTCAATCCTAATCACAACCGCTACAGTGGCGGGGAAGACGTTACGCCAACCTGTCATCCTCCCGGCTCATATACAGTGGGTCAACACCTAACACAATAAAGGATATATAGTAGTAACCCGTAGTATCTTACTCCCCTATTATGTCCCCGAAATTAAATTCTACCCCATTTTCCTCACCACTACAGTTCCAACTAACCTGCGAGAAAATGCTTTCCGAAAACAGGTTTAGGTACTACTGCTTATCCAATTCTTTAACCTTCTGTCTGATTAACGCCCGTTCCATACGCAACAAAATAAGTGAGATCACTATGTTGTCGACTATGTCTAACCCCTGCCTAATATTTATCACTGAAGCTTGGTGTACTCCAGACACTCCTGATAGTGATGTCTCTGTCGACAATTATACTCTGTTTAGGGGAGATAGATATAATGGTAGAGGTGGTGGTTGCATCATCTATATCAGGTCCGACATTGCTGCGACAAATTGTATTACTTCAGAACTCAATTCGCTCAGTGACTCAGTGTGGGTTGTGGCGAAGTTTACTAATGCTATAACTATCCTCTTGGGGTGTATCTACCGTCCCCCTTGCTCTACTGTAGATTATGATGACAGGCTTGCAGAAGTGTTCACCCATGTAACAACACTGCCCTACTCCATGAAACTTATATGCGGTGACTTTAATATGCCTGACATCAAGTGGCAGACACTTACTTCTCCTAGGCGGTTTGATAATTTTATTAATGTGTTGGATTCTGGAGGATGGCGCCAACATGTAGTGCAACCAACTAGACATAATAGCATACTTGACCTAGTTTTCACGAATGGATTATTGCCTTTCACTCTTCAAGTTGGTCCAGAATTCCCGGGCAGCGATCACAGAGTAGTGTTTGGTGACTTCCGACTATCTCCCAGAAATACGTTGGCTCCCAGGTCAAAAACAACCACAGTTAGACGATATAAAAATACCATCTGGGAAGAGATACAATACATGTTGCGATGCTTGGACTGGGGTTCTTATTTCACCAGTAGCTCAACCCATGAACTAAGTGACATCTTCTACAGTTCCATGAATGTAATTCACAATCATATTGCTCCGGAGGTATCAGTATTAATTAGAAAGCCGAAAGTGAATTTCATCCCTGAAAAGTACGTATCAGCATGCGCAGACATGCCAGAAATTTCTATCGATCTAATGACTTTTCATCCCTTGTCTCATTAAAAATTGCTCATGAGAACTTCAAATCAAATAAGTTACTGAAAGCAATCAAGCAAGAAACTAGCTGCAACGCACAAACAGGCAATGCTCAATCATTAGTGAGAATTCTAAAATCCCGTGCAAACTTATCTAGAGTTATTCCCAGTAGTCTGATCATCGATGGGGACATTCTTTATGATGACCCAAGAAAGATCTGTGAGCTGTTTAGTAAACATTATGCAAGCTGCTTCACGCACGAAGATAGTGTACTAAACATACAAATGCCCATTCCACCACTCACTAAGTAATGTTTCCTTTACACAGAGAAAGATAGATGATGCAGTTGCTTCACTAAAGGACTCATATTCTGCCGGACCCGATGGGATCCCGTCTGTTCTCCTTAAGAGGGGTGGTGAAGATATACCACTGATCCTCATGAAGCTATTCTCAATATCCCTTACTGAGGCATGCTACCCTGACCGCTGGAAGCTGTCTTACATATCTCCCACGTATAAATCTGGGCCGACGTCAGAAATTCAGAATTATCGTCCCATAAATATTACATCTGTAGTCTCTCGTATCATGGAGAAGGTGGTTGTGCAAGAAATCAATGATTACGTGGCTGCGCATCAGCTTCTTTCCCCTATGCAGCATGGTTTCTTAAAAGGTCGTTCATGTAGTACTTGCTTACTGGATTATTTTGAGGTCACCTGCAGACGAGATGAAGGTCTTTTCGTAACTGCTCTATTTTTTGACTTCAAAAAAGCATTTGATAAAGTGCCTCATAATCGGTTAATTCTTAAGCTTCAATCATTTGGAATTAGTGACCCTCTATTATCGTGGATAAGCTCATTCCTTAGGCAGCGTACTCAAATAGTAAAGTTCAGTCAAACCTATTCCTCCCCACAGCCTATTCTGAGTGGCGTCATTCAAGGTAGTGTGTTGGGGCCCTTACTTTTCCTCCTTTACATAAATGATATTTCTGACATGATAAAATATGGTAAACCCTACCTGTTTGCTGACGACTTAAAAATCGTGTATAGCTTTCCCCACTCATCGCTAAGTGAGGGTTTTAATAGAATCCAGGAAGACCTGACGAATTTGTTCGCTTGGAGTGAAACATGGCAACTTCCACTTAACTCTAGTAAATGCGGAATTCTCTGTTTCAATAACTCTTATCCAAACGTCAGTTTACACCTTGGCGATTCTATGCTGCAATCTTACAACTCAGTATGTGATTTAGGTATTAGGTATTCTCGGAACTTAACGTTTACGGAATATGCCCAGTCACTTGCCTCCAAGTGTAGGCGCTCAGTTGGCCTTTTGCTTAAACACGTACATACCAATGAGGCTAGACTGCTTTTATTCAAGGTAATGATCCGCCCAGTACTTGAATATGGCACAATCATCTTCAGCAATATGTATGCTTCGGATAGGATACTAATTGAGAATGTTCAAAGAAAGTTTACCCGCTGTGTACTGGGCCGTCACGAAGAACTTGATTATGAGGGAAGGTGTAAGAAATTAAAAATTGACCCACTTTGGCTAAGACGCCTTAAGCTTAACCTTAGATTATTTTTCCGCCTTTTGCATGGCATTACTCACGCCTGTTGCGCTCCTACTTTTAAGCCTATGTCCCCATATAGTCTACGCAATCGTGAATGCACTGTACCTGTAGAAAAGCACCGCCTTAAACTTAGGTCACGATCCTTTATGTTACAGTACAGCAAGTTATGGAATAAGCTTCCACATTTTATTCGCTCTTGCATGTCTGCATTTCAGTTTCGACGTCTACTCAACGAATTCTTCCTTTCCACGGATATCCATAAATTTCTTGACATTCATATTATATCCACAAATACGAAGCATAATGGAGCAATCGGCACATAACAATGGTCAAGCCATTGCGTCCACTGTGAACGTACCCAGACCTCTAAATGTAAGAATCGGTTTTATTAAAACCCTGAGGTTCCTTTAATGCGGATAGCCTCACGATTGCATACCAGGGTGTGAATACCGGCTCCTCTCCGTATAATGAACTTAAAGAATACTGTTTATTTCTGAAAGCCTCTACGGTACACCCCTTCTCTCAAAAAACGACTTAATAACCCCATAATGGAAGGACTATGTGGTTGACTTAAGTTATGGAATAGACTTCCACATTTTATTCGCTCTTGCATGTCTGCACTTCAGTTTCGACGTCTACTCAACGAATTCTTCCTTTCCACGGATATCCATAAATTTCTTGACATTCATATTATATCCACAAATACGAAGCATAATGGAGCAACCGGCACATAACAATGGTCAAGCCATTGCGTCCACTGTGAACGTACCCAGACCTCTAAATGTAAGAATCGGTTTTATTAAAACCCTGAGGTTCCTTTAATGCGGATAGCCTCACGATTGCATACCAGGGTGTGAATACCGGCTCCTCTCCGTATAATGAACTTAAAGAATACTGTTTATTTCTGAAAGCCTCTACGGTACACCCCTTCTCTCAAAAAACGACTTAATAACCCCATAATGGAAGGACTATGTGGTTGACTTAAGTTATGGAATAGACTTCCACATTTTATTCGCTCTTGCATGTCTGCACTTCAGTTTCGACGTCTACTCAACGAATTCTTCCTTTCCACGGATATCCATAAATTTCTTGACATTCATATTATATCCACAAATACGAAGCATAATGGAGCAACCGGCACATAACAATGGTCAAGCCATTGCGTCCACTGTGAACGTACCCAGACCTCTAAATGTAAGAATCGGTTTTATTAAAACCCTGAGGTTCCTTTAATGCGGATAGCCTCACGATTGCATACCAGGGTGTGAATACCGGCTCCTCTCCGTATAATGAACTTAAAGAATACTGTTTATTTCTGAAAGCCTCTACGGTACACCCCTTCTCTCAAAAAACGACTTAATAACCCCATAATGGAAGGACTATGTGGTTGACTTAACATATAAACATGAAAATGTACATCAAGTCCGAATAAATCAAAAAAAGGATAGGGGCTTTTCTCTTCTCCAAATTTGATAGCATAGTAGTCTGTATTTCTATATCTGCTCGTGCCTCTCCTTTCTTTCCTCATTAGCAGAAACAGCTGCAAGTCGACATTAGATGTTCAAGTTCAGTCTGAACGTGAGCACTTTATAGGAATAACACCTGTTCATTGACGCCAATAATTATTGGAATGCTCCCACTCTTTCGCAAATTCTGGACCATCTTCAAGATTAACTCACCTACCGGTCATGATTTTTCTTGCGACGAACCGTCTGACCATTCCCAATAGTATTAGTAGGAGAGGCATTCTGAACAGGTGATTAAACCAGAGACCAATTCAAATATTGGCTCAGGACGTCACTTACCTTCAATGGCTCAACACTAGACATTTTCTAGTACTCTGTACCAAGAGACCTTTTCATATGGAACTTACTACGCATCAAGTACTCTTCTCGAATGATGTCGCTTATGCTAAAACAAAGGATGCTCGACGTCTATGGATTATTGACTGTTTCAACACCTATTTTCATCCAATACAACGAGTATTCCCACCAGAATTAGTCTAAATTACCTTTAAAAGTAACATGGTGTCCTGGATATGCATTGATATAGCCATACACGTTGGTTATATAACTGTGGATACTTTATTGATACTCTAGATTGTATAAATGAGTCCTTTGTGGTCAGCAAACTAAAAACTGAAGACCATTCCAAGTGATAAACCATTATATTACTAATCAGCAAACTATGCGAATGGACTAGCAAAGTCGGCTGGTTACAACGCAAACTTTGGACACTGCACGCTTTTGATATTGATAATGGAACCTGTCTATGTGATGGGAGATGGCAATCCATATCCGTCTCATGAATTTCAGTAAATTTCAATAAGATTATGCACACTAATGACTTGATGTGTAAATTATTTGATGCTAGATACTTTCAAAAGTTATGAGTTTGGCGGTGCTTGTTAACTGGTATCCCTCATGCTAAACCTGTCAAATGAAGACAACATTTACTATTATCTAAACTTCAACACTCTATGCACGCTGTAAAGTAATATTTCTTGGTTCATTTCATAACTAGCAGGACCTTCGGCAGTTTTTAATTGAGTTCGATGATATTCCATCAGTACCACTCAGGGCTCAAGTATTGTAAATGTTTTGAGATGTATCAACGTGATGAAGCCTGTAAACTGGCTTCTCTCATGTTAAAATCCTTTTTTTAAGGCGAGAATAAAACATTTATTTAAGTACCAATTTAAGTCGAATATCAGGGAGTATTGTTGACTCAGCAGAAGCGGATCTAACCTCTACCTCTCTTCATTTACCTGGACGAATCTCTTCCCAAGCGTCTACCAATATGTAGTGTAAAGATCCTATCTGGACAACAAATCAAAATTTCGAGCCACTTGAGAAACACAGGACTCTCGCGACTTTGGAGTGACTCAGTCAGAAACTCAAATGTGCATGATGTCCCAGGTGCACACTGGCCCCCACAACCGTTTCCGGGAGGCAGGAATCAACCATCTAGAGTAGAAGCTTACCTCAGGCTGAGTTAGGCTGGGTCAAAAGCGGGATAATGAATCCACATGGATTGGCTCTCTGCGGGTGTTTGAGTGGCTCCATTTGGCCTGTGGGTCAACAGGAGTTGCACGACAACTGAGTCAAGAACAGAGAGATCGTTGTTACAAGTTTTCACGCCAAGAATATGGCGTTTGGGGCGGCCGGTTGCAAACTCAGGATCGTCAACGGGAACTTCCAGGCTAGATTACCGTAAGGGTTCGACAAGTCTAATCCACCTCGTAGTCTTGGACTGACCAAGCGTAGGACTGGCTGTTTAAGGCCACGATAGGCAATGTATAGCAAAATTATTGGAGGAATAATAATAATATATATTTCATACAACAAAGGGGCTTTGAACAAACCCTTGTCAAGGGGACGCGCAACCCAAACAGGGTCTCCCCATGTATCACCAGCAGGGGCTTGATGGCATACTACACACGATTCTGTGGTAAAAATTGAAGCTTTCTGTCATACAGCGATGAGAGCCAGGGATAAAAATCTTGGAGAGGGCTGCAGCGATCCACTTTCCCTGAAGCAGATCGGCCGGTTGACGACATATCTGGGGAATTTAAGAGTAGTGCAGCGGTTGATAGGATCATCAGTAGTGCCGGTCTGGACCACCTTCGAAGTTGATGCGCAGATCGAGTGGAATCTTTCGAGGATATTTCCTGTCTGACTAGGATCAAATGCAGCTGACCCAAACCCCGCAGAACAAATCCGAAGGATCTTTAGATCCGAAGGCCTTTAAAGCAGGCGGGCCACGGTGGACCGGTTCAGCACGCCGCCGGAATGGTTCAGGCTGAAGAGTTTACAAAGGAGCTTGAAGCGCTCGCTCCAACTTCGTGCAAGTTGAACATATGGTTTTCGAGCCCATTCGTACGTGAGGCAAATCTTCTGATAAAAAGGCGGCTCAACATTTGTGGGTATTAGGCTCTCAGGTACTTTACAGCCCGCGGAGACAAAGCATCCAATGATAGTAACGTCAAGGTGCCACAACACAAATTAACAAAAATCACATAGGTCCGGGGTGGTCATTGAACACATGGTTTTATCGTGTCCTCTGAGCTGCGTCGTTTACCCGTGAGGCTTTTATCGTCCTTCCAAACGACATCTTCAGCACTAACTTCAGTATGAAGTGAGCTGTCAATGTCTCTCCGTGAGTGATTTAGTAGCCTGCCTTGGCGAAGTGGCCTGTGATTGGTTGTTTCACTCGATTGTTGTGTCATTGACTGCTTGACCTCTGACCTTTCAGCCATTTACCAATTTTTTCATTGGTTGATAGATTGGGTCTGTGTCTAAACGCCTGTTGATTTGCTGACTGATTTGAATGCAAGCCTCCAGAAATTATTTGATATTCTTTTTGCGTTCTCTGTCAATCCAAAATTTCTACATTGTCAAAATTGAATTCATGTACATAATTATTCACGTGGATTGAAATGAGCGATGAAATGTCGTGACGTTTAGTAGGGGATTGGTGTTGATGTAGACGACGAAGGTGGAGAGGGTGACCACTTTGTCCAATGTAGTGTTGACTACAGTTATTGTGGTTGATTTTCCAAATGATGTTCGGTTTGTCTTCTTTGGTTGTTGCATCCTTCGGTCTGCATACTAGTGTTTGGAGGGAATTTGTTGGTTTGTGGGCCACACCAATTCCAAGTGGTCTCAGTTATCTTGTCGTGATTTCTGATATATTCTTTATGTATGGCCGGATGATGCGTTTGTTGATTTCTGTCGATGACTTTGTAGTTGATGATGCACGGGATAGGCATCTTCTGATAAAGTTTCACGGGTAGCCGTTCTTCTTTAGGATAGACATCAAGTAATTTTATTCGTTGCTCCGTGAAGTTGTTGTGCTTCAGTGTGTTCTCGCTCTTTTGAATAGAGTGTGCACGCAACAAATTTTGTGAGTTGTTGGGTTGTTGCTATTGTAGTTGAGGACTTGGTCAGTGTGTGTTGGCTTTCTGTACACTTGGGTTTCCAACTTCCCCGAATTCATCCTATTGATCAAAACATGTAGGAATGGTAGTTGGTTGTTTGACTCCCTCTCCATTGTGAATTTGATGTCACTGAAAACGTTACTGGCCAAACTGTGGGTGTTTTCTATATCATCTTTTTTAATGATGTGTTGTTCATATAGCGAATTCAAATTTTTGGGTGTGATCACAGGTAGGCTGATGGCTTCCAGTCTCAGCATCAACGCTTCTGCAATTGGTCAATACACGGTTCTATGGAAGGTCAAAAATACACAAACCAGACATCCCTCTACGACCGACTGTCTCACTTCCGGGAACTTCAACATACATGTCAAGAGTACTTTCGAGAAAATTGAAAAGCCTTGTTCCATCTTGCGGACATTCCATGAAGTCACCAACTGAATTCTTGGGAAAAATCAAAAACATGAGCACAGGAAACGACGAATCGGTGGTATTCTCCGGTGTCACATCACCATTCACATCCATCGAACCCCACCTGACCAAGGAAACCATGTCCCTTCTGCTCAATGAAGACACGAGCCTTAAGGGGCGCACAAAACTTAGAAAGTCTGATGGAACCCATCGACCCTTGTCTGACAACATACTTCCAATTCAACTGCAAGATATGCAAACGGATGAAAGGAACTCTAATCGGATTACCAATATCTCCGATATTTAGTCTCGTCAAACCCCAGTCTATTGCTCTTGAAGAAGTATGTGCTGCCAAATGTTTTTTGTGGCCGAAACGGTTCACAGTGGTCTTGGAGGCTGTTTTCTGCCCTGTTGTTCATCTGGTTTCAGCTTTCTCTCATGGAATTGTAGAACAACTCCAACTTAAATGGATAAAGTGCATTTAAACTTAGAGCGCTGTGTCTCAGTTAATGCATTTAGCCAGTTTATCACCGGGGCTCCTTCAGTTGGTTAGGGAATATCTAAATAATGAAAACTGCGCATAATAGCATGCCCTGCACTGCTGGAAATTTAAGTCTGCCTTCTTGGTTCACTTCAAAGGCAAGTATCATTATGGAGATGTCTACCTTGGGAAAATTTGAAACAGACCAATCCACCACATTTTCGATCCATAATTGAACATCCTGCCATACAACCGAAATCCCCGGCTGCCCGAGCAGCATTCAGTACAACTCCACCTACTAGATTTGCATGAAATAAAGATAACTCTTGCTATGTTCCTCGAAAGGCTGTCAAAGCGCCGCGCCACTGTGGCAGTCCTCGCGGTAACCCAAGGAGAATAGCCCACCAAAGGGTGAAAAGCCATGTGCGTTCACACTTCTTCCTGAGAGTCTGCAGCCACTAGAACGCACTGCCTGATGAGATTGCTGCTACTCCATCTGTTAACATTTTAAAGAAGTGTTTGGACACCTATGCAGCAACGCATGGTTTGCGCTCGTACAGCTGGGATGAGGACTAGATTCCCACAACCAACTGATTCCGCACAGTCCGGCACAGCCAACCCGTCAGCAGATCTTTTGCGCCCCCACTATCATCGCGGACCTGACCTTACAGTCCATTGTAAGCACATCCAGTCACTATCTCCTACCGATACCACCACTACCTTAGTGTAGAAGGTGTCATGCCACGACCAGTAAATTCACACACTCATCCCATTATATCCCATTGACAAGTTTACAAGAATCAAGACTGTTTTAAATAAATAAATGTTTTATCCTCACTTTAAAAAGAGTTTAACGTAAGAGAAGCCGGTTTACAGGCTTCACCACGTTGATACATCTCAAAATATCTACAAGACATGAGCCCTAAGTGGTACAGACGGAATATCATTAAACTCAATTGAAAAATGAGGTTGTTCATGAGGTTGTCCAACCGTACCTCCCATTTCTCACCATCACTAATGGATATATCTTCAGGTGTAGCCCCTCAATAAAGCACTACTAAAATGCAGTGAATGGCATGTTTTAATCAGAAGATACGTGTGAAACCCAGGACTATGTATTCAACAGTGGCCATGACACCGTGTACATAAGTTAAAATGTGCGTGTAATTAACGTCCTTGTTCCTTGGCTCCCCTCTTCGTTTTCTACATTCTTATCGTAAATAGAATCTTGGAAACCCGGCAATTTGATTGGAATTACAGTATTTCATCGGCAATATTCCTAAATATCACTGCACCCGTCGTCAAGCAACTCCTCCACAATCGTGCAACCTGCGATGAATCTCTTTATTTATGGTGCCATGTGAAGAAGCTTCCACGAAGACTCTTGACATTTATTCATACGGCGTTTCACTGACTGGCGACAATTCGTCCACTGCAGCTGTAAGCAGTATGCTCAGATGCAAAGAAATACTTACAACCTCATCTCAAGCGCGGATTTTTTTGACTCGACGTCGAACTTCAAAGAAATTTGACCAATAAACACCGAGCTGTCGCGCGCGATGCATAACATTATGGCGGCTAAGGTGGACATATGTCCAGGTTAGCATGAGAAAACAAAAGGAGTTCGTTCCACCTGGAGGAATGTCTTGACCTTCCAGCGATCCAAAGGTTGTATGTCCTTTGAAAAACACATTAAACCCCTTGATGTGTATGATTCATCAAATTAAATCACCTGAGTAATTTGGCAAGCATTACATTTTTTGAGAAAGAACTTGCTGAGTTACTTCCCCTTCTCTCTGACTGACGCTTTTACATATTCATCAAGCATGACTTTCATTCCTGCGAGACAAACTAAAAGCGTAACAAAAACGCAGCATTTCAATTCACCGGCATTATTTGCCCGTAATGTAAAATTTTCTTTCTTTTAGACTGGGGATTTCCACTGCCTGGTATGAAAACAAGACAGTAAAAAAATATTAAAAAAAGATGTCGTCGAAGGTTTTCCACCAGCAATTGTTATAACAATATAACGGCGATTACATTGAAGACTGAATGTGACGGAAGGAAAGAATATGTGGGAGAAAACGGTATATGTTGGCCTGCCTTCAGACAACTGTCACACGCTCCTCTCCACTTGACCAACGAGTTTAACAGTAAGTCCTAAACGGGTATGCAGAACTGGGACAAATGCCTACTGGTGAATCACCTCCGAAGAGAATCGAGGGCTAAGGCAGTTTGACAGTTACAACACCAGAGAACTACTGACACAAAGCAGATTGGTCGGTTCAAAGGTTCAATAATCCCACCACTCAACTACTGAAGAGCATGTTGACGAACATGCATCAGTACAGTGTGTGCAAGAACAGGTGTCACAAAAGCCCGGTTCACATAGACTGAGTAATCCAAGTGGGAGTTTTTATTGTGGAAAAATCCCACAACTGAGAGACTAGTGGTTCACATCCCCACTCGAAGCGCACACCAAGTCGAGATAAATCTCAAGACAAAGAGAATGAATCAGCACTAAAATACAGGAAGCCGTCAATTAAAGGCAGATTACCGTTCAGTAACGCGAAACTAGAGCAATCAGCACCGTTGTCAGTTCGCCGCCTGGGAATTGCGGTAACTGATATAACTGCTCAATCTGCCAAGTGCTGTGTAGTGCTGGGCGCGCCATTTCCAGGGTCGACATTTCCTAGTATTGCCTAACTTTACAGAATGCAGCATCAGCATATTGTTGCTGGCCGTCACAGTGAAACATCTTCGTGCTGCCACCCTCCAGTCCAGCATGTAGCAGGACTCCGCTTTCACTGTGTAGCAACTTACGTCCTAGTGAGGACAGCTTTTCATCTATTCGCTATCCAAAAGACGTTTCTGGTGTGGTGTGAACCCGGAAAAATCATGTTCGACCAGCACCACTGAGATTATTTGTGGCGTCACATTAAAGTGCTATTTGGGGGATCCTATCGAACCACTGCAAGCGAAGTGGAACGGTATTGATGAATGCCCCAGATAATATTCTTATTGATGTCAATGGTGGATTTTAATGCCACAAGTCTTAACCTACGGCTGAACAGCTGAAGCACTAACGGGAGCTTGGTCCATGAAAGGTCTGAATGGAGAGGGCCTCCCTGGAAGTTGCTGATACGTTGAAGCAGTGTGCCAGTACCCTATAATGTCCAATCCATTACGTGTTTCGACACTCTTTAGATAAAAAATGCTCTCACTTGAGTGGGAACGTGCCATTTTCTCTCTCATCTCCTCAGGAGCACACAGGTAGCACACAGCGTGCCATCAACCTCTACAGCACTTCCAACAGTCTCATTGAGGGCAGTGGAAACCTTGATAAATAACCATGTTGGAGGGTACTAGGACAAATAAAGGGGCATTAGATGACGCTCATTATGGTCTCCAGAAAGGGCAGATCCTGCTCCTTGAGCCTCCTGGCAGCCCGTGACAGCTGTAGGGTGTGCAGAGACTTTGAAGTTATCACTCATGTGGTCTTCCTGGATTTTGTCAAGGCCTCCAATAGTTTCACACGTCGTTCTCATACGCAAAATGCCAAGGTCTGGTATTACAGGCAGATGCTATCGCGGTTGCTGAACCAATTAGATGGCATAGGGTTCTGCACAAACTGCACCTCCGGAAAAATATGGGGCGCGGAGTTAACCTGGATAAATGACGGACCATATTTCTCTGTGCTCCTAACCCACAAAAGTTGTCCCACCGTCTCTATCGCACGTGGCCTTCTCGCATAATCACGGAGAAAGACTAATGCTTACCAAGAAGCTACATAATGGCTCTAAACATCCAGCACGCAAGTGGGCCTACGCATTACTACACTTAGTGCAAAAACAAGTAGATTTTCACACTCCAGAAAGTTCTCTGAAGCTTAACAAAATTTAGACACAGCCTCCTTCGGAAGTCAACAACATCGCTGCGTCATCAACTCCGAACGGAAACAAGCCTCCTAGAGAAGGTACAAGGGTGAGCCGTGGAGCATTTTGTAGTGATGCGGCCAAAAACCAGTGAGAATTAATTGAAGGACCTGGGAACTCGCTCTTCTGGTTACTCAGGGTTACGTGGGGACTCGATATAAGTCCACAAGATCCCGAGTGATCCAAGTCACTTGGACGGTCACCACGGCAATCCTCGTGAAGACCCAAGAGGATCGCCCACCAACAAGCAAGAATCTTCGTGTTCCTGCTCCTTCTCTCTCTTCGAGTTTGTGGCCACCGGAACACATCACCAACCAAGACTGCAACGGCTCTGCCCGTTGATAGATAGCTACTCGGCAACACATGGTTTGTGCTCATTTGGCTGAGATAGCGACTAGGAAGAAACAACCAACTGATACCGCATCTTACCAATATGGATGCTCCCATGCCAATTTCCGTGTACTGCTATTATTATCACGAAATCGACTCAAACTAGAGACTTGCTATTTAGACCTCCACAGTTACAATATCCTGCTAGTGTCGCAATCATTTATATTCCTATTATTCTTACTGCTACCTCTCCTGCCTTTTTTCCACTCTCTGACTTCACCTCTTCCGTTTTGCCTTCGTTGGGCACCGTTTTATTGTTCCAACGTTATTTTTACTACTAGCCCAACAACTATGTGGTTACACGACGGCAAAGGAAACTGTCACATAATTCCCTTACGAAGTCAACTAACACCCGACTGCCCGTCGGGTGTGCTAGCGTATGCCAGGAGAGTGGGTAGACCCAATGCATCGGAATCCATCAGGTACCCGGAACCGTCCCTTAAGATCCATAAGTGGCTGCGAAGGAAAAAATCTGGCTAAACCCCATCGTCATGTGATAATAGAGAGCTAACAGCAGGCTTGAGTCAAAACTTTCGTCCTAAGAGTGTGTTATTTGCTGGATAGACCACCACAGAATGCAGTCACGGACCTTAAATGGACTCATTCGAAGGGTTGGACGGTCACATTAGTCACTATGGCTTACCAGTGAGACACTCAATGCGTTACACATCTCACCAGTTCATTGCTGCTTTTTCCCCGGTTGCAACCTACATTCTTCCTCCCTTTGAAACACCTGCATCAGCTGCTCACTCTTCTGTAGTAACATGGTATATACTCCCTGCTTTTGTTCCCCAGAGTGTTCCTAGGAATTTTTCCCGATATCCTGCTGTTCCCGTTCAGACCCCTACACCAACAAGAGTAACAGAGGATGACTAGTTTTCCCAACACTCTGTAGCTTCCTAACCAGTTCAATTTACAAGTTGCAAATACCAGATTACAAAGCATTTATGATACTTTTGACAGCGAGTGAGGGGTCTGAAGAACGTTATACTTTGTTCATCTTCAACCCAGAGGCAATACTGAGGTTGTCTTTCACCGAAAAACAGCCGTCAGCCATATCGTAACAGTAAATCATCTGGATGCCAGAAGTGCTGCCCATAGCGACGCAACTACCCTCTCAGCTCGGAAATACTTCCTGCTGACAGTTCATGGTCGTCCGGATAGCCCAAGTTCTGCAGAATTTGGCTCTCTTCGGGGATAATTCACCGATAAACATAGTTCTTGGCCTATACATACGCACTTAGAGATTTCGGTTGAAGTTGCTGATAAATTGAGAGAAACCGAATACCAGGTCCCTCGTAGCAAGCCACCCACGTTACACCTTATTCTCCTCATTTATATTATTTGAATGAAACATTACTTAACTGTGATGGTACAAGAGACTGGGTCACAAGCCTCAAATCGTGTAATGAGGTCTGCAGATGTATGGAACCTAGTTTTTGCGGAAAAGATGGGCGCAGCAATACCTCCACCGTCTAGGACCCCTAATGCACTGTCGCGCCAGATACAGCACTTATCGAATCTGGTACAGTCACGTCGCCTGGGTGACTGTAACACATCCCCAAACATCCCATTGGTAAAAAGTAAAGCAAAGGGAAACGCGCACCTCTTCCAATAAATTTAATGACACACGCTATGCTCTACCACACCACACAGAAGGCAAACTATTCAGTCGTCAACAACAGAAAACCTCTGACGGCTGCGGTGCTTCCAAGGAATCGGTGTCAGAAGCTCAAAACCCTTTGAATCTAACACATGTCTAAAATGGGTACGGTATAACTGTGATAATGGTGTGTCGGGTCCGTACTACAGCCTAATGAGGGAGCACCTATGTAAGCGAACGTGGCATATGCATCTGAAATTACCTGCCGTCATCACCGGCAAACTGGGGAACCTGATGCAGCCAGGTATATTACAATGCCCGGGCTCCCATGACCCACCCTTAGAAACTGGGCAAGCTCCACAAGCTTCCAAGTTTATTGCCCCCTAGAGATAAGAAGGACCGTCTCCCACCCCAAGCCAGGCACCAACAAAGTCCTCACTCACATCGATGTAGCCCAGACGATCCAGCGGAACTGAACAGCCTTAAAAAATAGTTTGAGTTGAGAACTCATAGATGGAAGTGAATTGGGCAAACGGTAGTTCAAAAGCACTGGCTACCAACCCCAATACCCTGCTGCCACGAAAAAACAGAACGGACTCCATCATTCTGCTCAACGTCCCCAAACCAGCAGACTCACTATTAAAAAAATAGCAGTCTGACAAAGGGAAATGGGACGACTACCACAGGCAGTTAGGAATCGAAACCGTCGCACCCAAGTTAAGCCGTCTCTTCCGAGGAGGTACAGCACCTTGGACACGCCGTCACCTCTCAGTGTACCATCAACGACAGCGAAACAGTCGGAGAACATACTGCTGCTGTCCTGCCAATCAGAAATCACGGGCTCCTGCCACATAAGGGTGAAACCAGACGAAACTTGGGTCACCAGAGAGGCAGAGAGAAAGTCCTCACCTAGCGATCTGCACAAAGCTGCGACCGTGGAGGCACGTGAAATGCCCGGACAAGTGGATGGGTCCACAAAGTGTGGTAATCTCCTCTATGATGTCGAGCGGTGGAGGTGGCTAACGGCAAAATAGGACTTGAAAAATTGCCTGTCGAAAGCCTACGTAGGTTGCCAAGACCTACTCACGCGTAGACCACTTCCTCACCAAGATTTCTAAATGTACACTGTGACTGCAAAGTATCACTACCAGAAGCTCTCACAGCATGGTACTGTGTAGAAGATCAAGTAGGAGTTCCCACGAGTTGCTGCGAAAGTACACGCTGGTCTGCCGGATTGGAAGATCGGAGGCAACTTCCAGGAGTACTACGAACAGCACTGGCCACAAAAGAGCTATTCAGGAAAATACCAGTAAAAGCAAGAGTGGATAATACCATCACACCGTCACCGGGACGTCAAGAGGGATCAAGCAACGCAGGCCTGCCAGTCCAGCAGGGACTGACAACCAGAATCAGATGCAACAGCACACCAGCCCACAAACAAGTCCCCATGTCGCGCCAAGCCCGGAACTTATCCTCTTGACATGCTTCTACAGCGATGTAGGAGGTCGCGGAAGCGAACCACCGGAGCTAAGAAGAATGTGCCATAACCTCCAAGGAGACGTCATTCTCGTAATGTGGATATGGGTGCCATCAGACATTGTGGATGAAGAAATATCCTTGCCCAACATGGCATTGTTCTGAGAGGATGGTCAGTTCAAAGAAGATGGAAGAGCTGCCATGCACATTGGCACTCACCTAAAAGTCAAGGAAGTGACTGATGGTGTGTTCAGCTTACTATTATACTCCTTATGGTGCTGTTTCCTCGAAAACCAAACTAAGTACCAATTAGGAGAGGTGTATAGGTCTTTTCTATGCGCGACACAGCATAGGGTACAATTGTTCAGCACCATTTCGACAGCCACCTCGGCAACCTGTGACCATGTGGCTCTCGCCGGAGACTTTAACACGCTGGCACTCAACCCGGGATGGGGAGTGAGATGTGGACACAAGTCTTCGAAACATGATCATGGCAACAGGATTGATAGAGAAGGTTGAGGAAAACACCAGATATAAAAGGATCACCACTTGTCTACGACCTAACAGACGATGATCTTTAGGTGGACGATATGCGTGCCCACCCACCCAGGTAAAAGTGCCCACGCCATGGTGAGATTCTCTCTGATAACCAAGGAGAAACTACTAATACATGAGCCAGACTTGTTCCACTGTTACCGAAAAGCAAATCACTATCTCATGAAAAATGAAATCATGGAGGCGACACGGTTATGAGGATGGCACTCACTATTGATAGACGAACATTGGACACATATTAAAGTTATTATCTGGAGCTCTGTCAAGTGCTTCGGAATTAACCAGACGGCAACCCCTAAAACAATCCTGTGTAACTCGCCCAGCCTATAGGCAAATGCGGAGGGAAAAGGGGATATGGTATCAGTGGTGCACATCACACGAAGGAACAGACTGTCTTAGCTACAAGGCGTTATGGAACTTGTGTGATATTACAGTTCATAATGACAGGTACATATACGAGAACAACCTGGCTCAATTGTTAGGTTTGAATCCGAAGCGTTCAAGCCGGTTTATGTCACAACGAACACCAAGGAACAAGGATTTAGGCCTGATCACAGGACCGATCGGAGAATCTTTGAACACCGGTGAGGGCAGAACTGTTGAGCAACCTAATTGACAAGCAGCTCAACCCAATAATGCAACCGGTATCAACATCTAGGGGCGTAACGAAGTCACAGGACTGAAATATGAAGCTGATGAGCGCAAAGATTTCGCCAAACCAGGTGTTTGCGAGTCTTTCGGCACTGAGAATAGGGAAATCATCGGGCTGTGACGACATCAAACCGGTGGTCCTACGCAACTGTTCCAAAGTGTTAAGCATGCCCATGTGCAACTTGCTCACGCACTCGTTGGAAGTAAGTCAACTCCCCAAACAATCGAACACTCGCTATTTTTTCACCAACCCTCAGGGGAGGAGACCGAAGAAACCTGTGTAATTAAAGACCAGTTGTATTACTTCCCGTACTATTCAAGTTACTGTAAAGCCTGGGTGTAGGTGTTGTTTGGAGTACTTGGACGGAAACAACATCGTTCTCCCCAGCCAACATGGCTCAAGAACTGGGTGGTCATGTGTCACAAACTTGGCGACTGCTTGGGATGACTGGACCACTAGGTGGGACAACAAGTAACCAGTACTCATTATCTCCTTGGACTTGACCAAAGCTTTTGATGGCGTCCCACACTGCACCGTCCTCGCCGAACTCGCAAAAGTGGGTATCACTGAACCACTCATGGCATGGTTTACAGCATGTCTAGAATACAGAGAATCCTGTGCTGTAGTAAACAGAGTTCTATCAGCTCGAGGGAAAGCGAGAACAGGAGTTTCTTAGGGAGCCATCCTTGGGGGACTCCCACCTTTGCCAGTCATAAACGACCTTCCCACTAAAATCCCCTCATCTATCCTCGCATTTGTCGACGACATCAAAATACGGAGGACAATGGGTGACGAAGAGGATCCTAGGACACTCCACAACGATTTGTTTTGGCCGAGGTCCTGGTCGGCCGCAAGCGGTTGAAGCCTTAACCCAGAGAAATACAAGCTAATGTATTTTCGCACACCAAAGGCGATGAAAATCAGCAACGCTGTGAACCATCACGCTATCACCAAGGCACTCACAGAGAAGGACCTAGGACTGAACACTTTCGACACGCTGGATACTACCGACAGTTATAATGGAATGGCAGCAAAGGCAAACGCCATTATGTACTTTCTAAGAAGGCAGCTTGGATCATTAACCCCAGAACTATTCCTTGTGGTATTTAAAACCTATGTTAGGTCATACTTAGAGGTGTTCAGCATGACAGTCCACCCCTCAATACCAAAGAGAGACGCAAATGCTCTGAAGAAGGTATGAAGAAGAGTGACGAGTTCGGTTGTTGGATTAACAGGTGAAACATATTCGCAACTCCTCAGACAACTCAACTTCCTAATATTAGGCTATCGAAGAAAACGAGGTAACCTAACAACAGCCTACAAAACCATTCTACAAGTGGACCATTCCAATAGATCATGGTTATCGGCCCAAAATCGACAGTCCCTTGGGAACCCTACTAGCACACCCCACCATAGGGCAAGGTTGAGAGTGATATCAAGTTTCTCACACAGATTTTGTGTCTTATGGAAGGCTCAGGCAAAGGAAGTGACGAAATCAGTCAACTCCTTCAAACGACTACTGGATAAGTACGTGAGCACAAATGCCTTACCACGAACATTTGTCAGTAGCAGCTGACGATATGCTCCTCCATCCCTGTGTTTCCCAATCCTAGTATCTGCAACAGGGCGCATTCCTTCTCCGTATTATTGCCAGTAACACTCTTTTTCTCATTCCCCACACCCTATTTCCAGCACTTTTTAGGTAACGCCTGATACTTACTTGAAGGGGCTTACAAAAGCAGAACTTGCAAATGGTTAATTGGTCTTATCAGCAGCTCCGTTGCCACCCCACCCCACCTCAAAAAATCATGCTCTATTTTGCAAATGAAATACCTTTAAATAGATAATCACTACCTTCGAAGAAATAAGCAGGGAAATGCAAAGACTTCCGTTAACATCGAAGGAGTACAGCCAAACAAAAGGAACTGAGTCTCAAGACCTAGAAGCGAGAGCTCAAAATCCACAAGCTTCCTCTTCTCTCACTAATGATGTTGGATGTTATTGAACATCCAACCAACAGCTGATTTAACGACAGCTGCAAATAGCGAGTGGGTGGACCTATCGTATCAGAATCTGCTGACGACTTGGAACCGTTCCACTAGACCTAGAAGGGAGCACGAAAAAGTCAACTGGTTATCGCTAGCTCTTAAAAAGGTATTGGATATTGGGTTTGAATAAAGGTTGAATTTCCAAAGGTTTTAATCACTGACTCTGATCACATATAAAAATGCCTATATAAGTCTCAAAAGATGGCTTATGTATAACTTTATTTTAGCACTAGTGAAAACTGAAATCTTAAAGCGGCATGTATGTACATTGTCGTAATGTCGTTCTTTTCGAAAAAAGTTGCAGGATGTGTGCAGTGATATCGTAAAGGTGGGAAGTGTGTGAAAATTCGTCTCTCTACACTACCGTTCAGTAAAGTTCCAATAGTACTACAAAACCATGAACGATTTAAGCTGCAATAGTATCTGTCAACTGTTGTGTTGCCCTCCATTACCGTCGAAGATCGCAGCTAAGTTGGCTTTCATGCCACCACCTCCTAGCTATAGACTCTCAGAACAAATAGCTGATGGAAAGACCGCATACAGCTTTGCTCTTGCGCCATACTTGAAAGATTCGTTCATACATTTTGTCCCAGAAAATATAGAGTCCATGAAAGCCACCACAAGAAGAGGAAATCAAATTGCGATCCTTTACATGCCCATTAATTCATCGTCAAAACTTACTTTTCTGTTGAGTCATGGAAACGCCGTAGACTTGGGGTTGATGCTGCACTTTATGTACGAGTTGGGGACCAAGTTAAATGTAAATATTATGTGCTATGATTATTCCGGTTATGGTATGTCTTCTGGAAAGCCTTTGGAAAAAAATCTATATGCAGATGCTGAGTGTGCATTTAACGTCTTGCGAACAAAGTACTCCGTGCCTCTGAACCAAATTGTTTTATACGGCCAGAGCATTGGAACTGTTCCGACAATTCACTTAGCCACGCTTCATCGAGTTGCCGCAGTTGTGCTCCACTCACCCTTAATGTCTGGATTAAGGGTGGCGTTTCCGAGATTAAAACGAAACTACTGTTGTGACGTTTTCTCCAAGTGAGTGATATAGTTTGGTTTTTGGCATTCTTTTTATCTTGGCAATGCCAGTGATTTTGTGTCACCCAGTCAACAATTTCGTCAGGCCAAATAGGGCAACGTCGGGTTATGTATATAATGTAGGGCCAGACGTAGTGCATATGGGGCCAAACGTGGGGCTAGATTTCGGGCCATTTTTAAAATACCAGGGCCAGACGAAGGGCTAAAAAGCACTGAACGAGATGTTGGGAAAATGTTCCAAAACCCCGCGCCTGACGTTTTCTGTAGTGAGTGTCCCAACGTCCTATTTGACGGACGAAAATGTTGACTGGGTCAAAACTGTGAAGTTCACTAAGTATAGACATCCATGGATTATTTTTTCTAATGCTTAGCGAAAATCTGCCTAACATTCCGTCCTGTTCCTCTGACTTCTCATCGGATTAATTATACTTGGCAGCCAAAGCTTCGATGTGTTAACCTCTCCAGTTAAACCTGGAAGTAATTGACTGTTAGGTTGGACAGTAGAACAAGCGTATACTTTTGTTTCATAGCGTCTAAGTATGTTACCAGTTTTTGGATAAAGATGGATTACGTATTTTAGAATCAACTGCGACAATGCAGATAGTCGCTCTACTTCTTACTCTAAAAAATTGAAAGCATAGTGATGTAGTTCAAATCTAGTAACTAGTTTCTTATCTATTCTTCGTTACTTTTCTTGTTTAACTTCCAGTGCTAATTAAGATAGTGAAATAAGTACTATAATGATGGATCCTGTCATATGGTCAAGCCAGTTGTCGAAATTCCGCAACTCCATTTTTCTTCACTACAGAATGGCAATTATTTTGTCGTATATGACCTAACTTGACTATCCGATCGTCTATTTAATTGTCATGACTACACACAGTTGAATTCACCAGTGGTACTTTAGTAGTTGGTAACAAAGATAAGAATCCAGTAGGGACTCGTGAAATAAAAGTTATGAATTAATAGATAGAAAGTTGAAAACTGTTCTTATTTCGAAGATAAAAGTATTTTCATCGGATTATGGGATCAAGAGGCAGTCGTTAAGTATTTTTTTTAAAACAAGTGGAAATGTATTTTTGACACTTGGTTTTAGAGACGATGAAGAATCGTGACTAGGGATATTTGATGGTAGCCTGATCTCTTAATACGGGCTAAACTGTTACCGTTATGCGTACGTACATTCTGCTACCATTTTCTTGTTTATAATTCCCACTCTTCATGTGCTGTCAAAAGTTGTGACAATTTTTTTGATAAGTTGTGTCAATAAATCAGTGAGTTTACCACTTACAAAAATTCACGCACTAATGTTGTCTTGCTTTCTACACTTGTTTTCTTGACTGTATTTAAGAGATGTTTTCATAACTGTCTATATAGACTTACTCATGATTACAATATTGTGCAATCGTTCCAATCATAGAAATATCAACAGTTTTATTTTTATTGTTGGACGTGCTGTTCTCAGTTATTTCATTATTAAGTCCCGAAAATTTCTTTAAAGTCTTGGCACGTTATTTTAGCTTAGAATTAACAGTGGTTACGTATTGTAGAGCAATAAAAAATCTGAATTACTTGTCCAAAAGAAGTCGGTAAAATATACTGTGACAAAAATAATGCGGTGATACTCATAACATACGTACAAAGAAAAATGAACGCTGATGTTAGTTCATAAAGTCTTAAGATACTTTATTCTACTTTTCTGATAGTCAGTAAACTATAACTAAAGTTTATGACATTTCATTGTTTGTCATCAGTTCACTTACTAAAGTTCATTTTTTTCCATCCTGATGTCTACTTTGGTTGAATACAATTGTCACCCGTGTCTGGACACAGTCTTGCACGCACGCCGAAAATTATCTCACCTACTTTAGTAATTCATGGGACACGTGATGAAGTAGTGAATGTTAATCATGGTTACCGTATATGCTCTGCTCTGGCAGGCCACCTATTATTGGATCCTCTTTTCATTGATGGAGCTGGGCATAATGATTGTGAACTGTTTCCTCAATATCTTTTGCGCCTAACTAAGTTGGTTACCGTGGAACTACCCCAGTTACTTCTAAATTCCAAATGTTCATGTGTTTCCGATGGGAAAGATACGAGTATCGAACCATCCAAGCTTCTGGCGAAAACAACAGTTAAAGAGGATAGTGAGACGGATCTATCGAACTCCGATTCTATACCAGCTCCTGTGAATTCTTATGAATGTTTAAGCGCAAATGGTAACATGGTTAATGCAGATGAAAAGCTACCAGAGTCACTTTTAAAACCTTCTTGGGATATTCTTTCAAGCTCAAAGCCTAGCAGACTCAATGTGAATGAAGTTTATGAGGTGTCTGCTGATAAAAATGGCCAATTAAATGAACGGAATAGCCCAGCTATTTTATCATCACGCGAGTGTTCTGAGTCTGATAAAACTGGTGCTTCACTTCTTGCTGTTAATAATAACGACTCTGATCACTGTCAGTCAAAAGGCAAGAATGACGGAAAATTAGTATTTGGAGAAAAAACTAGTATTTCTAAATGTTCAGAAATTGCGACAAACTGTTCTGACAATTTAGTCAATGATTTATTTTCAGTCCAACCTAATATCTGTGATCTTACTCTCCCTCCACCTCCCCCACCGCCTAAAGGCAGTGACCTAGATTTTTTCCGATCATCTGAAGTGCTATGGTCGCTGCACAGTCAGAAAAATGGAAAGATGAATACTTTCCCCCGAAAATTGACGTCTAAGCTTTTGGAAACTGAAATCGACCAAAATTACTTACAAATATCAGCAAAGGTATGGACATTACCGCGTGAATTTCCTTCTGAAAAAATTGCGCAGCTTTGCAGTCGCAGACTTCCAGATACAATGCCAAGGGATAATTTTAAACCTGTGTTAACATATGACTATTCAGATCCAGTATTAGCAGAACAATCTTCAAGAAGTCTACCTGAAAATGCACTTCCATTAATTTCAGGTTTTAATAAATCTACAGCACATACATGACACCAGTATGCTACAGTATATTCAACCTCCCATTGCTTCTTAAATCGTATTGCGCCTGTTTCTTTATCTGAACACTTGATACCGGTACTTTGTAACAAAAGTTCTTACATTTCCCTGTATTTCAAGTATATTGTATTGATATTTTTGATTTTTTAGTTATCACATGTCCATTTATTTGTATTGTTTAATTTCCGCCCAAAAACCACCATTTATAGGTTAATTTTATCGTTCGTTGTAAAAAAATTAAACGTATCAAATGTGTATTATGTGATTCTGACCGTTGCCTAAATTATAACTTGTGAATTTTAAATTATCATGAAGTTTACTAATTTCTTATTCGTTTAACAAATGAAGCAGCTGACGATTAGTCATGTGAGTGTTATTTATCATTAGCTGGTTGATGGGATAACTAGTCTTTTCAAAACTAAGAAAATTAGGTCCGAGCAAATAATGTGTTTCTGAATCTCTCAGCTGGAAGTTATGGAGCTTCAAAAGTATGGGAGTACTTATTTTACTATCAAGTTTTTTGGGGATTATTTGATTATAACCTGTTGTTTGTGCAAACGTAAATGAATCAATGCTCCTATGACGTAATTAGCTAAAGCATTTCATTACAGTCATAATGTGATTATTACTCTCATTATAAATGCAACTGTCACCCTATGTAGGATTATTTTGTTGGTTGTCCTGGGATAGAGATTGTACTATATCATTTCATGACAGATCTTGAGAGTTCTTCCAAATAACCACTGTGCTTGTATACTCCTATCTTCAGGAAATCAGGCTAAGTAAAGCTTAGTGTATTTTGATACGTAGTATCTCTAACTGGAGAGTTACAGAGCAGTCCATTTCTCGTGAAACAAATTAAGAGCATTGTGGTCAGAGTATTGGATAAGCTTTTTACAACTAAGATGTGATCTAGTTATATATATTTTTATTTGAACCTTTACATTTTAAAAAATAATACGGCATTTTCAGATATGTTTATTGGTGTTTATATGCAATTAAAGTAAAGCAGAATAACGTGTTTTAGGTCGAATTAGCTCAGCATCCCACATCTACTAATGTTCGTTAGTATTAAATTATGATAAAACAGCGACTAGATGGTGTGTAAAGTATTTGATTATTTGACTGTCAAGCGACCATTCGTTATTTGAATTTCGGTTGCCCTCTAGGTTCATTTGTTTGGATGAAATCAGTAGTTCTTTGGTTCTTTTAATCCTTGATAAATTTTGCACTGGGGTCAGATAATGAATGTAACTTATTGCCTTTTGCAAAAAGGCTGTAGCGGGTAACTGAGTTGCACCGAATCCTGCCTGAGAGATTCTTGTGTTTTATGTTTTGTTGCAAACTTCGCATTGCTGCAGTTGTAAAAGTAAATTCCTAGTATTCTTATGGAAAGTAATGCTATTTCTGCACTGATGATATTTAACATGGCTTGCAGTCTAACTCACGCGATTGTTTCCTTTCTGAACTCCCTTTTTTATTCATTAACATGGGGTTACAATGTTTAACTATAAAATCATATGGATGTCCTTTAGTGTAAAGCTACGGTTCATTGGTTTCAGAAGTTGACTTTCAACCATTGAGCCATAATATTGTGCTCCACTCCACCTACAGAAGTTTGCGAAGCCAGATAATATCAGTAGTCCCAATGCAATAAGTGTGGCTCATCGTCTTTCGCATGGAAACACATATAGTTGCTGAGAGAGTTTAGTTTTTTGACATACACTTTGTCTAAAAACATGAAACTGGAACTTGCTAGGAAGGTCTAGTCCGGAAAAGTAGCACAATAAAATTCGTGAGTTTGGAAAGTCACTCTGGAAACACCTGTAATTAACCTATAACTGGCATCAGCGCTCAGGCATTCATTTTCATAGTTACCATCTGCGGGATGTGGTTATGGACACTTGTGGTGTTAGTACGAATAGAAAGATGTTTACTGAATATTGTATGCGTATTCACATCTCTGTGGAAAGTAATAACTATCATATTGGCTATCTGATTTTCTGCAAAGAGTTTGAGAGCTTTCAACAGTATAGCAAAACGTTTACAGCTATTTATACATCAGTGCATTACAATGTGCTAAGGAATCCTTGTATTTTTCTTTAGTTAACTTATTTCTTACGTTATATGTTACGAATGCAATTAAATAATGATTGTCCTTAAATTTATTTGGTGATTAGCTATGTGCGTGCTCCCCATGTGATTTCCCCTACACTGATCATTCATGGTACTGAAGATGACATAATCGATCGAATGCATGCTCAACGACTGTATGAACGCATCCCTAATACTCTGGAACCATTGTTTATTCGTGGAGCCGGTCATAATGATTGTGAATTGTATGAAGAATATCTTATTCGTTTAGAGTACCTAGTTCATATTGAAGTAGAAAGTTCTAATTTGTTACACCTTGCACGCGAATCGAATCCAGCTAATCAGAATATAAGGTCTATTTATCGGTTATCAAGATTTCTGCCTTGGACTCGCAGATCTGATCCAAAGTCTGGTCAAATTTTACCGAACAGAATTACATCAAAACCTAAGCCATTAAAGGACGAATCAAATGAACAGTCTAGTACACTGGGAACGAATTCATATACTCACTTTCATGATAAAACTCTTAAATCTTTTACTCCAGTGTGGATGCGGAAGCGTGGACTTCATGGATCCTATAGATATGTTCATAAAAATGGTGAGAAACGCAAATGTAAGCGGATTCATTCATTATCAACTATCTCATCGAATGTACCTTCTGGTCGATCTGAAGTTAGTGCGATTCCGGAAAAAGCTGAAGTCAGAATAGAGTGTTTGGATAGCGATAACCCAGGTACCGAAACAAATAATAAGCATTGGAAACCAGTCGTGAGTGAAGAACACGATAGCTTATAAATTTATCCTTGGTTGTCCATCGTTTACTAACCACATATTCTTGAACTTCCTCCGAGCAAATTCGTATCCAGTTTCACGAGTCCATTTTTACTTTTGTGTGTAAGAGATATGAGTCTTTTTAACTCGATCTTTAGGGTTTTTATGATGAAGATAATTATCATCATAATCATTAAATGTACATAATCCTCTTGTACAATGTTCTATTTTGTTTTAACGGTTGTTATTGTTGTATAGTGAATGTTGCTACTTTGTTAAGTGTGTATTTAACTAACCAAAACTAATAATTTGTTGATGGGAGTTTTTTAATATTCGGTTACTTCAGTTGTACATAACCGTAGGGTGTTCTAAATCCAACTTTATAGTTCAAAAACTTCTTTCTGTTCGAGAGTTGACTATAGAGTATAACTTTAGAATGTTTTCGGGTTGCTATCGGTATCGACCTCTTTCCGGTGCTTACTTTAACTAGCTCTATAGTAATGTTTTACATGGTTATATATATATATGATACCAGAAATAATATTGCATCCTGACGTTTCGTGACAAGCAACTATTTGAACGATCATTGTGTTTCCGTATAAGTGTCACGAATGGTCTAATTTCCAAGTTCCATTTATTGCTCCAGTTGATTGACTAACGTTGTTTACTGTTGCCTTTCTTTGTATATTTATTCTTAATAATCCAGAATATTTCTACGTCAAATCTGAGTTCTAGTTAGCAGTCATGTTTGACTTTAACCTTATTCCAAATCACTCTACCACCAATTTCCAGGAACAAACAATGGTGTACATTGCAACTCGCTAGAAATGTGAGGTAATCGTAGATTTTGGGAAAAATTAAAGCAATCAACCACTTGTTCATATCTTTTTTCAGTCAATCAGTTACGTTATGGTCAATCTTGTGACGAGCATGTTACCATCTGACCACTTATTTAGATCCTAGTGGTTTATATTTCTCAACTTCATTTGGTGGAGTGTCATTTATCGTCATGGTTCATTTTTGGTGTTCTTGTTGTAATAAGCTTTCTTTCAGTAAAATCTTCGAAGGCCATTAGCATAAGCAGTAGTTGTGTAGTGGGCGTTGCTATTCAGAATGAGTATAAGTAGTGCGTGTTGAGACGGCGACAGAAATCATAGGCGATTAGTAGCAATGAGTAAAGATTCTGCCAGAGAAATGCAAAAGACAGTGTGAGCGTATTAAGAGCAAATCAAGATCGAAACAGATGAGGAAAGGAAGCACATTGTGCAAATGACTGTCTTGGTGGAAGGTGTACAATATTTGATAACTATTGTACAAGATGTCAATAATAACCATTCTTTCTCTCGTTTCTGTTTTGTCATTTTCTACAGTTGTTTGTTGATGAAAGTGTCTGTGCGGAATCTTGGTGGAGAGAGGGACACCATCTCACTCGTCCAGACAAATCAGAGTATTATTGAAAGTTTTGTCGGATAAAGTCAAGGTTGTCCCTCAGTTTCATGTTCGCTTTGTACTCACCTTGTCATTTGCAGTTCACCTCAAAGAATCGAATGATTTGTTCATCTTAGTAACCGGCAGTGGAATCCAGTACGCACTTTCCTACCTATTTGCGAGTCGCTAGCTGAATGTACCTGCACCCCAGTGAGTGGTAGTGGTGTGGTTGCCACCATGAAGTTGAAGTGGCTGAAAATCGGTCATAGTGGCGCACTTGTATTCACTCAGATGTATTTTAGAGCTTGAATGTTTTCACTAACCTTCATTTTCAAATCCCTCTTCTATACATCTTTGTCAACTTCGACATATAAGTTCCCTTGATGCAACTCTGAAGGTGGCAACTTGAACTGATCCTCCTAAACAAGAGGTTGATTTTGTCTGTCTGACTTTGAATATAAAAACTAAGATAACTATCCAGTGTCAAGGATCTGCAAGGCGAGATAATGAATGTGTGGTCCACAGTCACCTAGACCGTGTTTTTTCCGTCAGGTTAAAAATAGATTATGGAAGCAAACTGGAAATAGCCTGTATCGTGTCGAAGGTATTTGATTAGAAGGCCAACTTATATCGTAATTCTTTGTAGTGGTTTCTCATGTTTGGTGTACATCTCAAACGTTTTACGATTACTTTGTTGGTGAGGGAAATGATCAAGATATAAGCGCATAATTGTAGATACATTCTACAAAACTGCTTGATCTCACTAGGTATCTACTTCATATCATTAATAATCGCACACATACTGTGCCACGAACCCTTAACTTGAATTTAATATATATACCGCATAAAATATATAAATCTAAGCATACCTGCAATGTACCGTGGCATAATATTTCCTGTCTTGATTGACGACAAGTGAGGTTCAAAAGGATCAAGAATAGTGAAGAAAGTTGAACCAGCTCCCTTTAGATTATTAAGCAGCCTCTCTAACGAATACACTCCAAACCACACTTGTTAATCAGCTTTGTTTTGTTACGTAAATGTCAGGTGTTCTATAAAATTGTAATGTAACTATTTGTAATTAATCACGCTAGTTGCCCATACAGGTTTTCTTATTCGACTCCCGATGGAGCTCGGTGAGCTAATTTACATGAATGATAAATTGTAAGTCAGTTTTATAATTTCAAGTGCTGTTGGTCGGCAAATGAAATCGAAACACACTCAGCAACCGCATTAGGCAGTAAGACATACCAATCGTGTGAAGACTAGTGATACCATGTGGCTGCCCAAACCTCTTACCAATATTCGGATTTCCCTCCAACTTTAATTTTCAGATCGTGTATTGAAATTGCTATCCACTAGCAAATACTATCTTAAGGAGTTTACTTAATTAATTAGTCTTCTTTTCAAGATTATTCGAATCGTATTCTTTTATCTCGAATTAGTTTTCGAGATGCTTTTAAATTTGATACTAAATGAAGACCATGAAATGAAAACCTGATATTGAGATCCAACCTTTTTGAAAATTTGAAACTCAGATGTCGAAAAGACAGGAAATCGATCATTTATCATCGTCATCGCCAGAATTGAATATAACGGTTTTAACAAGAATAAACATGAAACCGATAATAATGCAACTCAGCATTGTTTGGATGCTTATGTACTAAGCAAAAAGACACACTCATTATGTGACAGCTCATAATACTACCCATTTTTCCAGCACTAAGTAGGTGGAACTAGATTGGAATCTAGGATTCATTACTTAAGAGTTGAATACTTATGCCTTTGAACCATAATCCCACCTTGGAACGAATGGACTTATGAATAAGTTGTGTATTGATGTGTTAATTAGTCTCTGTATTTTCCATGGTCGGGATTCAGGCAATGTTAGTACTAGTTATCGTAGTTTTAGAGAGTCTCTATCAAGAATTGATATCACGTGGGAAACTTGGATAACTGTTTCCTCCTAGCTTTTGGGATTTACTGACAACGAAGCCCCCTTGACTTTATATGAAGTTTCATTCCAATCAAAGTCATTATCCATGGAATACATTCACTTTTACTGAAATGTGCTTATTTTGATTAGAGAAGATAATATCATAGATAAATTTCAAAAACGACTTTTTCCAGCCTAAAGAAGAAGAATCAATCAATTTCACACTTTTAATCGTACTGTTACTAGCTGCTTGACAGACGCAACACCAAATAACCGCTTTGATATCATTCAAACTATTCAGTAGAAAGTTCATGAAGTTTGCTTTTAAGTATAGTTAAGTCATAGAAAGCAGATAGCTAAAACTGGATTGGTGTTTAAAAAGCGCGTTATTAGTCCTTAGCCCTAGTAAACTACATACTTAACTCTCTCCTTACTCTATTTTATCATGTTTCGTAATTTGATTCGTTACACCAATTTCAACTAACAGTACTTCAAACATTTTTCTTCAGAAACATTGCCTACTTATCTTGTCACCAGCCTACATAGTATTCTTTTTCTCAATTCCAATATTATTCTTTCTACTTCAGTTGGTTTTCATCTCACCAAAACTATCGATCAGATCAGATAACTGTTTGTAGCATATTTATTATTTGCCCATTAGGTTCCTAATGAAACATAGGGCTTCAGTAGCACGTCGCCATTGCACTCTGTTCTGTGCAGTCTTTTCAACCTGGCTCCACGACTGCCTACAAGCTTTCATTTCCTCCTCACACGAACTCCTCCATGTCACCCTCGCCTCGGACGCCCAACTCGTCGTTTCCCTTTTCGGTTCCACTCGACGTCATGGACTGGCCTGTCGCGCGATGTCCCCGAATGGTCTTCTCAGTGTATGCCTAGTCTAATCCATCTCCACTTTCTGTATATTTGTTGGTCTATGGGTTCTTGCTTCGTTGGTTCGTTGCCAGACCAGAATTCCCTGTTGCTTATTCTTATTATTCTGGCCATCTGACCTTCAGTATCGAGTGATCGTAGACGGCAGTCGTTGATGAGTGTCTGTAGTTTGTTGGAAATGCTTCTCGTGAAATGGCAAGTCTCTGAACCATATAGACGCACTGACTTAACTGAATTAGTGTTGAAAGTCGGTATCTTGTTCATGCTGAGTGCAGTGCAGTAGATCTCCTCACTGATTTCAAGTTAATGAAGTCTTGTCTTGCTGTCTTACCGATCCCGGCATTGACTCTTCATCTGTGCCGCTGCCGCTGCCGCCGCCTGTAGTTGAGACGATGCTGCCTAAGTAGGCAGGTAGTTAGATGAAAGAGACAACTTCGTTTAGGTTTCTCCAGTCGATGGTGATTGGTACTTGTTTTTGTTGCTGCCACTGCTGTTGGTTGGGTATCTTCATCACCTCTGTCTTCTCTGTGTTCACCTAAAGGAAGTCCGGTCTTCCTTCGCTGCTCCGCCTCATCTTCCAACTTATCGGTTTTCGCCTGTAGATCTTCGAGCTTGTGCGACATTAGATATAAATCATCATCATGGGCGAAATCCAAATCTTCTCCTGTTTTCATCGGTCAAACAGTGCATTCCCATCTTCTTGCTCCTCATACTAGTCTGTTGCATGATCCACTCCAGTTCAGTCCACCACAATCAAGAAGATGATAGGTGATAGTAGGCGGCAACCTTGTCTTACTCCTGTCTTCACTTCAAGGTATCACTGAGCTTTCCATTGTGAAACACTTGGCATATAGCATCCTCATATAGCATATAGTTAGTGTTGAATGAGGTTGATAAAGGTCTGTGGCACTTAACCGTAGTGTTGATGCAGCTGCCTGCCGAATTACTTTTCGGTCGACGCTGTCGAAGGCCTTTTCAAGATCGATGAAGTTTAGGCAAGGCAGTGAGTTGACTGCCATTCTACTCTCTGTTCAATGATGATGCGTAGGGTAGTGTTGCAATTTGATCCTCACATGATTTGTTTTTCCTGAAGCCAGATAGCTAGCCAGCCAGCCTGTTCAGGTGGCAATTTTGAATGGAGAACATTTTCAGTCTCTCCAGGGTGATGCATCTTGATATTTTGCTTGGGGTGGATAGGGGCAGGGGCATGATTCCATGCCAGTTCTTGCATAGACTTAGGTCTCCCTTCTTTGGGAGTTCGACAACGTAGCCCTTCTTCAAATCGTTAGGTACCTTACCTTTCCTCCTTCCTTTCAAACCTTCTGCAATAGTGATAAAAGCATGTCCGCTGTTGTCTCTGCATCTGTTTTCAGTGCTTCTGGAGGAATTCCATGGGGTCCTGCTGCTTTCCCGGCTTTTAGCAACCTTATGGCGTTCAGGACTTTGGCTGTTGTCGGAGGGTTTGTGTTCACTGGTACTTCGGTGGCTGGGTTGCTGGTGGTATTTCTAGACGATTTGCAGGTGGTGGTGGTGATCGATTCAAGAGTTTTTTTGAAGTGATCAGCCCATTGTTTCCTTTGTTTCTCCTCTTTGGCGGTAACTAGCTTTCCTTCACTATCTTTCATTGGTTTCATCTGCGTTGATCTCTTCCCAGATAGTAACCTGGTTATTTGATGTGATGTTATCAGGTCTCGCTTACCAACCCGCAGCCTGTTCTGCTTCACTTGTAAGTGTGTCGTAGAAGTAAGTGTCTTTTGTCTTTGTGCGCACTCTTCTTCAGTTCTTTGTCCAGTGATTTATAGGTTATATTTAGTTCCTCTTTTCGTTGTTCTTCCCTGGCTTTCATTGGTTCATCTGCTTCACCGTCACCATCTTCCTCTCCCTGCTCTGTCAGCTTCCATGTGTCCATTGAAACCCATTCCTTGTCCTGTTTCTTCTTCATTCCTAGCACGGTTATGCAGGTTTCCTTCCACGGCTCTTTCAGAGAGTTCCAGTGTTCTTCCACGCAGGTTTCTTCAGGAGTGTTGCCTAATGTCTCCCATTTTTTCCTGGTGGCTGACGTGAAGATGTCCTTTGAGGTTTTGTCCTTCAACTTGAACTGCAGTCTATCATCACCAGCTTGTTTGAAGGCTTTCAACTTGATTTTGAGGGTAGGTTCCTTGCACTAGATAGTAGTGCGAGTGGTGTGAACCAGCTACATCTGCTCCCCTTGTTGATCATCTGTCCAGCAGGCTGCGTCTCCACTTTCTTCAGATTGAGATGAAGTCGGTCTGATTTTTAGTGTGTCCATCTGGTGAAATCAAATCCATGTCACTTTGTGAATATCCTTGTGTTTGTACACACTGCCTTGCCTCCAACCACCAAATCGTTGAATGTGCAGAAGTCTCGTTGATTTCGCCTAGTGCTTCTTGACCCAAGATTGGTTCTCTTCATGTGTTGTCCGCTCCCAGTTTGCGATTCATGTCACCCCACCCATTAGAATGTTGATATTGCCAACTGGAGTCTTGTCCAGTCCTGATCGCAGTTATCTATAGAATTCCTCCTTCTTCTTTTGGTCTGCATTATTTGTAGGTGCGTAGTATTGTATGATATGTGGCTTTCCTTCCTTTTGATTTGAATTTCGCTGTCATGATCCTGGAGCAGATTGATTCCCATTGTCTGACAGCCTTCGATGTTCTTGGGGAAATCATGATAGCCACTCCATAACTCACTGTGCTTATGGTTGTCGTCTGGGTGAATATCGGAGTAGATTATTGACTCTCCTCTCCAGTTGACAGTTTGGAGAGTCCACTTCTTTCCATCTGCTTTCGCAGATTCCAAGCACTTCAGTGCGATACCTTCTCATCTCTTTTGCAATCTGGGCAGCCTTGCCAGCTAGGTTCATGCATGGTGTAGATATTCCATGTCCCCATTTTTACTTTTTTTGTGCTTTGAAGTTTCTTCAGCGATTGGATTGGTTTTACGGGGTAGGATTGCTGGCCCTGTGCCCAGTCTTCCCTCTTTATTTTGGCTTAGGACCGGCTAGTTAACTAGGCGAGGTATCTTAGATAGTCATAATTTCGAAATACATTTCTATTCTGCAGATAGTCGTAAGACAAACAGATAATTATTAGAATTACACTGTTGCTAATATCAGGAAAAACAAATCTTAATTATAAGTGAAGTATATTTTTTAAATCCCAGTGAAGTAGAAAAATAAATTTTAACAGGTTGCATAAACTTTCATTTCATTTAACAACAGAAAAACTCAAGTCTTGAATAATGTGTTACTTCCGCTGGAATATGTGTCTCAACTTCTAGAGAAATAAGAATTTCAGCACCACATGTGTGGAAGACAAAGACCGTTATTTGAAACAATTAGTCCCTTTAATAAATTTCGATAACGCTATTAGAAGACGAAGATTATCTGAAAAATGTGATGTATTTGCGCAATGCATTTCGAGCAATCTGATCACACATTTACTTGTCAAGTCAATTTATATATGAAAATTAAAGGTCAGATATAGTGAATATGAAAAGGTTGTGACACTATTATTATTATTATTTTTTTTTTATAAGTCCCTTGGGTTCCTAGTGGAACATAGGGCTTCAGTAGCACGCCTCCAGTGAATCCTGTTCTCTGAGATCTTTTGAACCTGGTTCCACGACAGCCCACAGGCTCTCATTTCCTCCTCGCACGACCTCCTCCATGTCACCCTCGGACGTCCAACTCGTCGCTTCCCATGGGGATTCCACTCGAGGGCCTGACGCGTGATGTCCTCAGTCGGCCTTCTCAGTGCATGGCCAATCCATCTCCACTTCTTCCTGCATATTTGTTGCGTGATAGGTTCTTGGTTGGTTCGTTCCCAGAGTTCCTTGTTGCTTATTTTTTCTGGCCATCTGATCTTCAGCAGCGAGCGTAAGCAGTTGTTGATGAATGTCTGTAGTTTATTGGAAATGCCTTTCGTGACGCGCCAAGTCTCTGAGCCATACAAGAGCACTGACTTGACGTTGGTGTTGAAAATCCGTATCTTGTTCCGCATGCTGAGTGCAGAAGATCTCCACACTGGTTTCAGGCTAATGAACGCCTGTCTTGCTTTTCCGATTCTGACTTTGACGTCCTCGTCCGTCCCGCCTGTAGTTGAAACAGTGCTTCCTAGATAAGTGAAGGAGGTTACTTCCTTCAAGTTTCTCCCGTTGACGGTGATTGGAGTTTGTTGTTGTTGTTGATGGTGGTGGTGCGGTATCTTCATCACTTCTGTCTTCTCTATATTCACCTGAAGTCCCGTCTTAGCTGCCTCTTCTGTCAACTTGTTAGTTTTTGCCTGCAGATCTTCAAGTTTATGTGACATTAGGCATAAGTCATCGGCGAAATCCAAGTCTTCTAGGTTCTTTTCCGTCGTCCAGTGTATCCCCCTCTTCTCGCTGCCTACTGTTTGCTGCATGATCCAGTCCACCACAATAAGGAATATCATGGGGGATAGTAGGCAACCTTGTTTCACTCCTGTCTTCACTTCAAAGGCATCACTGAGCTTCCCATTGTGGATTACTTGGCATGTGGCATCTTCATATAGTTGTTGAATGAGGCGGATAAAGGTTTGCGGTACTCCGTAGTATTGAAGCAGTTTCCAAATTACTTCTCGGTCGACGCTGTCAAAGGCCTTCTCAAAGTCGATGAAGTTGAGGTAGAGAGCTGATTGCCATTCTACGCTCTGTTCTATGATGATACGAAGCGTTGCAATTTGGTCAGCACATGATTTGTACTTCCTGAAGCCTGCCTGTTCCGGTCGCAGTTTTGAATCCAGTGCGTCTTTAAGCCTCTCCAGGATGATGCGGCTTAATATTTTACTTGGGGTGGATAGGAGAGTGATTCCGCGCCAGTTCTTGCAAGCACTGAGGTCTCCCTTCTTCGGCAGTTTGACAAGGTAACCCTTCTTCCAATCGTCAGGTACCTTCTCTTCCCTCCACACCTTCTGCAATAGTGGTGTGAGCATGTCCGCTGTTGTCTCTGCATCTGTTCTCAGTGCTTCTGGCGGTATTCCATCTGGTCCTGCTGCTTTCCCGCATTTCAGTAGCTTTATGGCGTTCAGGACTTCCATTTTCGTTGGGGGATTTATGTTCACTTGTAATTCAGCGGCTGCAGGTGGTATTTCTGGACGAAGTGCAGGTGGTGGTCGATTCAAGAGCTTCTTGAAGTGGTCGGCCCATCGTTTCCTCTGTTTCTCTTCTTTTGTAATTAAATTTCCTTCTTCATCTTTTATTGGTTTCATCTGTGTTGGTCTCTTCCCTGATAGCAACCTGGTTATTTGATACAATGTCGTCAGGTCTCTCTTACCTGCAGCCTGTTCTGCTTCACTTGCCAGTGTGTCGTAGAAGTGTCGTTTGTCTTTGCGTGCACTCTTCTTCACTTCTTTATCCAGTGTTTTATACATTGTGCTCAGTTCCTCTTGTCGTTGAGCATCCTTGCACTGGTTTATCTTCTGCTTCACCATCCTCCTCTCCTCTATCAGCTTCCAGGTATCCGTCGAGATCCATTCCTTGTCTTCTTTCTTCTTCCTTCCTAATACTGTTGTGCAGGTTTCTTTCCACATAGCTTTCAAAGACTTCCAGTGTTCTTCCACACAGGTTTCTTCAGGGATGTCCCTCGATGTCTCCCATTTTGTCTTGATGGCTGCTTTGAAGATCTCCTTTGTAGTTTCATCCTTCAGTTTCCGAGTGTTGTACTTGAATTGAGGTCTATCACCAGCTTCCTTGAAGGCTTTTAACTTGATTTGGAAGGTTCCTTGCACTAGATAGTGGTCTGAACCTACATCTGCTCCTCTTCTTGACCTTGTGTTAAGTAGACTGCGTCTCCATTTTCTTGAGATTGAGATAAAGTCGATTTGATTTTTAGTGTGTCCATCTGGTGAAATCCATGTCGCTTTGTGGATATCCTTGTGCCTGAACACACTGCCTCCAATCACCAAATCGTTGAATGCACAGAATTCTGCAAACAATTCTCCATTCTCATTCATTTCACCTAGCGCCTCTCGACCCATGGTTAGTTCTCTTCCCGTGTTGTCCCCTCCCAGTTTGGCATTCATGTCGCCCATTAGAATTTTGATATCGCCAACTGACGTCTTGTCCAGTGTTGATTGAAGTTGTCTGTAGAATTCCTCCTTTTTCTCTTGCTCTGCATTATTTGTAGGTGCATAACATTGTATGATTGTGACCTTTCTTCCTTTTGAGTTGAATCTTGCTGTCATGATCCTGGAGGAGATTGGTTCCCACTGCATGAGAGCCTTCGATGCTCTTGAGGACATCATGATAGCCACTCCCTCAGTGTGCTCGTGGTTGGCGTCTGGGTGACCGGAGTAGATTATTGATTCTCCAGTTGACAGTTTGGAGAGTCCACTCCCATTCCATCTGCTTTCGCAAATCCCAAGCACTTCGATGTTATACCTTCTCATCTCCTTTGCAATCTGGGCTGCCTTACTGGGTTCAAACATCGTGCGGACATTCCATGTCCCCACGTTTACTTTCGCTTTCATCGAGAGAAGACACATCGGCCAATTGGCTTCCCGAAGGCTTTCACCAACTGGCGTCATTTCGCCTCTCCGATTCCAGCGGGGAATAAGTTTGTTTTCATTTTTTATATTTTGTTTGTGCTTTGAAGTTTCTTTAGCGGTTAGATTTGTTTTACGGGGTAGGGTTGCTAGCCCTATGCCCAACCTTCCCTCTTTACCCGGGCTTAGGACCGGCTAGTAACTAGTAAACTAGTTAACCAGGCGAGGTTTGTGACACTAGTCTTGGTAATATAATCAGATAAGGATTACCAAGGTAAATTAAGTGAAACAACAAATTGTTTTTGTACACACAGCGGGGGATTAAGTTTACGAATGGCTAACGCTTCGGCAAACTTCAGTATGCTCCCCTGATTGTTCCTGTATATTATCTTAAACGCTGTTTTCGTATTAACCCTGTGATTCATTTCAATAATATGTTTTGCAAAAATTGTTTTTCTAGCCAGTTTAACACACAAACTTTGATAAGTGCAGGTGACAGACATCCATCGTCATCTGCGCACATGAAATATACTTTTCGAGCTGACAGATGAGGATCTAATTCGAAGCACTTTACAGCTTCGAAATCTTCACTTGATATTGTGAATTTATATCTTGTGATGGCTGGGATGCTGCCCAGACCGAAGCAGGTGGTTGTCTTAGGGGACCACCCCCCAAGCCTTTGACTTAAAGTCTAATCCACAAGATAGTGGAGCTGCATCTTCATGGTTGCCGGTGACTAAAATAGGTTCATACCCCATTCGTTCCATCTGTAGCTAATGAGAACCATTGGTTTGGAATCAGGGTTTTCCAACTCCCTTAGGTGAAACCCCAGTACCGATTAGTTCAGTGGTTAGCGCTGCACATTTGTTTGCACCCTTTCATGTGTGCGGAAGCACCCTCACTACGGGAAGACAGTGAATGCGACTTCTCCGGTAGAGGTTATGAAAACATACCACAGCATTTGGGGATATTAACTGATGTTGGGTGACTTTCATTTTTAGCGTTTTAGTGCTGTAAGTAATGTAAATTACAATTTTTTAGTAGCACTTCAAATTTATGTGACCGAAAATTGTATAGATTTGAATTATAAAATAGCTTGGCTGTTTTCCCATTTCCCAGGAGCTTTTGTTGTAGATATTCTGTCATCACGATATAGACATCTAGTCCTTAGTGGTCAACACTAGTCAGAGTTTATCATTTAAGTTTGCATTGTCGTCACTAAGCTGAGTGGCATGACAGTGCAGTGCCCTGTCTTTCGTTTTTAAATGTCTTAGGTTTAAATCATTGAAGGGACGCCGGTTTTCTTATATATACCTTACTCTGACGGCTGCCACAATGCATGGAACTTTTGTTCGAGCCTTCCTGCTAACTGACTCCTAACATCCAATAAGCTTTACGATAATTTAGAATAATGCACTTTTATAAGTGCTATTATATAAGAATCATTGAATCAACTGAGAATATTTCTAACATGGTATGCATTCAGTTAGATTGTAGTAATGCATGTGTTCAGAGTTACATTGTGATAAAATAAGTTGAAGCTGATCTCCAGTGTTTTTTTTTCATAAACCTTTGAACTATACGAATTTTTTATTATCCATCTCCTGATTAGTGTAATGACAAAGTAACGATCAGATAGACTGGACAATAAATTTACAATATAAACATTTCAATAAATTATATGATACTGTAACCACTATCTTTTCATTTTTTATACCGAAAAATCTTCGTCAATAACTAAGTATATAGAGCAATACACCTATAGATTATTTCAAAATCAGTCTGTTTGTGTAGTTATAAATGTACTATTAGTTAATGATTCTTATTTTTGGTAATTATGTTATGAAATTCAATGCAACAAAATGTTTGTTTAAATTTAAATAGATCCTACTAGCTATATTTCATTTTAAGATTAAAAACGCTTTCCCTGTCATTGATTTTTACAAAAATGTAGCAGGTTTGACTATGCAAATAGTTCAGTGGATATATTTATTACTATAGTGAGTTACCTTTCACCTTGGATGTTAAACAGTTAGTCAGTCTATGCGGCACTACAGAAGAGATTGATGACTCAACCTAAAGACTTGTATTTTGCAGTGTCAAGTCTAAGGAAATGTGTAGTAACACACATACTTTCGTTGTCGTAGTATTAACATCGATCGCAGTAGATATATGCAATTTCAAGGAGCATTACAATTTATCAGACCTTTTAACTTACATCATTGAATGGTGTGCTACGACATAATGTTCCTGCAGATTTGTGGCTCATTTGCTTGAATGAGCAACTAACAGTAGATGGGTTTTGGGTTCAGTCTTTGCTTCACCTATTTCGGCTATGGCAAACAAAAACGCAGACAAATGTGATACCTAGTACAGAAGTGGAGCAGTGAAATTTGTCACACTACACAACAACATAAAAGGAAGGAGTAAAGAGAAAAAGAATAACAGTAAGTTAGAAGAAAGTGTATTAGAGGAAAAGGTGTTAATAAATAAAGGTTAGTAAAAATGTTCAGAATTCTGAAAATGACACAGAGTGTACACATCTACATTATCGTGACCGACTTGCAGCCACCAATTCGTGATTCATATCGTTTTGAGAACGGTATCCAGGCAGTCTACACCTCCCTAGATGGCTCAGACAAACAGTCAGAGATTTCATAAAATGGTGCCGTCTGGGTACGGGTACTATTAGCTTTCTTCTGGGGTAGCTGGGTAGTGGTGTACAACCACAAGTTAGGTATGATTCGTTACCTAGTACATAAAAATATACTGGTTAACTGATTCGTCTTACTTTTACTTTTTGTCTATTATAATACTAACATCCATACAATCTGATGTGCTGTACGTCTACGACGTTTCGAAAGCATTGCTAAATTTCTTGAAGACCAAAGTTATCTTTTCCTTATTATATGCGACTTGCGCTATCAATAAGAACTTCATTGAATGTGTAGGTCAAGTAGTTAAGATATATGGCACCTGTCAAAACAAAGCACACTAACTGAATGGTTAATTTAGTTGCCGAATATAATCAGAAATGTTAGCTGTGTCAGTTTTAGATGGTGGGGACTAATTGGCAGGGTGCACTGAACCGAGGTTTAACTCCCAGTATTAAAATCCTGTTGCTATCATAACTCGTATAAATAATAATTGTTTCTGTCTTCACTAAACCACGGTTCAGTGGTATTCAAAGGTAATTAATTATTGTTCCACAACATACTCATGGAAAGTTTGTGCTTTGTACAATGAATTAACGTATAATATATAAATATGTAATGAATGTCTACACACAATGTTATGCTTTTTAATCTTGATAACATTTCAAGCCAAGAATTTTCTTTGGTGCTCAATTACTTCTTAGTTCACATACATGGATGCCTTCATTAGGATTTTAAATTTATTCACAGTATGATGCAGTCATAAAGTTCCGCTCATTTCTTCGTTACACCTCCAAGCAGTTTCAAACTAAGAATAGGTGCAGATTGTCAGTCGACAATTTTTTACCACATGACTATAATTCTATACAGTCGGAAATTGTCTATTTTCATACCTAGTTAACTTTACTAAATTTTATCAAGTCAGCTGGACGACAGTATTTTAAAATTTAAGATGATATCTTCTTTCAAGTTGAGTGGGAATATTTGTTTGTAACGAATGTATTTTCACTTTGTAAACTTCTATTGAGTTTTCAGAATTTAAATAACTGACTTCTGTGACAGAAACACTAGATAAAATTAAAAAGAATGATCATTAAAAAAACAGTGATACATTGATGAATAATAGTTGAGCGATAACTAACTTAGAATACACAATATTTTGCATCGTTTATGGGACAGTTATGAATTAGTAATGGATATAGATTTCGTAGTTATTAAACAAACAGCCTACTATGTAAAACCGATTGAACAAGTTTTTTTGTAATAAAGAAACTGTTGTTGAAGGAAATATGTAATGCAAGAGGACACGTTAATGCTGAAAATTTGTTTCTGTACGCAATGATCAGGTTTCATTTCTAGATTAACCAACGCTTCTTCTGTTTTGAGAAGTTGGAAACGGAGGTATCCTGGAGGTTCAGATCAATTCTATGAATGATCTCAATACTTTTATGCTAGTTTTATATACAATTTAGATATTCTAGAGCCTTCTAAGCTCCTTCATATGACTAAGAGTCAGCCGATACTGGTAATCCTTCCCAAACATTTTCATATGGTCTAGCGTTCTCAACCACTGCTTGAGAAGTCCTCCTCACTAACTTCATGTTACAATGTCTGTTTTCAAGAATGAAAAAGCGGAAGCAGACGTTCGGTGCTTTCATTGGGTCAATGTACATGCAGGGTACACTTAGTGGGGTTGAAAAACTCTAATTACAAACCAGTGGTGCATATACAGGGCACCCTCCAGAATGGATTAATGGCGTATAAGCGTAACTTGGTCAATGGCAACCATAGAAATGCAACACCCCATGTTACTACGCTGCTTAGTGGGTCCGAAGTCAAGCCAAAAGGTTGGGAATTCGTCCCCCAAAACAACCACTTGCATTGGTACGGGTGTTTGCGCAGTGTCACAACCCATATGTAAACCACAAATCAACATTAAAATGAAGAATTCAAGGCTCTCATTAAATCTTCCGGTAAACAATCCACAGTGTCACTAACTTTCTAGTCAATAATTTAATTCATTTTCTTTATGTCGTTGTCATTTGTTACATCTACACCATACTGTTTTTCCTTTGTCATTTACAAATTCGTCCTTCCACTCGGCTGCCCATCAGTGACTTAAATTCTGGTCTGTCCGCATCTCCTTCGGTCACTAAACAGTTGCTTACGGAAAGCTTTCAGTGTAATATCTAATACAACTATTCTTATCGGTGCATACTGCTGACAATGACCATCATCAACGTCTGAACCTTGATGCAGATCACCTTAGTTAGAAATCCAGAAAGTCTGGATACTGACGAATGCTCTACTTCAGAAAACTACAAATAAGGTCCTAGTGAGGCGTTCCAAATTTCTTCCAGATTTATAAACCTACAAAGTGTAGTCCAAATTTGCTTATCCCGGGACACTAATAGCATCATCAACCTACCTAGTTGGTGTTGGTGCCGCACTAAGTGCCAGCGCTTCAGCTGTCTAGTCGACTGGATACCTGCTAACATTTAGTTGTTTGCTGTTAGGCTAGAAGGTTTTGTCTGAGTGCGAATTAACTAGCAAGGAATACGATATCTTTACGTCATTTCTGTCTAAACCCTGACTACAATTAAGGATGAGTTACGCAATCACCTCATTAGTATTCTCTAATAGGTACACTCGACAGATATTTCCGTGCTGGCCGGGTACTTCAGTGTACGATCCGAGCATTTAGGCTCACAAAAGGGTAGTTTAATTGACAAGTGGGGATTATTTGGCAGCAAGTCGATTAATGGTGACCACCTTCTAAGGGGTGAATGTTGCAGATCATGACTTGTTTCAAGCCAGCACTAACTTCCAGCACAGCCATTGCGGTTTTGCTACCTGGCATCTAACCTCTTCCACTCAAGACAGGACTTAAATGGATGACTTTGCAATCAGCTAGCAATGTTGTGGGTGTGTTCAAGATTATCACTCCTTCTGAAGCACCTGTCTGAACTTTCTTTGTATTTTAGTGTGTACTAAGTTCATGCTGCATTTCGGTGATCTTCAAAGTCACCATCATTAACGGGTCGACTTAAGCAGACTGTTTGCACCTGTTATTGTAATTAAATACCAAACCGAGCTAAGTTCATGGCTGACTGTAAAACATCCATAATGAAAGCTAATCTTTGAGGCATAGGTTATATTCTATAGGGTTGTTGGTGGATTGACCACATGCTTACCATCTGTCATAAACTCAAACACAACACGTATTTTCGGTCAATAGTTACTGTATTCCTGCATATTAGGGTTGCCTTTGGTTCGCTGGACTGGGATGCACTCCTGAATTGTTTTTTAGGAAGCAGTGTTTCTGAGAACGTTTTTAGAATCATGAAAACTCTATACTCGAACACCTCAGGTTTAGTAAGGGTAAACAACAACTTGTCTTCATTGTCACCTACCCTCGGTGGAGTCAGTCAGGACTGTCCAATTTCGCCGTTACTTTCCAATTTCACCATTGGCGACATATTCGAGACAGCTCTCAAGAAGGCACCTATTGGTTGCATAGATTTTTTACCAGGTGGAAGGTGTTTTGAACTTTAATATGTAGACGATGTCGTTTTATTCTAAAACACTGAGACTACTCGAATTGCACCCAGTTTACTAGTGATCATTGTCCGTAAATGTGGTATGTGCTTCACATCATCAAAATGCGAAGAGATTTTGTGGATTAGCAGAAAATCAAAGGTAAACTTATTCTTGATGGTGAACTGTTAAAAATTGTCTAGAAGTTAGTGTATCTTGGAAGTTGTATGGTTGCTGGTAGAGGTGTAACTGATGAGATTTCCAATCGCATATCGACAGCCAGAGGTACATACACCAAACTGGGTCATCTTTGGCGCCATCGTGACCTCAACATCACTATAAAAGTTAGGGCATACCGTTCCTCATCGCGAGGAATTCCAACGCACGCCTGAAAAGCCTGATCTCTTCAAGATGAGGATGTCTGATTACTCTACAGTTCCGAACACCCTTGTCTCCACAAGACTGATTGCATTTGGTGACAGCACCATATAGGTAATTCTGAGATGAAGTGGCATGCGTTTGCTGGTGACAGAGGTGGTGTTTCATTCAGTGGGGTTATTGTGAAACTACAGCTTCAGTAGAATAGAAATATGTGATACATATCTTCTGAATACATCCTGTGCCGTTCTCCAATTGTTACCTTTGGGACTGTTTGCTTTCAACGAAGAGTTGGTCGGTGTATAAAGCGGAACCACAGGATGCATGACAATCAGTTCAGGTTTGTATCTTAAAGTGATCCTCCAGCCCCGGATGATGCCCTGAAGACCACATGACTCAGCAGCTTGAGCCGATACTAGACACAGTATGCAGTTGAAACCAGTGACGATCAGACATAAGCTTTCTTGTTTTTTCTCCTATCGAAAAGTAAAACGAAAGTGGTGGATGTTTGTCTGAATGCATGTTTGCGACTGTTCCATCCATAACCCAATTTTATTTTTATTTCCATTTCCTCCTCCATTTCGTGCGTGCTAATCCTGCTTGGTACGTTGCTGAGGGGTAGAGCGAAAGCAGCAGATGACAGCGCGGAACGTGGGATGCGTAGAAGACTTGGCAGAGAGTGGTTGAATGCCTAGAGGCGAAGTTTGACAGCCCAGCAGACTGAGATCTTGCGATGCAGCAGTTCCGGAGCACAAAACTTGGAATAGACGAAGAGCCGCTGGTATTGGCTGTCAAGTTGACTAAACCACTTCGACGAGCACTCCCTACGTTGGATGATGATTCCGTGGAACAGTTGCTGACTGCACAGCTCACTGAAAGTGTCCCGAATGCCATCGCCCAGCAGCTACGACTAGTCAACGCGGCCCAACCCATAGATAGTAGTGAGATGGTCAAGGTGACCAGACAGCTTATAGGTACGGCAGTAGCTGCAGTGGAGTCACTAGAGGTAAATAACCGGTAAAGACAAATCGACAACCCTCAGAAAGAGGTGCCTGCACTTTGAATGAACATCAACAGACACAGTAAATGCTTTGCATGCGTAAAACTGGGACACTGGCAAAGAAACTGTTCGGAGAGGCGAAAAAGAAGTTTAGGGCGATATAGTACGAGATTTGTTTTTCCGACTGAACTAGATGTTGTAGGAGCCATAAATGGAGGTGCTGTGTATGCTAGAATGCGAATAAATGATCGGAAGATCGTGTGTCTAATAGATACGGGGTGGGGGGCGGCAGTCTCGCTAACAGATAAGAGTCAGTCTGAAAACATAAGACAGTGTGTGCTAACGGTCCACATGGTTGGGGGACATGCATTAAAAGTCGCAGGCTTGTCAGATTGTGTCGACGAGATCAGAAGTCGGAAAACTAGATTTCCATTCATTGCGATCACGCGTCTGCAACGGACAATCCTAGGTGCTGATTTTTTGAGAGAAGTAGGTGCAGCTATTAACACGAAAACAGGAATAGTGGCGACGAAGTACAGGTCGTTCACCATGCAGGAAAACAGTGAGGTAGCAGAGATTAAGGTATCAAGAGTACCACACCCAGAAGCGCCATACATCATAAAGTTGGTCAAGAAATACGACAGATTGTTCACCGGAGATGGAGACCCCTACGGATACTGTGACAAGGTTCAGCATGAAATACCAGTGACAAGTCAAGCAATGACAACATTTATAACACGACAAATACCATGTCACTCAGAAGAAGAAGAAGTTGGGCGCCAGGTTCAATAGATGCTAAATGGAGTCATTATTGGAGAGGCTGATAGCTCATACAGTTTGCCAGTGCTGTTAGTAAGAAAGTCAACTGGGAAATATAGATTCTGTGTTGATTTTGGAGAGTTAAGTACCATAATGCCACTGAAGCCCTCCGCCATACCGATGGCAGCTGGAACATTAGATCGCTTGTAGAATTCAAAAGTATTTACAGTTCTGGACCTGGGATCAGGCCACTGGCAGCTACCAACAAAAGAAAGCGATAAAGAGAAAACAGCATTCATTGTGGGCAAGAAGCATTACCATTTCAAACCAATGCCATTTAGTCTTGCAGGCGAGCCACTTACATTTAGACGGTTGCTGATGTTGTTGTTGAATAATTTAGAGAACGTAGGGGTGTATGGCGACGACCTGGTGGTGTACAGTCAGACGGAAGTAGAACATCTAGAATACATGGAAGCTTTTTCAAGACTCATTGGCGAGTTTTGACTTCACATAAATAAGACAATAATCTCAGGTTGCCAGGAAGAGTGTTACATTAATAGGACACAAAGTTAGGAACGGTTGAATAAAACCATTACCTGAGAAGATTCTGGCGGTTAAAACCGTTCCAGTGCCGGATTCCAAGAAGAAACTGCGACAGTTCCTGGGTAGAGCAGCATTCTATAGTCAGTTCCTCAAAACGTTCAGTGAGATAGCAGCAGCTTTATGCAAGCTACTTGGGAACCGCAAATTTACGTGGACAGAGGAGGCACAGAAAAAGTTTGGTCGCATCAAAGAACTCCTAAATGACCAGGAGATGACTTTAATACTACTAATACCTGGGAGGCCATTCGTTGTGTCCACCGATGCAAGTGATTATGGAATAGGCAAAGTTCTGAGACTGACTGAAGGAGTAGTGAAGTATGCCAGCCATGTCCTGACACCTGTAGAAAAGAAATATTCCATATTTGAAAAGGAATATCTGGTGATGGTTTGGGCACTTGAGAAATGGAGATCGTACCTCCTCGGTCAACGTTTTCATATTGGGACTGATCAGAAACCTCTACAGTAGCTAAAGACAGCGAGAGACCCCAGAGGAAAATTATCACGTTAGATGTTATAACTGCAAGAGTACGATTTCACGATCGGCCGTGTGGCAGGGAAAGAAAACTGGCCGGCAGACTTCCTATCGGGATCGAACGAAGAAAATGAACTACCAGGGATCGCAAACGGTGTACATACAGTAGAATAGGACTTATTAAGACTTATTCGCCTTCTGAAGTTGGACCCTATAATTAAGGAAGTGATAGAAGCTATAACTGAAGGAACAGAGACGCAAAAGTCTGTGGAAAATAAAGAGTTGAGAAAGTTGTTGGCGCATAAAAAGTGCCTGCGGATGAATGCTTATGGAATGCTGACTTGGCGAGAAAACGATGGGAGATGGTTGGCAGTGATTCCGAAATGTCTACGCGACAAAATGATACAAGAATGCCGCCAGTTAGCTCGTACAGGTGTCTCACGGACAGCTGACCCTCCCACACTGTCAGTTGATGAAAGGTGACCGGCATAAACAACCGCCGTTTCAGTCGATTCCGGTAGCAGCAGTTGGCGACCTTTGGTCTGTGGACGTAATGGGACCATATCCATAGACATCTAATGACAACAAATACCTGTTAGTGATGACGCAGCATGCCACATGAAGGGTAAACGCTATCACGATTCCTGATTGACATGCGAAGAGAGTGATGGTGGCGGTGATATGGCATATCGTCGTGGATGGCGGTTTGTCGATGATATTGACTGACCGAGGTCCTTGTTTTGAGAGTGAAGAGTTCAAATTCTGTTTGGAGCAGCTCGATATCAAGAGGATAAGAACGACTCCGTACCACCCGCAGACTAACGGTTTGACGGAACGGAATAACCGTACACTTTAGGAGTCGCTGGCTTCGAAAGGAGGGAATCAGGAGACGGAACTGCCGTTAATATTATCAGCTTATCGTGCCTCGGTACAAGGAACAACCAAGAAGTAGTCGTTCTAGTTAGTGTATGGCAGGAAACCACGGCTGTCAATACATCGTAAGACCTGGCCCCATCAACACTTATGGAACATGAAAAGATTGAGAAGGGAGAGGAAACAGGTAATCAGAAGTGTGGAACAAGAGCAGAAATCTGGTGGTGAAAAATCCAAGCAAAGGGAAGGAAGTAAATGGAAACCGTTTGAGGTTGGAGATTAGGTGAAATGTAAAGAACTAGGATGTACTTCAAGAAGTGAATATGGTAGAAGGAAGCTACTTCCGAAGTGGGAAGGACCATACATCATTACCGAGAGACATGGTTCAGTTTATACCATCAAGGGAGGGGACAGAGAAAAGAGTAAATGCCAGCCTACTTCAAAAATGGAAGCGGTGGGAAAAAGACGAAACTTTGCATGAACACCAAGAAGAAACAGCACCAAGACGATCAACTCGGCTGCAAGCCCGAAATTTTGACTTGGGGACGAGTGTAGTAGGGGTTGTTGACTAGAATGGATATAAGTAGTGTGTGTTGAGAGGGCGACAGAAATCGCAGGCGATTAGTAGCAATAGGTAAAGATTCTGCCCAGAAAAACTCAAGAGACAGTGTGAGCGTATTAAGAGCAAATCAAGAAAGAAGCAGGAGAGGAAAGGAAGCACGTTACGCAAATGACTGTCTTAGTGGAAGGTGTACAATATTTGGTGACTACTGCACAAGAAGTCAGTAACAAAGATTCCATATGGCTCTGTCTTTTCGTCTCCTCCAATAATTCTTAGAGTGCACGTTTCCATTACACAGCGTATCCTTCTAATTTTTTCAAATGGTTGATACAGAAAGTTTCTAGTCTTTTATGTACTAATAAGAGGCACTGTGTTTCACAATTAGGTTGACCATTCTACATAGCACCAGTGACATTTGAAGGCGAAAGGTTGTTAGTTGAGGGAATTAGATTCATTACTCAAGAAATAGTGCAACCTTACATTGAACGTCATTTTCTTACAGTTCAGTTGTATCCATCTTCCGACTGTGTTCTTTTTCGACTTACACCCTCTATTTTCTTGCTTTTTATAACTTTAAACGATCCATCATGTTTCTCTGTCTAGAAAATTCGCCAGTCGATCATCTGTTCTTGTGATCTTTTTGGAAAACGCTGGACTCTATATTGTTAAAACGCACTGTTGTCACATGCGTTCATCACAACGGAGACTTTCGGTAGACAAATCACTTTACGGATCAATCCTGCCACTCTACAAAAATATAACATATAAAGTTACAGTTATTACCGTCTCTGTGATGAATTTTTCCTCAATAGTTTCTACAGTCGCATAAGTTACATAATTCGTTATCCTTCCCACAGATGACATATGTCATATATATATATATATTTTTGGAAGTTGAAATGTCTATTAATTCGAATCTGCTGAATACTCTCCCGCTCCAAATGGAGGCAAATATTCAGCAATGGTTCCCGTTGCCTTTTATTACAGTCCTGGCTTCTTGTTTCTTCACTTCTGGAAATAAAATATACGTCACAATAAACGCTATTTCACGCAAACCTTTAGTAGTTCTACATTTAAGTTACGTGAATCGATGTCATTTTATGCTTAGGTTTCCTATTCTTATCAAATTTATGTGAGTAAACTAAAATATCCTGATAATCAGTCAGATGTTATGACAGATTGAATATTCACTGAAGTCAGTCGATCAGTCAAAATCAACGTAGAACCTCTCATACAGGTGAATCGGCTCACGTCGCCACAGTTCACAACAGTACACAAACAATAAGTGGATAACGAAAGGAGTGATATCACAGTAGACAAAGTAGTATGACAAAATAAACAATCTGATGACAAAGGTTAGTGCAAATATTCAGGCTTAAGGTGTCAAGGAGGGAATACATCTGCATCATCGCGACCGGTTTCCAGCTTAGCACCAACAGTCCTCGATCACTGATTGCTTTCGCCTCAGGAACCCCAACCAGACAGTCTAAATCTCCCAACACGGCTCAAACCAACAGTCAGAGACTTCATCTACTGGTGGCGCATTTTGGTCTAGTCACCCTGGGACCTCTTCCAATCTAATCCAACTTCTCCCGACATGGCAAGTAGAGTCATGTGGTGAATCGTCACGTGCAGTACATGTCCAAGCCATCTGAGTCGATGAAAACTCACGAACTCATCAATTGATTTGCCTCTCTTGCCTAGTACCCTTTGACTAAATTCAACATTTCTCACACGGTGATTCTGCCAAATGTGAACAATTCTAAGAGAACACCGACGATCAAAATCCTCCAAACGCTTCCAGTCATCGCCTTTCAATGGCCATGTCTCATAGCCATTTAACTGGACAAAACGAACTGCAACAGAGTGTACTCGTCCTTTGCTAGATAGTTGAATATCTCGCCAGTCAGTGCCACAGGAGACACAACTTGGCAAATCCTAACATGCCTGCATGTTATGTATAACTTACTTTTAAATGAAATATAAAAGCGTCGCTTGCACAATCTATTATCTGCATTTATGTACCGGGAATTTAAAGCAGCTGAAAAGTATCTTTTTTATCAATAATTTTGGTGATAATTGGTCTGATTATCAAGGCTTCATTACTGAGCTGCTGAGTTGATTGCTATAGATACCCAGCATTTTAAGCGTATGAATTCAGTTGTCATAATTGTAGAGTAAGAATAGTGTGAAACTACTCACTATTACTTGATATTGATTGTGTTTGCTAGAGCCGGGAGTAAAACTAATGAGTTAACCAAACAATCCTCTTGAGTTTATCATCTAACTTGAATTGCAAATTATTACACTTCAAATGGTACTGGTAAGAGCCCCAGCTGCTTTTTAACATTTGAGAACTGAAAGCCACTTAAATCACTTCAGTTGTGTATCGCAATTTTCTTTTTTTTTGCTAAAGTAAACTTGATAGGCATATTTTTATAAACTCCATCAATCGATTAGTGCGTACACCTATATATGTTGAATCACACTACTTAATCAGTACACTAAAAATGTTTAGCAGACTTGAATATGACCTAAATAATAAAGTGAATAACAGCTGAAATCAGGAAATTATAGGGAATAAAACAATCTTATTTATAAGTTTTTCATGAGTATAAAACACGACACCCCTTGGAATCAGACTAAGAACTTGATACTTTCTTTAAAGGTGAACCAGTTAATCTTCAAGACCAAGAATTGACTCCAGTCAAAATGAATCATTATTTACAAGAGTCTGAAAATCTGGTACTAATGATGTATAGTGGTTAGCACATGAACCCAAGGCGTGCATTCGGTCCTCATCAGGACTCATCAGCTCTATGTGTGTGAGAGAAGAAGAATCTACTGAGCAATATTGTGCACGTTTATGCATTAGGGAATGAGGGCTGACGATACTACGTGACTGCTCAAACCTGGGTAGGTGGAGTGGGGTTTGGACCCTTGACCCATAAGCTGAAAGTTGATTCCCCGAACCAACGAACCACAACTTCAGCTGGATGTACCTATCTCCCAGTGAGCGATGTCGTTCCTAAAAGAACTCAAAGACTTCAAACACCAAGGCGTTTTCCATTAGGCTAATAAGCCACGACAGACACTCAATGGACTAGGGCAAAACACTCTGGCGTTTGAGGTGATCAATCTCGGATCCGAGTCCTAGTGCGAATAACACCGCTCACTGAGAGGTAGGTACATTCGGCTGGCGAGCCCCAAATAGGACGAAACGTGCGTCCTGGATTTCACTACTAACCACTCTCTATCATTAATATCAAAGTTGAAAATACTGGCAACATCAGAGCGTTCGTACAGTGGCCAACATACCATTAATGGCTGATTAATTCGGTCCAATCATCGACACAGATGCATTGGCTGTCACTTCAAAGACAATGTGAAAACCATTTTATATTAGAAGCCACTGTTACTATAAAGATTTTAGTTGGTCCCACTAGCGACCCGTCTCACTAAAAAAGCTATATTTTTTGATACATTTGGTCACATTCATGCGTGTTGTGGGTAATGAAAGTCACTCTTGCTTCAAATAAAACATGTATGTATATTTTTGAGATGAATGGGGATTTTTAATTTAGAAGTAGTATTCATCATGGACTGACATCAGTTGGGGAACCATTGAAAATCTGGGAGCACTGGACAGCTGTTTCGTCCTAGTATGGGACTCTTCAGCAGTACACATCCAAGACCCCGTTAGAGGTCGAACTCACGACCTTCAGGTCCCACGGCGAACGCGTTAACCATTCAGCCACTGGGTCGGTTTCCAGTTGGAAATTGTGAACCACTGGGAACCGACCCAGTGGTTGAGTGGTTAACGCGTTCGCCGTGGGACCTGAAGGTCGTGGGTTCGACCTCTAACGGGGTCTTGGATGTGTACTGCTGAAGAGTCCCATACTAGGACGAAACAGCTGTCCAGTGCTCCCAGATTTTCAATGGTTCCCCAACTGATGTCAGTCCATGATGAATACTATTTCTAAATTAAAAATCCCCATTCATCTCAAAAATACAAAACATGTATATGATATACTTGTAATAAAAAGAATTGTCTTATTGAAGCATAAATCAGTAACATTTGTAAAAGTACGTATAAATATTCCACGATCACTCACGTTCAGATGAAAATAAATCAATTGTTGTTCGATCAATAATCCAATGTACTAATTTCTCTTCGACACTGGGTATAGTTTGTATTTGTGTAAGTCACAATGTTTTTGAAATGAAATAATTCCAACTTTTCTCACGGAAGTCTGGTCCCAACTTCTTCAGGGAAATAATCGAAATTAAAATGTCAAGGATACATAAATTAATCTAAAGACGTAATTTAATCTCCTTGTTCAATCTTCATCATTAAGTCATTGCCCTTCTAAAACATGACTACGAAACATTCAGTGTGAAACTGTGTCTGTTGTTGTGTGCATTTTACTATTCTTATTCTCCATGATTTTAAACACGAGACAGAAAGGTCACAGGTGACATTATAGTCGATCGGTAATTTTTATAAGTATAATAGGACATTTGAGGTGGATACGTAAGTCAGGTCGCTTGGTATATGGGGATGAACGATGTTAACGAGGCTTTATTGATTTGTCAGAATAGAGTGGAGATGAATGCTAGTTATGATGGAGGTGACGATAATAATAGTAATAAATAAAATCAACTCAGACTGTGTTGTTGCCGATACAGAGATAATAAAGTTGAGACCGGTGTTGAAGGTAAATGCTGGAGTTACTGTTTCTGCTTACTAATTAGCAATTGTTAAGAGGCAACTAACTTCACCCCATCTCGTCTGTTCAAATTGTCTGAATTTGTCCATATATGTAAGGCTTCGGCTGTCAATCTTTTTTGGTATGACCAAAAACTTCTTGTAGAACCTTAGTTCCGTCAAATTCAATTTTGTGGCCCATTGCCATGGAGTGTAGCTTCTGGCTTCAAGCTGACGAACCCCAAATAGGATGAAACACGCGTCCTGGATTTCACTGCTACCCACGTCTCATCATCATAATCAGAATGAAATTACTGACACTGTCGGGACATCCACCCAGGGGCCCATATGTCAATAGTTGCCGATCAGTTCTGTCCCGTGAAAAGATAGAAAATTACAGGCAATAACACCAAAGATATCTCATCTTCTTAAGCTGTATCTTCTGGGAGAAATCTTTTATCACTCAAAACATGACGAAGGGAAACTAAGTAATACCTTACAGCCATTCTATTGAAGTCAAGTAACCCTTTTTGTGTGCATATGTACTACTAAACGGAATGGAAGCACTAGCTGCTATGGATTTTACGACCTTTAATGGTTAGTGTGTTGTTTTCATAGTTGAAGTACGAATTAGTTTTTCATGCTTAAGATTCAATAGAAGTAATAATCTTAGAATCATACAGGATGGACATTGATTATAATTGTAATATGTGTATATCTCAGCCAGTCTTAAAAAAGCAGCCCCACCAAACAGTTCATACAAACACAATCCAACAATCTTAAATAGGTGTATTTACACCAAAATAGTCACAGTAGCAGAGACTCAGTTGCATTTAAAAGATAGACAATAGGATAATGGTATTAGTCAATACATATTAGAACACCAGTAACTAAGAGGGATATCGTTAGACATGCAGCCATTATTCATAACTTGATCACACTTACATGCGTTGAGTATCTCTGAGAAAAGCTACGAATCATCACGGTTAGTTGACCCGGGATGAAAACTACGAGTTTGCAAATCACTTACAAATCCTACAGTTTGTGTTGCCACTTGTCATAGCTGAGTAGTTTTACAACTGCTGCACTGTAGCATCATCAGAAACCACTCAGACACAAAGGTTTCATAAATTACTGGGACAGGCTACTGAACAATATGCATGGTCAAAAACCACGCATGCTTATGTGTAGATTTCACTAGCTAGGTCAAAGTAGCTTAAACATCAGATGGCTGTTTAACTGGTTCTGGACCAAACTTATCAGCGGTATCGATCTTCGATAGAAACGAACTTGAAAATCAAAAATGGTTATTGACCAATCAAGTATGTTTTCGCATGAGGTTAGATTGACGTGAAACATCTATGTATAATTTTACAACCGCTGTTTATTCCTTCACCTTATATGTGGAGTGTTTTATTGAGAACTTCATACAAGCACTTTATTAATATTAATAGGAAGTTGTCTTTTTTAACTTCAGTATTCATTTGTGACTGACATGTAAATCAATATCTGAGAATCCCAATTCACCTGCATCTTTGATGATCCCAGTGAGAGAAGTTGCAACTTCTAGCGTAATTATTGGGGCTTAGAATTTCATGCTATAGAACTACATCTCCTTGTTAAGACACTGAAATACTCAAACGTTTGTGGTTGCAAATCCACTCTTAAGAAGGGTTACAGTTGTGCAATTTTGAGGACTCAATCTAAGGTAGGAAATTTATCCATACCTCATAATTTCTCAGTGGTATCTATCTGTGATGATGAAAATAACCTTCAAAATCTTAATGCTTTATTGACCACCTAGATTTGTCTTCCTCTAAAGTTGGTTTATAATAAACTATTTACATGTATATATCAATGAAAATTTCGCGCATTCTGGAACGGATTATAAATAAACTTTTAATGCCAAGTTTACGCACAATGGTAAGTTATTATTTTGGTAATATTTTAAGCAAAATACTACCCATGATCGCACCAACAGTTTGAATATTTTCGCAACATTTATCTCCATGTACCTGTACAAGTGTTGCATAGATTACTGGTCTATTTATTTCAAACAGCACATTATCTGTCAACCTAAGCCTCTAAATATAGTTAAATTTGGTTATGTGCAATCTTGTTTATGTTTATTTTGTGTCTGTTTGCAGTACTATGATAAACAACCAAGGTATCTCTATAATTAAGCTAGTCAGTTAACAGACGTGTTTTTTTCTCACCATTCTTAGTTTAACACGAAACAAAATTCAGATGTAAATCAGGTTTGTCAATTCAACATAACGTAAACATAGCGAAACGATTTTCACAGAGCAGAAAGTTGCCGATTTGAGTAAATAATAAAGAATAATGCCATTCCATAAACTGATGCAGGTTTATATAATATCTAATACTCTAAAACTGATTCCTCAGGTCATAGTAAAGCCAGCTATGAGCCTGAGACTCTCTGACTTATAGTCAAATACTAAATTATCATCTGCTCTTAGGTAGAATGAAGTCATCTGAAAGGCGAATCAAAACAAGCGTGTTTTGCTTCAAATACAACAAAAACAGCGGGAATATTTAAACAGTTTTCATGAGATTATGAGGTCGTGTGACATGAAAAATATTGTTTTCTAAGTCTTCAGTGACCTTGACACAGAGATGCTTAGAAAAATCCATTCAAATAATTGTGCTACTCTAAGATGGTATTCATCATGGATTGAAATCAGTTGGAAGACCACTGAACAGCTGTTTCATCCTAGTACGCTACTCCGCAGTACGCACCCTCGACCCCTTCAGGGATCGAACCCAGGACCTTCAGCTGTGGCGGTGAGCTTGCTAACCATGCAGCTCCCAGGTTTCCAGTGGTTCTCCGACTGATTTCAGTCTATAATGAATGCCACCTCTAAGCGAATAAAATCACCATAACATTCAAACTAATTTAGTTGCTAGTCAGCTGGATGTACCTGCGCCCCAGTGAGTGATGTTATTCCTACCGGGACTCGAGCCTGGGACCGATCGCTCCAAATACCACAGCGTTACCCACTAGACCACCGAGCCACGATTGCTAATTCTTGTGCGATGGGTATAGTTTAAGTGTTATTTCTTGTATTATATTATACAACTGACGAGTCCTAAATAGGACGAAACGCGCGTCCTGGATTACACTGTTAGCCACTATCCATCATTAATATAAATGAGTTACTGCCGTAAGTTTATCAGTACCTTTGGGCCAAAATTATCCTGAACAGAATGCATCATTTCGTTGTCATGAATATTTAGTAATAAATAGTGTAACAACCATAAGGACGATACTGGTTAACTTAAGTTCATCAGTTCAGAAGTGTAGTTGAATCGTGTTACCAGTTGATACCATCCAGATTTCCGTGGCAGTGAAGATTTCACCCAATTATATTTTTTTATGGTGTAAATTTAACTGTCATGTGCAGTGTTCGTTTTCCGATAGTGATATATGGTCCTTTCTAAAGTGTTTCGAAAAAAAATCTAGGTCTACAACATTCTGTCACTGATATTCAGGGATAACGTCCAATTCCATTACTATCTCTAAAATTTTATCCTAAACATTATTAACAGTTACATAAGAAGGCTGACTATTTAGAGTCTACGAAAAATGCAAAAATGCAAAGAAAATGTACAAGACATCAACGTGAATGCATGGTGGGGTCAGTATGATTGATGAGCAAGTAACCATAACGAAATATCAGACCAAATTGTTTCTTAATTGCTTAACTGCTAGTATCTTTATTTATGATATTCTCAATTGTAACACTGTAAAAGTGTAAGCCAACAAACAATCATGACAGGTGGCTCAATAATCGTAGTCATTTGCGATAACTTTGTCTATCCCTCTATATTCAGCCGAATAGTAATACACTTTTAGAAAGAGACTAAATATGAATATAATTTTATAGTAGTACCTTTCAGAGCAAATAAAATAATTACAATTAGTCACTTTCGTAAATCATATTGAAATTGGTAAAAAATAAGCAACTCATTTCTAAAGAGCATAAGAGAAATAAGTTAATCGACATGGAGGGTAACTTTGTCAGATGGTATGCCGTTGACTAAAAATTTTGTTACATGATTTGTCAAACTAATTCCTAGTCATATTGGTTATCAAAAGCTTGCAGCTGATTGTTTTGATAGTTGAGCATCCTGTCAGCACACCTACACAGAATTGTCTCTGATGATTGTATTGATCTAATAAAGTTTCTACTTTTGAACTATGAAAATCTTGTCATAAAAGGCTATCAAGCTGTTTATCTGAACCTAAATAAAAAATATTTTTCTCTATACATTAAAGATTTACAAATCACAAGAAGTAAATACTAAAATAACCTAAATCTCATTGAGATTTTATAGTAATCATATATATTGGCAGTAATGAACAAGTGATCCTAAGGTTATTTTTAATGCTTTTAGGAGAGTAACTAACTTCGAACTGTTGCTAGGAGAGCTTAAGTATATGTAATCTCTGACTACTGATGTGTACTAAGTTGAAAAAAAAAAGAAAGACTTTAGAATATGAACCATGTAGAATATTGACAATCGTTAGGTTAAGATATTGTGAGTTAATTTACAACTTCGTTTTACAGAAGTGGATAAAAATTTAGGCTTACTTGGAATGAACTTGACATTTACCTCTTACTCTTCGCACTTACTTCTACAACTTAGTTTTATGATTTATTTAAAAGGAGACAGTTAAATGAAATAAATAATCTTCTATCTCGACAAAGTCATTTTCCAAAACTATGCAATCGTAATCACAGAACACTTTCCACTAATATCATTCTCATACATGTACAACTGTATATAAATATTACATTTATTTGGCAACAAAATGCTTCATAAAATATTCTTGAATAAATCTGTATGGAAATCTTTTTTTTGCATGAGGATGTTTTTGAAGACTATCAAGTTTTTTATTATCTGTGTGTGAATTGGGAGGATTATTCTAACTCATGATGACAACAAATGAATTCGATATCTTCGCTGAATTCTCTCTTCCTTTTTTAGTTTCACATGCTGAAATAGTCTATATGTCAAGATAACTGAACCCTCTGTAAGAGGATTCTATCTCGTAAATCTATTTAAAACTGAAACATAATGGTTCTTGAATCCTCTTTTAAAGAATAAATTATACAATTGGATACTTATTCAGATGATGTTTCGTTTACTGATATCCGAACTAACTCCTTTCTTTAAATTCATTGTGAATACCTTCATATTCATATAGAACTTTCCATATGAAATGAAGTGCTTTCACAGAAATATTATTATTGTCAGTTAATTGAAACTTCAGTAAACTAGACTTTCATTTATGTGCATTCAAATGAGTGAATCTTTTGAAATCAGCTTAATTTAAGCCTAACGATAAATTTCTCATCTCTACACAATTTCAGAAATTTGAAGTAGAACTTTAACGCTCTCCTGAATTATTTTTCTACATTTGTAGTATTCGATTAAGGGAATAAAACACAGAATCTCGTTGATTGTCAGTCACTTTATATCAGTGTAAGAAAAATTAACAGAGTTGAAGCAGAGAGTATGTTTAAAGTGTAAAGGATGAATTTGATTCAAGTGTAAATGTCATCAACACGTATTTTTGTGTCATATAAAGAGAATCAATATCATTTACGGCTTGATATTTCATGTATAAAGAGGAAGATTTCATCCCGGTCCTTGTTAGTTGCATTATGTGCAAACGCTTATTGAGCGTTTAACCTTTAGTTCCGTATGTCGGATTTGTTTGAAAAATATTATTTCTCACACTTTCTTTTTATAGCGTATATTAGGATATTGGATTCCCTTCATACACTTTACGTCTGTCTGGTTTAGATATTCCATTATAGACAGTTTCACACGATTTTCACTACTGAATCTGATAACTATGGTACCATATGAATGAATAAAGAAAGCTCTCGGACCATTAGTGAATAAGTCCTCAGAAGCTAATGAGTATATATGTTGTTGTAACTGGTCGAGAAAAGGAGAATACTGAATTAAGTCAAGCATACTTTGACTGATCACTTTTTTACTCTCTGGTATAAATTTGTAAAAGTTTTATTAGCTGCCTTCCTGTCACTTAGTTTTTGCCCCATACCCTGTCGTTCAAAAGTAAGTCAGTAAGCTGTAAATTACATCTGTCGTTTTCTAGCCTAAGTGGCACCCTTGTTTATTTAAACCTCGTTAATGTTATGTTGTTATTATTATTCGTTTGTATCGAAGGAAAAGGTGAAATCGAGAGTGTATCCCCTTATTAAAGACTTTTATACTTCCGTCCATTCAGTTATCTATAAACGTGGACGATCACATTCAACTAATGATTATGGTTAGATAATGAAGTGGATAGAAAGTTGTACCCCGATGAAAGTATTGTAGCGTCACACACTTCCCCAAAATCAATAGTTTAGGGTTTGACGAGATTCAGCATTGATGCTGACCTTGATAGTTTAACTGGACTTACTAAGCTGAAGGCACCTGGTCAAACATCCTCAACATTTGGCACGCTGTCGTGTTACGTTGCACTGCTGGTAATTGACTATCTAGCCAGTTAGTTGGAACCCATCGGTATCTTGGCACAACCACCCAAACATACTATTCCATCTGACTACACTATCCTGTTCTTCCTTGGTCTCGTATTCGTGGGTATATAACAAGTGCCAATAATTAGTGATTGGTCTTTGCGTCTGTCGAGTTCGCACCAGGACAAATCCTAAAGTATGAAAATTATATTCATCTTCTGAAATCAAACCTTATTAATGAAAGCAAAACACTTCAGATTCAACCAACTAAGACAACAGGAAGCTTTTTATAGCATTCATCACTCACTATTTAGTAGATTCGATGTACTGTATTCATGGTTATGGTTAGAACTCACACTGTGATAAAGTAAAACAAATCTTTATCTCAATTAAATTCATGCTGAACTATATGTGTATTTGGGCAACATTAGATGAGGAGTAAATTTTGAATATCACTTGAATGGCTGCAGATAATGAGCACCGTCAATGATAAAGTTCATCCGGAATTTTCAGCACATGTGATATTCTTAAGTAACTTCCTGATGAGTTGTTGATATATTCTGACTAGAACTATGAGTATTTATGTTTAGAACGGAATTCAGTCACGTGATCAAGTCATTTCATCTCAAAAATAATTTATTCGGTATGTTTTAGACTAATGGTTTAGTGTTTTCTGTGGTTCTGGTATGGTTTTAACATCTAGAATTCGAACATGTTACTTCCTCCTCCCTTTCTTCTTTCAGATCCTAACTTAGTATTGATAAAGTGTTTCAAGCTATTGGCAGTTGCGGTAAGTGTAGTCCTCAACTATCAAAAGCCTTATTAATCTCAGGAAGAATTTTATATCCTATTATGCCAAACATTCTTGTCAATTAGTAAACACAACCATTACATTAAAGCAACAATTCAATATCACTTGCAGAAAAGCTTTATATGGTAAAGGATATTTTTAGTTGAGGAAATACAACGGATTTTAATAAAGATACCAAACTTAAGTGTATGGCATCCATTCGCAAATAATCTCCTGTTCTGAATCTCCTTTCACACTCTTCTTGCCCTTTGTATTTATACCTAATATGGCTTATTCATTTTGCCTAATTCCTTACCACTTTCCACGTCACTATATGTACGTATACGTATACTACTTATATGCATTCGTATGAGTAGCTCTCATTACACTGTGAAGACCTACACGAAAGAAACAACAGTTACACAATACACATTACATTAGATAACATGTCTTTATAATATTCTTTCCACTCAACTCCCTGTCTGTAAAAAAAGTCCTCAAAAAGTAGCTCTGAGCTGATTAGGGTAATCTGTTTGTAAGGGAAATCTGCACCGTATATATCAAAATGTCGAGGTATTTTCATAAAAGTACTCAGTGAATATCCTTTGACTTACTCTATTGCTTTAAAAAGAAATAACTCACCCATATTCTTACATCAGAAACACTTCATTATACATATCTCCTCAGAATTTATCATGGTTTGAATGCCAAAGGTCACTTTTAAGGGAAAATAGATGCAAAGCTGAAAGTATAGTACTGTTTTATATTTAAATCAAAAATATATTCTAAATATCAGCTTTTTATGACTTAAACTTATGCTTCAACTAAAACGCAATAGCTTTTGTCCTTAGGTTTTACTTTAAAACCACTGAAATAGAATACGTATAACTATGATAAGGCATTCAGTTTTCAGTCTAACGGCTTTCTTTCCTTTAACTTCAAAAGTAAGAGACTAAACACAGCCATAATACCCATCTTGATGATCACAGTGCCTTATTTGTTTGATACAACTTGACCAACAGTTGAGAATAAACTGTGACTATAACTCCCATAGACTTAGAGAGAAAATATATATGCCAGCCACCACTAAAAGCGGTTGCGTGTAAATTCAATAATTCTTATAAAATCAAATCTTACTTTACCTATGATGATTACCTTCTTTATCATTTGACTATTTAAGATAGCCTTAGTTCGGCAGACAGGTATTTATACTAGGTGATGATCAAAGGTGAGATGAAAATCTGGACCGCGGTCGAATTCGAACCAGCGACCACCTGGTGTACTTGGTCAATTAGTTATGATGGAGTCCTTTTATCATTGATTATTGGTAATTATTTGTAGTCAAAAAAAACAATATGCAATGTCTAATGTATTAACGAACTTGAATAGCTGACTGTATGTGCTGCAATTAACCTCGCCTGGTTAACTAGTTCACTAGTTACTAGCCGGTCCTAAGCCCGGGTAAAGAGGGAAGGTTGGGCATAGGGCTAGCAACCCTACCCCGTAAAACAAATCTAACCGCTAAAGAAACTTCACAGCACAAACAAAATATAAAAAATGAAAACAAAATTATTCCTCCCTGGAATCCGAGAGGCGAAATGACGTCAGTTGGTGAAAGCCTTCGGGAAGCCAATTGGCTGATGTGTCTTATCTCGATGAAAGCGAAAGTAAACGTGGGGACATGGAATATCGTACGATGTTTGAACCCAGTAAAGCAGCCCAGATTGCAAAGGAGATGAGAAGGTATCACATCGAAGTGCTTGGGATTTGCGAAAGCAGATGGAATGGGAGTGGACTCTCCAAACTGTCAACTGCAGAATCAATAATCTACTCCGATATTGTCACCCAGACGACAACCACGAGCACACTGAGTTTTCGAGTGGCTATCATGATGTCCTCAAGAGCATCGAAGCCTCTCATGCAGTGGGAACCAATCTCCTCCAGGATCATGACAGCAAGATTCAACTCAAAAGGAAGGAAGGTCACAATCATACAATGCAACACTATGCACCTACAAATAATGCAGAGAAAGAGAAGAAGAAAGAATTCTACAGACAACTGCAAACAACACTGGACAAGACCCACCCCAGTTGGCGACATCAAAATTCCAATGGGTGACATGAATGCCAAACTGGGAGGGGACAACACAGGAAGAGAACTAACCATGGGTCGAGAGGCGCTAGGTGAAATGAACGAGAATGGAGAATTGTTTGCAGAATTCTGCGCATTCAATGATTTGGTGATTGGAGGCAGTGTGTTCAAGAACAAGGATATCCACAAAGCGATATGGATTTCACCAGACACCAAGACACACTAAAAATCAAATCGACTTTATCTCCATCTCAAGAAAATGGAGACGCAGTCTACTTAACACAAGGTCAAGAAGAGGAGCAGATGTAGGTTCAGACCACTATCTAGTGCAAGGAACCTTCCAAATCAAGTTGAAAGCCTTCAAGGAAGCTGGTGATAGACCTCAATTCAAGTACAACACTCGGAAACTGAAGGATGAAACTACAAAGAAGAACTTCAAGGCAGCCATCACGACAAAATGGGAGATATCGACGAGCATCCCTGAAGAAACTTGTGTGGAAGAACACTGGAAGTCTTTGAAAGCTATGTGGAAAGAAACCTGCACAACCGTATTAGGAAGGAAGACGAAGCAAGACAAGGAATGGATCTCGACGGATACCTGGAAGCTGATGGAGAAGGGAGAGGAGTATGGTGAAACAGAAGATAAACCAATGCAGTGCAAGGATGCACAACGACAAGAGGAGGAACTGAGTACAATGTATAGAACACTACACTGGACAAAGAAGTGAAGAAGAGTGCACGCAAAGACAAAAGACACTTCTACGAAACACTGGCAAGTGAAGTAGAACAGGCTGCCGGCTGGTAGGAGAGACAGAGACCTGACAACATTGTATCAAATAACAATGGGCCGACCACTTCAAGAAGCTCTTGAATCGACCACCATCACCGCCTGCACTTCGTCCAGAAATACCACATGCAGCCGCTGAACAACTACAAGTGATCATAAATCCCCCAACAAAAATGGAAAACCTGAAAGCCATAAAGCTACTGAAATGCGGGAAAGCAGCAGGACTTGACGGGATCCCACCAGAAACACTGAGAACAGACGCAGAGACAACAGCAGAAATGCTCACACTACATCACTATTGCAGAAGGTGTGGAAGGAAGAGAAGGTACCTGCAGTGTGATTGTAAGAAGGGCTACCTTGTCAAACTGCCGAAGAATGGAGACCTCAGTGTTTGCAAGAACTGGTGAGGAATCACTCTCCTGTCCACCAAGAGCAAGCAAAATATTAAGCCGCATCATCCTGGAGAGGCTTAAAGATGCACTGGATTCAAAACTACGACCGGAACAGGCAGGCTACCTTCAGCAAGTACAAATCATGTGCAGACCAAATTGCAACGCTTCGCATCATCATAGAACAGAGCATAGAATGGCAATCAGCTCTCTACCTCAACTTCATCGACTTTGAGAAGGCCTTTGACAGCGTCGATCGAGAGGTAATTTGGAAACTGCTTCAATACTACGGAGTACCGCAAACCTTTATCCGCCTCATTCAACAACTACATGAAGATGCCACATGCCAAGTAATTCACAATAGGAAGCTCAGTGATGCTTTTGAAATGAAGTGAAGACAGGAGTGAAACAAGGTTGCTTACTATCCCCCATGATATTCCTTATTGTGGTGGACTGGATCATGCAGCAAACAGTGGGGAGCGAGAAGAGGGTGATACGCTGGACTACGGAAAAGAACCTAGAAGACTTGGATTTCGCCTGTGATGACTTGTGCCTGATGTCACATAAACTTGAAGATCTGCAGGCAAAAACTAACAAGTTGATAGAAGAGGCGTGGCAGCGAAGACGGGACTTCAGGTGAATATAGAGAAGACAGAAGTGATGAAGATACCGCACCACCACCACCAACAACAAACTCCAATCACCGTCAACGGGAGAAACTTAAAGGAAGTAACCTCCTTCACTTGTCTGGGAAGCACTGTTTCAACTACAGGTGGCGGCACAGGCACAGACGACGACGTCAAAGTCAGAATCGGAAAAGCAAGACAGGCGTTCATTAGCCTGAAACCAGTGTGGAGATCCACTGCACTGCACTCAGCATGCGGAACAAGATACGGATTTTCAACACCAATCCAGTCAAGTCCGTGCTTCTGTATTCACCAACAACTGCTTACGCTCGCTACTGAAGATCAGATGGCCAGAAAGAATAAGCAGCAAGGAGCTCTGGGAACGAACCAACCAAGAACCTATCACGCAACAAATATGCAGGAGGAAGTGGAGATGGATTGGGCATGCACTGAGAAGGCCGACTGAGGACATCACGCGTCAGGCCAGTCACTCGAGTGGAATCCCCATGGGAAGCGACGAGTTGGACGTCCGAGGGTGACATGGAGGAGGTCGTGCGAGGAAGAAATGAGAGCTTCTGGGCTGTCGTGGAACCAGGTTCAAAAGATCTCAGAGAACAGGATGAAATGGAGACGTGCTACTGAAGCCCTATGTTCCACTAGGAACCCAAGGGACTAATAATAAAATAAATAATGTACTGCAATTGACGGCTGACGTAATCAATACTAGATTCTTGTGTGTTTCGGTAGAACAAAATAGAACCAACGAGTTTTTATAAACTTGAGTTGTTTCTTAATTTAAGTAAACCTATTTTTTTTTAAATACTCCATAATAAGCACTAAAATCCGCAAATTAATTAGTTATACTAATTAATTAAATTAAAATAATACACTTGAACTATAATTTGTCCGAAATGGTCAGTAAGACCCTGTCGATAGTTTTAGAAATCCGATTTCAATAGGATGTTTGCATTTAAATAGAATCTTACCCTGCAGAATATTCTCATACATACACAAATTTGATGTTTACACATTAAGTATTGATCTCTAATCATAACATCTCTCACCATTATTGACATATGGAATAAAATATTCTAAATTATTTATATAATTCTACTGGGGTATAGTAGGATAAAGAAAACAACAGAAACAAGAATGCTGTGTATGGTCAATACTTAAATAAACATTCATTCGATATAGACAAACTTTTATATACTCATATGATACGCCTACACAAATGAACAAGTCAAAACAAACTACAGAAAGTGTTACATCAATTTTAAGGTGAAAACAAAATCTGAAAATAAGCGTGTATTTATTAAGCAGCTGACTTTTATTGCCCAGCTTACTTCTTCCGCCTCACTTACTTAAGGTGGTGAAAAAAATATGGCGTTTTGCAAAGATTCTAACCACGGAAACGGGGTGAGATAAAAATACTCCATAAACATTGATTCATTTTCCATTACAACACTTCGAACAGTATAGTAGCTCATCATGGAAACAAAGTAACCCTTCCCCAGTTTGCTCTATTTTATAGTAATTTTCGATTTCGTGCAACCAATCAAGTGGGCCGATTCGTAGTTCATTTTGAGTCGACAAATGACAGTTTGTGGGATGGGGGTATGGGTAGACAATGGCACAGAAAATTATTGGCAGCGGACCAAATGTATTTCTGAACAAGGAGATTAAATTACACGTCTTTAGATTCATTTATATATGCTTGACATTTTAATTTTGATTAATTCCTTGAAGAAGTTGGGACCAGATTTCCTTGCGTAAAGTTGGAATTATTTCATTTCAAACACATTGTGACTTACACAACTACAAACTATATCTAATTCTCAAACATTATTAATATTCCCATCATTTCCGATGCATTTTAGTACATAACATTTCAAGGTTAATGGCGATTTTAATTTTAAGTCAGTATTCATCACGAGATGACGTCAGTCAGAGAACCGCTGAAAACGTGGCAGGTGACGCAGTGGCTGAGTGGTTAACGCCGTGAGACCTAAAGGTGTTGAATTCGACTCCTAGCTTGGTCGTAGGTGCTTACTGCTGAATGGCCTCATACCGGGACGAAACAGCTGTTCAGTGTTCCAAGGTTTTTTAATGGCTCTCCAAAGTATGTTAGTCCACGATGAATTCTACCTTAACGCTATATTTTAATCACGGTTTTTAGAAAATCCTTTTCCATTCCTCTACCATTGATTCATGCACCTTTGAAGGCTATATTTGTTGTTCTATTCCTTATATCTAAATTCCTTCCATCTTAGGCTGTAAACATATTCCTTCACCACTTTTAAGTTGTATTATTTTCTTCGTGTTTAACAATCGATTTTATATTCTGTGTTATTCTACTTGTTCCTTGTATTGGTTAATTAGGCCGTGAAATGTGTCATTCATCTCTGTTCCCATATGTATGTATATGTGTGTACATGTGAAAGATGTATTCAGTGTCGATTTTACCAATGAAATTTATCAAATGACTTGTTCTGGGGGCTGACAGCTGACAGCTTACAGTATATAATTTTAAATCTAGTACATATACAGGAGATTCAGAGCACACAAAGTGACTTCGATTCATCCCACGATGTATGTTGTTCTTGCTTAACCAAAATTTACAAAGAGAATTAATTGTACATTCTCACCAATGACAAAATTGTATATAAATGTGGCTGTATAGGTTAATGAATGAAATCGCGGAAAAGAGTTTGTCCTCTGGACCACTCATTTTTATTTTCTCATATGTCTATGCAGGGACTTTTCGTACACTGAAAATTATCTCGACGAGAAGCGCACTCCTATAAATATTTATGTTTCCACTACATCAGAAATATTTTTGATATAGGTTACAACGAGACAGTTGATTTCCTGGACTACATTTTGGGCACAATTTATTGCTCAAGATCAAACCAAGGCGATAATATTATGCTCTACCATACAACCCAAATTCTGTTTTTACACTACTGAAATATTTCTATTTGAAATGTAGATGCATGTCTGGATGGGTACTATGTTCGGATTCATATCATATTCACCTTGATTATTGAACCTTCACATATGGACACTAGTAGATGACAGTTGCGGTTGTGCGTTGAATGTGAAACTTGTATTTGCTTCTAACCAACATTGCAGGAAATACATTTTTGTTACCGTTAGATAAACAGTATATTAAGCAGTTGACTGAATTCTACAAGATTTGTGTATTTATGTTGTTACTTGTAATATCCCGTCCTTAATTAGACCGATCTTTAATGGCACATGGGTTCCTGCGCGGACGCCCCGATATTGCCTGTGTTTCAACGTTATTAATGATGGATAGTGGCTAGCAGAGGAATCCACGACCCATGTTTCGTCCTCTCGTGGCTCGGTGTCCCAGTGGATAACATTCTTACGTTAGAAGCGATCGGTTTTGGTTTCGAGTCCTAATAGGTGCAGGATCACTCACTGAGAGGCAGGTTCATCTAGCTTATGAGTTTCAATTACGACAAATTGTGCGTCCTGGATTCCACTGTTAGCCACTAGCCATCATTAATATAAAATTTGTGTATTTAGTTAGCTACCTCCGTACAATGTAAGTTATAACTGTTTGTGCTGTCGCATTTTTTCGGAAAACATGACAAATTATTCTTGACTATATAAGTGAGGATTATTCAAAATATACTTAGTAGTTACGGTCGACACTGGAAATGTGGCAAATTGATCTGAGTTGTCGATGTTCAGGTAGTGAGTCCTATGTCCAAACCCTTTTTCACACGCTAAGTATGGTTCATAGTCACATACGTAAACGCACTGTTGTGAAATCGTATCACCAACCAATTTCAAAACTTAGTACTAGTTAAAACTTGTAATACACAATCATACAGGGACAACAAACATTGAGGTGGTAATTTTGCATTAACATGAGAACACAACCCAGACAGACAAACTATACAATGACAATCATCAATCATACATATTTATAAAAGTGCATAGTTAATCACTGTCATGTACAGCAATAAATTAAAGGGGAGGATGATGAATTGAATAATCTCATGGATCTTTGCGTTTGGTTAGAAGTGAGTCACACGTCCCAACATGATACATCAATTCACGTTTATATTATCTGTCTGAACAATCACAAAAAGCAGGGCGACTTTAAAGACCACTGTAACGACGATTGAAATAGACATTTAGGTTTCTTCATTTTGGTTGGAAAGGCAGATTTTAATAAAATAGAGAGTTTTAATTAGTTATTTCACATGTTCCTAAAATGGCCTTTAGAGTCAATCCAAAAAGCATCCATGCCATTCAGTTGCTCTGAATTAATTAATATAGAGTTGATAAGTGCACTTCAAAAAATGTTTATACCTATCGGAACCCATCAGGTGAATTCATTAAGAATTCAATGCACATCTGATAATGATTTCTGAATCAAGCTGCATGTTGTGTAAGTGCTACGGAGAAGTGGACATCCACTCAGAAATTTCTCAGTAGCATTCATATATTCAGGTTAAACCATATACGAAAAGAATCCAAAGAAAGAATGACAAGCCATGTTTTAGTCAGAATATTCACAAATTATAACTTTATATATAATGAGAATATCATCAAATTACTCTGCATAGAATAGCGTTTTCGTAATTACAAGTACGACTTTTAAGCATTCACTTCATCAGCAAAAGTTGATCGCTGCCTAAGGTTATGTCGTTGGGTTAACAGTATAACTTACCTTAGAAATAAAGTACCAAGTATTGAAAAAATGTGAATTACTCCTTCAAAGCGTATCTTCGTAAATAATGGAAAAACCTTTCCTAGGAGACTTTCAATCGATGAGCGAAATTTGTTATTTTGGGAAGTACAAAAAGCTCTGTACATTATTGACACCTCTTCTATTTATAACAAGAAAATATGATGACAGAAATGATTAGTCTGAAGGTCATAATTGATCTATATACTTATATTCACCGAAAAAATAAATAAAAACTGTGCGTCCAATCGTCCCAGTAGGAGAATGGGCATCCATAAGCTTTTCTAAACATATTCCGAAAAAGAGTGATTCAGTCATCTGGTATTTCTATGAAAAGTTAAGTGGTTCACTGGCATTCTTTCGACATCTCTTATCAGTTTCAAGCTATCAAAATAGTGTTAAGAAATGAGTATTAGAAATAACGGCGACAGCCATGGTGCGAAAAGATGTGCTGTTGATACAAATTCTAGGTTAACTACACAATACAGAATTAGTTAGACAGTTTACAAGTAGACAGGATATTAACTAATATAACACCTAACCTGTGCTTGTCTTTGAGGTTATATTTGAATGGATTTATTTCACTTCAATCTTATTTAGGATCAAGAAAATACTGACAATTGTATTTGAAATTACCTACCCCAATCAACTGGGTTTCTTACCTTGCCTCATTAATTATCAGAACATCATTTTGTTTTCTACTGTGAAACAGGAAACTATGTATTTATTCAAAGAATGGGTATTGTATTCGTTAATTTTACTGATGCACTGCATACAGATACAATATTTTTCTTGAGAAAAATCTTGATTGATGTTTTTAAGCATGTTAGACCGTTGGATTTTAAACTTAAACAAATACTCAAGTAGCGCATAGAAGAAAGTTAGGTGATTGAATAATTCAATACGCTTCAACTATCTGATCATTGCTAACAAAGATTCATCAGTTTTTTTCTGTATAAAGATATAGGTAAAGATCACTCTTATTTCTCAGAAGTTTAGTCTTATATGTAGCATATACCTACACTAAAGGATTCCCAGATGATATATTTAATCAATTCAGTCCTCCTCTACCATGATCATCATGAGTTGTGCAGTCTGAATAGGTTATTTGTATTTACTTCACCAATCCAATAAGACTTATCGAAGTAAAGTATAGCAGTAGAGTTATTGTGAACAGAGCACCTGTCAAGTGTGCCTGTGTACGAGACCAATAATGGAACAATAGATGAACAGTTACAATGCTGATTTCCAAACTAGGTAACCATTAAGGAAGGAAAACTAGCAAACAACTAAATAATGAAAATGACTGGCTTTTAACCTGTAAACACTATAGACTTTTCCTTCGTTTTTTTAAAGATTTCCCCACTAAACTGATAGACAGTACACGTCCTCAAAAGAATAAGCGCTCTACAAATTCCAACCTAAGACAAAGAACATTCACTAGTGAGTATCATTTTGATATGGCATTTATCTATTAAGTTAGGGAAGCATGGGTTAACGAAATCAGCCATCCAATCACTGGTATTATAAAATACTTGGTTGCGTAGTATATGATGCACTTGAAATTTACGAGTATCAGAAGAATTCACTCAGCAGAATATGAACCACCAATCTATTAGCTTGTCCTAGCTATTGGTAGCTAGAAACTTCGAATTAAAATGCTACTTAGTGACTTGTGTACAAAACTTATACGCTAAGAAGACTTCAAAAGTTAGTTTACAGTTCAATTCTAACACGAAGTTAGATTTCATACAGATTTATTCTATGATATCTAAATAGGCAAACACTATAGGACAAGCTGAAAATATAATTTTACCCTTTTTGTGTTAACGGTGTTTTGCTTATCAAGGCGAGTGCACTGCTGAAGGTGTGATACGCTGAGTGTCGAACAGAATTGAAGATAATTACCCTGTATAATCACCAGGCAGAATACGCTATGAAATGACTTTTAAATCTGCGGTATCCTTAATCAAAATCGGCATAACACTTACTAATTGTTACATAAGATCATAAAACCATTCGACATCTGAGCGAAGATCAGGAACAGTAAACATGAAAAAGCAGGCAGGTTTTAGACCCGGTCGTGAGTGCATTAACCAGATATATACACTCCTCCAGGTATTCGAACACAGGCACACTTACCGATGACCGACACCAACTGTATTTTTTAACGTGAAGGCGGCACTCGACTTCATCGCTAGATTAGTTTAATGGAAGTGTCAGTCAACAAAATGAATACCAAGTAAGTACATTACCCTGTTGAAGGTTTTATAATCAAACACCTGTAAGCGTCTTACACGCAAAGGTGATTTGTGTAAGTCGAAGTATCCGTAAAGGATGCCCGCCCTCCCAATTTTTATTTAACTTAGTTATAGAAATACATGTGAAAGTCTCACTCTGCTCATCTGATCTTACGGAAATTGACCTCGTCAAAAGAGGCACCTCAGTATACTCAGAGTTCGCATAAAGCATAGTTATGTTAGGTGAAGACCATGACAAGATGCAGTCTTCTAGATACTTTGAGTATTTTTGCGATACGTCTCTCACCAAGCAAATGCAAAATGTATTGCTCCAGAACTGGCCTGTGGTGCTGCCTCGTCTAACAATAGAGAGTGAAGTAACTGAGTGCGTTGACCACTTCACTTATTTGTGAAATCGGACCAACCTCGAAGTCAGTGACTGTCAAAATCTCTACAGGAATACAAAATGCTCAACTAGCGTTTGCCAACTTACTCCACCTAAAGCGTCGACATAATATCCGACCGCCGTGCTCTGCAGCAGTTTTCTCCGTCCTACTCTAAGTATATAAAACATGGTCATTAAAGGTAGACGACGCGAGAATCCAGCTGTTTGACCACCCTCACCTTCGTAGTATTGGTCGCGTGTCACTGAAACATCCCATTGGTAATACAAGTTATGCTTAAAGTCTTAAGCAAAAGGAGTAAATCAGTTTATAAATTTGTGGACTTTCACTATCGCAGGTGGTTGCGGCATGCGCTTTGCATGCCGTCATCGTCCAAATCGTCATGCAATGCCAGACCAACACATGGTATTAGTTAATGAAGTTTCTAACTATCGATCTGAGCCGTTTAGAGGAATATAAAATTCCAAGTTGGGGTCCATATGACGACCAAAACCAGTGGCTGAAGACTAGGTGATAGGGGTGAGAATCGATCTCAGTAGCGAAAATGCATTCATACGTTACATTCATACCGAATTCCATTGTTTTTTACAACATCCTGTTACTTGTGACCAACTTCTTCCTCATTTCTCCATCTTTCATCTTAGTGTCTTTTACCTTCATGTGTTATGCAGTAATTTTAGATCTCATTTAGATACCAACTGACTGAGTCACTTACCGTTGGAAAAACACCTTAGCACCACTGTGTTGTCGGCCAACAACAAATAGGTTATATTTCATATCAGTTCACTACACCCCAAATTTGCAACAGACCAGTAACAAACTGGACCAGTCGTATAGAAACATTCTAACTGAATGACGGTAAACTATTTCTGTACTGTTTCCCAACGTCTTAACCTCCTAAAAAAGTGTGTGATAGAGGAATAGGGATACTATCGCCAGTATACTGAGGTAATGTGCAATTTCCTCAAATATATTTCTCCTCAGCTACAAAGAGCTGGTAATAAGCTAGATATTGAACAGAATAAGTCAATTACTTTTGTCGTCGGATAGAAAGCAATATTATGGTTTAGACTAAGTGGGCAATATTAGAGTTACAAATGATAACAGAGACGTAATTTAAAGCGAAAATTGTAATTTTTCCAAGGAAAGGTAACAAAAGAAAATCCATCCAAGTAACGTAAAGCTTTAACAAATCGATGAATATAACAAAAAATTTAGAGACGAGAGATATGATAAAGATGGGTAAGAAAACATGAAAAGAAAGGTCCCAGTGGATAAAAGTGCATGGACCATGCAGTAACTTATGAGAAATACCTTCAGATTGAATGGTCTCTAAGCTTGCTTAAAGGATGCTATAAGAATGTTCTGACGCTACACAAGTGAATGGGCAGTTAGCGAGTAGAAGCTTAGGAAGGTTGCATGAAGAGTATGATAAATCCTATTTACCAAATATTTGTATTAAAAACACTGAAATCTAAGTTAGGATGATTCCAATTCAGTCTATAATGTTTGAAATAAAAAAAGGACCTTCATGAAATAAGTTCATTGTGTTGTATGCAAATGATACGACAAAAAACATTCTGACTAAAAAACTAAACAAATTAAGCGGATAAAACAAACAGCTGACTGAGGGGTGAGTTTATTCGAACATTTACTGCATCTCATAAAACGAATCAGAAATTTTTTTATTGGAATTATTATTATTACTATTCCTAATTCTTGAACATTTTAAGATACATTTGAATGGTAATCACAACGAAAATGAATTTTGCAAGTCACAAAATAAAGTGACACACTGTCCACTTTGTGCAAGAAGATACTTAGGTAACAGATAGAAATACGGTGATCAAATTTACCAATAAAAAAGCTTTCAAACACGAAGATCAGATAAAGTAACAAAATAAACAACAGAAAAAGGTTACATTTTGGACATAAATGCTTAACGATGGTCAAACATATGTGCATATTATCAATCTTGACAATGAACTATTGGTTTCTTGATCGGATAAGCTGCTACGTACGTACTTCGTACTGCCCAGCTTTTGTAGCATACTTAACTCCTTTGAATGGTTTATATTTCTGGAAAAAAAGATATATACGATCAACGATCACAAAAAAGAGGAAATAATTGAAAAACACACAATTCAATACGTAGACTATCTGAGAAATGTAATGTATCCCCGTCATATATTTCGAACAGTCTGAAGATACATTTACTTATTAAGGCATTTTATATGAAAACTGAAATTGGGGGAAGGACAAATATAATATAAAGGAATTTAATAATAAGAAAGATAATAAAGGGGGAATAATAAGAGTATGGACTAGTACTACCTGAAAATGGATCTCTGTTGAGGTTCATAGACCGTTGCGAAAATCAGCTAATGTTGAAACTTAATCTGCATTCTGTTTCGAAGAAATGCGTTTACCTCGCGTTACCATGTAGAGGGAAATCTTAGGGCGTAACTTTAAAACGAAGGCTAAGGTCTACTATTAGGAAAACATATTATGCAGCTGGGATTATAGTAGGTGGGAAGACCAAATGCATGTTGCAACCCAAACTTCAGCACTATATAAATGATTGCGTCACATTCCACTACGTTTATCAATTTACATTGTATGTGCGGACACATAGATAGGGAGGCGTAGTCGAGATATGGACTTGAGAGTGGAGGAATATGTACCGAAATGGCTACAAAGGCAGCTGGATTCACAGAAATCGATAAGCGCAGATGATAGATACCCATTATCGTCCATTCCAAAACATATTATCGACATAGGCCACAAGATCGATATTAAAACAGCGTTATCAATTTTTTATAGAAACTATCAGGGGTGCAGACTTAGGTTTGTTGAAGCGCTAGACATACGTAAATTCAGGCCCCCTTTGTGTTCAAAAACAGTTTTTTCTTACGCTAAACGTACCCTGTCTTATCGTGCTACTAAGGTTATCTTCAAATCTTATCAATCTCCCTTCATTATCTTTCGTATCATTAAGTTTCTTTATGTCACATTTGTCCTTCCCTATCTTCCAGTTTTCATATAAAATGCCTTAACAAGTAAATGTGTCATCAGACTGTTCGAAATGTATAGCGGCAAACACATTACATTTTTCAGAAAATCTACGTCTTCTAATTACGTTATCCAACTTCGTAAAAGGGACTAATCGTTCTAAATTCGACATGCGTAAACTACAAAGTACAACAACGAAAACTTAAAATGTAGGCTTAACAATAGATGAACAGTTGGTCTTCGGAAGTTGTCAGATCAATTTATCACTAATGTATTGGTCAAACAATACTGGGACTACTTTTTTGCTAATTTTTTTTCGAAATGCTCTTGCCCGTCGTACACACACACATACATACACATACATACTAGTATGGGTTTATTTTACTGACAAGTCACTGTCAATATCTGTAGTGGATACAACCTGGAGTCAAACACCCTAAACGATAGATCTCATTTATGAGTATTGGAAAGAAAGCTTAAAATAATGTCATAAACCGTATCGAAACATATACCGAAGATACACTACTCCTATCTGTCTTCTGATATACATTTATAAATCTAACTTGACATATATTTATCGACACTTAATATGGTTGATCGGACCAAGTAATCTGTGCATGTAGCCAGATTACAAATAAGTTGAATATCTTCACAAGATATATTATCTACTAAATGAGGTAGATGTACAAAAAAGTATAGCTAATAAAGATTGAAAATCCTTCTGGATAAACACACATTGACAGAAAGTAAAGTGACTCATTTTGAAAAATACCACAATAGGTACTTACAAGTAGTAGAAAAATGTTGTGCTAAATTTTACGTCTACGCGACAATAATGCATATACGTGAACTCAAAGCACTAAGGGAAAAATTTAAGGCTATTTGTTGATAGAACATTCATAAGAAATCGAGACAAAATCCCAATGTGCTTGAAGGTGCGAAAGTCAAGTATAAGTGAGCATCTAATTAGGATAACAAGGTAGATTAGCATAAAAACATCCTTAAAATATTAGATCTGTTTATTTTATGCATAACACATAGTGATATAGTATTACTTACTTGACGACGCTTCGAGTATAAATTATAGCTCATATTCATACCAATATACGGCGGCCTGTTTGAACTTTGGGCTATCTTCTTTTATCACGGAATATACTGCACCAAATTCCTCCTTTCCACATTGTTTAATCATTCATTTATTTCATCTAATCATACTATATACTCTCGCGCACTTTTGAAATCCTTACGACCTGTTGCTCTACAAGTTGATACCCAGACTGAGGGAAAGCACCACGGTGCATAGCAACGGACTATGAAGCGCATGACTATTCCCGATATTACAGAACCTACTTATCAACTTTGCAACAATAAACATTCTCTGGTCAATAGTCTAACTGAAAATGTATGACTTTCCTCGTTATTTATATCCTTTCTATAAGTTGTTATATTGACACCATTCGAAATGTTAAGGAGTACATATATATATATATATATATATATATATATATATATATATATATATATATATATATATATATATATAACATGCTGAAAATTCCTAATCGTACCAAAACACTGCTCGTAATAAAGAGATCAATTAAAACTTGCTTATACAGTGACAAAGCGATCACTATTATTTTGAAATATACATCAAATAAACAAACCAAAAATGTAGCAGTAAAACTTGGGCACTGTGGTTGGTTGGTTCCATTTTAGTCTGTTTATTAGAAATGTCACACAGTAAAACAGTATCATCTACTGGATAGCGTTTCGAACACAATTTATTGTCCATATTCATATCACGTGACTCTACAACTTCGAAACAGAGTTTATATATTCCTAATTTTCTCTCCTTCTCTGTGATGACAAGGGTAGTAGGACTTTCCATATATCTGGGACAGGTGTAGAATCATTTCCATTGCATATATTTGGTGTTGATTCGATAAACAAAGATTCGGTTATCAATCTCTCCCTCCACCCAACTAAGTTAGTTTTCAACACTGTCGCTCTATCCCACTCTACTGTGTGACTGTGTGTGATTGCGTGCAGTGCTGTAGCCGAGCTTTTCTCTAAATTTCTTAACTTGTTATGACCTACTAATCTTGATTTAGCTAACTGCCTCTAGAGCCACGTCGATCGGTATATTTGTGTAAAGGCTAGTTATGTCAAAACTAACCATTTTACACAAATATACCGATAGATATGGCTCTAGAGGCAGTTAGAAATGGGCATAAAGATAACAAAGAACTTACGCATCGAACTAAGGTGCTGATCGACTGATTCATACTAGGAGTACGATTGTGTCTGACATCTACAGTTGCTAAGTTCCAAAATAAAATATATAAACAAACTGAAGGTGTTGCCATGGAATCACCAATATCCCCTATCGTCGAAGATATACTTATGGATAGTTGGGAAGAGGTGGCCCTTCAAGCATTTAGTCCTACTCCAAAGATATGGTTCCGATACGCAGATGATACGTTTACAATACTGAAATCGGAACACATCAATAGGTTCTTGTCACATATAAATTCAGTAGTGAATGCAATCCAATTTACCTGTGACTTAGAAAATGAAGTAGGTGAGCTAGCAATGTTGGATTGCAAGATTAAACGAACACAAGACGGACGTTTAGATACAACTGTCTATAGGAAACCTACCCATTCGAATTGCTACTTAGACTTCGAATTCTCCCACCCCATTTCAGTTAAAGTAGGCTTAGTTAAATGCCTAAGTGATAAGGTGAAAAAGCTTACTAGTAGACCGGAAAATCTACGACAAGAAATTAGACACATCAAGAATACCTTGCGTCTCAATAATTACCCATCAAAATTTATAAATAAATTCATAAGAAATCGAAAGAAAAATATTAGCAGCGGTAGTAGCAGTAACACGGGTGTAATTAATAATAATTCTACTACTAATGGTAATAATGCTGACAGGGTTGTTACCATACAAGGAAGGCACCTCAGAAGCATTACGAAGAAATCTCAATAAGACTGGGATGAAAGTGCCATTCAAACCGACAAACTCGCTTAGAAACAAGCTTCGTAGGTTAAAAGATGCTATTTATGCAATTAAGAATAATAATTCGGTTTACCAAATTTCTTGCAATGATTGCGAAGTCGAATACATAAGTCAAAGTAGTCGACCAGGAGTGATTAGAATAACAGAGCACAAAAACTTAGCTAAATTAAGATTAGTAGATCATAACAAGTTAAGAAATTTAGAGAAAAGCTCGGCTACAGCACTGCACGCAATCACACACAGTCACACAGTAGAGTGGGATAGAGCGACAGTGTTGAAAACTAACTTAGTTGGGTGGAGGGAGAGATTGATAACCGAATCTTTGTTTATCGAATCAACACCAAATATATGCAATGGAAATGATTCTACACCTGTCCCAGATATATGGAAAGTCCTACTACCCTTGTCATCACAGAGAAGGAGAGAAAATTAGGAATATATAAACTCTGTTTCGAAGTTGTAGAGTCACGTGATATGAATATGGACAATAAATTGTGTTCGAAACGCTATCCAGTAGATGATACTGTTTTACTGTGTGACATTTCTAATAAACAGACTAAAATGGGATTGTAAATCTAATATGGAATTACAGTCTACCACAGTGCCCACGTTTTGTACATATATTAATCCTTATAATGAGTGTAAAATTTCGTTAAAATAATGTTTTCTGTAACATAAACACCATAATAAAAATGACGATAACACACCTCTCCATAGATGTCAACTCTAGCAATTTTCAGTCCAGATGCAACAAACTGTGGAATGCAGAATTCAACAAGTATCACAGGATTTGACGGTAGTGTAGTAAACCCACTAACTAAATTGATCTACAATGATGTAAAGAGTAAAAAAGTGGATAGAATTTAAAATTGGTTTATGAATCAACTTTTGTAGAAGAATTTCCACAAATCAGTCAAATGTGTAGACAGCTTCACAGTTTCAGTTGCTACAATATCGAAAAAGCAATCTACCACTAAAAGACTTCTGAATACGCATAAAAAGTTGATGCGATATGTGGATTGTCTCAAAATGACTCAATACAGAAATTCGCACAATAATCATAATTCATAAACAGAAACTTACCACCAGAATATTTTTATATTTTCCACATTGCTTAAACTATCGAAAAGGGTTTACACTAAGTAAGTTGATAAATGCTATTCAAAACTGATAACGAATTTAACTATTGTTAACTGAGTGCATAGTAGTGTAAATAAACTGGAATAAAACATAACCTTCTAATTATCTTTTTATGAAAGAAATGAAAGATTGAAACGTCTTGTATAACCGTAATAAAAAAACAACAGTTAACCATTGACTGTTTTAACGTGTTAAAACTAGTCACTTCAGGATAATGAATTTGATGTTGACAACCTGAAATCATTTAAGGTAATTCGCAAACCGATGAACTTCAATTCATTGTTTTGCCAAGGCAGTGGTTTTTCAAGGAATTAAATCGAACTTGTGTATTCAGAAGAAAAAACTATTTTATTCTTCCTATACTAAGGTTGCGTAATTAATTACTCATTACTAATAATCATTTCATAACTATTTGTTATTACCAGTTTAATCCTTATCATATTTCACTTCAAATCCTTGGCTTACATATTTCATTATTCCTCATCTGATTCCTCTGCTTATTTTAAACTGTTTTACACTTTATAACAGCAATATACTCTATGACTTGGTCCTCCTTATCTAGAAAACTCGTTTGGATATTATCTTTGCAACTTTCTTCTTATAAATGACAAGCATTATTAGTAGTCTGCAAAATTACAATTGTCTATCTCTATTGCTATTCCTTACGCCCATTAATCTTTATATCCCTTAAAGACAACGCTTTACTATCGAAATAATTAAAGTGTGAATTATATATTTTATGTACTTTGATATTGAAATTGTTTTTGGTTGCCAGTAGTTGAAAAAAACTACGAAATAAAATGAACTCAGTTTAGTCTGCGCTAATAGTTGGCTGTTCTAGTTTTACTAAACTATAAGCAACTTTTCACGCAAACAATCCGTATGAAGTAATGAATCATGTGAGTACAATATGCGTAAAATAAAAGTTACGCTAAATAAAATAATTGCAGAAACTGAAAATTATGAAGTGTTTACATATTTAAACTAATATTCACAAGGGATATAACTTACAGTACTTTTCATTGAAGGATTGACAGATTTTGGTTCAATACGACCAATTTCCCATTGGAATAGTTTTGTTGTCATATCAAAACTAGTTCGTCCAACATTAGGAGATGCTGTGATATTTAAAACTTCTGGTGGCAATTGAATAGTAAGCTTTACACCTTCAACCTACCAAAGTTAAGATAAACAAGTACCAATATCTATCATTTGAACATGAACAACTGTGAAGAAGTACTATATCACAAAAGGTAATCAATATTGTCTCAACAGAGACCACAAAATGACGACTACCACTTGACAAGTCTACTAAGTAAGCCTGGAACATTCACTAAAAAAGCTATTAAAAAACTTTTACACGACAGAGGTGGTGATAATTTACCAATTAAGGTTTGAACTCTGTTAACAAGAGTATATTCAAGGGTCTTACTTTTCGATTTTCTACGTCTTGAATTATTAGTAACTACTTCACCATTACGATCATCATTATACTCCACTTTAGTTTTGTCATCTTCATATTTCTTAAAGTGAATCCTCAACCATTTTCATATCTAGAAACAGGTTTTACACAATAAATATACGCATAATAGTTGTTACGGATGTCCTCAAAGGATTTAAACGTTGAGTTTGTTTCAAGTTGTAAATTACAAATCGAAACGTTCACAAAAACTTTGTTTCACTTTTCTAAAAATATTGGGATTATATTAAAACTTATCTTGATAATTTTTACATTCTCAAATTTTATACTTTTTCCGAAGCTTTTATCTTTTTCACTGATTATTATGAACTCAGTAACTGATTTCAGAAACAGCTGTTTAATTTGATGTTAAAAGAAGCATTCTTAATGCCAGCAACTCGCAATAAACGCTAACGTAAACAGTCGTCTACGGTACATAAAGAATAAAAATGGATAGGAAAAGTAACATTGTAGTAGAAGAAAGTTTATGGGAGGGGAGTGAATAAAAAATGAAGGTTAGTGCAAAGGTTAAAACTTTGAAGACACCAGAGTGAGTGAACAAATCTTCGCCATTGTTATCGATTTTCAATCATGTCAAAAATGGTCTGCAACCATTCATTCCTATTATCTTAAGGACTCTAGGGTGACAGGCTACACTTCTCTCCAACACCCGAACAAACATCCAAAGACTTCATATTCAAGTTACTTCAGTCGCTGAAAGTTTACAACATCAACGACTGACATCTTTCTGGTCCAGTATCCCACACATAACTTCGACATTGTTCACATGGTGACTCCACCGCAAGCGAAAACTGGTACGAAGACACCTGTATTCAAAGACCTGTAATTTCTTCATACCTTTTACTTTTAGTAGCCATATCTCACAGTCACATAAAAGGGCAGAATGGACTGCAATAATAAGAAGTTCGACGTTTCATCGGCTTTAGAGATAAAGTTATTCGGCAAATGACAAACGGACCTTTTGTATCTGAGCTAGGATTCCGTCTACAACCCACCCATTCGGGCTGATACAAATCTTCAAGTAAGTGAAGCGGGCAGTACATTCTACCACTACAGTCACAATTCATAAACTTGGAGTAATTGCAAACCAGTTCTAAAGCACAATCTTACATTTAGTGTGTGAAACCCATGACAAACAAACGCAGATTTCTGCTCAAGGCGTTCATATGACCCTGCATTCTATCAGTATTTTCGTTTGCGTTCTATATTTCAATCAGGTATCGTTATGGGAGTAGATGAATCACTGTAAAGTCGGAGGCATCTAGGGGGTTATGTCCAACAGCACGTCAGTAACAACGATGAACAAGAATGGTGACAGTGAGTATCTTTGAAGGACACCATTGGCTGTCATCGCTTCTGACGACAACTCTCTGTAAGCTTTTATACGGCTGCATGAGTTCTGTTGGGCAGCTTTGATCAACGATATACACTTGAGCAGTACTTTCTTCACAGTTAGACGGTATCACAGAACCTCTCAGTAGGGAGTCGAATGCCACCTTCAGTTCACGAAATATGGCACGTGACGGGTGCCGATATGTATGCATGTGTTCCAAAACCTGTCGAACGATGAAAGCAAGACCAGCGAATATTCATCTAGATTTAGAACCTGCCTAGTTTTCACGAGTTTAATTTTATCGAGCTCAACTTAAGCATAAATGATTCCGATATCGCTCATAAGGCCCACTTACTCAATATACTCTTTGATAGGAAATCGGCGGCATTGGATGGAGATAGCGCTATATCGTGCACTAACACAGGTAGGAAATATGGAGCGTTGAATTCCAACCTAGTGGCTCAAGGCTAGTTTGCTAGCCATGGAACCTGAAGGTATTAAGTTCGACCTCTGGTGGGGATGTGGGTGAGCACTGATGAGGAGTCCTATACTAGGATGAAACAGCTGTCTAGTGCTTAGAGGCTCCCAATGTTTAACCAACTTATGTCAGTCCATGATGAATACCAACATAGAATCAATAAATAAATCCTCACAAATCTCCAAACTGAATTCTTATTATTCACTCGGTCATTTCACTCTTAGGTTTACTTCGTGTTTTAAAAGGCTGAAAAACATTCCTTAATACAGTGAGCATGAACAAGTGAACAATCATCATTCCTTTTAACTGCTTAAATGCACCAACAGTGTTAATGAATTCGTACCTGTCACCATTTATGAGTACATGGGTATGTAAAAATAATTTATGAAGTAACAGTAAACAAAAGAAACATCGAATAAGTGTTTTTAAAAAGATTGGATACTTTCAAAGTTTACTTACACATTTACCCATTGTTTTCGGTACGACAACTACATCCAAACGACCTCCATGTTCACGAAGGAGAAAATTATGTCGCAGAATAATAGGAAGAGATACTGGGCTAATAAACAAAAGCATTTTCTACTATAAAAATCAAGACATAAATGAACAACAGATTCAAAGTATAGTTTAACTATTAATGGGACGTAATAAAACTAAGCTCACCACACGGTTTAGATTCAGTTTGCATGCAAATCAGTCGCTAGGTGCAGGCATAGAGTCACACCTAATGTGTTATGGTTTGTTATACTATTTACCAGGCTGGAGATTACGTGGAAGTCAAGTGCTTAAACCAATGAACTACACATTTACAACTAAGTCTGTCTCTTCTATACGAAGCTCTGAACTTCCTTGTTGTAATCCCGTGGATAAGGGGGTAATTATTCAGTGGAAATGTGAGGGAACACGTATGGCGAAATAAATGTAACAGTTCAATAACACCGATCTCTTCGCAACGTCGCTCATTTGTTGGAACTTTTGAAGTTAAGTGACAAAGCTGGGTAAGCGAGGTAAACAAAGTAATAAAAATTTTATTCTATCTACATGTGTTATACGTGTTTAGTCCCTACCTGCATCAATGTATTATTGTAACTTCAGTAAGAATGAGATGAAATAAATCTTGAGGTGGTTAAAACAAGGAACATGATCATTCTGCTTAGTTATTAATTGCTGATCTCAACCACATAAAGAAGTATATTCTCATCAATGGGGTATATGAGACAATCAAAAGGGATAGTTGCATGCTCTTTAGTTATGTGATTCATAGTCAGTCATTTTTTTTTACTCTATGATAAATAACAAAAACCTTGTCGTTTTGTGTTTATTTCATTCACATTTATTTGCGTCTAATTTCTTACTATTGTTGATGCTATTGCTTGAACTTTTTCGCTTTTCTTTTCTGATTTATTCTCATCCTAAGATGAAACAATGTGAATTAAACCGATAAACAACTATTTCAGGTCCTACCTACGATGCTTTTGTCCTCCTGGCTTATACGTTATTTACTGCAGAAACATGAGCCATTACAGGAACCGAAGAAACAAACTTGTTGGTATTTTTAAATCGTTTTCACAGTAATTAGTATAAACAGAATAGATGAAAACCAGATGTTGCTATACAGTAGCGAAGTCAATACAAACCGTTTACTATTACCAGGATCAAACCCATGACCTTCTTGTTCTCGTGAAATCAAATTATTCATTAACTTGAATAACAATTCGACATCCGTTACTTTGTTGCTTCCAAAATGACTCCTTCTCCACTGTGAATTTGACGTCATTGAAAACGTTGTTGATCAAACTGTAAGTGTTTTCTAAATCATATTTTTTAATTATGACAAAAGTATCGTCCGCTTGGTAAATCCGAATTTTTGGTTTGACCACGGGTAAAATAATGGCTCCCATTATCTGCATCACTGCTTCTCCAATTAGTCCGGATATCGGTGATCCCCTTGGAGTTCCTTGCATCTGTTTGTATATCTTGCCATTAAATTGGAAGTATGTTGTCAGACAAAGATCAATCAGTCCCATTAGACTTGAAAGTTTAAGTTTTGAGCGTTCTGAAAGGTTTATGTCTTCAGTGAGCAGGAGGAATATAGTTTCCTTGGCCAATTGCAGTTCTGTTGGTGTGTATAATGCAGTGACGTCGAAGGATACCATTATTTCGTTTTCTAAGAATTCTGTTCGTAATTCGGTGGGGTATCCGCCTGATTGAACAAGGTATTTTAGTTTCCTCCGAAGTTCTCTGGATATGTTGTAAGTTTGAGTTCCTGGAATTGAGACTATTGGTCATAGAGGGATGTCAGGTTTGTGTAGTTTTGATCTGTCGTAAAACTGAAGGAAAGACGGGTCCATTCGACTTCATTCCACATTTGTCTTACTTTGTTATTTCTTCTGCTTTGAAGAGTTTGTTCATGGTTTTGTTGATCTAGTTGTCGAACTGTTGGATAGGGTTATTTTCAAGTGGCTGATAAACATTTTCCTTTTTCAGTAAATTCTTTGCCTTCTTGATATAATTTTCCTTGTCCATGACTACAGTGGTGCGTCCTTTGTCTGCTGGAAGTATAAAGATATCTTTCCTATTTTTCAGTCTTCTTATTGTTTTCTGTTATTGGGTGTTCGTTTGAGCGTGATATCTCTTCTGCCTGGTTAGTGGTACAGTTGTTTGCCATATTTCTTAATTAGTGTCCTCGTTTAATCCTGATGTGTTAAGCGATGATTCTAGTTTTGGCTCATAAAACCAACGATTCCCTTCAAACTATATATTATGCCAACCAAAAGGACGCAACAGCCAAAGCAGACAAATCAAATATTTACAAAATCAACTGCAATAATTGTGATCAACACTACATTGGACAAAGTGGTCGCCCACTTCGCCTTCGTCGTCTACATGAACACCAATTGGCTATCAAACGTCACGACATTTCATCGCTCATTTCAATGCGCGTGCATAACTATGGACATGAATTCATTGTTAACAATTTAGAAATCTTGGACACAGGAAACACAAAGAATATCAGAGAATTCCTAGAAGCTTAGGATTAAGATCAGTCAGCAATCAGTAAATGTACAGACATATACCCAATCTATCAACCAGTAAGAGAATCGATAGACGACAGAAAGGACAAAGGTCAAGCAGAGGAACAGCCAACAAGAAAATCTATGTAGTCAATGACACAATAGTCAAAGGGAACAACCTATCACAAACCAGTTCGTCAGGACAAGCTACCAAATCACTCACGGAGGGATATTCACGGCTCACTTTATATTGAAGTGAGTGCTGATGATGTCATCTAGAAAAACGATGAAAGCCCTACGATTAAACAACCCAACTCAGATAACACAATATAATCAAGAGACCTGAATATCAGTACAGAGTGTTATTGACAAATACCCTCAAATTAATTGAAGCGATAAATCAAAAAATTTTGGTATTCATGTATCATTTTCATAACCACATCACTTTAGATTTTATCATGTTTGTTCGATAGATAACATATTCAAAACCACAATTCAAACCTGTAGAGTATTTTACAGTATCAAAACACAAAATAATTGGAAAATAAATAAATTTTTCGATTTTCATACCATTAAAATTAGTAGGTTTCTAGTGAAAGTAACTAACAGGCAACAATCAGATACCATACGGTGAATCCAGAAAACTATCTCAACTCAATGTAACTCAGCATCCCATGCTCCCGCAGACTACTATCCACCTCTCTCATCCTTACCTTTTAATCTTCCTTCGCGTCTCTCAATTAACAATCCTACATCGTCTTTAATTTCTAGCTCTGCAGAGTTTGACAACGGTCTGAGCCCATAGAACAGCATCACTGGTTTCCTTAAACCACACTACAAATTACACATTACAGCCTTCAATGTCCGTACCCTCCGTCAAATGTTTGGCCAACAAGGTTGTTTGACCAAAACTCCAGAAACTCGGAACATGGATGTGTGCTGTGTTTGTTCGACGCTAACAGGACCTAAGTGTGGTTATTGACTTAACCTCTCCAGCCCAATATAGGGAATCCACAAAATTCACCCTTTGAGTTTCTGGAAATTCGACGAGTAGTTCTTGCGGTCATGCAGGTGTTGGCATAGCAGAAAGCTCATTCGGTAGACTAATATTATGTCTGAGATCCTAGCATCCATAGTTATCCAACACCTAACTAGAGCTCGAGAAAATCAGACAGGTTTAAGATCTGGATGAGGGTGCGTCGATCAAACCACCTTTCGAGCGGTTATGGAACACAGTCCAACACTTGCCATGTTTCTTGACCTGAAGGCGGTATTCAACTCTGTTGAGCGTGAGGTGTTGTGCCAGTGTCTGACTGGGAAAGGAGTACCTATCGAGAATTTGATTTTAATCAAACGTGTCTAATCGAACTGACGCAGCCGTGTAAGAGCTTACAGAGAGTTGTCATCAGAATTGACGACAACTAGTGGTGTCCGCCATCATCGTTTCCATCTAATTTCGTTATAGATGCTCTAAATAACATAACATCACGGACATCACATGACATCACGGAGATTTATCTACTCCTTGGAGGTCATTTGGCATTTTTGGAGTACGCAGATGGCATTTTCCTGCTAGGTGAGGACGCTGATAAAATTTAGCGTCTTCTGGACACGTTGAGCAGAAATCTGAGTATGTTTGGCATGTGTCTCACTGGCACCTGTCAAATATAAGATGATGGTCGAGGATTGGTCTGCTGCACTGACTTCCAGTTTAATGATACGGAGTGAAGTGGTGGGATGTGTCGACAACTCCACTTGCTTGGGGAGTTTCATCGGCCAAAATGGGCTGGTAGCTGACCCAATCTCACCTCGGATAAAGAAAGATTGTTTGATATTTACCGAGTTGCTCTATTTCTGAGGCCGGTGAGATATCCAACTGCCTACTAAGGGAAGAGTATACTGGGCTGGAGTTTTTTCTGTCCTGTTATATGGCTGGGAGATATGGCCATTAAAAGCAGAAGATATGAAGAGATTACAAGCTACTAAACACAAAAGTCCTCACACCATTGTTAGCGCATGATAGGATCACTAAGTTAACAATGTTAAGGTCAGACAAAACGTACTAGTCGAGGAAAGCAAGTTAGTCGACGAGGTTACGAACCCTCAACGACGGAACTGGGACATGTATTGCGCATAGCGAGTCAACTCTTGCCTCAACATTTGATTTCAGACGGAAAAGGATCGGATTGGAAGAGGGCCAAGAGTGATCAAATCAAAACATGGAACCAGTCCATGAAGTCACTGGATGTCGGTTTTAGTGGTGGAGGCAGACAATTTGTGATATGGTTCAAAATCGATAACAATGGCGAGGATGTATCCACTCACTCTCTGGCATCTTCAAACTTATGCGTTGGATAGGATAATGACACAATTTCTAATAGATTAAATTCAGCACTGACCTTCATTTTTATTCACTCCCCTCCTATACACTTTTATTACTTTCGTGTCACTCTTTTCACATCCATTCTTGTTCTTTATGTGCTGCTGTGCAGCTTAGCAACTTGGTCCAATGCACTTATGTACTCCGGTTTTACACTGACTTGTCCATCTGTCTATTTCAGTTGTTCAGTGGAAACACCGATAAAGATATGGATTCACAGTTCACAGGGTATAATCTCATGACAATTTTTGCTCACCTTAATGAGTTTACATGGTAGTTAAAGAGACAGAACTTTCCGTCAGGAGGTATGAAAGATAAAATCTTTTCTCTCTTCCATCGAGAAAATCGAACGCATGGGTGAAGATTGGCATCATCAATCAGGTGATGATTTGTAAAAGCCATTGTCAAATCTGGAGTTCCAGATAACTTGATGAGACATTCCACCTGTTAGTAAATGATACACAATACGAAAAAATGCATGTTCTGAACTATCTGTATTTTAAGGTTCTGATATGAAATTGTTTACATCAACGAAGTCAGATACACATAAATGGGGAATATATTTTTGGTTTACTAGAAACTTATGCGGTTTCAGTGCAGTTTTTAAAGATAAATAACTGGTTCAGGTGGAAATTAGCTGTCAGAATATGCCGGTTTATTTGAGTGTGGTTAGATTTTTACTGGAATATTCCAGGATAATAATAATAATAGTAATAATGTTTTTAGGTAACAGATACCATGTTTTCTGAGTGAAGAGCTGTCTGGCGTGATACCTAGAGAATAAAATGAGTAGTAGTTTGAAGACCTTTAAGAACATCTATGTTAACGTTTAAAGTTCGATCCCCAATCCAGTAAAACAAAATCTTCAGCTTGTTTATTTGTGGTATATACTATGAACTAATACGATGTGTACGTGATACATTTTCCAACATAATCTACTGCCAAAGATAAATACGAACAGATAAACTTAATAATACAGCTCTGTAAGGTGACACATGAATTACATCGGTGTGAGGGCCTATAACACCAAACAGATATACAAGCTGAAGTAGTTCAATTAATTTTGAACTTGTAACAACATAGTCCGTATTTGACATCTGGGTCATGGACTTGCATTATACCTGGATAGTAATTTTCAGGTGACCATATAACTTCGAATAAATTTTTGACAACCTAGCCTTTAGTTTCGTCTTTACGGATTCTGGGTTTTTCAACATATGTTGAGCATTTGCCTAACCATTTCTGGTGGTCATTTTAGATGTTAGTTAGATTAATTTACTAGTCAACCTCTTTATCTACGTGAACCGGTTTTTACAACTGCTGCATTTTTCCACGATATTTATGACTGTGTTCGATTATAGACATAGAAGTAATTGACACTACTTTTAAAACTCCTAGTTTAATGCAGAAAGTTCTATTTGTGGTTGTTTTCATAGTCATACGATCACATCCATATAAAAATTAGGAAGTACACTTAGAATTTTTTTGACATATACATTTAATTGGTCTCGAAAAAAGTCTGAACCGCAGCAGGATATGAATCAGAGATGTCTAGGTTACTGAGTTATAACGTCAACTGAATATCCATTGTTTTATCTTCCAAAGTCGCACTGCGTTCCTTAAGTCTATCTGTGTTCGGTGACGAAAAAAAACAACTGATCTCAGATGGGTAACGTACCCAACACACTTGTCTTTGCCTGAGTCCACTGACTAAACCATCCTGCTTAATTGGCCCGAAAAGATGCTTAAGATGATGCACTTCATCGATGAGAATAAAAATCTAACTCTCATAGTGACCAAAAAATATTAGGAAATTAGTGTACAGTTGCTGAACTACTTTCCTTATATGGTAATACTACATACTTAGAATTTTCTTTCAGTTGTTACTGTTACGGTTATTATTAGCTCCCAAATAGTCACTATTTCCAACTTCACAACTTATCGTGAATGTTTGAGCTTCAGTTAATAATCTTGAGTGATAACCTACTATGCATGGAGTATTACAATGACCATCTATTTTGTATTTATAAACTGAATTAGAATTCAAATCCACTTACGTATACTGATTCCCAATGAACGGAAAGTAGCTAGGTAATGTATACAAACGACAAACATAAAAATCAAGTTACGCTTGTCTGTGGTTCAGTAGTATGCACTTTACCACCAATCCTTGGATTGTAGGTCCATTTTATCTACCTAGATTTTTACAACCATACGGAAAAAAAGTCCATATACACTAGATGTGGGGGTTGCTTATTTTTTCTCCTTATTGTTTGTTATCACAATACATAGGTTTCACTAGGATTACTTCGTAAAAATGGAACAAAATGGAAGATGATGAAATTGTTGATTTCTGCTTACTATACCGTTTTGCAAAATATAATAATTTTCGCAGTAAAATAATGGTTACTAACAATCTTTTGTCGCTGTCTGTTAAAGTAAAACTAGAATCAACAAATAGTACTGGTAAATAAGGGTATGTATGCCAGAAGTAGTATACACCTCGAAGTAGTAACTAAGTACTAACGGTGAGCACAAATGGGTGTGAAACCTAGTCCTATAGTCTTTTGCCAATTACATTCATTAGGTATAACAAAAATACATCTAAAGACTTACTGATCCGTAAATTTCCTTGGTTATGGCATACCCAGAACGATCAATAATTACATTTATCTCTTCAATCAAGTCAAAATATGTTTCATTATTTGTGTACTTAACACCAGAGCGTCTCCAGCGTATGTTTGACAGTTGATTTGTAGGAAGCGTAGAACCAACATTCGTGCTTTTTCCAGTAACTGCATCCGTGAGAGATTGAAGGAAGTTGGAAGGACGCACAATCTCTTTAAGAATATTCGATTCTGTAGCCAAAGGAAACCCTCCGTCAAGCATTTCATCTAAAATCTAGTTATGCTTAGGCTAATTTAGTGGGTAAAATCTAACCTCATATATGCAAACTATATTTTCTTTGATTGATGTTTCAGTGGTAGATCCAAAATAGTCTTCAACTATTGAGCTTACACAGTCTAGGAACTCTATGACAAGTAAAGGAGGTACTATCTAGATTAGAATTTACAAATATAAGGAACATACTCTCGTTAGCACATACAGCTAGAAAATATAAATTGTTGCGCAAAATATGAATAAGTGAATTGCTCAGGGTCTCTAAAATAGGTGGTACATCACCTGGTGCATATTTGGTGACAGCATCAAAAAAATTATCACAAACAGCCTTTGAGAGGTTTTTCGTCCAGTGTTTTTCCAAACATATTTCACTGAGAATAAACACAATTAATTTCAATTCTTACTTGGAACGACTAATAATAAACAAACTTTGCAGCATATTTATGCGTTGGATAGGATAATGACACAATTCCTAATAGATTAAATTCACCATACCTACTAAAAAAAAGACAGTAAGAGGAAAATATGCAAATTAAATGGATACATAAAGATGAGAACTATTGTTTAATATGCTTGTATATTTGATTTATTAATGTCTCATAACGAATGCAACACAAATCTCAATGAACTCAGTGGTATCTACTCCCTAAGAAAACGCAGTCCTTAGTCTAACGCCCATTATAACAACATGACGCAACTTAGCAATGAAGCAAAAGTAGTGATTTTGTGTTAGAATAACATATAATAATGAGCTGAGAGGGTTCTAACTTATAATTCATCACTTGGAAGTTGTATTCAAGTCACTGATGATTTTAATACCTTAGTATTCCAATATGTCATGGGATGATACTTATATTGCTTATATGTCAAGATGTCCGGATAAAAAGCTTTGAGTGATGAGACAGTTCACGACCAAGGTTTTATTTACGTTTTTTAAAACTTACTTCCTGCTTGCCGTTTCTCCACTCAAAAGCGACTTGGCTCGAGCAGCTTCTCGTCATAGATAAAATTAAGCTGAAGACTCCAGTTTTGTGTACTTATATCTCAATCGTTTGCGATATTTTCCTCACTATGTTAGCGTCAATTTATTGATTTCACACGATCACAACTGTATTCTATACAACGCAGTTAGAATTAGTCGTTCACATGCTTCATCTAACCAGCCGTCAACATTTACAGCACAAGCTGCTGTATCGCAGGAGGCTAGATAGAAAGATGAAATCACGTCTTGATTTTGTTTAGTGACAGTCAACGTAAAAGTTGGCTACCTAAGCAAAACAAGAATATTGAGTAGGTGTTCAAAACAACTTATGTCAAAATAGATGGTTAGGAATATGACAGTGTTTCACAACATTGTATCTACTTTACTAGCATCTGAGCACGGTTACAGTTAACTGGTGTGTATTAGAACTGTGTATATGAACCTTTAGGAGAATAGGTCAGATTGTTAGGTAAACCCCAACTTTGAATACAGCTAGAAAATATTATTAGTTGTCACTGGAGTTTACTCTACATGAAGGACGAATTTGAACATTAATTCATTATAGTGTAAAATTATTCGTATTTAAAGGTTTTATAGTGCCACTAATGAAACGTATTCCTTTTTGATAGTGTTTAAAAAAATTGAGGACAGCAATCTAACTATGAATTCTCATCAAACTTCGAATATTATACTGATTCTGATAAATGTTAGCATAATTTCAGCTAGCACCAACATAGGTCCCGGTACTACCGCTTAATGATCCATGTTGCCGCACCTCATATCAGCACATCAAGGTAGGAAGTACTGAAATGAAAGATAGAGAAGTAAGGAATAAAGCGGTCAAAAGTAGTAGAAAGGCATGAAAAGGGACTACGGGGGAAGTGAACCAACAATGAAATTTGATACGATAACTACGATGAGGATAGAATGTAGATGCATCTGAGTCAGTTAGAATAAGTTGCTTTTGGTTCTTATTGATTAATTTAGCTACTTTTTGGTGGGTTCAGAAATAAGTAATAAAGAGATCGAAATTGAGTAATTAGCAATCAATCATGCTTTTATTATCAAAACTAATTACAATTACTTTATACTGCCTTTATCAGAAAGAAAAGACTATAATTTAGCTTTCAGGTATAATGCGTTGTGAAATTATAAAAAAACAATCGACAGACAAGGTTTTAACACTTTGATTGTTCCGTACAAATCAGATATCAGCTTCCTTGAGAGTTTCAGGTATTCTGCAGGCAAGAAATACATAATCACACACGACCAGGAAGTGCATACGTTTGTAAATCGCTGAAAGCTACAACCAATGAATTCACGCATTATCGCTATATCCTGCGTTTATTCATTTGGATTTGTAGCAATCTGGTTTCATATCAGCTATTAATCCAACTTCTGGAAGGGTGTTTGAACTTGCCAGATAGAAAAATCAACTTAGAACGTTGTATAGAAAAGCATTAAAGTGCTTTAATTTACCAGCGGCAGGAAAATAACAAAATGGATAGAAAAATAATGGTGTTATAGTGGACGGAAGTACAAGAGAGGAGACATGGTAAGTAGATAAAGGTCAGCAAAAATCTTCAGGACTTTAAATAGTACTACGTACAGTAAATTTCTGTACCACTGTGATCGATTTTAGGTCACATTACTGAGAGTTTTCGTATACCGATTCCTAGCATCTCGAGGACTCTAGTTGAACAGTACGCATGTCTTCACGGTTAATATCGACAGTTTGAGGTTTCATACATTGACACCATGTTTTGACCTGAATATTCCTAACTTTCTTCTAACCTCATCCTATTTTGGTTACCATAGCGCATAGAAAAAGGCAGTGCTAAGGTACGCAAGAAATGCCGAGGTCGCCCTATTTGCTGAAGTTTTATAAATACATCGACCGACTTGCATATTCATTTGGTACTATGTTTTCAATTTTAAACTGCAATATTACCGAAACATACATGATCGAAAGCACGTAAATTCCTCATGTGTTTTACTTTTAACGGTCATGCTTTATTTTCAGGGCACTTAGAAAAACTTTGAAAAAAAGAGGTGACAGAGATGGAGAGGAATACAAATAAATGGATGAAACACAGGTAACAATAGCAATAGTGCTGAAAAAAACAATGCGTGTGGTTCTTTTATCTATTCCGTTCTGTTTGCTTCCGCTAAATCTCGGTCTGGTTACCCGACAAGTAATGCTACTAAAATAACTGTTCGTCAAAAACCGTATGTGATCTAAACTACCAAACTACACATGAATAATGCAATTTAGAAAATAACATGGAATCACCAGAGGTTAAACTCTGTGAAGTGTGCTTATTTTTTAGTACATAGAAGTAATATACAGCCTTACTGAATATATCTAAGAAAATCCACTGCTACAACCACTGACTTCCAGATTTCTGGATAGTTCCTCATTTTTGGATACCGTGAACAAGGATGGATCAGTAGACCAGAGTATAGATCAAGTGTTATTCAGTCAATATTTTTCATATGGGCTGAGTCGCACCGAAAATGGGGGACAGGGTCCGATGCTGAACCAAATATTTTAAGCAGGGCGATACTGGGACACAATGGTTTTATGCTACTCATAAACTGCAAGTAGATGAACGATAGTAATAATAATCTCACTCAGGTCTATAAGTATAAACCACAGCTATTTTTATTTACTTCGTCCAAAGAAGAGGTGCCACTGTTCTTGGTTATTCACTATCTTAGGATCGAGGTAGGCATTTATGGATGCCTGCACGCGCTTTGAAAACAGGGAGTAACTTTTCCCACACCTTCGACGAATTCGGCTTCTGTTATGTAAATCATGTTAAGAGCTTTCTAATAAACTTTGATTTGAAGTAATTCAGTCGTTTCAGCTTTTAGCACTTTTCGAGCTTCGAAATCCTTTTTGCACACGTTTCATACTTTGAGAAGGTTTGTGTTTTAGCATTTTGTAGTAAACCGATTTTGTGGTGTTTATGGCGACTAACGTTCTCTCAGTTCAGCTTTTAAGCATAGTTTTTCAATCTTCGTTGAGTGTAACTATTGTTAAAAGGTGTTTTTGTCGTTGCGTCCATATCATCTAATTGGTGTACGAACGTTTGATGTCAGTAACAGTTCTGTTTTTAACTTCTCATTATTTTATGTACAAAATGGTCAACAATAATCACATATGCGTTCGACCTAACTGCAACTTTCTAGATGAAGAAGGTAGGCAGTCTGATACATGCAGATTTGCAGGACATATTCTAAAAGAAACCTCTATGAGTATAAATCACAAAAGTAGTTAGGCTAAAAGGTAAACATGATAGTCGATAAGTGAAGGATTTCGAACGTTGCTTTGAGTAACAAATAAAAAAACAATCCATTTCTAAAAACCGCATCCAAACCATGTAATTCAAGTATCCCCACCAGACTAAACTGGCCTCTTGATGAATATATAAAAAGAAGAGGAGTATTCGTTAAACTAAAAGCTCTGAAAGAGAAGGGAGAAGATAATCTTCAAATTTTGTGTTTTCGGGTATTCAGGTTGTCGAAAAAAATGCTTTAAAAGACTTAACAGGTAGTCATTACTATCATCAATAACAAAATAAAACTCGGTGTTACTGCACAACGGTCCAAGTTGCCGCACTTCATATCAGCACATCAAGCAGCAAAGAAATAAGATGAAAGATAAGGAGAAGCAAAAAAGAACCGGTGCGTGACCACAGAGCTTAGGGGATATCTGCTTGAGGCCGATCACATACGGCCTTTTTGATGCGAAGACAATTGGCCTGTATTATGGAAGATGTGGTCGGACATACATCGTGTGGTTTGCGGTCACCACTAACTACTAATAACTGATCTAAGCCACCAAAATGCATCAGCTCTTTGTTTAAGAACATGTCAAGGGCAACTGCTTCTTGGTCTAACCGTTGGTCAACAGACCTTTCTGGTATAGTAGGATCTCGGGGGGATAAGCCTTCCACTAGGTCAGCTTATCGTGATATACAAACCTGACCACCACGTCAAGGTAGCATCTGTCAGTCAAGAACATCCCATTCAGGTTCAGGCTGGATGTTGGGCAAATGAAGTGTTGCTGAGGCCCAGTTGAACTGTGCTTTAAAGTGTTCTGTCCAACGTTCTAGTTGCCTGTCCTGGAAGGTTATCAGCATCTCACTGTTTTCGGTGACGGTTTCACTCACCACCGTTTTATTTTTGCCTGTATCCTTAACAAGCCTTAATAACTGCCAAGTGTTACTCGATGCCGATGCCTTCTGCATGTTTTTCACTTTCGTCGCCCATCAATGCTCGTGATCGACGAGAAGACCCTCGGTCGACCTACCCATAATTTGCTTTCGCTCTTCGTTGTGGTCAGAGCCCGCTAGAATTAGTTTGTTCACTTCAGATGACGTTGCAGAAATCAAATGACGTTCATTAACCTTTGGGTATAGGTTATCAATTGTTTTTATCGCTATTTTTACAGAAGACTTAATATCACACCAGGTTTCTTCAGCATGAGGATTGCCGTCATGTTCAGATAAATGCTTAGCTATCTCTTGCATAAATAAGTACTTGATGTTCCCGTCTTCCAACCATCCATAGATTGGCTTTCCTATCGCCTGTTTCCTGCGACCAGTGAGGTGTAGACATACACCAGCTCGCACTAACCCGTGATCGGAGACCAAACTACTACTTTGGAAACAGTGACAAATCTCCACCGATCCTCTCCAGCGGTGGCTTATAGCAATGTGATATATCTGTGTTCATCATAGGTTTGATGATGGCGGACATAATATGAGACTGTCTCTCCTTGTGCACAAAGTTGGTGCTGGCTATAAATAAGTGACTGTCGGAACAGAACTGCATCAGAAAATCATTGTTGTCAGTTCGTTGGCATAGGGTTGTGTATATACCTCGAATATGCCTTTCTGATCGCCTCAGCTTTTCTACCTGAGCGTTAAAGTCACCTGCCCCTATGACTGCATCTGAACGTTTTGCTTTCAATAGCAAAGTTGACAGCTCATTGAATGCATCCTTTGCGTGGTCGTAACTGCAGTCGGTGGGTGCGTAGACCCAGATTACGAATAGATATCGCCTAGCGTCACAATCCTTCCTAGTTCTTATGTATCCATTCAGTCGAACAGCACATTAACAACTGTTTACTAGTATCCAGTCAAAAAGCACTTTCTGCTCTACAAATCAATCAAATCCCTACACCAGCGAGTCTACGACAGCTAGCCATTGAATCTCCAGGTGCTCGTAGGGCGAATTTTCATGATTAACTAATATGGCCAGATGATGTTAACTTAATAACCATATTCAAATCTTGTATGTATGTCTCAGAGACACTGCATGCATCCTTGGCTAGAGATCCCAGAGTTTTGGCAAGGGATGCCTGCTGTTCGGCTTGGCAAAGAGTCCGCACGTCGAAAGCTCCTACATTAAATCGATGGCGGCGTTTTTGGAGACTAAGAATGAGGTTTCGATGGCTTTGACTGTTGACAATGGTTGCAGAATGAGAGGTTGAGTAAGGTATAAGAGGCTTAGCATTAGTATCATGAGGAGAAAACAAAGGAGGACACAGAGTTGGGAAGGGTAGGTTATGTTTTACTGGGTCTTGTGTACCACTGGAAGCGTATGGGCACCCAACACTTCCCAGCTGCCCACACAGTGGAAGGCTATTTTTTCTTAAGGTACCTTAAAGCCCTAATCTTCCAGGGACTATCTTGAGCGATACCTGATGGCAATATGGCCCATGTGCCCACTGTTGAGTTGAGCTCGGTGGATCCCACATCAGACAATGTTTCCTATTACGTCTGAAGTTCATGCTAGTCAGAAATAGATGACTGTTTGAGCACACTTGTAGCAGATCACCATTATCTGTTGTTCGGCAACCTACGTATCTTTCTGAATGACCTACCCTACCCACTTATGCATTGAAATTCCCTGCCACAGCAACCCCCTCTGAACATTCGGCTTTCAGCAGGAGATTAGATAGTCCGGTAGAACCTATCCTTCACTACTTTCGAGCTGAAGTTCAGTCAAACAGCACATAGGCGACTGTCAACTGGGATCCATTTAATTAATGCTCAGTACTATACCGACACCCCTAAGACCCCAAAAGCGGACATCCAACCCCCATGAACTAGAAGGGTGAATTTTGCAGATTCACTACATCTGCAGGGTGAGGTTAAGGGAATAACCCCACTTGGGTCTTGTATGCGTCTCACAAACGTAATACACACTCATGGTCCGAAATGCCAGAGTTTTGGCTAGCGAGGTCTGTTGGTCGATTTGACGGCGGGTACAGACATTGGAAGTTCTTATGTGTAGCTTAAAGATCGGTGTAGGAGGTCAGTGGTGCTGTTCCGCGAAATCGGACAGCTGTCGAGAATTGTAGAGCTGGAAGAAATTGATGTATGATTTTTGAGCGAGAGATATAAAAAAATAGGTGTTAAGGATGTGGAAGGTGGACAGCGATCTAAAGGAACTTTAGCGCTGACAGAGTTGTGAGGGTGGATGAGTTTCCAGGTCCTCACACCACGGAAGGCCATTTCCTTTCGGTACACATGTATCAGCAGGGTCAATGCGCATCCGCACAGCCAAAGGGATATCTGCATGAAGCCAGTTGATTTGTTTTGTTAGTTTTTAATCTGTTTTATGAGCCCAGATCGCAGAAACTGGGATGCTACTGGATAGTGGGGTGTGCTATTTTCAGGGTCCACCTTCCCCATCATTACCTTACTTTACGGAATGCAACACTAGCGTATTATTGCTGGCCATCAGAGTGAAACACCTTACTGCCATCACATCCCCATCTATTCAGCAGTACGACTTCGCTAACGGACCTTGTCACAGCTCAGAATATCAACTTCATAGGAACATCGGTTTTCTTGCAAGTGAAAGTTGAAACAACTCCAAATATACCAACATTGTGGAAGAATGTGTCTGAAACACCTTAGAACTTCAAGTGACCAACAACAGGTGTAGATTTCAGAGCTTCACAGAGGATTCCAACCAGCATTTACTTCGTGTGCACTTACTAAAATTTGGGTGTCCCTAAATTTTTCAGTTATTTCCGTTAGCTCTTTCGATTTCATTGATTTTTAATACACAAACACATACCCCCAATGAAATGAGAACGCTATATATAATAACACTACCAAATATGGCTTCTTAGAACTGTGGATATAGGTTATTCCAAAACTTAGGGATCACTGCCTACACAACTGGGCGCACTGCATACAATTTGGGCACACTATGGAACTTTTGACAATTTCGAGGGAAATATTTGTAAATTTTAAGTAATGTTGTTCGTTTCCCCATCTTCGACTTAGGCCGAACGAAATGCTGGTTGGCGGATGAGAAAAATGTGAGACGCCAACTAAGCGGGTATGCAGGATGTACCTATATTCAATAATAAAAGATAATTAACACAGCGGAGCTCTACAACGATGAGGAGAGGCAGTCGGAATCGAAACTGGAAAGTACACGAGTAACGTCGCAAGTGCGTTACAGCTAAAAAGTAACACCAACTTCGAAACGCCCTCAACAGGATCCACCATCCAACGATAACTACGATCTAATATCTTTTTACCACCTAGTATAAACCATTTGATTTCTTCGCCCTCGCTTCTGGGTCTTGTGGAACGGTTCCGGGTTTTTGGTGGGTTCTGATGCAGTAGGTCTACCTACTCGACCGCGGTGGCTCTGGTTAGCCCGTCGGGCGGTTGGGTGTTGGTTAAATTTGTAGGGAGTATGTGTTGTTTTTTTCCAAAGACTGTTGTACAGATGGGTTCTTTAATTGTCGTGCCAACAGACAGTTGGTCGGACTGGTTGTAAAAAGGAGATGGAAAATATGCCCAGAGAAATCAACAGAGGGAAATCGTGGAGAAAAATGATAGAAAAAACGATTAGGAAAAAGAAAATGGTACGGAAGAAGAAGCGCCGGTAGATTCATAGGAGAGGGGTGATAGGGAGAGCTTCTATTAAAGTGTGAGAAAGTAAAGTCAGCGGGAAGAGGAGGAGAAAATAACATTGTCGGAAGGCTTATGATGTTATGGGAAATTGAGAGCTTTTAGAATTCTCACTTCTAGTTATTGTGACGTGGTTCTTGTTGTTTGGTCTCACTGCTTTAGCAAGGAGTGAAATATCTGCTGCTGCTTCCCTGCCTTCCCAATATCTGATACCGAATATTGATAAGGCAAGCGTGTAAAACTGAGTTTCCTTACCTTTCACGTCTAGTTCTTAGGGCTTGGTTCGAGTTGTTCGGTTCACTACCCCAGTGGACAAGGAAATCCCTTCCGCACCGTTGCCTTTAGCTGTGGAGAGGGGAATACTCTGTGGGTCATTCAGTTGCAATCTGCAGATCGATAAGGGGCTACAGGTTGCTGGGAGGGTCAGGGGACTGTAGTGACTCCCGTCTGTGTAATGATAAAGAGGCAAAAAAGGGAAGAAACGGCAAAAGTATATGGGAGTTGCCCGAAGTGTAAAAGTAGGTAACGTAGGTCTATTTTCTGGAGGAGAGTTTGTAGGTAATGTGGGTGTATCAAGGAGATAGTGAGTGGTGTGTAGAAGGGAGGTGGGGGTAGGCTAGTAAGGTTAGTGACCCCCTGAGTATGTGCATGGTAGACCATGCGAAGCGACATAACTGCCTAACCGTCCCTTGAATAAGTCAACTGAGGGGACCATAACAATATATCACGGTAGAGCATTCTATAGTGCACACTCTCAGGGAGAGTATGTCGAACCTGACCGCGGTATTGGCCCTCTGATATGCTATCCCAATGGGGTTTCCTCGTGATGACCGCTGTGTTACAGGCAAGGCTAATTTGTTTGTGTGGTTTGCCTTGCGGGCAACCCTGTAGACCACAGTAAGGCCAACCCCCCTTCCTGAAATAACCCGAAGCGAACAGGTTGGGGTGTTCTGGTCCGGTCGCCGCGGGAGAACGAGGGTACCTTCAGCCTGTTTATCAGTGCTCAAGGACACATGTAAGCGAAGTCATTCACCTATGGATGCCCGGCTTCCCCGAGAAGGGCGACACAGCGTCGCAGGGAGAGAAGGGAGCCCCAGTACCTGACAGTAGTCAGTCCACATTCGGCTGTCAAATTATCTCCCGACCAACAACGAGTCCATCGATAAATAGATGTTGAACAAGATGATCGGTTTGGCCCTCCTGTGGCGTGAGTTCGTTGTGGGTGGCACACCCGACTTCGCAGTGGGTTTGTTACGCATTTCTACCGGTTATCTCTCGCTAGCCGTGTCCAGGATGCTTGAGCTGGGTCTTGTAGAAAGCCAGGCTGCTGGTGTCTTTCGCCATGTGCTTGACGTTCTCTGAAGATGGGTACAAGGTGCGGAGATTTGACCCAGTGTGGTCTCCGTGTGTGATGGTGTGCGCACGGCTGAAGATCTGGCCTTGCTTCCAGGCCCCTCTGTGTCATCCTTTAATGTCAATCCTACTGTAATCGGGAATGTTGGTGGCGTTTGTGTGATGGATAGCATCCCTTAGACTCCCCCGTGCTAATTGCGGTGAGCTTCCCGCACTCTTGATAGGTGGGCCAGAACCATCTGCGTGGTTGACTCCTTATCAGCTTAAAGTAATGTCGGGGTACTTGGGTGTCGCAGTGGCAATGTGTCCATCGGTGACACAGGTTGCATGCGAATGCTTCATCAACTGCCGATACGACTTTAGCGCAAACACTGCAGCCATCGGATGGCGTGATCCAGCATTCTTTCCTTGAATATAGTGCCGTGAATTGTGGAGAACTCCTTGTGGCTGCCTCATTCTTGGACCTGACACGCAGTTTCCTCTTTTCGGGCATGGTCTGGTCCTACCCCGAAGAGGGATCAGTTTGTGACGTACTGGTGCCACTCTGTGTCACCTGTTTGATAGCGACCGGAATTCTGGAAACGTAAGGTGAACGCTTTAGGAGATCAGTGTTCTACCTTACTTCTGTTTTTCTGCGGGTACACACTGGGGCGTTGTTTCGGGTGTTACTGTCCCATCCAGTGCGCAACCGCGTTATCCGTGTCAAAGCCTCAGATCTGGCATTTCGGAAAGACACGTCACCACCATATAAACTTCTTGAGAAAATAAGTGTTCGACACCAGTAATTTGTTAGAAGACTGAAAGTAGCGGAAGGACCGAATATATAAAGGAAAACAATTTATGTTGGCCCACCTCCAGACAACTGTCACATGTTCCTCTCCACTTGACCAACGAGTTTAACCGTAAGTTCCAAACGGTATGCAGAACTGGGAGAAATGTTTACTGGTGAATCACCTCCGAAGAGAATCGAAGGCTAAGACACTTTGACAGTTACAACACCAGAGAACCACTAACACAAAGCAGATTGGTCGGTTCAAAGGATCAATAATCCCACCACTCAACTACTGAAGAGCATGTTGACGAATATGCATCAGTACAGTGTGTGCAAGAACAGGAGTGTCACAAAAGCTCGGTTCACATAGACTGAGTAATCCAAGTGGGAGTTTTTATTGTGGAAAAATCCCACAACTGAGAGACCAGTAGTTCATATCCCCATTCGAAGCGCGCAGCAAGTCGAGATAAATCGCAAGACAACGAGAATGAATCAGCACTAAAATACAGGAAGCGGTCAATTAAAGGCAGATTACCGTTCAGTAATGCGAAACTAGAGCAGTCAGCACCGTTGTCAGTACGCCACCTGTGAGCTACCGTAACTGATATAACTGCCCAATCTGCCTAGTGCTGTGTAGTGCTGGGCGCGCCATTTCCAGGGTCGACACTTCCTAGTATTGCCTCACTTTAGAGAATGCAGCATCAGCGTATTGTTGCTGGCCGTCACAGTGAAACAGCTTTGTGCTGTCACCCTCCAGTCCAGTATGTAGCAGGACTCCGCTTTCACTGTGTGGCAACTTACATCGTAGTGAGGACAGCTTTCCGCCTATTCCCTATCCGAAAGACGTTTCTGGTGTGGTATGAACTCCAGAAAAATCACGTTCGACCAGCATCACTGAGATTATTTGTGGCACACAAGTTTGACGTCACATTAAAGTGCCATTTGGGGGAGCATATTGAACCTCTGCAAGCAAAGTGGAACGGTATTGATGAATGCCCCAGATAATATTCTTATTGACGTCAATGGTGGATTTTAATGCCACAAGTCTCAACCTACGGCTGAACAGCTCAAGCACTAACGGGAGCTTGGTCCATGAAAGCTCTGAATGGAGAGGGTCTCTCTGGAAGTTGCTGATACGTTGAAGCAGTGTGCCAGTACCCTATAATGTCCAATCTATTACGTATTTCAACACTCTTTAGATGAAAAATGCTCTCACTTGAGTGGAAGCGTGCCATTTTCTCTCCCATCTCCTCAGGAGCAGACAGGTAGCACCCAGCGTGCCATTTAATCGCTACAGCACTTATAACAGTGTCATTGAGGGCAGTGGAAACCTTGATAAATAACCGTGTTGGAGAGTACTAGGACAAATAAAGGGGCATTAGATGGCACCCATTACGGTCTCCGGAAAGGGCAGATCCTGCTCCTCGAGCCTTCTGGCAGCCCGTGACAACTGTAGGGTATGCAGAGACTTTGAAGTTATCACTCATGCGGTCTTCCTGGATTTTGTCAAGGCCTCCAATAGTTTCACACGTCGTTGTCATACCCAAAATTTCAAGATCTGGCATCAGAGGTAGGCGTTATCCCGGTGGTTGAGCCATGTAGACGGCATAGGGTTCTGCACAGACGTCAAAAGGGTTTTCTCGCCTTCAGGAACATCATCTCGTGGTATATCACGAGAGGCGGTTCTGGGTCCACTGCTGTTCGTTCCTTTGGTTAACGGCCTCTCTCTGAATCTCAGTTAACCCATCCCCTTTTACGCTGACGACGTTTAGTTCTGGAGGCTATGACCTCCGGAAAAGGATTGAGCGCTCAATAAGGTGACCCCTGACCGTTTGCGGGGTTCACCTGGATAAATGACGGATCATATTTCTCTGTGCCCCTAACCCACAAAAGTTGTCCCAACCTCTCCGTCGCACGTGGCCTTCTCACATAATCACGGAGAAAGACTAATGCTTACCAAGAAGCTACATAATGGCTCTAAACATCCAGCACGCAAGTGGGCCTACGCATTACTACACTTAGTGCAAAAACAAGTAGATTTTCACACTCCAGAAAGTTCTCTGAAGCTTAACAAAATTTAGACACAGCCTCTTTCGGAAGTCAACAACATCGCTGCGTTATCAACTCCGAACGGAGACAAGCCTCCTAGAGAAAGTACAAGGGCGAGCCGTGAAGCATTTTGTAGTGATGCTGCCAAAAACCAGTGAGAATTGATTGAAGGACCTGGGAACTCGCTCTTCTGGTTACTCAGGGTTACATGGGGACTCGATATAAGTCCACAAGATCCCGAGTAATCCAAGTCACTTGGACGGTCACCAAGGCAATCCTCATGAAGACCCAAGAGGATCGCCCACCTACAAGCGAGAATCTTTATGTTCTTACTCCTCTTCTCTCTACGAGTTTGTGGCCGCTGAGACACATCACCAACCAAGACTGCAACGACCCTGCCTGTTGATAGATAGCTACTCGGCAACACATGGCTTGTGCTCATTTGGCTGAGATGGCGGCTGGGACGAAACGACCAACTGATGCCGCATCGTTCCAATATGGCTGCTCCTATGCCGATTCCGTGTACTGCTACTATTGTCACGAAATCGACTCAAACTAGAGACTTGCTATTTAGACCTCCACAGCTACAATATCCCGCTAATATCGCCACCTTTTATATTCCTATTATTCCTAATACTACTTCCCCTGCCCTTTTTCCAGTCTCTGACTTCACTTCTTCCGTTTTGCCTTCGTTGGGCACCGTTTCATTATTCCAACGTTCTTTTAAATACCAGCCGGAACAACTATGTGGTTACAGGACAGTAAGGGAACCTGTGACACAATTCCCCTACGAAGTCAACCAACACCCGACTGCCCGTCGGGTGTGCTAGCGTATGCCAGGAGAGTGGGTAGACCCAATGCATCGGAATCCATCAGGTACCCGGAACCGTCCCTTAAGATCCATAAGTGGCTGCGAAGGAAAAAATCTGGCTATACCCCATCGTCATGTGATAACAGAGAGCTAACAACAGGCTTGAGTCAAAACTTTCGTCCTAAGAGTGTGTTATTTGCTGGATAGACCACCACAGAATGCAGTTACGGCCCCTAAATGGACTCATTAGAAGAGCTGGACAGTTACACTGGTCATATATGTATTTCATACAAAATAGGTTACATGAATACAAACCACTTTACAGGTTTGATCATTTTGGTAAAGAGAAATGACCATTATCTAAAATGTTAAGCTATATATTAGACACCAAAATCCACGGGGCATAAAAGGTATGTCTAGAGAAAGAACGTTAGTGTTTCACGGAATAATTGTTCAGCATACCAGAGCAAGCTCATTTCGAAATGAGAAATTCCTCGCCGATTGCTTGAGCATCCAAAATGATCTTGAAGGTGAGGCAGGCAGTAAAGATATGAAACTGGGCATGTACGTTCAAAAAAAGGTTTCGATGACATGGTGCACACTGACAAACGTGATTTCTAGGATTCCATTTGAATGCAGGACTGGTTAGGTAAACCTGGAAAAGTGAATAAAAAAGCGATCAGCAGGCGAAATTCGAAACAGGAGCACAAAAATACGCAGGAGTGGATCAACCATGATACATCTGGATGAGTTCTTTGTACTGACTGTAAAACTAACTTCAAGAAGTATCCAAAACCAGCCGTTTAGAGGTAAGCTTAGGTGGAAACAGATGAAGGTGCGTGTGACAGCAATGAAAGTCAGTCTGAAGCCGAAAATATCACCACGAAATAGAGAGATTAGGGGATGTTCGACCAGGTATTCACTTGTTATATACCTATTTACAAAAGTTTGATGAAGTTATAGACATTTAAATGACATTTATGGTTTTTGTTAAGATGGTAACCACACTTAATCTAGTCACGGAGGAGGGATGATCATGGTGTTGCCTATTGAGTATAGCCAAATCAGGGCTACCGAAACAATATAGTGGTGCAGAGTACTTACATGTAAGTACTGATAACAAAGGGCAAATAATGAAGTGTTGCATGCTGTGAAAATGCACCGACAGACAGTTCTTTTATCAATCAGGAGTAAAGAGATTATTTAAGGGGAAGAATTTTAAGAAATAGGTGTTAAGTCGTGAGATCAGTTAGGTTATGAAGAAATGTTGGTTACATTAGAGTGGCTATTGAGTTCACTGTTGCATATCGTATCGCACTCCGCTTCCCCTCCACTCTTGGTCAGTTTTCTTTTTTAGAAATTAGATTTTAACTAATACCCTTAGTTTTTGGCATTGCATACTTTTGTCATTGCTGTTAATCTGCCTTGAGTCTAGGTACCAGCAGCACCATTGTATATGGTATTACCGTTTGTGGTTTGGCCGTCAACGAATTGGTGAGGATCGTTAGATAGGAGGAATTCACTAAGTAATCGTTGAAACTGGCCGAGAGAACGACATGCTCGTATAGGACCGTGAAGTTCCCTCCACAGCACACTATGTTGCGTTATGTAAAAACCTACCACGAAGTTTTGAGTGGCACTTATTTGCTGGGATGGTGTACTCGCTATTACGCAGATTACATGTCTGTGTTAATTTAAGAGTGATAGCACAGTTCATTTTAGATTTTCTAAATCTAAGACGAGAAAGAAAGGTCAGGTTGCGCTTCAGGCGTCTGAGCCAGAGTGATTCCAGTTCTAGTTTTTAGCATCTTGCTTCGTAAGGAAGTCCTTCGTTATGTCCATATCTCACTCCCCATCCCGGGTTGAGTGCCGGCGTGTTAAAGTCTCCGGCAACGGCCACATGGTCACAGGTTGCTGAGGTGGCTGTCGAAATGGTGCTGAACAATTGTACCCTATGCTGTGTCGCGCATAGAAAAGACCTATACACCTCTCCTAATGGGTACTTAGTTTGGTTTTCGAGGAAACAGCACCATAAGGAGTAGAATAGTAAGCTGAACACACCATCAGTCACTTCCTTGACTTTTAGGTGAGTGCTAGTGTGCATGGCAGCTCTTCCATCTTCTTTGAACTGACCATCCTTTCAGAACAATGCCATGTTGGGCAAAGATATTTCTTCATCCACGATGTCTGATGGCACCCATATCCACGTGATGGGAATGATGTCTCCCTGGAGGTTATGGCGCATTGTTCTTAGCTCCGGTGGTTTACTTCCGCGACCTCCTACATCGCTGTAGAAGCGTGTCAAGAGGCCAAGTTCCGGGCTTGGCGCGACATGGGGACTTGTTTGCAGGCTGGTGTGCTGTTGCATCTGATTCTGGTTGTCAGTCCCTGCTGGACTGACAGGCCTGCGTTGCTTGATCCCTCTTGACGTCCCGGTGACGGTGCGGTGGTATTATCCACTCTTGCTTTTACTGGTATTTTCCCGGATAGCTCTTTTGTGGCCAGTACTGTTTGTAGTATTCTTGGAAGTTGCCTCCGATCTTCCAATCTGGCAGACTAGGGTTTGCTTTCGCAGCAACTCGTGGGAACTCCTACCTGATCTTTTACACAGCACCATGTTGTGAGAGCTTCTGGTGGTGATGCTTTGCAGTCACAGTGTACATCTAGAAATCTCGGTGAGGAAGTGGTCTACGCGTGAGTAGGTCTTGGCAACCTATGTACGCTTTCGGCAGGCAATTTTTCAAGTCCTATTTTGCCGCTAGCCACCTCCACCGCTAGACATCATAGAGGAGATTACCATACTTTGTGGACTCATCCGCCAGTTCCGGCATTCCGTGCACTTCCATGGTTGCAGCTTTGTGCAGATCTCTAAGCGAAAACTTTCTCTCTGCCTCTCTGGTGACCCAAGGTTCGTCTGGTTTCACCCTTATGTGGCAGGAGCCTATAATGTCTGGTTGGCAGGACAGCAACAGTATGTTCTCCGACTGTTTCGCTGTCGTTGATGGTACACTGAGAGGTGACGGCGTGTTCGAGGTACTCTACCTCCTCGGGAGAGGTGGCACAGCTTATACAACTTAGGGCTTGCTACCTAGCTTCTTGTACCGTTATAGTTAAGCAGTGTTTCACTCAAATAATACAAATGAGGAGAACAAGGTGTAACGTAGGTGGCTTACCAAGGGGAACCTGGTACTCTGTTTCTCCCAATTTATCAGCAACTTCAACCGAAATCTCTAAGTGTATGTGTATAGACCAAGAAGGCTGTTTCCTGGTGAATGATCTCAGCCAGAGTGATTCCAGTTCTATGTTTTGCATCTTGTTTCGTGTGCAAGTCCTTCGTCATGTATTAGTGGGCGCCGAGTAAAGTTTCGTTGAATGTTCTCCACTCGAATTCTGTCCGATACTTTTATGTTACCATAGATAACTGTGCAATACTCTTATATTGGGCGAACCATAACTTTATGCTGCACAAGTTTTGCCTCAGGTATGAGTTTGTTTCTGTGTAGAATACCAATGAGTTTTCTGCCTTTGGAAACTATTGAATGTGCATACTCCGTAAAAGTCAAACTTCTGGAGTAAATGATTCTGAGGTCTCTCACAGTGTTGTATACCGGCAGTGCCATGTCACCCAAGCGTAGTGTTACATTTGGATGGGATTAATTGAAATAGAGAATGCCACTTTTATTTGGGTTTAGAGAGAGCTGCTAGGTCACGCTCCATGTGAATATTCTCTTCAGATCTTCTTGTACCTGAGAGAAACCTTGTGCTAGTCCTGCAGCAGAAAAGCTGTAGACCATCTTCAAGTCGTCAGCGAAAAGGCAAGGTAAGCCATTTTGGATAACACTGCAGATATCGTCTACGCAGACTAGGAAAACTACTGGTCCTAGCACACTACCCTCGATGACGCCACTTTGTATAGGTCCAGGGGAGGTGTAGCAACTACCGAATTTGTCTACTTGGAAGCTACCCTCTAAAAATGTCCTAAGCCTGGACGGTAACGGGTCTTGGAAACCATATGATTGCAACTTAGTGACCAGGCTTTTGTGAGGCACCTTACTGAATGCTTGCTTGAAGTCTAATAAAAGGGTAGTTACAAATAGGCCTTGGTCACACTTGCTTGTGACGTCGTCTAGATAGTCAAGATAGCTGATAGTGCATGACCAGCCCTTCAAGAATCCATGTTGTGCTGGTGACAGTGATTGGTCTGTTGTCATGTAGTCGGCAACTTCTTTGACAACTACCCTTCCCATAGTCCCGGATACTACTGACGTGATGTTTATGGGTCGGTAGTTTTCTATATTAGTTGTTGGTCCACATTTGTGCTTAGAACATGTGTATGATCGTTTCCAGTTCTCAGGGTGTTTGCCACTGGAAAGGGATGTATCAAGGAGCTTCAGGAGAATCAGCGGTATATCTTCGCCACCTCTTTTTAACAAGATGGTTGGAATTCCATCAGGTCCCGCACTGCATGAGTTTCTAGGTGATGCCGTAGCTAGAGAAATGTTTTGTTTAGTGAGGAGCATAATACTTATCGAGTGAGTTGAAGTTGACGGCACACCGGTGGTTTTTATTTCGTCTTCTTGTGTAAGGCGGCTAGCAAACTGGTAACCGAACAGCTCGCTGATTTGTAGTGGATGCCGCTGTATATAAATAAACCAGGGGTACTATTTCTGGAGCTGCTTGTCCGGGTTTTCATCAGTCTCACTAGTAATTCTGTATTATTAGTTTTACTACATCGGATGCGTTCTTGTTTAACGGCTTCTAGTACTCTTTCCACCTTGAACGTGTCATACGTGTCATGGAGCGTGACAAGTGATGAAAATTCATTCGACTTATAGTACTGTCTGGCATACTTACGCATGCGGTTGTGTACCTTCGTAGGTATATAGTCAACTCTGTTTTTCTTAATTTCTCTTTGGAGCGATGGAGCAATATAGTCTTGAGCTGTGCCTATATATTCATAAAACAGGTCACAGAGTTCTTTGGCTGAACTGTTGGTAAAGTAGTGGCTCCAGTCTAGGCAGCGCGGAAACGATTGTAGTTCGTCCCATCTGGCATACTTGTAGATTATAGTTAGAACTATTCTTAACTTTTGGGCTGATTTCGTGATGGATATGTTGAAGTACCCATATACTATCTTGCGATTGCTACCTGGAAATTGTGCACCTACTTTGAGCTTTGTCGGTTTGGTTCCGTTTGTGAAGACAAGGTCCAGGACGCTGGAAGTAAGCCAACTCCCCCAAAGAATCGAACACTCGCTATCCTTTCAACAACCTTCAAGGGGGGAGACCGAAGAAACCTGTGTAATTAGAGACCAGTTGTATTACTTCCCGTACCATCCAAGTTACTGGAAAGCCTGGTTGCAGATGTTGTTTGGGGTACTTGGACGGAAACAACATCGTTCATCCCACCCAACATGGCTCAAGAACTGGGTGGTCATGTGTCACAAACTTGACGACTGCTTGAGATGACTGGACCACTAGGTGGGACAACAAGTAACCAGTACTCATTATCTCCTTGGACTTGACCAAAGCTTTTGATGGCGTCTCACACTGCACCGTCCTCGCCGAACTCGCAAAAGTGGGTATCACTGAACCACTCATGGCATGGTTTACAGCATGTCTAGAATACAGAGAATCCTGTGCTGTAGTAAACAGAGTTCTATCAGCTCGAGGGAAAGCGAGAACAGGGGTTTCTTAGGGAGCCGTCTTCGGGGGATTCCTACCTTTACTATTCATAAACGACCTTCCCACTAAAATCCCCTCATCTATCCTCGCATTTGTCGACGACATTAAGATATGAAGGACAATGGGTGACGGAGAGGATCCTAGGATATTCCACAACGATATGTTTTGGCCGAGGTCCTGGTCGGCCGCAAGCGGTTGAAGCCTTAGCCTAGAGAAATACAAGCTAATGTATTTTCGCACACCAAAGGCGATGAAAATCAGCAACGCTGTGAACCACCGCGTTATCACCAAGGCACTCACAGAGAAGGACTTAGGACTGAACACTTCCGACACGCTGGATACTACCGACAGTTATAATGGAGTGGCAGCAAAGGCAAACGCCATTATGTACTTTCTAAGAAGGCAGCTTGGATCGTTAACCCCAGAACTATTCCTTGTGGTATTAAAAACCTATGTTAGATCATACTTAGAGGTGTTCAAAATGACAGTCCACCCCTCAATACTAAAGAGAGACGCAAATGCTCTGGAGAAGGTATGAAGAAGAGTGACGAGTTCGGTTTTGGATTAACAGGTGCAACATATGACCATTCAAATAGGTCAAGGTTATCGGGCCGAACTCGAAAGTCCCTTGGAAACCCTACTAGCACACCCAACAATAGGGCAAGGATGAGAGTGATATCAAGTTTCTCACACAGATTTTGTGTCTTATGGAATGCTCAGGCAAAGGAAGTGACGAAATCAGTCAGCTCCCTCAAACGACTACTGGATAAGTACGTGAGCACAAATGCCTTGCCACAAACATTTGTCGGTAGCAGCTGACAATATGCTCCTCCATCCTTGTGTTTCCCAATCGTAGCATCTGCAACAGGACGCATTCCTTCTCTGTATTATTGCCAGTAACACTCTTTTTCTCATTCCCCACACCCTATTTCCAGCACTTTTTAGGTAACGCTTAATACTTACTTGGAGGGGCTTACAAAAGGAGAACTTGCAAATGGTTAATTGGTCTTATCAGCAGCTCCATTGCCACCCCACCCCACCTCAAAAAATCATGCTCTATTTTGCAAATGAAATACCTTTAAATAGAAAATCACCACTTACGAAGCATTAAGCAGGGAAATGCAAAGACTTCCGTTAACATCGAAGGAGTACAGCCAAACAAAAGGAACTGAGCCTCAAGACCTGGAAGCGAGAGCTCAAAATCTACAAGTTTCCTCTTCTCTCACTATTGATGTTCAATAACTTTGGATCTAAATGCAGGAAAGTGGAAAAGATTTCTTTGCACACCACAAGAGCAAACTGAAAATTAAGAGCAGAGCCCCAAGAACCAGATGCAGGTGATCAAAAAATATCAGTCTCCTGAGCTCGCACTATTGGTGTTGGCAGCTGTGAAAAAGATATTGGATATTGGATAGCTTTCCGCGAGTTATGGTGTTGTAGGTACTTAGGTGAGGCGGTCAAGTGTTCCACTAGTTTTTGTTTAATAAGTCTGTATTTTCTTGACTTCTCATGAAGTATGTAGACATAACTTGCTTCTTTTTCTCAGGTTTTTGATATGTAAAGTGAGCTAATGAACGTATAAACTAAATATTTAAAGTCTTAAGCATAGGTTTGTCAGAAGTTTGTAAGGACATGTCAGTTGTTTTTAGTAGAAATGATATTTACCATTTAAGGTCCCATATTCGTATTACAAATCATGAAGCAACATATTTTGCGTGTAAACCCATTTAACCCAGTCAACATTTTAGCGGGGCAAATCATGAGGCCGAGGAATAGTTTCCGCACCATAGTGCAAACAAGCCATCAGTAGGCCATGACAAAACGCGGCTTCATTTTATGAGTATGTAAAAATTGAACGAAATGCGGGTTAAGGTTAAGCGATACATGGGGCCAAAAGGAACACGTGGCGGAATTCGATGAATTCTCTCGAAACTCCTCGTTTTGCTCCGACTCTTCAATGTATTTTTTCTCGGACCCTCGTTTAGCTGCGTGAATGTTGACACAGAATGTCATCTTTTTGTATCTAGATAATTCAACGAGTATTATTGTTAAAAGCTGTTGTTCCTTGTAATTGTTGAAGTTTGGGCGCACTTACAAACTTTGGGGTAGTCGCCTAAGTGACGATTCGGTATTCTCTAGGCTTTGATATTTTGTCATGGACTTTTCATCAGCACCAACCTCACAAAGACATTTTGCAACAGTTTTACGTATGCAAATACACCCCACTACAAAAAATGAATGCTACATCAAATAATATTTCAAAATACAGCTTTATAAATGGAGGTAAAGTGGCTATCCATAAATTTGAGCGTATCAAAAAGACTTTAAGAACTTAGACACTTGACAATCTTGAGGAAAACCTTTTGGGTTTTTCGAGGAGGATATTGCCCACTACACAGTGCATCGTAATTTTTTGCGCTTGACATTGCCCAAGTCTTAACATGCACTCCAAGTTAATGCTAGTTCCAAAGCTTTCTGATTATAAATTAAACTCATTTGATAGGTCCTTTATAAACACCTTTTTGGACGTAACTGGAATAGATGTATTTTTTGTGTGTTCACCTGTAACTGATGTTCTTTTTCACTAACTACTTAAAATACCAGTATTATGCGATATAAGCAGCCAGTAAGTATCAACTACTTATATACTCCTAGCGAAACAAACCCTCATTGGACCATAATCTACCTTTCTCACCTTTATCTTTTGCCTCCACCTCGTGACCTCTTTCCACTTGCAGTAGTATGCCGTCTCAGTTTTTCCGAGTTTTAATTGACCTAATTGGTTTGAATATTTGATTTCAAAGCAGTCCTGATTTGAAATCTGGCTCCTTGTACTTTGACCTGAACAGTCGAGTAGTGTCACTAACTATACCACAAATGTAACTCTGCTGTACAAAAACAAGTACCGGATTGGTTCGTATTGTTATTTTTATCACTCTCGAAGACCGCAAACTCTACACTGTCCAGGTGTATACTAAATCAGATAACAGAACCATAAGTCAAAACTGAGTTTCCAGACCATGTGTGCACATAAAAGTGTAGTTATTCACTTGGTCTCACTTAAGTCATATTATGAATCTGTAAATCCATCACTCAGATGTAAGAAAACTGGACAGCTAGTTCCCATGTACTTACCACTGTGGGAATAGTATTAATTGATAAGGAATGAAGTCACTGCTCTACTGAGTCGTAATTGGCAGTTGTCTATGTAATTTCTGTTTGAATGGGTATATAATAGCCAAACAGAAACGTCTACTCGTCCACTAACTGTTGTGTTGATGAAGTTAAATATGGATGCCAAAAACTATCTCGACCGATAGCTGCTACCTTGACGTGATGGTCGGGCTTGCATATCACAGTGACCCAACAAGCTATGCTGGTGGAACGCTTATTCCCTCGAGGTCCTACTATACCAGAAAAGTCTGTTGGATAGTGGTTAGACAAAAAGCAGTTACCGTTGTGGTGTAAATTACTACACTATGATGGGGGTCTGAGGGCGAAGTCGTACTGCTACTGGCTGGCTGGGGTGTGACAGCAGTAAAATGTTTCTCTTGGATGACCAGCAGTGCGATGCCGACGCTGCCTTCTCAGCGGAAGGGGGGCTTAGAAAAGGTCGACTCCAAAAATAACACACTCCACTATACCCACAGTCTGGCGGGCCGGTGGTGTTGGTTCATTTGTCGTTTCCTTTCGACCATCCGGCCCCAAAAATACAAAAGTTCAAAATAATCATACTCAAAAGGCTACGTGTGACAGGCCTCAAGCAGATGTTCGATGAGCTCTGCAGTCGCACAAATCCCTTTCAGGTACTTTAATAAGAAATAGCCTTTCACGGTATGGGCAGCCGGGAAGTGTCAACCGCCCTCACAACTCTATCAGCACTCAGGTTTCCTCATCATTATCTTCTAATCTTTCTTTACGTCTCTCAATTAACACTACTGCATCATCTTCAATTTCTCCTAGCTCTTCAGCTTTCGACAACGATGTGAATCCATAGAACAACATCCTTGGTCTCTCTAAACCACGCTCCAAATTACATGCTGGGGCCTTCAGTGTCCGCACCCTCCGTCAAGTTGGTCAACAGGGTTTGTTGGAAAAACCCTAGTAACTCGGGCCATGGATGTGTGCTGTGTTTGTGAGACACGCATACAGGACCCAAGTGCGGTTATTTATCTGACCTATCCTGACCAATCTGGTGATTCCGCAAAATTCACCCTTAGAGTTTCTGGGGATTCGATAGCTAGCTCTCGTGGTCTTGCATGTGTAGGCATAGCATTAAGCACGAGGGCCTAAAACTGACTACTAGAGTGGATCCCAGTTGATAGTCGCCTCTGCGCTATCCAACTGAACGACACAGTGAAAAATAAAAGGAGTAGTGAAACAGGCCGTTGTCTCTTTGTAATCTGCTTACGCACCCACTGACTATAGTTTGGATGAAGTGAAGGACGGGTTCTACCGTAAACTGTGTAACCTCCTCTCGAAAGCCAAACGTTCAGACGTGGTGGTTGTTGCAGGTGATTTCAACGCATAGGTGGGTAGACTGAGGCAAAAAGGCACTTAGGTGGTACTTTTGGAGTACCCGCTGAAAGTACAGATAACGGTGATCGCCTACTACAACTGTGCTCAGATAACCGCCTATTTTTAGCTAGCACAAATTTTAAACATAAAAAAAGACACTGTCTGACGAGGTGTCCACCTAGCTCAACTCAGCGGTGGACACAGGTAGACCACATTGCTATTAGTCATCGCCGAAGAGGATCGGTGGGAGACTGCCGCTCCTTCTGGAGTACGTATTTGGACAGCGACCACGCGTTGGCCCGCATCTCAATGGACGTAAAAAAATTCGTCAACAAAACCCTACGGGTGCTGCTGGACGACGAAAACACCAAAGCCGTGTTCAGTGAGAAGTTGGCCATGCAGTTATCGGAGCAGAAGACCATCACTGATCCAGAAGAAGCTTGGTACCATCTCCAGTCTGTTGTAAAAGCAGCATTGAAGACCGTAGCCGACTCCAAAGAAGTTGCCTGAAAAGAGCTAGTGGATATCAGCAGCTTCTTCCGAACTAATGCATGCACGTGAACGCGTTCCTGCAGGCTCTGAGTACAATGAAAAGGGGCGTAACTTAAAAGTAGACTGAGAAAAGTCTACGCAACGATCGTGAACAGTGGTGGGCAGTGAAGGCTACAGAGATGAAAAAGGCAGCGACGATTGGTAACATTAAACAGTTATTTAGACTTATTAAGGATACTGGAGGGAAAAGGTCAACAACAGTTAGTGAGGCTATATCAAAGAAGGGTGTATCTGCGATTGACTCGCAGGAGAGACGACTGGAACGATGGGTAGAACACTTCGAGGAACAGTTTAACTGGCCTGTAGCCACTATTGTGTTGCTCGCTATCCAGTTGGATGCTAAATGGAACATTGAGATAGGCCTCCCAACACTTGCAGAAGTTGAGGAAGCTGTAGGTAACCTGAAACGAAGAAGGGCAGTAGGACCAGACGGACTAACTCGAGAGGAATAAAGGGTGGTAGTAAGGTCCTCTTAGTCAGGTTAACGGAAGTGTTAACCAGTATATGGGAATCAAATACGATCCCCTCTGACTGGTCTGAATCAGTGATTATCCCAGTCTTGAAGAAGGCGAGAAGTCCTCTTGTGATAACCACAGAGGAATCAGCCTGATGAAATAGTGTCTAAGATTCTAGGTTCTATAATTCTCCGACGCCTGAGTGAGCTGGAGAACAGCGAGCGTGAGAAAACCAGGCAGGCAGGCCTTAGACCCAGTCGTGGGTGTATCGACCAAATATTCACACTGTGCCAGGTTTGGAACACAGACACGCTTATGAAGCTCGACAATAGCTGTATTTCTCGACCTGAAGGCGGCGGCATTCGACTCTCTTGATCGAGAAGTCTTATGGCAATGTTTCTCAGTGAAAGGCGTGCCGAGTAAGTACATCACCTTATTGAAAGCTCTCTACTCGGATACTTGTGGGCATTTAGAGACTGTGATGAGATGTCAGGTGAGCTGTGCTAATCGAGTGGTGTCCGTCAAAGGTGCACACTCTCTCCATTCTTATTCAATTTTATCATAGATATTCGCATGCAGGTCTCCCTCTCGTCACCAGGTTACACAGACGTTGACCTAATTGCTGGAGAATTTTCATTTGACCTAGAATACACAGATGACTTAGTTCTGTTGGGTGAAGACACTGACAAGATGCAGAGTCTTCTGAACACTTTGAGTGGGATTTGAGAATGTTTGGGATGCGGTTCTTACCACCCAAATGCAAATTGTTGCTTCAGGATTAGCCTTCAACGTTGCCACGACTAACAGTAGAGAGTGAGTGTAGAGGTTGAGTGTGTCGACCACTTCACCTACCTGGGAAGTAGGATGAGCACTGCTCAGGTGGCTCAGAGGCCGATGAAGTCTCTGCACGAATACAAAAGGCTCAGCTGGGTTTTGCCAACTTACGCCACCTTGGCGCGTCGTGATATCCAACTGTTTATTAAGGGTCCCGTGTACTTCACAGCAGTTCGCTCTGTTCTACTGTATGGCTGTGAAACATGGCCATCGAAGGTGGAAGACATGAGAAGGCTTCAAGTGTTTGACCACCGTTGGCTTCGTAGTATAGACCGTATTCCGTGGTGTCACCACGTGAGTAACGCAGACGTCAGTTACAGAGTTTTAGGGAGTAGAGGTAAATCAGTTGACGAGGTGATGAGCCTTTATCGACTGAGATGGTTGGGACACGTGTTACGTATGACTAGTCGCCGATTGCCTCGTCATACAATGTTGGCCGAAGTAGGTGCAGGCTGGAAGAAGGTCTGAGGTGGCCAGGCTAAAACATGGCATCAATGTATGAAGTCTCTGACTGTTGGTTTAAGCCATATGGGGGGGGGCGGGGTTGTAGACTAGGTGGTTGGGGTCTGAATGACAAGAGGAGCCAGTGGCTGGAGACCCTAGGCGACATGGCTGAGAACCGATGACAGTGGCGCTGATGTATGCACACATTATCCTCATCTTAACGACGCTATACCGAATCTCACCATTTTGTCATTCTTTCTTTCTTTCTTCTCGTACTTTATATTTCTTTTGACTGAATTTTCTGATGTTCATCTTGCACCTGACTGCCTTTTTACTTGATGTACTGATATGAGTTGTGGCAGCTCAGACCGTTACGCAGTAGTGGTGGTCCTATGTTGATATTCATGATGATGATGCCAGAAACTATTTCTGCAGATTGGAAATGTCCAGATAGCCATACTAGTTGGTGTTCCTAGTGCTAAAGTATGGAGATCGAATTGGCTCGAAAGGTGTTATGCAGCGTGCCAACAAAATGTATCAACTAACTGGGAAAAATATTCGTTTACTACGATTTTGTTTCGAAATTGATTTGTTTCTAACCAGCACTAGCCTTAAACATAGAGTGAAATTGTCTCACTCAGTGGCTACTGCTATCAAGCCGAAATATACAGATTCAATTGCTATCAACCATAATTGAAGCAAGCGAACAAAAATTGACCCTAGGTGATACTACTCGGCAGTTATTCAGTCTTGTTGAAGACCAGGGTCTGAGATTGCTGTCCAGAAAGGTTGATGCTTGATAGCCTCCTGTGATGGATGAAGGCTAAGCAGAATTGTAATTTAGTAGATTGTTTTCCATTGACAGTTTGAATGCAGGTGAAGGCATGACCTATGAGATTTCAAACCGTTTATTGAAAGCCAGAATGTCATTTACCAATCTGTGTCACCTTTGGCGTCGTCGTGAAGTTAACATTGCCATTTAGGCCTGGGTATATAACGCATTAGCACCGGGAGTTCTTCTTTACGCCTTCGAAATTTACCGCTTTCAAGCTGAGAATGTCCGATGACTCTGAGTGTTCCGTCATCGTTTTCTCTGTGGGGTTACTAGCTTCGGGTAGAAATATGTAAGCAATTCTAGGGTGAGGAATTGCGTAAATCGGCTTGACAGAAATCGTCATTTATTGAGTATGATCATCTTAAAACGTTGGATCTAGGGAATTTCACATAGATAAATTTCGTCTAGGCGGCTCTCACACCGTTCTCTTTTCACTCTCCCTGGAACTCTTTGGAAGGGGCAGAAGGCGGTTGTATATGATATGATACCCTAGGATGAATGATAGTTGTACTGGGTTAGCATCTGTCAGTGACTCTTGAGTCCTTAGGTGAACTGCAGGAGATCATGCAACTCAACAGCTTGAGACCGAACCGGGTATGGCTGTGATCTTGCTACAGCTCTCTTGTCTCTTCTATCATCGAAAAACCAAACAAAAGTAGTGAATGCTTCTGGTGGTGTATCTTTGACACTACTTCTCTTATAACCCATTTCTACATTAGTTTCCGTATTTCCTTCCTTTCTGTATTATTTCTGATTTCATGCTGTCGTTATAATACTGTTTAAGGTGCGTCTATTAGTATCCATCCTATACCAAGTTTATCTCAAACAATTATAAAAACGTGGTGATTGGTACCATACTTCTATGCTTTTGCGTTAATTTTAGTTGTCGTGATGACAGAAACAGATTCCATACACCATAATGATTGTTTAGTGTAAGTTCTAGATATTCACAGTTACATTGAACAATTTATCACTCATATATATACACAAGGCAGATGTCAAGAGATGCTTCACAAAACAATGTAATTAAAGTCGTATGAGAACATGGTGTAGGAGTAATGTTTGGTGAATTTGTGACTTGTTCATTTAGGTATTCAAGTTTAAACCGGTATTTCTCTGTTTTGACTTCTGCTCCACTTACTAGAGTATAAGTGATCAGTCTACACATATAATGAGATTTAAAAAAAAGAGAAGTTCTAGGATACAATCAGCTCATTGCGTTTTATTGTTTCTCTATGCTGCTTCCACACTTCCACCCACAGATGTAACTACGTTTCAAACGGGATCCAAAACAGTCCATGGCACTATTCATTTCCTTTATGAATTCACTTTGCTTATCACATTTTTACCAGCACACTTTTTGCCTATTGCAATGTTTTAATATCAATCGAAAATAAAGACTGAATAATCTTGATAAATTATTAAATAATTTGAGACGTATTTTTATTTCTATTAAATTTATCAATTTCTACAGATCTAATGAACGCATATGGAGCTATTGTTGAGGGCATCGGAAATGAATTACTTTTTGTCATCAGCTGCATGGGAACAATTTTATTTCTTATCATGGCTTGGATGTCGACTAGGGTTAATTGGGAATTAGTGCCTATTAGGATAACTTTACCACGTTATCCACGTGAAAATCAAGGTACTGAAACAAGGATCGCAAGTACAACTGAACATACTGAGCTTGACACCGCAAACTCAACAGACAATGTTTCTGCAGCGGGTTCAGACACTGGTTCCGAAAATGAACTTAATTCCAATACGTGTGTTCGTAAGCGTTCACCCGGTAAATAGTTTTAAGTTTATACATTATATCAGTATTTTCAGAGTTGGGTGTGATGCTTTTCCCCATCATTCAAAATAAAATTTCTAAGTTTCATAAACACTGAATAAGGCAAAAATGAAGGCGAAATGAATATTTTGTTTGAATTCAGACCGTATATAAGTAGTGACTTCAGGTGGCTGAGATGTTTTACGCAAACTTAGTCATTGTCTGTCACGTCACATATTGTTAGCTGAATTAAGTTCAAGCCGGCAGAGGGTTAGACTGCCAAATGAAAACATAACATCAGTCCCTGAAGTCTTTGGCTGTTGACCTGAGCCGTATAAAAAAGTGAAGACTTCCCGGTTGGAGTCTGTGCTGCAACAAAAATCAGTGGTTGATATGGCCCAGAATCGATTTCAGCTGTGCCGATGTATACTCATATTTTTCTCGTTCTTATCGTAGTGAATTTGATTATTTTCTCACTCCTCTTATATATATATATATATATATATATATATATATATATATATATATATATATATATATATATATATATATATATATATATATATATATATATACTAAATACTCGTTTTGAGATGCAATAACTGTACATTCTTAAATTTTAATTAATTTTACTAAAAGCGCTTGATGCAAATGTAGAATGTAGTTGAATCATGATGAATTGGTGTATTGCATAAGCTTTAAGCCGGGAATTTGTCATATATTTTGATACGCATTTGTATTGTCATGATATTTTGATTTTATTCTCGAATCCAAATGCTTTTAGCAACTTTGTGCGCATTCTTGCAGTAGGCAATGAGCTACACCTAGTGTGTGAGGGCGACTGATACTATCTGACTACCTAAATCTCGGTAGTTGGAGCGGCTCTCGATCATGCGACCCACTAGTTGAAGGTCAACTTCATAAACCAATGATACAACTCCACTCAAATCCAGTCTATGACGGATAAATGAAGTAAATCTATCACAACAATGGATCGATTAAAGTTACTGCATTTCCTAGCTATATGAAGTGTAATTAAGAATCAGTATTAGTGGTTGAAAACAAGATATCAGTAAACAAGGAACAAATGGGTTTAAAATTACAAAATGCTCAAGGGAGATAAAGAGTGTATGTACCTCCTCTATTGTAATCAGTTTTGAATAGGTACTTGACTTAAATCTCGTCTATTACAGCATTCGATTCCACTACATCCACCTAGATTTGGACAGCTGGGTTGGATCACAGTCTGTACACAAAGTGTAACTCAGACGACAGTACACGAAATTGCAGCATGTTAGGTGATTTATGTTGTTTCAAGTCTCAGATTAAATTGTAAACACCTCAAACACTTTGTGTTAGACCGCAATACTGAAAGATTTGAAATGTTGCCAGTTTTTCTATGCTTTGCCGGTGATTCTCCAGAAGTAGGCTTGTTTATAATTTTTTGATACATGTGCTTAATTATTAGGGTTGCATTGGGAACATGTTTTAAAAGAAGTAGTATCTTCTTCATCCAAATTCATTTACCTCCTATGTTAGTGTTCCAGCACATTTTTTCTGTGCATCAACCCCATGTTCGATTTTAAACTGACTTCGGACTCATTTAATCAAGTTTTGTAGCTATACTTTATTTTATAAGTCACTTAAACTAAGGGCATTGTTCTGAACTAAGCCCACTGCTTGCAGCAAGGGAGTTCTAACCAGTGTTATAACGGACCATTAAAAAGATGTAAAGTTCGGTCAAGTATATAGACATCTAAAATAAATTAATATTTGATGGTCTGAGGAAGTTTGGACATTCGGCAATCAGTGTTCATTATTTCGTATCTCCCAATGAATGAAAACCGAAACTTAGTTACTAGTCATGTCAGGTGTATTTTCACCAATTCTGTTCTATCCGTTCTATTTTTTTTCTGAGCGATGATTTATTCAATAGTTTAAGTAAAGGGAATACAAATTTTTAACAAATTAGCATAGATTTATTTTACTTTGGGGTTTTAACAGCTTTTGTGTGAGGTTATTTGAAAAGGTTAGTAAAGATACTTTTCAGCTGCATACCATATTGTTATTCATGAGATAGCCTCATGAACAAAATGTCCATTGTCGAAAAGTCTCCATGATAATGGATTTCCCCAACAATTCACTTACAAGCACAAAAATAGTTAAAAGGTAGATATGTTACTTTTTGAATGAAACCTGCCTTTATAAATCTTCGTTTCAGTTTCAAAATACTCCCACACGCATCAATCGACCAATAAAGTTAGACCCAGGCAGGTTAGCACGTTATAAATATCCATGCACAATCAATTACTTTACTCCGTGGGGGAACTGATGCGCTAGTGACGATGTCTGCTATGACACTGAAACGTTTGTTAACTTAAAACCTCATCTGAGATAACAACTCAGTTTGGACATCCAAATCCTGAAATACAAATATCATTACTGAAAGACGTGAAAGTCTTTAACAACGCTGATAGAAATCACCTGATTGATAATGGGCATGGAGCTGATATCTAGAAACTAATTTAAATAATTAGCAAACAATTAAACGCGGCTTTGTTGTATTTTAAGAATGTTAGGAGTTCCCACTGTTAAATTAGAAGAAGATATGTAAACAGACATTATTGTTTTCAATTAGATCTCTGCAAGTTGTACTGTGATTTACTTAGTTTTTACTTATGAAACATAAAACCAATCATAGTGAATTCTTAATTCTATGACAACAAGGTAGTATAGAATTCCAAAAGTGACTCTCCAAATAATCGTTTTAACCATAGTGGTAATAATAACTTTAGTATTTCTGCTATAGACGGTCTAAATAATGAGAACAGTATGGTACTGCTGACATTTAGACGACCAATGTTAGTCAGAACATAGAAAACAAAAGTTACGTTATGCTAAATAATAAAATACGTAGATAATTAAATTACTGATGGATCATGGCTAGCAGTGAGATCCAGGATGCACATTTCGTCCTATATGGGACTCGTCAGCTAAATGTACCTGCTTCCCAGTGAGTGATGTTGTTCTCACCGGGATTCGGACTCGGGAGTGGTCGCTTCAAACGCCAGAGCGTTATCCGCTACACCACCGAGCCACAATAGCCACTTGTGTGACGGGTACATCTTTAGTATAATTGTTTTTATACCATATCGTCGTTGATTGGACCGAATTGATTGGTCTCTATTGGGATATAGGCTCCTGTGCAGATGCCTCGATGTTACCTGTGTTCTAAGTATATTAATGATGGATGGTGACTAGCAGTGGAATCCAGGATGCGCATTTCGTCCTAATTGGGACTCGTCAGCTGGACGATCAAAGTTTAGACAAGTGTGGCGTTTTCAGGTCGGTATTCATCATGGACTAACATCAGTTGGATAAACGTTGGGAATCTGGGAGCACTGGACAGCTGTTACGTCCTAGTATAGGACTCTTCAACAGTGCTCATCCATATCTCCACTGGGGATCGAACCCAATACCTTCAGGTTCTGTGGCCAGCGCTCTACCATTGAGCCACTCAGTCGGATTCCAATGCTTCATATTTCCTACTTCTGTCAGTTCACGATACAGCATATATGACATGTATATGAAAGAGGTAAAGAAGGGAAAGATTAAAAAATTCAATTTGGTCTTTGAAATCTTTTATTACGTTTCCTCTAAGACAGAGATAAGGGTTGTACAAACTTTTTCTGTACATAAAGACTACGTTGATTTCTCTGATACCCATAGCCTGAGGTATATATAACATACGAATGTGAACTCCATCGGAAAGCTTTTGTGGAATGAGATAGATGACTGATTTATTGCATGACCACTATCAACCAAATGCGACAGAATTGAATTTCGTATTGACCTCACTTATCCCTTTCCTAATCACGAGGGCAGATGCCCAGCAACACGTTTGTTAAGTGACCTAGTGGTACGCTCAGTATGGTTTTCCAAACAGGGCGAGCTAAATTAGTAAATGCACATCGAGGTGGCATACCTGGGTAGCTTGTCTTTCGTTTGAGCAACAACGATCAGCCAACTAAATATAATCCTCAAATTGTAGCATAGAAGGTTCTTTCGATGGCTGTAGACAACTCAAATAGAAATCCATCGAGTACATCTCCATTAAATTAGACTTTCATTATTAGTGATTTCTTCTGAACATTGACTTGTCTAGATCTCTTGCTGATTTTGATTGTGTCTCTTTATAAACTATGAGTGTAACCCATTTCTACCAGCATATTATGAGTGTATTCTAGCTTATTTCGTATCAAGTTATAGGAACAGGTCCTTCTGGCTCTACTTGCAAGACATTTAATCAAGTTTCTTTTTTGCTGAATGGGCAAAAATCTAACGGAGTGTATGTACCAACCCGTAAATGCGATCTTTCTGTACAGCCTTCTGCTCAGTGACCAATTACCTCTGCTAATCGATGCAACATCCTTGAAACGTCATATATTTTCATGTTCTTCACAACTGAAAGTGAGAGAAGAATTTTCGTCATTAATTTTTCTTGACAATCCGTTTCTGTCGACATCCTGACCAAAGATAATTCATGTGTCGTTACCATGACTTTTGTGCATATCCAGATTATCTGTGACATTTTTCAGCAGCCCTTTTATAGATTAGCAGTAAAAAACCCAGTTAATGTTGGTCCTAAGGGTGAACCCAAGGCGATTTCATCAAGTTGTCAATAATATGTATTATTGAAGACAAAATGCGAACTCATGGTAGATCTCAGGAGTAATTGCTTAAGACTAAACTTCAGAAGTCCATTAGTAATCTGTGTTTCCTATGTCTACTGACAAATAAGTGCCACTTTCTCAATAAGTTGTACATTGGTGAGTAAAGGCTGAAAATCTAGAGATATTGCATGTTTCCCGTTTGTCTTTACCTTTTTTAACTTGTAAATAAAGTCGAATACATCTTTAAAACCATCTCTTACAGCTTGTTTGTTCACAGGTCCTAAGATCCTGATTAAATACTTCTTGATTTTGTGATAGGGGGAGTTGGATGTATCTGAAACTAGACGAATGGGCGGTTGCGATTTGTGAACTTTAGGTAGACCATATAACCGCAGCGTGTAACACCATTTGTGTCGTATGTAGTCTTTGAAATTATACCCCATTGTCTTTGTTCTTTAAGAATATTTGCGAATTGTTTCTCGACCTTTCCGTTTAAATTTTTAACGTTGCAAAGTGTCAGATACTATGTTTTATCATTTCGTAGAGTTCATTTTGTCAATATATTCACTTTTTTCTTATTAACACCACACTCGCTCCCTTATCTAGTTTACTTATTATTGTCGCTTTTCACTGAAGTGGCAGGTATTAAGCGAATAAAACCAAACGCGTGTATTTAGAAAGGAATCGCCATTAGTCTGTCCCTACTGTGGTCATCTGTTGTTGTTGTTGTTGTTGATAATCATCATATTTTTCATGTAACGTTATCAATTCATACATCGATAATGTTTTTCCCCTTCTACACTCCACCTCACTGTTTAAGTTCTACTCCTCCAATTTTCTTAGGTGGTGTAAATCATCTGGCTTCTTATACTTTTACGTAACATGTTTTTGAGTATTTAGAATGCTTGTTTGTATCAGTTTGTTATCCAGCTTGTTTTCTTGTCTCTAGAATATTCTTCGGATCTTTCTACATAAACCACCATATTCATAGTTAGAACAAGACATATAAGCAAATAATATTGTTTTCAATTAGATCCTCTGCAGGCCTTACTGTAATACAAATAGCTTAACACATATATAAAATTAAACCAATCATGTAGATTTGTCGGTTGATGTGATAAATGTTTAATATAACGATGGAGATAATAATACAAATAATAATAATGAAATTGATAGAAGTGATAACGTTGACTAAGGCATATGCAATATAAATGATAATGATGATAAGAACCAAGAAAGCAGTATGAAAACGTAGACACTCCGGTAACCAAAGATGCTATATAGGGTGTACTACTAGACAACTTAACAAACGTGTTGCTGAGCATCTACCTTCATAGTTTGGAAAAGGACGGATAAAATCCATCAGAAGCTCAGTTTTATCTCACCTCGTTGATAGTGGTCACTCGGTAGATAAGAACATTTTGCTTTCACGATTATACACTGCATACCATCTCGTCTTTCAAAAGGTATTCAAAGTCGTCTTTTACACATAGCAGAAGCTGTGGGAATTCGAGCTAATAATCCTAGCCTTTGTACCCAGAAGAAGTTTGTACATCCTTTATCTCTCCTTTGGCCAGGGAATACTTAGTTAATAATTTTATAATTCAGTTATTATTATTATTTTCTTTCCTACCCCTTTTCTTATTCTTCACCCCTTTCGTATACTTACTGTATTTGTCTAGGCTTTGTTTATCCACTTACCTAGACCTTCGCTACTACGTAACTTTTCATAAGCTTTTAACCCATTTTGATTATCGGAGTGTCTACGTTTTCATACTGCTTTCTTGGTTCTTATCATCATTATCATCTAAATTTCATATGCCTTAGTCAACGTTATCACTTCTATCAGTTTCATTATTATTATTTGTATTATTATCTCCATCGTTATATTAAACATTTCTCACATCAACCGACAAATCTACATGATTGGTTTAATTTTATGTATATATATATATGCCCATCGTTAAGAAATAGTCACTTAAATGTAACCCATATCTTCTTTTAATGGCACTTATGTAATTTATCGTGCACTGCAAAATTGTTGTTCGGTTGAGTACTTACAATTACCATAAACCTAAAATTAGAAAAAAGCTGCTATTAAAAAGCGTCACAAACTTCTTTCGTATTCAATTTAGTTGATAACTCATAAGTGTAGGAAAAGCGTGCGTAAGGATAGCTACACATAGATAGTGAGCCGAATAGCGAAGGTCAGTAATCATGTAACCGTTTTCTTGCAGCTATCAGTATTCATTGTATAAAACAAACCTCTTAAAATGCGAGTAAAAGCTGGGCCCTGTATATATTATTACTTATATTTATTGTTTGACCCTTGGGTTCCTAATGGAACATAGGGCTTCAGTAGCACATCTCCATTCCACTCTCTTCTCTCCACTCTTTTCAACCTCGCTCCACAACTGCACACAAGCTCTCATTTCCTCCTCACATCATCTCCTCCATGTCACCCTCGCCTCAACGCCCAACTCGTCGCTTCCCATCGGACTCACACTCCAGGGCCTGACCTGGTAAGTGATGTCACCAGTCGGCATTCTCAGTGTATGCCCAATCCATCTCCACTTCCCTCTGCATATTTGTTGAGTGATAGCTTCTTGGTTGGTTCGTTGCCAGTCAGCCAGAGTTCCTCACTGCTTATTCTGACTATTCTGGCCATCTGATCTTCAGCATCGAGTGAGCGTAGGTGGCAGCTGTTGATGAATGTCTGTAGTTTGTTGGAAATCCCTTTCGTAACGTGCCAAGTCTCTGAGCCATACAGAAGCACTGATTTGACTTGACTGGGTTGGTGTTGAAAATCCGGATCTTGTTCAGGCTTTATGCTGAGTGGAGTGCAGTAGATCTCCACACTGGTTTCAGGCTAATGAACACCTGTCTTGCTGTCTTTCCGATCCTGACTGGCTTTGACGTCGTCGTCTGTGCCTGTGCCTGTGCCGCCACCTGTAGTTGAAACAGTGCTGCCTAGATAAGTGAAGGAGACTACTTCCTTCAAGTTTCTTCAGTTCATGGTGATTGGAGTTTGTTGTTGTTGTTGGTGGTGGTGGTGGCGGTGGTGGTGTTGGTTGGGTATCTTCATCACCTCTGTCTTCTCTTTATTCACTTGAATGGTGTCCCGTCTTCACTGCCACGCCTCTTCTGTCAACTTGTTAGTTTTCGCCTGTACATCTTCCAGTTTGTGCAACATCAGACACAAGTCATCACTGGCGAAATCCAAGTCTTCTAGGTTCTTTTTCGCAGTCCAGCGTATCACCCTGTTCTCACAACTCCTCACAGTTTGTTGCATGATCCACTGCAGTCCAGTCGACCACAATCAAGAATATCATGAGTGATGGTAGACAGCCTTGTTTCACTCCTGTCTTCACTTCACTTCAAAAGCATCACTGAGCTTCCCATTATGAATTACTTGGCATGTGGCATCTTCATGTAGTTGTTGAATGAGGCTGATGATGGTTTGTGGCACTAAAACCGTGGTGTTGAAGCAGCTTCGAAATTACCTCTCGATCGACGCTGTCGAAGGCCTTCTCAAAGTTGATGAAGTTGAGGTAGAGTTGAGTTGACTGCCATTCTATACTCTGTTGTATGATGATGCGAAGCGTAGCTTTGCAGTTTGGTCCACACATGATTTGTACTTCCTGAATCCAGCTAGCCTGCTCCGGTCGTAGTTTTGAATCGAGCGCATCCTTTAGTCTCTCTAGGATGATGAGGCCTAATATTTTGCTTGCTCTGGGTGGACAGGAGAGTGATTCCTCACCAGTTCTTGCAAACACTGAGGTCTCCCTTCTTCGGCAGTTCGACAAGGTAACCCTCCTTCCAATCGCCAGGTACCTTCGCTTCCTTCCACACCTTCTGCAACAGTGATGTTGTGTGAACATGTCCGCTGTTGTCTCTGCGTCTGTTCTCAGTGCTTCTGGTGGGATTCCATCTGGTCTTGATGCTTTCCCACATCTCAGTAGCTTTATGGCGCTCAGCACTTCCACCCTTGTTGGAGGATTTATGTTCACTTGTAGTTCAGTGGCTGGGCTGCATGTGGTATTTGTGGACGAAGTGCAGGTGGTGGTGGTGGTGGTGGTGGTGGTCGATTCAAGAGCTTCTTGAAGTGGTCAGCCCATTGTTTCCTTTGTTTCTCTTCTTTGGCGGTAATTCGATTTCCTCCATCATCTTTTATTGGTTTCATCTGCGTTGATCTCTTCCCTGACAGATAGTAACCTGGTTATTTGATACAATGTTGTCAGGTCTCTGTCTCTCCTACCAGTCGGCAGCCTGTTCTACTTCACTTGCCAGTGTTTCGTAGAAGTGTCTTTTGTCTTTGCGTGCACTCTTCTTCACTTCTTTGTCCAGTGTAGTGTTCTATACATTGTACTCAGTTGCTCCTCTTGTCGTTGTGCATCCTTGCACTGCACTGGTGTATCTTCTGTTTCACCATCCTCCTCTCCCTGCTCTATCAGCTTCCGTGTGTCCATCGAGATCCATTCCATTCCTTATCTTCTTTCTTCTTCCTTCAACCTTGTTATCATTACTGATGCTTACTACCGCTGCTACTATTATTACTCCTAGGAATAATAATAACAAGGTAGATAGAGAATTCAAAGCCTTTGGAAGGCACCTGGGAAACAGTGAGAATAATTCTCAATCTGGCTGGAAGTCATGTGGTATTTAGACAAAGAAAGTCACTTAGAAACAAGCTTTGCAAGTTAAAAGATGCTATTTATGCAATTAAGAATAATAATTCGGTTTACCAATTGCCTTGCAATGATTGCAAGGTCAAATCAGTTGACCAGGAGTGATTAGAATAACAGAGCACAAAAACTTAGCTAAATTAAGATTAGTAGATCATAACAAGTTAAGAAATGTAGAGAAAAGCTCGGCTACAGCACTGCACGCAATCACACACAGTCACACAGTAGAGTGGGATAGAGCGACAGTGTTGAAAACTAACTTAGTTGGGTGGAGGGAGAGATTGATAACCGAATCTTTGTTTATCGAATCAACACCAAATATATGCAATGGAAATGATTCTACACCTGTCCCAGATATATGGAGAGTTCTACTACCCTTGTCGTCATAAAGAAAGAGAGAAAATTAGGACTATATAAACTCTGTTTCGAAGTTGTAGAGTCACGTGATATGAATATGGACAATAAATTGTGTCCGAAACGTTATCCAGTAAATGATACTGGTTCACTGGGTGACATATCTTATGAAGAAACCAAAGTAGAAGAAAGCTTTTATTTGAATGCATAATTGTCGATTGGTGGCTTCAGTGTACCAGGCCTGTATTCTGAAGTCACGGGGAAATGAGTATATGATATCGTCATTAGAATGGCCGGTTAGACGTGGTTGGGTTATTTTCTGGATTTAGCTCTCTAGGGGTCCTGACATTCTTTGTCTTACTATTTTTCAATTATTGCTATTTTTGCTAAGGTTTCGGAGTTATTGAGGCAAGAAGTTAGAAGTCTGAATGACTAGAGAGTTACGATTCCACTGTTTATCGAAATTCAGGTTGCAGCCTTTGAAACTAAGATTATGCGTTAGAGTATTGAGGTTAACTTTAAAAAAAGAGGTTTTAGGTTCTTAATTTTGAGTATTGGTGCTGTAAAGAGGACCTATTTCTTGTCTTTTTCTTGTTTTATGACTTGATGAAAACTAAACTCACTGCAAATCAAATTTCAAGGTTTAGAAAATTGGATTCAGGTTTATGATGGAAACAGCTCATTCATGAATCATATAAATTGTTAGGTATTAATTCCCGATTTCTTTGAATGTAGGTAATGAAGAAATACGTAGAAAATCTTATAGGCTTGACAGTTAGCGCGAAACCATAATATAAAGCTTCATTTCTTCTTCACAGATTTATGTTTGAATAATATGAGCTAGATAATGGGTCGGAATTACGATGGACTTTTTAAGGTCACTCAATGAGTTGTTCAGGGATAGCATGATTTTTCTATTTAACCAAGACCTCAGATAACATGATTGATTATTGATCACTATGGATCAGATACAATCGTTGTACTTTACTTTCCTTAAAATATTGATTATCTTATTTCTCCTCATTCATTTGTTTATCTCACATTCTTTTGTTTCTTATTGATTTTGATATCCTTCTACTTTTGTTGATCTTCTTTTGTGCTGTTGCTAATGTATGAATTAGAGCAAATCTACATTTATATATGGGTTTGTTTTTGTTGTTGTCATTCTATCTAATTGGTTTGCTGGTACACTTAAGCAGTAAAGGTAATTGTTTGTGTAAACAGCCTTCTTATTAAGAGATGTTTTTTTGTGCGTTTATTATTTTAAAGGCACCGGAAGTATCAATGTCTATGAATTGTCTACCAATTGCAATTGTTTATAATCTTACTTCCTTTCAGGCATGGATTCCTCAGAATATGCTCAGCTAATTGAATGGATCCCTTCCTCTCAGTCCCCCCAGTACACTTGCTACCACAAGTGCGTGTAAATTCATAAATTCAGTAGCCACAGATACATTGATGACACATGTTGTTTGTACCGAAAAGAACCAAACAACTCTGTTGTTCAACAAAGTCAACAAGGCTAATCTTAACATTAAATTTACGATGGATTATGAGCATGACAACGAATTTAATTTTTCGAACCTCAACGTGAGAAAAAGAAATGATGATAAAACTGAAAAGCCATCCATATAAAAGATACATGGATGGAAGAATATTTTAACTACAAGTTTCTGTTCTACCTGTTATAAGCGCAATTTACTCAAATTATTGTACAGTAGACTTAAAAACTTATGTTTTGCAGACAAGTTAGAGGAAGAACTAAGCACTGTTGAAAGGTGTTTCAGAGAGAATGAATATCCTCAGAAGTTTTTTGTGAAGTATGGGAAAGAACAAGATGAGAGAGCTATGCATCAAACGGTTGAAAAAAAGAAGATTTTTATTCACCTTAGATTCAAATGAGATGCAATATCTGAGAGAATAGACACAAGAATCAAAGGAGCATCAAAGATAAGTTCTCCTGCAGGCAAACTTGTATCAGTATACGATGCCGTATGTTCAATAAACCAGTTTGAATCGGATAAATCATCTTCCTCATAACACCGTCAACTGCATTTGTGAATTTACATACTTTTAGGGTAGCAGTTATTTTGGAAGGACTGAGACAAGAGCAACCATTCGGTTCACTAAGCATATTCCGAGGAATTTTTGCCTGAAGCAAGGTTCTAACCGGTGCAGTTGTCAGATACCTTGTAGACACACGACATTAAATTAATACTTCTAGTGCTCTTAGAGTAATAAATGCACAGAAAATGTTTAAATTAATACGCTTCATAGAAACGGTTACCATTACACCTTTTCAGATCAACCTCTGCATGCAGAAGGAGAGTGTGATCAATGCCTCACTTCCATGGTAACTATAATTGAATTTTTTTCATATTCATTCCATAATTCTTTATTTTACTCATCTACTGATTAAAATTCACTGAGTTGATACCCAATCTTGTGGATATCACTTCTTTATGTGTTACGTAATCTGCTAGCTGGTATTAATTATTCCTTTCTTACATTTTTTTTGCCCCTGTACAATTAATTCTATCACATGTTATATGGATCATCAATTATTTTGACGTACCACCGTACGTGTTAACCATTGTAATTTTAGACTGTATGCCTCTGAGCTGTATTTGTGAGATAAAATATTTTATTCTGCAAATTTACTTCTTGCTTTATTCAAATTTATCAAGGGATGTAAATGCAAAACATAGATCTTTTATTTTTCGATAAGTGACCCTTCGGTGTGAAAGTAATATGCTGTCTGGAATCTCCTATTGATGATAATATCTAAAAACAACTGAACATTTATAATTTAAGGGATGAATTTCACCTTTGACTTATTAACTTGAATGATTTTTGTCGCTTTGTAATCGTTCAACGTGATACCACATTCTGTTTTTCTGTACAAGTATGGAAGTTGTAAAACTTCACTCATGTTCACTACTAACTAATCCTTGCTATTAGATATTCGCTCTCACAAACTATGTCAAGATACTAGAAACATTTGATGCCTATTTCAGTGATTAGTAGCTGGACTCACTTTCTTACAAGTCTTGATTTATCATCATAGCATTTCGGTTTTCAAAGAAATCAGCTGTACGGCTTTGTAGGCTGTTTCCACTTACTTGTGTGATGCTTTTTCTATAACGTACATCTTACACGCGCTTGAGTTTTCTTGTTATAACGTTTTAAAATGGAGGTGTCTGTCTGTTGCAATTCTGTATATGTCAGTCACGATAGTCTGTATGTAAATATCCTAATTCATTCATTAACTGTTGGTTTTCATTATTTTTTCAACTTACTTTAATCTGGTAGGTCAAATCTCCAGTTCAGCTGTCCAGAAAAACACATCTTCATCAGATGATGAATCGAAAGCTAACACAGAAGAACAAGTGAACATAACTCGTTCTAAAAAGCGCTTGGTGATAAAATTGCAATATCTTAATGATCGTACTCGATTCGTCCATGCATCTCCAACCATGTCTGTAAATCGCTTCAAAAAGTATGTTTAACTTCCTTTTTCAACCTGGTGATATTTGGTGCTTATGTCGTACTGAAGAAATGTTAGTGTTATGAAGCTATTGGTTCGATCAGTGAGATGCTTACAAAAGTATTCGAGTTTTAATATGTGTTAAACTTGGGCACTGTGATAGAATGTAGTTCCATATTAGATTTGTTTATTTGATGTATAGCACAAAGTGATACAGTATTATTTACTTGATGATATTTGGAGCATAAATTATTGCTCATAATCATATCGATGTGATATTGACCATTCCAGTTTGTAAGAAGGGAGGTAAGTCTTTTTGTGACAAACATAGGGAAATCAGTTTGACTGATATTGTGTTCAAAATCCTAGAGTCTATAGTTATCCGACACCTAAGTATAGCTTGAGAAGAGAAAATTCAAGAAAATCACACAGGTTTTAGACCTGAATAAAGATACATCGATCATATTTTCACACAGACATACTTACTGGTGACCGACACTTGCCATATTTCTCTACCTGAAAGAGGCATTCAACTCTGTCGACCGTGAGTTGTTGTGGGAGCGTCTGTCTGTGAAAGGAGTACCGGGCGAGAATCCGATCCTAATCAAAGATATCTGGTCGAAATCACTCAGCCGTGTAAGAGTTCACGGAGAGTTGTCATCAGAATGAACGATAACTAGTGGTGTGCACTAGGGATATCTGCTATCACTGTTGCTGTTGAGTTTCATCATAGATGTACTAATGGTCGTAACCCTAGGTAAGTCTGACTTCACAGGGATTGAACTACCCAGTGGAGGGTACTTGGTCGACTTGGAGTATGCAAACGATATTGTCCTGCTAGGTAAAGACGTTGACAAAATGTAGGGTCTTGTGAACACCTTGAGCAAAAATCTGAGTATGTTTGGCATACTTTTCGCACTTGTCAAATATAAGATGGCCAGACTAAGAACTGGCACCAGTTGATGATGTCTCTGGCTGTTGATGTGGGTCGTGCACGGAGATGTAGACTACCTGACTGGGGTCCCTGAGACAATCGGAATCAGTGGTTGAGAACTCTCGTTGAAACGGCTAGAAATCGGTTATGATACCACATATATATTCACTCTTTGGTGTCTTCCAAAGCTTGTATGTTTTGACTAACCTTTATTTTAGATTCGTTCTCCACTTATACACCTTTGTCTTCTTTGATATCAGTCTTTTGCTATTTACCTGTTCTTTGTATGGTGCTATGAAGTGTCGCAACTTAAACCGATGCATTTGTGTGTGCGGTTTTACTTTGATTTGTCTGTCTATCTACCTATGAAATGCTGTATCGGATATATCAACATCATAGTTAGTTCTACAGCAAGCTAATTTTATTTATTAAGTTTAAAATACCTGATATGAAACTCATTTTCCAGGATCATTCGTTTACTATAACTGACCTCATGTCATCTATTAATCATTTTATTTCGGTGAGAGGATATGCACTTTTTAATCGTCACTAAAGGTCAATTTAGTCTTTTCATACTCTTTATCTTAGCTTAAAGTTATCGACATTACGTACTTTTTTACAGAACCAGTACATGCTGTTACCAAAGTCAGATCATTAGAAGTAAAAAAATAGTATGTATTCAGTGTTTGATGACTAACGTTCACTATGGATCTCGTCATAATCCAGTGTTTATTTTTTTCTTTTCAGAAAACACTTTCTAGATGAATTAGTCAATCAGAAAAAGAATGTTAGACTTATTTTTCAAGGCCGTGAATTAGTGGATGTATTACCAAATGAGACAGGTTTCACTAGTGGAGTTAAACCTAAGCGCCGAAGACTCTGTGACTATGGTATAACTGATGGTTCAACAATTCACTGTCTGATCACGGCTTCTGTTTTATCATCATCTGTTAACAGGTCGTCTTCTGGAAACGATCCAGGAAATTCCGGAAGTATTTTTGGTTTTCAAGCTACTTCAAGTGATTCAGTGTTAACAGAGTTCGACATGGGTACTCGAATAATGAAACCGTTGTTTGCCTTCCTCTTGCTTTTCACTTGGTTTTTTAGAATTGCCTACAGACAATATTTTAATTCTGTTTCTACATTTGCCTTGGTGGCACTAACAGTATTCTTTTGTGGAGCTGTATTTACCGTCAGTCTTGTGAATGCTACATCAACAGTTGCTTCGTTATTTGGTATTTCGTTTGCAGATAGTGATATATCAAGCCAACAGTCGGAGGAAGTAGACAACAGTTCAACAAGTCATCTTCATCAGGATGATGTACAAGTCGTAACTGTGACTATGGTCGCACGCCGTATTCTAACTCAGACACCCACCAGTCAAACAAACAATACAGCTCTGTCTTCCGAAGAAACAGATGATGGCAATAATAATAGTAGTAATCCTGTTATTGAAGATGAGATAACCAGTGAATTCTAATCAAGATCAGATTAATCATTGAAATATTTTATTCATACTACTGTATCTTTCGAATCATCTGTAGTTAAAATCGTTGTATGAGTTGCTATATTTAAACCCTTGTTTCTGTGTACATCTTATCCTTTGGTTTTCCAGTCTTCAGCTGGGGTTATCTTTTTTGTACATACAAATTAAAATAACGGTACTTAGTATTGAATTTCCTAACTGATTTTATGTTTATTTAGTTGTTTTTATGATAAGCACAGTGTAATTTCGGTTATAATGTGAAATTCAATTCGTTTGTATTACAAGTAGTACTGACTCAACGCAAGTTAGCTATTGTGCTTATAATAATTATCGATCGATTATGTTACCCTTATTCGGAATGAAATTAACTCAAGCCATATACCAAAAGTTATTTGCTGACTAGTGATTTTGTCCAGTTAAGCGGTGACATACTACTGTTCACAGTTTTAAAAAGGATTTTGGTGAGTAAAAAAGAAAGAAATCTGTTGATAAACAATCGAATTATGAAGTAATCAGCGAATGATTGTTAATTCTTCTTATTTTTGTGTCAACAGGCTAAAATTAATCACGTATGGACGTCACCATTAAAGCTAAAATACATGAGGAAGTTGGGCGTTGTTGATTATCGATATCTCTGTAGGATTTTACAAATTAATTTGAAGTACAGTGTGAACAATATTGAGGTTAGATGTGAAGTATCAGACAAGTCAGTTGATGTGGTTGCAAACCTGCGGCAACTTAGGTGGCTGACACATGACCCCCATACCAAGCCACTACCTACCTCGTCGTACCGTCCTAACCGATTAAGGTCGAACAAAAGCTAAAGGTGGCCAAAGCAAGATGGTGCCTATCCGTATAGTCTGTGACTGTTGTTACGAACTATTTCAGCTACTTGGTTAGAATCCTCGAAATGACAGGGATTCATGGTTGGTGATCTTCACTGGTTTGGCTGAAAATTGGTCAAAATGATACAGATGTATACATCGCTTGTCATCTTCAAAACGTCGGGTATTCCCACTAACCTTTATTCATTTCTCTCTCTGTGTGTCTCTCTCTCATACACTTTTATCTGCATCTATAGTTAATCGTATCCTCAAGTCTCAGCAGTGGTGATGAGGTGTTTGGAAATCGATTTCACGAAATCCGATCGTTCTCTTGATCACTAAATAAAAACTGTCAAACATGAATTCCAGCATAGCTGCTTCCCTTGTTGATAGTTCTGCTAATAATACCACAGAATTTCACCACGATTTGGATGCAAATGTTACTTTTAATACCTGGTTCAGGCGATATGAGTGGTATCTCAAATACTACTTCGCTGTCTAGGATAATGTTTATAGGGTATGTTAATTACTGTTATAACTGGGTCCTACCAAAATAAACAAGTACTGTTACACAACATTATCACAGAATTCATATGGATGCCTGTTCGACATCATGATTCAAACACTGAAACAACACTTCATAGAACATTCTCCGTCTTTCAGCATCTAGTAAATCTTAAATTGGACCCCTCAGTTCAATCAAGACACCAGGGTGGCTCTGAAGTAAGTCCAGTGTGTCGGACAACAAACGTCTTACACAGCTGTTGATAGGACGCGTCTTGGTTCACCTCCTAACATGCAAAACTTCCAGAAGTTCTGATAACATGCTGGCATTGTGGCGCATGGCATTTTATCCGATAGTCTTTCTCAACAGCAAAGATGCTTTCATTTCTATACAGTGGGTCATCAAGACGTATATTGCCATCTGCATCACCACTTTATGTCTAGATTCTCCTAAAAGCAGTGGTGTAGGTCACATTCTTAAGGGACCAGCAAATCTCTTATTCTGGTAGCCATCTTCCAAATCCAAGTATCAGCTCGGAGAAAATGTATTGACGTCTACACTGCTAATCATGTGCGATTACAATTCGATGCGGCGTCAAACATTATTATTATTTCGAAGCAGTTGTGAATTGATAAGAAAACATTACGTCGCATGTAGTAATCGTTTACAATAAGCGAGACAGCTAAAAACAATGTTGTATTCTTTCGTGGTGAGTATATGTACGGTTCGTGCTACTTAGATGATTAAGACCTCAAACTTATCGGTGTCAACTCGACCTGGTAGACGTGCTGCTAAATGCCATAAACAGTCAATTACAAACTTTGGCAACACGCGACATAGTTCAACAGTCCCCAAATATTTTCATTTCTGATTCTGAATGGTGTAAAACAGCACAAGCCATTTTGCGATTACTTTTGGATGCCAAAATTGTCTTCCATTGGGAAAGGTGACTTAGATTTAACCTCATCTTTTACTAAAAGTTAGTTTATCAGCTCTTACGCTTTCCTAGTCCAGAAATTAAACTGAGCATAGGCTATAATTATGATCTGAGAGACTGAAACCATGGTTGTGATCGAGTACTTTCACGTCAACCTGCAGATAAACAACTTGAATAAGTTCTCTGTCATGTGAAAGAGACTCCCAACAGTAATACATTCTGAAAAGCTTCCTTCTGCTTTCGTCTCTTCGGTCAATAACTTTCTAACATAATGGTTCCCTGAGTCACTTTGCCATATTTCCTTCGTCAAACAGGTAGGTGCACTCATACTCTTAAATGTATATATAATGATACAAGTTTTTTGTGTACAGCTAGCCAACTACCAGAGCATTACATTCATTCTCACGTTTCCCCCATACTTAAAACTAAGCTTCACAAAACCTGGTCTTCATATTACCACTGAAATGGTTAATTCATCCTAGGAAAACCCAAGTGCATAGATACCGCAGAAATATTTGCTTACTAGTATAAAATTGAAGGTGATAAGACAAAACGAAATAGTAAAGGTAAAGTAGGTTTCATACTTTCAGTATACAGTGATTACATCGAAAAAGCGCATATCTTTCATGTCTGCTTCAGCATTAGCTTCAACTGATAGTTATTTTATAGGTAACTTTCCTCCCAAATTTTCTGGAAGCGTTTTAATGCGTCTTCCTAACTTATTCGCTGATAACATAACTTATCCAGATTCCGAGTTCAAACTGATCGTTTCTTAATCCCTAATCTCCATACCCTAATCATAACATCAGCTTTTACACTCATCCGAATTGTTGACTACAACAGAAAAGATGCAAACAATAATAATATGTTTGCTATTCACATCTTAGTGATTTCACCATTGCATTTCGTAATACATATGGAGTAAACCTTTCTTGGTACCAAACAGCACCGAACAAAGCGCGTTAGCTGCATTTTTTTCAACCTCACCAACACAACACTGTTTGTCTCAAAGAGGGAAAATATTTGTCTCGAGTATTGTTCTACGGATAAATTATGATACAAATTCGATAAACAATGATGGCCATTATCGTAACGTTTATGACGAGTAATCTAATCTAAGAAATCACTTCTATTCATTTTTCCAATTTGACATCCTAAAGTTGATGTGGGTGCAGACGGTGATTTAGAAACCTGTCTTACCAGCACTCTATAAATTATGAGTGCATTCTAGAGAACACAGAATTTAGTAAATATACTTGCTTGATACCACTATGTTGGTTCAAAAATCACGATAGACGCTTATACATAACCCAATAATGCTTTCTCTAATTTCATTTTCATGAAACCACCAGTTACTGAACTCACAATACATTGGATGCTGGATGATGAAACCAACTGACTTATAACACTCCCTTCTATACCAACAAAAAGTAAGTTAGATACCAAACGCGTTATCTTCGTAAGTACTGTTGCGTGCTTCTCGTTATTTAGTCAACTGTTTTGGTCATTTGTTCTGCTTGATTTCATCCAATTTCTTTGCATAAATATACTGAACATCATATTTTGTTTCCATGTATCAGTGTATTTTGATATGCTCATAAATCCTAGCGAAGGGTAAACTGAAAATTAGATACTGCATTATATATATATATCTTGCTATGACGAATAATTTTTACGGTTTCACCTTGCAAACATTCTTTGTACTTAACCCATCTGTTCTTAATTTAGACAGACAGTTTGGATTTCCGTCAGGCATCTAGAAGCTTATCCTCTCGTTAGATTTCATAGCACAAACATACTCACATATATCATTGCATGAATCCATACTTTTCATGGTATGATATAGGTATTCGTTGCTAAATTTAAGCTAAAAGTATCAACACGGGCAACTGCTATGCGTGAACTGATGTAACATTTTGTAAAAGGGTATTTACTAACCTTAATCCCACTGTAACTGATAACGTCATTCATACGCCTGGTTGATGAATTTCATTTTGTTTTTGCACCAAATATTCCCTGAATCAACCATCTTTATCAGTTGACTATCTGTAAAATGTACAACACTCCATATGGGACATTTCTCTATCCTTGTTGGATATCGATAGGCCCAAGAATCAGTCTACATCAACAAAGTTGTATACGGAAAATCAACTTCTGTCTTCGCCTTCATTTATGTGCACGCATCTGCTGATATCTTCTGTATAACCGTTTCCTAACTCAATCACCTGACTTTCATAACGGAAACAAACTCTGTTTTGAAACCACTAAAACCACATTATCATTTTGAAGCTGTTTCGCATTAGATGTTCAATCACTTGCTGAACGTCATACAAAAAATCAGAAATAAATTTTAGTATTCACCGACTCCTTGAGTGTTAATGAGCTCTAAATGGATGCATTAATTTTTCTGATTTTAACACTTTTAATATCTACAGTAACATGGCATTAGGATTTGTCAACTACAAAAAGAACTGATTAGAATGCACTACCTCCCCAACGCATACTGCCATCTGTGAGCTTTCTTTACTGTCCTGCAAGTACTGAATGCTTACGTGATACATCCAGCATAAAAGTAATCACTCAGAACTGCGGAATCTACTAAAACCAAAAAGATGGAGCATACTTACCTTATTAACAAAAGAGATAACCAAAGTGTATATCAGTATTTCTCCAACGTATATTATATGTGTAAGATTCATATAGTTAAATGACAGTTACTTAGGATAAACGTAAAAAGCAAGCACTTCCTAGTTAATACTTGAATTACATTTCATAAGCTCATCTTTTCATGGCAAATATTGTATTTGTGTTTGGTGGGAAATAATGAAAAATGTTGGGATCATTTACCGTCTAGTTCTAACTTAGTAATAAATTTTAGAAATGTTCTATACATAGGCTTACATAGTATTATTGCTTGTATTATACGTCGTTGATTAGACAGAACTGATCGGTCTCTGTTGGCATACAGGCTGCTGCTTGGATGCTACGATTAGGGATACTGACGATCCCATTGCTACTCCTTCTGTTTGTTTCTGTATTTCGTTTTGAAACTTGAAGACTGTAAAGATCAGGCATAACTGTACGCCTAATGTGATCTCATCAACCGATATTTCAGTTCTGTAAGTTCAGAGTCAATATTTAGTTTATTTCTGGCTGCCTCCAGCGTTATATTGATTAGTGTTTTAGTAATAAAGACTTGTTACATAGAAACTAATCATTTTTCCCCTCTTCTATATGTAGGGCATTAAGCCTTAGTTTTGACTCGAAAGAGTTCACTGGTCTGCAAGTTGAACGGTTCGTAGTAGGACACAATATCGATGCTAAGTACTTTGCTAATTCACATGTTGGGGTATTTCTAAAGTCAACGTTGGGTCTAATGGGATAATCTGGTTTATAAACCTTAATAGGGCTGTAAATTCTGCTAGGACTATATGTTTTAAGCATTAAATTAAACCGTTCAGATTCATCTAGAGATGGATTTAGTCGGCGTATCAGATCGGATGTAGATTTCTTTATGTTATTCATGACCGTGTCTAAAGGCTTCTTGATCTCTTCATATGGCCCCTTTTGGATATGTTAGTAAAATAGACCTTATACAGTGAATTAGAGTAACTCGGTGCCCAAGTATTTCCAAACAATCCAGTCCTTTGTTGGTTGGGATACGTTCAAATAATAGTTGTGTTTAAAATTTGCTTGTAATGATATCATGAATAAAAATTCCCGCAAACAGAATCACTGTGACAACAAACAGAAATGCACACAATAGAAATTATTCTCCACCTGTTTCGGATGTAAGGAAAATTCTGCTACTCTTATCACAAAAAATGAGACAATTAAATCAACACAAACCCTGTCTCAAAGTTATGGACTAATGTGAATATGGACAATAAATTATTTCCAAAACATTATCCAATAAATAACACTGTGACACATCTAATAAATGCAAAAAAATGTAATTACCGTCTACCATGGTGCCAAAGTTTTATCCGTATAATAATTGAAGCCTGAAATCTGTATACAGAATAGGTAAGTTAGTTCTGTTACTTTTCCCTGGTCGCAATCTTTCTTTGAGTTTCCTCATTCCTTCAATACTCATCTTACTCCTATTGACTGATTATTCTTGTTGTTCTTACTTTATGGTTTACTTTCCTACGCCTGTACGGGTTGCTTACAATTTTCAGTTAAAATTCTCTTAATATTTTACTACGATTATTGATTGTATCTGACAGTATTACTCTTTTAACCTATTGGTCATCACGGTGATCAACTGTACATATTTTTAAACACCTCACGTTTATGCAGTATATTTTTACTCACGAAACCATTCACTGTTTCCTTTTAAGACATTCAATTTCGATAACTTAATATTATCATTTGACTGAGACAGCCGTGATTTGGCAGACTAGCATTTATACTGAATGATGATTGGAGGTGAGATGAAAATTTGGATCGTGACCGGATTTGAACCAGCGACCACCAGGTTTCCGGAGCCAGTAGTAAATTAATTTGTTTGATACTACTAAAAATAAGATTGTAAAACTACCGAAAATGATTCTTCGGAAAGCAAATTATCTTCGCTGAATTATTTTCCGCCTATTTAAATGTTTCAACAGGTTTCATTTTTCATCTAGCAGTCTGTTCAAATGATTCACATGTTCTTGTGTGATTTACACTTATGTTACTTACAAAATTGTCAGCAATAAAAGCGAATTGAATGAATATGAACGGCACAGAAATTATTTAGTCGAAAAATTTGAATAAGATTGAAATTGTAGCATACGGAGATATAGTATAATTTACATGATAACATTTCCAGGATAAATCATTGTTCAGAATCACATCGGAACCTCGCCTGGTTAGATAGTTCACTAGTTACTAGCCGGTCCTAAGCCCCCATAAAGAGGGAAGGTTGGGCATAGGGCTAGCAACCCTACCACGTAAAATAAATCTAACCGCTAAAGAAATTTCACAGCACAAACAAAATATAAAAAATAAAACAAAATTATTCCTCCCTGGAATCGGAGAGGCGAAATGACTCCGGTTGGTGAAAGCATTCGGTAAGCCAACTGGCCAATGTATCTTCTCTCCCACGATGAAAGATATAGTAAGGATGGAGACATGGAATTTGCGCACTGTGTTTGAACCTAGCAAACCTGCCCAGATTGCAAACGAGGTGGGAAGACATAGCATAGAAGTGTTAGGAATCTGAGAAAGCAGATGGAATGGGAGTGGACTCTCCAAACTGTCAACTGCAGAATCAATAATCTACTCCGATATCGTCACCCAGACGATAACCACGAGCACACTGAGCTATAGAGTGGCGATCATCATGTCTCCAACAGCATCTAAGACTCTCATGCAGTGGGAACCAATCTCCTCCAGCATCACGATCATCACAGTAAGGTTTAACTCAAAAGGAAGGAAAGTCACAATCTTACAATGCTACTCTACGCACCTACAAATAATGCAGAGCAAGAGAAAAAGGAGGAATTCTACAGACAACTGCAAACAACACTGGACAAGACCCACCCTAGTTGGCGACATCAAAATCTATTCTAATGGGCGACATGAATGCCAAACTGGGAGCACACAACACAGGAAGAGAACTAACCATGGGCTGAGAAGCGCTCGATGAGGTGATGAACGAGAATGGAGAATTGTTTGCAGAATTCTGTGCATTCAACGATTTGATGATTGGGGTTGAGGCAGTGTGTTCAGGCACAAGGATATCCACAAAGCGAGTAGCGTGGATTTCACCAGACAACAGGACACACTAAAAATCAAATCGACTTTATCTCAATGTGAATAAAGTGGAGACGCAGCCTACTTGACACAAGATCAGACGAAGAAGAGGAGCAGATGCAGGTTCACACCACTCACTGTCTAGCACAAGGAACCTTCCAAATCAAGTTGAAAGCATTCACAGAAGTTGGTGACTGACTACAGTTCAGGTTCAACACCCAGAACAGAAACTGAAGGACGAAACTACAAGGGACATCTTCACGTCAGTCAGTCATCAGGAAAAAATGGGAGATATCAAGCGAGCAACATCCCTGAAGAAACCTGTGTGGATGAACACTGGAAGTCTTTGAAAGAGATGTGGAAAGAAACCTGCACAACCGTATTAGGAAGGAAGAAGAAAGAAGATAAGGAATGGAATGGATCTCGATGGACACACGGAAGCTGATAGAGCAGGGAGAGGAGGATGGTGAAACAGAAGATACACCAGTGCAGTGCAAGGATGCACAACGACAAGAGGAGCAACTGAGTACAATGTATAGAACACTACACTGGACAAAGAAGTGAAGAAGAGTGCACGCAAAGACAAAAGACACTTCTACGAAACACTGGCAAGTGAAGCAGAACAGGCTGCCGACTGGTAGGAGAGACAGAGACCTGACAACATTGTATCAAATAACCAGGTTACTATCTGTCAGGGAAGAGATCAACGCAGATGAAACCAATAAAAGATGATGGAGGAAATCGAATTACCGCCAAAGAAGAGAAACAAAGGAAACAATGGACTGACCACTTCAAGAAGCTCTTGAATCGACCACCACCACCACCACCTGCATTTCGTCCACAAATACCACATGCAGCCCAGCCACTGAACTACAAGTGAACATAAATCCTCCAACAAAGGTGGAAGTGCTGAGTGCCATAAAGCTACTGAAATGTGGGAAAGCATCAGGACCAGATGGAATCCCACCAGAAGCACTGAGAACAGACGCAGAGACAACAGCGGACATGCTCACACAACATCACTGTTGCAGAAGGTGTGGAAGGAAGCGAAGGTACCTGTCCATTGATTGGAAGAAGGGCTACCTTGTCAAACTGCCGAAGAAGGGAGACCTCAGTGTTTCCAAGAACTAGTGAGGAATCATTCTCCTGTCCACCCAGAGCAAGCAAAATATTAGGCCGCATCATCCTAGAGAGACTAAAGGATGCGCTCGATTCAAAACTACGACCGGAGCAGGCTAGCTGGATTCAGGAAGTACAAATCATGTGCGAACCAAACTGCAAAGCTACGCTTCGCATCATCATACAACAGAGTATAGAATGGCAGTCAACTCAACCCTACCTCAACTTCATCGACTTTGAGAAGGCCTTCGACAGCGTCGATCGAGAGGTAATTTCGAAGCTGCTTCAACACCACGGTTTTAGTGCCACTAACCCTCATCAGCCTCATTCAACAACTACATGAAGATGCCACATGCCAAGTAATTCATAATGGGAAGCTCAGTGATGCTTTGAAGTGAAGTGAAGACAGGAGTGAAACAAGGCTGTCCAACATCACTCATGATATTCTTGATTGTGGTCGACTGGACTGCAGTGGATCATGCAACAAACTGTGAGGAGTTGTGAGAACAGGGTGATACGCTGGACTGCGAAAAAGAACCTAGAAGACTTGGATTTCGCCAGTGATGACTTGTGTCTGATGTTGCACAAACTGGAAGATGTACAGGCGAAAACTAACAAGTTGACAGAAGAGGCGTGGCAGTGAAGACGGGACACCATTCAAGTGAATAAAGAGAAGACAGAGGTGATGAAGATACCCAACCAACACCACCGCCACCACCACCATCATCATCAACAACAACAACAAACTCCAATCACCATGAACTGAAGAAACTTGAAGGAAGTAGTCTCCTTCACTTATCTAGGCAGCACTGTTTCAACTACAGATGGCGGCACAGGCACAGGCACAGACGACGACGACGTCAAAGCCAGTCAGGATCGGAAAGACAGCAAGACGGTGTTCATTAGCCTGAAACCAGTGTGGAGATCTACTGCATCGCACTCAGCATAAGGCCTGAACAAGATCCGGATTTTCAACACCAACCCAGTCAAGTCAGTGCTTCTATATGGCTCAGAGACTTGGCAAGTTACCAAAGGGATTTCCAACAAACTACAGACGTTCATCAACAGCTGCCACCTACGCTCACTCGATGCTGAAGATCAGATGGCCAGAATAGTCAGAATAAGCAGTGAGGAACTCTGGCTGACTGGCAACGAACCAACCAAGAAGCTATCACTCAAGAAATATGCAGAGGGAAGTGGAGATGGATTGGACATACACTGAGAATGCTGACTGGTGACATCACTTACCAGGTCAGGCCCTCGGGTGGGACCCCGATGGGAAGCGACGAGTTGGGCGTTGAGGCGAGGGTGACATGGAGGAGATGATGTGAGGAGGAAATGAGAGCTTGTGTGCAGTTGTGGAGTGAGGTTGAAAAGAGTGGAGAGAAGCGAGTGGAATGGAGGCGTGCTACTGAATCACTAATTGTTCCATTAGTAACCCAAGGGACAAGTAATAATAATAAATCACATGTACGAAGTTAAACAACTTCCAACATCTAGTTTTTGTAGACTTATAACCAGGAATTCGTGTTGTATACGACTTCAGTAGGTTTGCTTTATCAACAGTAACGAATGCTTCATTCGAAGAATATGTTTTAATATAATCTCAGCGAGTTTCGAAAATCAAAACAAGATACTTCTGAACGTTTCGCTGTGTAAGCCACAGCTTCTTCAGCAGAATATACAGATTTTTATTAACATCAGATCATATAGTCAAATGATACATCAAATATTTAATGAACGTAGGTCACTGGTTGGATGATTTTTCTGTCAAACCTGAACAATTTAGATTAGTCATTACAAGTTGGTGCTTGTCATTGTCATTCGTCATATGTACAACAATCAAAGTGTGTGTGTTTGTGTATTTTGTAGAATACATGCTGTTTCGCGTGTCTTTATTTATGAACTGTCAATAATTGTCATTGCTATTGTAGCTTCAATTAGAAAAGGTCATCATTATTGGTTTTGTCGGATTAATGTTTGCCATATAGGTGGGAAGTCTATTCCTTCTATTCTGTTTATAGCATTTGATGTTGTTAAAATATGCAAGGCCTCGGAAGTTAGTCTTTCTTTATGCAAATGGAAACCTTTTCCTAGTATGCCTATATTTTCGAAGTCAATCATGTGTCCACTTTCGATTGCATGCATAGCTACTGCTGATCACTTTTCCAAATTTCCTAATTCATCTTGATTTCCGGGTGGATGTTTCGTACTTAACTTGTGTTCATTCACCTTGACTTTTAAGGGTCTACAAATTTCTCAAACATAATTAGTTTCACATCCCAAACATTTAACTTTGTAGACACAGCTGTTCTGTGTCATCTTTGAAATTGCATCTTTCACTTTGATTAAGATCTTTTCTAGCGAATTTGATGGTTTTGAATAGACTTTAATACCATGAGAAGCGCATACTATTTTAATCTGTTCAGAAGTATCTTTCTACTAGGGTATCATCATAAACGACGTCCATGATTTTGCTTTTCATGTTTATCGCTTTACGAATTTGATAAGGTTTCGTATAACGAAATACTTATCAACAATTCTAAAACCACCCCATTATGTCATTTCTTCAAGTATTAAAAAGGCAAAGGATTTCAAATCAAACTGTTGAACCTGACAATAGGAGAGGACGAAATTGTGGCAAGTTTTGATGTAATTTCTCTGTTTACCGGTGTACTAATATGTGATTATCTAGTTATTGTAACAATTACTATTAATAATAACCAAGATGCAACATCTGAATGTTCACTTTCAACCAAGGATATTATAAAATCCTTGAAGCGTTGCATAGAATCTACATATTTCACGTTTAGAAATAGAATGTGCCATCAGTCGAATGCAGTTGCAACGGGTTCACCAGCATCTCCAATAGTGGCGAATCTTTATGTAAAAGCTTTCAAAGAAACAACTTTAAAAAATGTCCAATGCCAACCCAGAGTTCGGTATAGATATTTGGATGACACAGTTATCATTCTTAAGAAAGTAAACCAACAGACATTTTTAGAACAAACAAATAACAATACAATAACAAGCATCAACTTATAATGACTAATCTTAATTGCTCAAGTTGGACAGAAAAATCATCCAACCAATGACCTGTGTTCACTAAATATTTGATGTATCATTTGACCTATATATTTTGATGTTAATTAAAATCCATGTATTCTATTGAAGAAGCTATGACTTACACAGCGAAACGTTCAGAAGTATCTTGTTTTGATTTTCGAAACATGCTGGGATTGTATTTAAATGTATTCTTAGACTGCTTGAATTAGACTCGACATTCAACTTTTTCTAGTACAGTAGTAATAAATGTCATCTGGATGTTTGTTTTTTCCTATGGGTAATTGTGAATTCATGCTTTGTAATCACCGAGATTTTTTAACGTTATCGATCCTGTTGTAGTCTATCGTTCCACATTTAAGCGAATTCCTTTCCTCTAGTTATCTAACCGACTCCAATTGTTTAGTTTGACCTATTTATTACCTCACTTTCACTACATGCTGTCTGGTATATCAAATTGTCTTGTTAAATTGAATCGTTAGGTCTATATATGAGTGACTTTGTATTTTTAAATGGAACTATAATTCCGGCCTCGTCAGGAATTCTACATTAATTTTCTTATCTCCTTCTTCATGTTGTAATACAGAAGGAGCCTTGAACTACTTAATACCTGTGTTGCCACATTATTCATATTGCTATTACCACATTGCTTTTTATGTGCTCTTACGAATTTCCTAGTACGCCATGGAGGATTAATAGTGTTTCTTTTATGTGCTTCTATTCCTTATATAAGTCTCTGCATTGACTTGTCAGTTTTCTGTTTCATTATTTACACATTTGTATAAGCCCACCTTACCCGATATTCTGTGAGATGACATGAAGTCTATATACCATATGGGACATGTTGGTTTTCTGTAGATGGTAGTTTCGAAACCTCCATCTGTTCTTTGCTTTACTTTGCAATCCAATATATCTGATTCCTGTTGTTCATTTTTCACCTCACAAAAGAAATATAATGCATCTATTAATGAGTTTGTATATGTAAAGAAACTGCCGATATGATCCGATTTCAACACCAACTGTATCATCCACATATCCCCACCGTATCTTAGGTGTAGAATAAAACATTTGTATAACTGTGCGTTCCCAACTATCGATAAATATATCTTCTACGATTGGGGATATTGGTGATTTCATCCCTATTCCTTCTGTCTGTCTATGTATCTTATCCTGAAACTTGAAAACCAAGCACTTTGCAGGAACTTATTTTCGGAATCGAACAATTATTATATTATTATTTTTCCCTTGAGTTTCTAGTAGAACATAGGGCTTCAGTAGCACGCCTCCATTCCACTCGCTTCTCTACACTCTTTTCAACCTCGCTCCACAACTGCACACAAGCTCTCATTTCCTCCTCACATCATCTCCTCCATGTCACCCTCGCCTCAACGCCCAACTCGTTGCTTCCCATCGGGGTCCCACCCGAGGGCCTGACCTGGTAAGTGATGTCACCAGTCAGCATTCTCAGTGTATGTCCAATCCATCTCCACTTCCCTCTGCATATTTGTTGAGTGATAGCTTCTTGGTTGCTTCGTTCCCACAGTTCCTTATTGCTTATTCTTTCTGTCCATCCATCTGATCTTCAGCATCGAGTGAGCGTAGGTGGCAGCTGTTGATGAATGTCTGTAGTTTGTTGGAAATACTTTTCGTAGCTAACCAAGTTTCTGAACCATCACATAGAAGCACTGACTTGACTGGGTTGGTGTTGAAAATTCGGATCCTGTTCTTTGTGCTGAGTGCAGTGTAGTAGACCTCCACACTGATTTCAGATTAATGGAGGTAGGTCTATCTTGCTTTTCCGACCCTTGTTTTGACATCCTCGTCTATGCCGCCACCTGTGGTTGAAACGATGCTGCCTAGGTAGGTGGGTAGGTGAAAGAGACAACTTCCTTGAGACTTCTTCCGTTGATGGTGATTGGTGTTTGTTGTTGTTGATGATGCTGTTGTTGGTTGGGTATCCTCATCACCTCTGTCTTCTCTACATTCACCTGAAGTCGCATTTTTGTTGTCCTACCTCTTCTGTCAACTCGTTAGTTTTCGCCTATTGATCTTCAAGTTTGTGAGACACGACATTAGACATAAATCATCATAGGAGAAATCCAAATCTTCTTGGGTCTTTTCATTGGTAATACAGTGTATTCCCATCCTCACGCTCCTCACAGTTTGTTACATGACCCACTCCAGTTCAATCGACCACAATCAGGAAGATGATGGGTGACAGTTGGTGGCAACCTTGTCTTACTCCTGTCTTCACTTCAAAGGTATCACTGAGCTTTCCATAGTGGATCATGTGACATGTGACGTCGTCATATAGCTGTCGAATGAAGTTGATAAAGATTTGTGGCACTCCATAATGTTGAAGCAACTGACAAATAGAATCGAACAATATCAAAGATAAATGATAAGTCATATGAAACCAGGTGAGCTTAAGAAATGAACATGGAAAATAGCAGGAACTAACAGATAGTGAAACATCTAAAATTAGATTCAGACAAATAACTGTGTTCCATCAAGATACTTTCAAAATTAGAGCCAGGCATTGATTTTTGAATGATGTTAATACCTTCGAAATGATTTATTTGAAACATTAATGCATAAATATCTTATTGATTCTACGTGATAAGTAAACTTAATAAAAATGTGTTCAACACTGTATGTCCGACCATCCATCCTAGATGTGAACTGTTTATCGATCAGTTAAATATACAAGGTATTAGAAGCTAAAAAAAACCTATGAATAAACCGATTTATAGGTTTGAAATTTTGTGATTTTTGTTTATATTTGCGACATTTTGATAAATGCTATCCTCCGATTTGTGTAAAAAACATTTATCGCACATTTTGCATCAGTACGCCTCTCTCTTTTGTTCTGAAGCATTCAAATAGCATTACATTTAATAAAATTTGGTATGCATCAGTTACCATCTTTTACGAATTCTTAACCTACTTTCATCATGAAAGCTTGCACACAATGTTCTAAAAACTTTTCTTTCTTAGCAAAGAATGATCGTATTATACATTAAGTTAAATATCGAGAATTTCAACTCTAACTGACAACTGGTATTATTTGGAAAAGAAACTGACTGATGTGACATAGTGGCCTAATAGATAAATATATGTTAGTAATCACTGTGTCGCTAGTACATCCTACTTAGAAGTCTTTGAAAGGACTAGAAGCAGGTTTTGAACTTCACTGATAAACATAAATAAATATATTGTCATGATAAAGTTAAAGAGGTTACAACGTACAGATTTAGCTAGTTTTTCAATGAAGATCGACTAGTTAGATGCTGAAAATTATACTGAGGTGACTGCTTTGAATACCTAACAGCGTAAAGTCGAAAGAAATAACATACAAATACAGTGTGAAGATAAAAAGTATCATCTACATTTCATACTTTCGATTCAATAAGAGAATCCGATGGGACTGATTTTCATTAACCATGTGAGAGCTATTTGAGTCAAATACAAGATACTATACCCTGAATATTTTGAACTGAATGGACATATTCCGGCAATGATTTGATTTGTTCCCCAAAAGCTGAGTTATAAGTCCCGACATTTCCTTAAAAAATTGTATTTAGTATCTTGTAAGTACAGACTACATAAATATTTCATTTTGTTGTAACAATGGACCTCTAATACAGACATAAGTGAACTTTTGCATACATTTTACAACAGCATAATTCAACATCTGGCACCAGGAGCGTGATGTGTTATTCTCTGAATTATACATTTTGCAAAAAGTTAAAATTGTTTTGTCCACTTTAAGCATGCAATTATAGAAAGAATTCATTGTGCACAGAAAAGAAATTTGCAGTTTTGTTTATATATTCACACACACACACACACTTATATCTCCATTTCTTGGATACTAGTAAGAAACAAAATAAATCAAAATATGGCATGAAGTAACATCTAACTTAACACAATATATGCATAACTGTTATTCAGACAATCTAAGATATTCATTGCTTAAAAGACTGGTTTTATTGATTCAGAGTGATGACTGATGGTTTCATGAAAGTTAAGGAGTGGCAGGATTCGGGCTAGTGGCCTCCAGATTACTGGCCTGGTTACCCAACAGTTGTTCTTCTAGACTCAACTACTGACCAAGTCTTCGCTTCAACCACCGTGGGTTTTACTGAGCCGTCATATGGTAACGTGGTGCATAGCTATCTGTTCATCAACATCACATCATATCTTCCATAAGGACTTCGCACTCAAATCTAAGTTGAGTTGAATTGTGAAAGAGGAGCATCGTAATGATTATTATTGGAAGTGTTTACGATAGTCGTGGTTTGGCTAACAAATGCTATTGGTATGGAACGATGTTCAAAGATAAAATGTAAATGTGGTTTGGGATGAGATTTGTACCAGCGGCTTATGAATTACCCGACTGATGCTCTACTAGCTGAGCTCCGAGATGCAGCTGTTGATGCAGCAGGTTTAAGTTCACTTTATGTCATCAACCGTCGTCAAAAGTCACGGATGAAATGAGATATAGTTTGTATTTGTGTAATTTACAGCGTATTTGAAATGAAGTAATTGAAACATTTCACACGTAAGTCTGGTTCAAGCTTCTCCAGGGAAATAATCAAAAGTTAAAATTTCAAAGATATTTAGATGAATTCAAAGTCATGTACTTAATCTCCTTGCCCAGTCCTATAATGTTCGCAGCTAGGGTTATGAGTATTTTTAGGTTGGTATTCATCATGGACTGACATCAATTGGAGAACCACTGGGAATCTGGGAGCATCGAACAGCAGTTTCGTCTGAGCATGGCACTCCTCAGCAGCGACTTCGCCAGCAACCGACCCAGGCCAGCACACTGCCATTGAGCCACTCAGTCAGAATCTATTAGTGCATATTTCCTTTCTATCAGTTCCATTCAGTTTTATCATTGAATACCTGTCCTCATGTTCTACTTGGTTGGCTGGATCCCTGGAGAGGTCATGGCTGCACACTTTTGAAGAGTCCATACTAAGACGAAACAGCTGTCCAGTGCTCCGAGGTTTCCAATAGTTCTGCAACTGATGTCAGTCCTGAAGTCAATAGATCCCCACAAAACCTCAAAAGTGAATTATGGGTATTTTGTCTTAACTGTGAACTGCGCATTCATTTGTATCATACATAAAAACTGGTTCAGAAATGAATTGTTTCATTTCTAGCCGATTATTGCGTATCACTAAGTTCTTATAAATTTACAGCGTTTTATGCCACTGATTGGTGAAGCCATTTCTTTAAGGCCTTAGAGAGTTACAGCAGTAAGAAAACATTTTTACTGTAATGTAATATTAAGTCTGGAAGCCTGAGAGATTGCCTTACTGATCGAATAAAAACTGCTGAATAAAATTAGATACTTAAAATAGTGAAGATTTTAGGTAATGAAAGTCACTGGCTGCATGTGTATGTAACAGGAACAACATTATCCGCTTGAAAAATGATTTCATACTTCACTTTAAACTTTCAATACTAACTAGATAGCTAGAATGTAATATTATTATAATACAATAAGATGCCATTTTTAATAATATATATTACATTTAGTATCTGAGACATTTACACCATACTAAACTCACCATTTAGATTGGAAATATTTTATAAATTAGCTAGAAGAATTCATTTATAAAAAGTTATTTCCAAAAGTCAGAGTTTTAATATCTAACTCTCCGAGTGGGGCTTTGCCCACCATACTGAAGACCCGAAATATCACGACTCATTAGGAAAAAGCTGGATCCATTTGACTTTCACATGACTTTGTGGAGTTAAGTGTTAAAGATAATTTTCTTTGCTGTGTTTTTAAGATGTCATTTTAGAATTCACACCTCATTCATTGCTGAGCTGTATTTCAAATGGAATAAAATAGACTTTTACTTGAGAAAGTTGAACGTAGAGATTAATTATTGTTTCCCTTCTTTTGGCACATATGGTCTCCCTTGAAGATAGCTCTATACTGTTCGGTTATTCATCGTCATAATTTACTTAGTGATGGCTAGCACTGGAATACAAGATGTGAGTTTCATCCTGTTTGGGACTCTTCATAGCCACCACTACCAGCAAGTGAATTATAGCCTAATTGTTTTGTTCTTTGGGAGTTAATGAACCAAAGACGAAAACAATATTACTTTTACTTATCTGCGAATACGAGCTACGTGAGTATTCATCAGTGCTCAGTTAAACTGTTCACTGAAAAAGAGTTTGTTATTCAATATCGCTTTTAAAATTGCTTGAGAAGCATTTAAAACTTCAGATACTAATTCTAGTAATGTATGTTATTCATATATCATTGATACATCATTCAAACACAAGTATTATCGAGGCATCCACATAGGCGCCCATATGTTAACACAGGCCAATCAGTTCGGTCCCCTCAAACGACCAGATAATACAAACAACATCATTAAAACTATACCCGCCACACAAGAAGTGGCTATTGTGATTCGGCGGTACCGATAGTGGATAATGCTCTGTTATTTGAAGCGACTGGTCTCGAGTTTGAGTCCTAGTGGGAATAACAGTGCTTACTGAGAGACAACTACATCCAGTTAATGAGTCTGGCATAGGACAAAACGTGCGTTCTGGATTCTACTCCTGACCACTATCCATCATTAAATTTGTTATAAATAATAATGATAAATAGTAGAGAAAGATACATGGTATACATGTGTGTACAGTTACAGTATTCGCGCATACGATAGATACTCAAGTGTGCAACATTTTGATATGTACAAATAATTAAATCATTGCTTTCATTGTTGCAGAAATCTAAAATGTGTACAGACACGAGTGACCCTACTGAAATGAATTCATACTTTACCTTATGTACATAAATACTATGAAGTAGTAAACTAAGTCCATAGACTAGACTTTAGCAGACTTTTTCAAGTGGTAACACTTTGTTGTCGTTGAAGCTGAAAAAGTCCAAAAGTTACGAAAACTGGTTTAACTTGCAACTGACTGATTATATATATATATATATATATATATATATATATATATATATATATATATATATATAATCGTTAGTTTTATGTTTTTGCCATAAATTCGGGTGAATCTAACGCTGTAATAATGAAGTCGCATGTGTTATACTATAACTGACAAGTGTCTGTATGCAGAAATACATCACTGAAATTAAATGTAGTTTCATGAAGCCTTTAGAAACAGTTTTAATTCTAACTAAAGATGTAAGATACCAGTTCAAAATTTGTTAGATTTCTATTTTAATTACTTATTTCCTGACTTTGATACATTCATCCAATATATTCGGTGTATATTCTCTTTAAAAACTGCTACTGAGTACTATAAATATCTTGATTTGTTGGGTTTCTTTGCTTCTTACTTTTCTGCAACCAACATTTCAGACGGCTGTCATGAATGACTAACTGGAGGATTATATAAATCAGAATATGTTACTGAACGTTTTGATTACAATTGTTCCTGTTAAATTACCCTAATACTTCTGTCACTAAAAGATTCTGTATAACATTTGACATACTTTTCCAAGATACTCGAAGTATCACCTGTAGTCTTGACTCACAAGAACATAAAAATGAAATTCAAAGTGAATATAGATAAGAGGTGAGAAAAGTGTGAAAAGTAATGGTATTTGGGAAGCAACATCCAATAATTAAAATTAGGAAGCTTGTGAATACGCATACACAGATAAGACCTGTTATTTAGGAAACCAACAGCAATTTGAAGAAGCAGATCTACCTTATTCAGTCAAACGACCAAAGAAATGATTCAATGTTGCTAAGCATTTATTTGATTTCTGAGTTTTATTCCATTCGAACTGTAGTCAAGATTTTGATGAAGGAAGCCTCTGCTCCGACAAAATGCTTTTAAAAAGAGAAAACATTTAGCACCAGCGTGGAGATCTTCAACACTCAACGCAAAGAACAAGATCCGGATTTTTAGCACCAATCCAGTCAAGTCAGTTCAGAAACTTGGCGCGTTAAGAAAAACATTTCCAACAAAATACAGATATTCATCAGAAACTGCTTACGTTGGCTCATTACTGAAGATCAGATGGCCAGAAATAATAAGCAACAAGAAACTGTGGCCTGTCAACGAACCAACCAAGAACCTATCACCCAACAAGTATGCAGAAGGAAGTGGAGATGGATGGGGCATGCACTGAGAAGACCATTTGGAGATATCACACACCAGGCAAGGCCCTCGAGTGGAATCCAAAGGGAGAAACAACGAGTTGGGTGTCGAGGCGAGGGTGACATGCAGCAGATTGTCTGAAGAAGAAATGAGACCTTGTGTGCTGTCGTGGAGCCAGGTTCAAAAGATTTCAGAGATCAGAGCGCATTGGAGACGTGCTACTGAAGCCCTATGTTCCATTAGGAACCGAAGGGACAAATAATAATAATACTTAGTAGCAAAACTTTAAAAAACTATGATGACGAAAAAATAAAATGTCTGGTAACGTAAACTTAGGATCATACTATTAAACAAACCTGGCTAGTACAAAATACTCAAGCTGATCAAGAATAACATGGTAGTTAACATCGACTTTTCGTTGGAGGAATATTACGTTGGAGACTATCTTTCCAGCCTTGTATCTGTTTAAAATCGTTTTGGAGGGTCAAGCTGTTCAAAGCAAACAAGTTTGACCAGCAACTAGTTAGAAAATTACTCAGCAGTAAAAAAATACTGAGCAGTATCGTTTTGTTTGTAAGCATTTAACAAGCAGCCAATACACATATTATATACCAATCAGTCCAAGTAGTATGTTCTCATGAAAGTTAGTTGAACACTGCAGCTATATGAGTCGAATTGAATCAGCTTAGGGCCGATGATCGTAGTCCTGAGTGGCATTGCGGTCAAAAATTCCTTACATCACTCAGTTATGGATGCTGAGTCCTCTGTCTAGGTATTTATTCTGTTTAGCAATGTATTAGATAAGAATGTGACAGTTAGTGATAAAATACACAACTTGCGATCACGGGTACAGATGGTTAAAAACCCACTTGGTTGTGAGGAAACTATGAAATTATGTTGACTAACATTCTTTTATCATACATAATAATGATTGTTTAGAACTCAGTATTCATTTTAGATATATCATGCAGTCGTTGAAAAGTTAGTTAGTAAAGTACCTCAATATTACTTTCATTGGATAGTGTCCTTAGTGGTTTTGCCACATTCATCGATCGGTATTGCGTATGCCTGATCAGTGTTATTATTCGGTGGTCAATTAAACCGCTGAATATTCAAGGTAGCATAAGTATTACAAGGTCATTTGAATTTGAGTGCAATGATGATCACATGAGTTTTAGATCATTTTATTCATCTGAAATCTTTTAATGACTGGAGTTCCAGACAGTCGCTACAACAAAGGAGAATAACCTAATAATAAAAGAGCTGTTTGGATGATTGAAATTCTTAAAGGGGGACAACAGGGAAAGGAGGAGTCTGTTATGGATCATGTTACCCCGATGCCGATTTGCCGGTATTGAAATGAACGGTCATTATAGATAGACGCGTTTGTATACAGATGGCTCGATAATATCAGCAATTCCATTTTGGTGAAAGGTAACGAACAGTAGAGTTTAAGATAAAAGTCACAACGGATGCTGCGTTCGAGTTTCGGTGGGACCATACATACTCCCTAAGGTATTTGAGCATCCAGGTGAGTTCCAAATTAAGGTATATCTACATCTCGGACTAAACTGCTAGTCACCATCTATCATTGTTATCAAGCAGAAACCTGTTTGTGAAAAATTATTCTTAATTTCTAATGTTTTTCATCTTGGCATAGCTAGTTTGTTGCAAAAGATATACTTTTGTCGATAAAGTGTCGTAGTTTTCATTTTCTCTAGATGGACATTAGTTTCAGTATGTTAGGCATCAAGAATATATTTAGTGTATATGACTAAAAATAGTGACATTATCTCCGGAAAACAATTTTTCCTTGCATTCTGGTTCCTAGTAGATGAAGACAATAGTACAATAATACCTTTTCTTTTATCGAATTTATTTCCTTCCACCAGAGCTACTGACTAGACATCATTCGTATTCCTTCATCTGTAAACGAAATTTAGGAATCTTATGCTGATAATCGTCATATTCCTTAAGTCTGAAGCAACAAATTAAGAACAGAAACGTGATAGACACTTTGTTAAGGTAAATTTCATAATCCTACCACAACAAACTGGTCATTTTGGTCTTATCATATACATCTACTGAGGAACTCAGCAATAAATAGTCATAGCAATAACAATCACTTTATTCCAGACAATAATTTTTAATACAGGTTGAAATTCTCAGTGTGATATTTCAACTAATATACTACTTTTACAATATTTTCAGATTGTGATGGGGAGTTACGGACAACGACTAGTAGTTTTTAGGTCATCATATAGTTTATATGTTTTTGCACGTGGGTCGGATAGAAAAGCGCATTTAAGTTTGGTTGAGGTTCATTTATCCAGCATGAATATTTGTAGTTCTAGCTACGTGTTCTTGTAATAACTTATACAACAAATCATACTAACTGGGTGCCCAAGTTTTTTCAAACCATTCAGTCCATTGTTGGTCAGGATACCTTTAAATTTACAGTACACTGTTTTGCTTTCAGGGGTCAGTTGCCGTCTGCTGTGATATTTCCTTGTAGTTTAATTCTTAACCCGTCTACTGACAGGTTGAAGACATTTTGAGAGTGCGCGGGAGTATGCTTTACGATTAGTTGAGACTTGAGTGGTTAAAACAAGTAAAATACGAGCAGCTTGATGAAATATATTCTACGAAATGTTTTTGGAAGCTCAAAATTTAAGCAGGCCACCAAATAGTCCACGAATCAAGGAAAGAACATTCTCTCTTCTGTACTGTCCTTCATGTTTTCATTTGTATCGAGGCCATTTCAAACATTTCTGTTTATGTATTTTATCTCCTCCCCTTGTCAGAATATATTGTGGCAGCAACAAAACTGTAACACAAAAGTAAACAGGATTGTCATAGTAACCATGGTGATGAAATGTTCACTATGGACAATTAATAATTTCTTGAACTATTTATTCACTGTTTAATTGGTTACTAGACCTATTAAATTTTATTGATTTAAAACCAAGTGACTAGTTGATTAATATGGCAGTTGACCAGCATTTTAGCTAGAATAAAGTATCCATCTAAACTGATTCACTATTGAATTTTTGTCTACTTATGTCTGCATATATCCTCAAATTCATTATCCATAATTCTTAAAAACTGTATTTTCTCCTTTACACATACTGTACTGTGGACTGCCGTTAATTTCGAAACGGAAGTTTAATTTAGTATTTTAGTTTGTAATATTTTTTTATTGCAACTTAAAGGTTGTCTATCGATAGTATTTTTGGTGTTAGGTCACAAAAAGCTGTAAAATGATACACTTCAAAGTTTGTGAACTTAAGAGATTTAATGATCAAGGTGATATTGATATTGATAAGCAAAAGTGTATCGATTATTTGCTAAGAAAGAAGAAAACTTTCCAAGTGAACTTCAGAAATGACCTAGAAATATGCATATGAAATGGATATCAAAATCTAGGTGTAAAACTTAAACACTGCAGTAGAATTTAATTGCATATTCGATTTGTTTATTTGATTTATAACGCACAGTGATCTAGTATTATTTACCCGATGACGTTTCGAGCATAAATTATTGCTTATAATCATATCAGTGTAATCGCATTATTTTCGACATTCGATTTTCATAGTTATGCCGCCTTTTGTCCTTTATTTCTATTGGTAGTAAAATTTTCAATATCTTAGGTATAGGTGTTGCGTCATTCCTACTACATGTGTTGGGTATTGATTCGATAAGCAAAGATTTAGCAATTAATGATTTTTATGGTTTCATCCTACCCTATTGTGCGGTTATTTGTTAATGCATACAATGCAATAGCTGAAATGTTTTTAGATAACTGATCTTATTCGGGTCTATTATTCTATATTAAGCTAAATTCCTATGTTTATTCTTACTGACCCCGATCGTCTAGTTTAACTTATGTACTTGATCTCACAGTCATTACTTGGAATTTGATAGTTTATATTATTTTACTGAATTGGATGGATCGGATGCCTCAGTCATGTGACAAAGCTTATCTGTGAATGACGTTATAGGTTTAGATGGCACCATAATTCCTACGTAATCTTTCGGAAGTACCTTCTTTATAGGGTAACATAACGGAAGATGTGAACTACTCTATACTCGTGTCGTCATTATTATTAGTACTGGTGTTACTTTCACTATTTCGTTTCTTGTGTGTTAGTACGAATTTCTTTATTAACTGTGGGGGATAACTACTAACTGTTAGCGCTTCTTTTTTGTACTTCAATTCCTTGTTTAAGTGCTTGCACTGACTAGTCAGTTTTCTGGTTCTAACACTTAAACATTTGACTAAACCTGCCTTAACTGACATTGGATAGGATGACTTGAAGTCTAGATGCCTGTTAGAATGTGTTAGTTTTCTGTAGACGGTAGTATCGAAACCGTCGGCTGTCCTTCATTTTCTCCTGCAGTCCAACATAGGTAATTCAGGTTGAGTGGTGCAATAACATATCATATGGTTGATACAAGGTATCAAGTCATCACCTCAGCATTCCTTGTGGCGAGTGACATAATGGAGTTTATGCCAAGTCATAATTGCCAAAGCCGCCACTGTTCAATGAATTCTATCTGAATCATGCATACGAAAGAAGGTTAATAACTTATTAATGGACTGATAATTAGAGAATTCATGCTGGAATGACTTTCTCCTTATTTTTGCCACAACTCTGTCTTTATTTTAGAATTATTCCTATCTTTATCGTGTAAATATAGCCTCATTTGTTAACATCCCGAACACCAAGTTTACTTTGACATAGCTGCATGAAATTTGCGTGATCTTGGAAATTGTTTAATATGTTTTCAAAGTTAAGAAAGACTCCACTCATGAAGCTCGTAAACACTTCACATCTATGGCAAATCTTTTTTGTCTCACGTTAAAGTCTTTTGCATAACCTCTGCCTTCAGTTTCTCATACAATGTCTCTTCGAGAAAATAACCCATCTAGTCATCAACCTAAATTGAATTCATATTGGGTAGGGTATTGATGACATGTGCATATCTAAATTCATGAAAGCTTTCGATATAGATCATAAAAGGACCCTCATCTCAAGCGAATTTTATGGAGGGGTTTTCGACACTGGCAGGGAACAGACGTAGGTTAAAAGTAGCATTTGAGGTGGCATTTTTATGGTCCTTAAGTGTTGATTTATCCCATACATTTGAAGATACATAACTTGTCAAATTACTTGTGATAATTGAGAAAAAAAGTCCAAAAATAGGTAAAAAATGCAAACATTTGTCAAGATAAAATGCTTAAGTTCGGTTGCTGAGACCATAGTAAATAAAAATGCCTCAGCATAGATTTGTGGTGGACTAAAAACAGTTGATACCGAAAAAATGTCGATTTTGCGAAACGATGTTTGAGACATGGTGTAAAAAAAGAAAAAGAAAAATTAATGTTACGATAAAAACATTGGAAACAGTTAAATGATATTATTCAAATATATTGTTTTGTATTCCCCCAAACTACAAATTTTTGGTAAACCATATAAATGGAAAGTGTGAAGACATCAAGGCGGCATGTTGGAAATAAAATAGCTCATTGAATTATCGCATATTTGGAAAGAGGAGTAGGTTAACTTGTACATTTATTGAAAAAATCAGTCAGCACTTTTCACAGTCGGAAGTACAGGGATGCAGAACACGTGCATAGAGAAATATAGTGTGCTGTCGCACAAGAAATTACAGTTACACTCGTAGAGAATTTTAATAGTACACATTCATAAGAATTATTCTAAAAGATATTCAGAAGAATGTATTAACAGCGAAATTATGAAAAGCAACATTATTTTAAATTTAGTGATTCATCAGAAAATATTTCAGTGGTAACGAAGGTCAAACTAACCGGTTATTTTTATAGTATCTAACATTCTACTGTCTAATCTGCGGCATTAATCAGATTCAACTAGAAGTTTTTTCAAAGTGACAATAAGAAAAGTGATTATTATTATTATTATTTGTCCCTTGGGTTCCTAATGGAACATAGGGCTTCAGTAGCACATCTCCATTCCACTCTCTTCGCTGAAATCTTTTGAACCTGGCTCCACGACAGCCCACAAGCTCTCATTTCCTCCTCACATCATCTCCTCCATGTCACCCTCGCCTCAACGCCCAACTCGTCGCTTCCCATCGGGGTCCCACCCGAAGGCCTGACCTGGTGAATGATGTCACCAGTCGGCATTCTCAGTGTATGTCCAATCCATCTCCACTTCCCTCTGCATATTTCTTGAGTGATAGCTTCTTGGTTGGTTCGTTGCCAGTCAGCCAGAGTTCCTCACTGCTCATTCTGACTATTCTGGCCATCTGATCTTCACTATTGAGCCTACGTAGTTGTTGATGAATGTCTGTAGTTTGTTGGAAATGTCTTTCGTAACGTGCCAAATCTCTGAGCCATACAGAAGCACTAACTTGACTTGACTGGGTTGGTGTTGAAAATCCGGATCTTGTTCAGGCTTTATGCTGAGTGCAGTGTAGTAGATCTCCACACTGGTTTCAGGCTAATGAACACCTGTCTTGCTGTCTTTCTGATCCTGACTGGCTTTGACGTCGTCGTCTGTGCCTGTGCCTATGCCGCAACCTATGCTGCCCAGATGAGTGAAGGAGACTACTTCCTTCAAGTTTCTTCAGTTCATGGTGATTGGAGTTTGTTGTTGTTGTTGATGATGGTGGTGGTGGTGGTGGTGTTGGTTGGGTATCTTCATCACCTCTGTCTTCTCTTTATTCACTTGAATGGTGTCCCGTCTTCACTGCCACGCCTCTTCTGTCAACTTGTTAGTTTTCGCCTGTACATCTTCCAGTTTGTGCAACATCAGACACAAGTCATCACTGGCGAAATCCAAGTCTTCTAGGTTCTTTTTCGCGGTCCAGCGTATCACCCTGTTCTCACAGCTCCTCACAGTTTGTTGCATGATCCACTGCAGTCCAGTCGACCACAATCAAGAATATCATGAGTGATGTTGGACAGCCTTGTTTCACTCCTGTCTTCACTTCACTTCAAAAGCATCACTGAGCTTCCCATTATGAATTACTTGGCATATGGCATCTTCATGTAGTTGTTGAATGAGGCTGATGAGGGTTAGTGGCACTAAAACCGTGGTGTTGAAGCAGCTTCGAAATTACCTCTCGATCGACGCTGTCGAAGGCCTTCTCAAAGTCGATGAAGTTGAGGTAGACGGTTGACTGCTACAAAAGCGATTAGACCACAAAAAATACCACATTTCATGCAAAATGACTCAACAGTGATAAAGTAAGCATGAAAAGAAATTCGTGTAGTGCTTTCTGAAAGTGTGCTCCAACAATTTCACACATGAACCTAACATAATGGATGAAGTGTTATACAAATGAAGCTTTTGTCTTCTTCTCTCTTAGTAGTGTTTTTGTCGTATATGATATTAGTCATCAGATATACCTGGTTTGACTGTTTTACATTGCAAACCGACCAAATAAATATTTTTATTATCTACTCAAAAAGCATTTTGCACATCATAAATCGTCATTATTACTGGAAACTACTTCAACCCTAAATATTCAAATTTTATACAGAGAAGAAAGTTGTTTATAATATGAATTCTGTTTCGTATAAGGATGCTTCAGCTTTTTTTCACTACCATTTCTCAGTTTCGCTGCTGTTACAAATATAGCTTTATTTTGTTTCCCCAAGTGTTTGTAAATATCATCAACAGAACTAGTGTTCATAATCCATGTGTCACATTTAACTGGTTTACACTATACATACTTAAGTCTATACGATGTTGTTCCTAATATCCTCATGTTGATGGAGAAAAAAGAGTGAGTTTACAAGTGAATAGGAGATAGCATTTTGTAAGCTTTCATTTGAAGTCTGGAGAGAAATTACCAAACAGATAAGGCCAATAATTGTTACAGTGGTTTCAGCTTTACAGGCTGTTAAATTGTGAATAACGTTCAAAACTGATTTGCAATTCAATCATTGGTTGTTTTCAATTACAATTAACTAACTAACCGATTAATTGACTTACAGAGGTAAAAAAGAGTTCATTCTTTGAATTAGGCTCTTTCATACTGATAAAAACTATAGGGACAACTGAACTAGACGGAAAATATCTCGATTACCGTTGTACATTGATCAGGTTTCGAGCACATACTACTCTGCATCCTTGTCATAGTTTGAAAGGATAGCTTTTATGACACCACAAAATCTTGCAGTGATAACTTAATGAATGGTGACTAGGGATGATAACAGGTATTTACGTTTTAGGTATCGAATTTCACTCCTCTCGTTTTGAAATTCTTCTGTCGACATATTTAGCATAAACTAGATCAGGGAATCACAGTTCAGCTTTATTTTATGAATAAAACAACTTTACGCAATATTATTCAGATGTTTTATAGCACATTCATCTTTCAAACATCGATGAGAAATATTTTTTACTACACGATGATATATAATACCTCACAGCTTAAACTGATCATAAAATATCATGTGAAAATAATGCCGGTAAGGTTAATTAATCCATTCTAAATCTTGAAGTGATTTGTGATTTTGTAGTAACAATGAACTATGCAGTAATAATTAACTGAGACAAATATCAGTACACAGAAATCGGTCATCGGTAGGTAACCAATGCAACTGTCTAATCCTTAGCTTAGTCATTATCACCGATTAAAGTAGATTGATCAGGTTCATAACATCTTACCTATTCACTCGCACCATCTAAAAGCAAAATAAGGTGTACTATATGACCGCATCATTCCGCTTGGTGGTCACACTGCAAAACTTGTTCGGTCGACTGTGGTCAGGGCTAAGCACTAAAGGCTGGATAGTCATATCGATTACCACTCAGCATACGTAATCCGATCCCACAGGAATTTAGTCATGGCTTAAAAAGCTTATAAGTTAAGTCTGTGACTTTTAAATTGGGTAACAGAGGTTTGAATCACAGGGACAACACCACTTTACACATGGATGCAAATACGAACTAATGATGAGAGCCAATGAAGAAAACACTCACTTCCAGGGCTTCCTGAAGATTGACCTCCACCAGTGAGTATCAGAATATTAGCATGATGAGTGACGAGGTTCAGCAATGTGCTGAATCTCCCAGCGTTCATCATCCAGTTTTCTGAGCACAGTTTATTGTTTATAATAAAATCAAGATGGTCACAGAACATCTAGCTTGTGGTATTTATGGCTTAGCAACTTCCCGTTCTTTAGTTTCGCTGGTAATAAGATTCTCCATTTGTCTAGAATGAACAGTGCATCATTTCTGTTGCACATATTAGGTGTTGAATGGAAGAATGAAAATTCGGTAACCAACCATTTTCTTTCCACCTAAATTTATTGATTTTTAGGGTAACTGTCCTACTCCATCCATCCTACTATTTGATTGCGCATACCAAGTTTTTTTCTCAATTAATTTCTTTCCCATCACTCATTTAAAATTTAGGTAGTTTATCGGTAAACAATACCGCATTCCTGTATGCTATACCAAATAAGCAAATCCAATATTGAAATGTATTCTACCTTTAGTGTTAGTTATATGCTTTTATCCATGAAACGTTATGTATTAATTTGCTTATTTTGTAATCCACATCATCACCATGGTGTTTTAGATTACTTAAAGAAATGAATGAGAGAACAATAATCAAGAGATCTGTTGCCTAATACTAATTTGCCTATGGATACCGTTTACTCTGAACAGGAAGGCAGATATCCAATCAAAACATCTGATTTCTGTATGGAAGCCAATACCGTGTTGTTGTGTCTATATAATGATTCACAAAGCTATTAAAGTTGTGTATGTACCATAGTTTGGATGGTATCTCCGTCTTCCGAGATTTCTGCATTTACCTTTTGTTTTTTTATCTGCTTTTATCATATTCTTTATAAACTATAATTCGATATCACACAGTGATAAAGTGACTAAGCATAAATAAGGAAGAATCATCAATAATTCAAAATAAGGGCCACAGAACACATTCCAAAGTGGCTTCAGAAACCAATGGGGTCGTTTGACTCAACTGATACCGATAACAAACGCCCGAGCTCTCCGACAGCTAAACATTGTGGAAACGGGGCATAAAATGGATGTAAGAACGTCAGTTAAGCCAATCTATAATGCCTGGTGGGGGGAATTTTGAATTTTATTGAGGCCGTAGTCATTAGGAGACTTAGGCCATCTTTATAAGTTCGAAAACGATTTGTCATTACATTAAACCTTCTTCAATAAATTTGGCTTTGAATCCAAGGTTATTGTATTATTAACTTTGTTATTTCGACCTTCAACATAGTATTAATTACTTGATAATATTCTGTTCATTGATTATTTTTCAAAACCATATCAAAGTTATGACACAACTTTTGACATCTGATTTTCGTTGTCATGTCACCTTATATTCTTCTTTTTCAGTGACAGTGAAAAATCTTACTATCGGGTAGATAAGCTTAATGTGAAATTACATTCTACTAGACTGCCACTTAATTGTAGTTCAAACGAATCTTTCTTTAATCTAGATGACGTATTAATGTCAAACACTATTCATTTTTCACCCCAAACACAGATCTTTCGCCTTTCAGACTACTGTATTTATCTCCCGTAGAATTTTTGCATATGAAGCGGAAATAGCTATGAAAATTACTTTCTCTCTTTGCTTATCGAGTGACAGTAATTTCTGTAGGATAGCTCATGTAATAACTCACCAATGTGACTGTTAACTGTAATAAAATTTATATGGTGTTAAGGTATGCTAACTTTGCTTGTGTTTAACGGAATGTTAGGCACTATTCTGAGTTGGTAACAATTATTTCACACCTGAATTTTATTAATTGACTATGCTTCTAACCAAGTTACGATGATTTTCCTCTTGACATAGTATTAATACATTGTTACCTTCGAACATCTTAGTGTTACGACGATGATGGTATCATTCAGTGATTTATTTCTGTAAAATACACTAATATAAATAGACTAATGCTGTCAACACAGGTATCACAACCTTCCTATAATAATTAATTCTCATGGACTTTAAAAGTTTGTCTAACGTCAACCGACACAAAATCGACTGTATTTGTGTTCTATTAAATTTACCTTATTCATTTTGTGTTCAATGCCACATCGAAGGTGTTATTTTCTGGTTTATAAGTCTTTTAGCACTTGATTATTTTTGCTTAGTTTTTATAGGTATTTAAAGAATTTGTGAAATTCCTTGAAAAATCGCTGAACGATAAACTAAAAGTAACTTGTCAGAAGGTGATATCTAGAAATAGATGATACTAAGCGAAGTGGTAATTGCATGAAGTTGTGAATGATGTGTAGTAAAATGAAATAATAATTCAATAAAAAAATTAGTGCGATTAAAAAAGGAAGAAAGAAGAGTTTAGTTCTTTTGTCTCGTTGAAATTCACCACCAAAGGGCCAAGTTTCTAAGGGCGAAGCATACCATCAAGACCAATGTCTGTACAATTGCAGAAAACCTCCGTAAACATGCCTTCAGAATAACTAATGAGTATTTAAAAATACCCATGTATTCTGTGTTGTTTTAAATAAATGAACACTGTAGAAAAATTCCATTACCAGCAACTGAAATTCGTTGTCAGACTAAACGTGGCAATTTTTTAGGGGGGCTTCGAATTATTCAGGCAACAGTAGTTTTTCTCTATGGTACCCATAAAAGTATACAGCATATTTATGTTTTTATATTAAATACATTTTGCTAGAATTTTTGTTTTTTCTAACTGGCTTTTTGTAATTGGGTATGTTTTGTCACAAGATTTTTCAACGCACCTATTTGGCAGCTTTTTTAGGAAAGTACTGAAGCCTCAGGTGTTACTTACCATTTACTACCAGGAAAGAGTAGAGATAATACATCATTTAGCTTATTTGCAGTTGTAGGTATTATATGGTCAGAATTTTTCTTTCTTAAGAAGTTCTATATGTTTTTTAGTGCAGACGCTGGTCGAATGTTTATTTGCATTTCAAACTTTCAGTAAAAAACTTTCAATAACTTGCTTCTTCCAACCTACAGTTAGTTGTAAAGTTGTCATTACCAAACTGATGTCAGAGTAGACCTTCATGGAAACACTTGTTTGTTTTGAATATTGCCATTTGTATCAGATTTAAAGTAATAACACTATAATGTATAATTATTGTAAGCGAGAAGTTTTCTAGAAAAAGTAAATTTGTCAAAACAAGTTTATACTGAAGCAATATCTTATCACTTTTACCTACATTCAACAGTGCTGCCATATGTAAGTACAGGTTTGTTTTGTTTCTTTTCAGGCTTAAACGTTTTTCAATGTAGTTGATAACAGTGAAGACAACTCTCACCTATGATGCTAAGAAAAGTTTTGACAGGAATATCAAGAACAATAAGCCTTCTTGAAAAACGTTATTTCGTTGACTGCTGTGCTGCGCAGGGTTTATTGGAATTGTGCTCCAATGTTTGCTGACTTTAGTCCTCCAGCCAGTTATTTCTCTTTGTCTCCAACAGAATTAGAGTTGTTTCTCAATAGAATACCCGTGCTCCACTGAGAATACGAACTATACTTAGTAGTTATTGAGTTTGTTTTATATTGTTGATAATGGTTTGAATGTGCTAATCATTATCAGTCCACTGAAACCACTAATTATTATCCAAAAAAACTATCAACAAGATATATCTACTGCAATGAACTGGTTACTTTTTGAATAATGGCTATTATTCACTAAGTTTGCTTAACGACATACTGATAAGGATAATGTTTTTTCTCAGTTATCCGTTTTTCAGTCTTTCATTATTTTTCCTGTGACACACGTACATGCAGTAAGGGCAACAAAGTTTTCAGTATGAAGGAATTAAATGTGTTTAATGTCTCACAAACACGAAGATCTACAGGCGAAAACTAACGAGTTGACAGAAGAGGTAGGACAACAAAAATGCGACTTCAAGTGAATGTAGAGAAGATAGAGGTGATGAGGATACCCAACCAACAACAGCATCATCAACAACAACAAACACCAATCACCATCAACGGAAGAAGTCTCAAGGAAGTTGTCTCTTTCACCTACCCACCTACCTAGGCAGCATCGTTTCAACCACAGGTGGCGGCATAGACGAGGATGTCAAAACAAGGGTCGGAAAAGCAAGATAGACCTACCTCCATTAATCTGAAATCAGTGTGGAGGTCTACTACACTGCACTCAGCACAAAGAACAGGATCCGAATTTTCAACACCAACCCAGTCAAGTCAGTGCTTCTATGTGATGGTTCAGAAACTTGGTTACCTACGAAAGGTATTTCCGACAAACTACAGACATTCATCAACAGCTGCCACCTACGCTCACTCGATGCTGAAGATCAGATGGATGGACAGAAAGAATAAGCAATAAGGAACTGTGGGAACGAAGCAACCAAGAAGCTATCACTCAACAAATATGCAGAGGGAAGTGGAGATGGATTGGACATACACTGAGAATGCTGACTGGTGACATCACTTACCAGGTCAGGCCCTCGGGTGGGACCCCGATGGGAAGCGACGAGTTGGGCGTTGAGGCGAGGGTGACATGGAGGAGATGATGTGAGGAGGAAATGAGAGCTTGTGTGCAGTTGTGGAGCGAGGTTGAAAAGAGTGTAGAGAAGCGAGTGGAATGGAGGCGTGCTACTGAAGCCCTATGTTCTACTAGGAACCCAAGGGAAAATTAATCATAATAATGATCATAAACCTTTTTGATTGTTCTTGTCAAGGTGGTAGACAACTGAAGCCTAATAAAGATGATATCCACTGTAAATAAAGTCTCATACTGATAACTGTGAGTTAGTCATTTTTAAAAACAATCTTACAGAATGTTTGACATTTCTCTTTTTTATTACTAGTATCTAAATTAAAGTTGGCATTGAAGAAGTTATTTAGATCATTTGAAAGTATAATGAACCATTTTCGCGAATACCTGCATCTCATTTATGCACTTGTTTTGGGTTGGATAGATTTACCCACGTAATATAAGTGCCTTGATTTGATAAAAACTTATAGTGTACAATGGTCAGTTTGAGACAACAATTTAAATACAGGTACATTTTCCTGCTACAGACTAACTTATTCGCCATGAAAAGTCAGAATCTGTTTATTATGAACCTTTAGTTGGTAGAAAGTTAAAATGAACGGCAAACAAAAGTTTGCTTATAGATGATACTCAGAAGTAAAGTATGACCATGTCAGAAATATCAAAAAACAATCAATATTCTGAAAAGGGTACAAAAAAAATGGACAGTCATATTTCCAGTTCATCAGGCTGTATCACATAGAACTCATAAACGATGAGCGCTGTCACTAAAATCAATTTAGATTAATGAATTGTAGAATTACCGAATTTTATGTTCAGTGCTAATTGATATGAGTCTAGTAGCCAAGTCAAAAACTAAGTAACATTTATTTCATCAAGCCATGAGATTTTTTGAGTTTTCCTGAGTTTAGACACAGGATTCTTATGACCCATTTCAATCATCTTGTAATTTGATAATAAATGCAATTGCCTGTGACTAAGTTTTGGAAACATAATAAATCTATCTTGTCTATTTTTGGGTGTTAAATAGTGATGCAAATAAATATCTATTACAAAAATACTATTAAAATTGGTTGATTTATTCCTGTTACTTCTGAAGACAGAGCGATTAGTTAAGATTGGAGTCAACTGTTAACCTCGTCCTTAGTTTTGCGCCATTTATTTATCATAAACAGTCGAAAGTCCTTAAAAAGAGGCCGAAGGTATGAAAGAACCAGGCAATTCAGTGTATACAAGTGAAATACTAAGCAACTAAGTGCACGTTCATTCAGTCATCAGAGAACCACAACTATTATACGCGGTCTTATGACACTACCTGGTTGCCCACACCTAAGTGAGTGGAGCGGAATTCAAACTTGTTACCCACTGGTTGCAAGTAATCTGCCTAAACTAGTGAGTCGCAGCTCCACATTCTCTTTTACGTGTTGACGAGTGACAGCTTGTATGGAGAAGTAGACGCAGGGATGTGGCAAAGAATGTTGTTTGGACCGCCTTCGAGTGGCAAGTTTGTGGAGCTAAACCTGATATGTCGCCTGGTTAACTAGTTTACTAGTTACTAGCCGGTCCTAAGCCCGGGTAAAGAGGGAAGGTTGGGCATAGGGCTAGCAACCCTACCCCGTAAAACAAATCTAACCGCTAAAGAAACTTCAAAGCACAAACAAAATATAAAAAATGAAAACAAACTTATTCCCCGCTGGAATCGGAGAGGCGAAATGACGCCAGTTGGTGAAAGCCTTCGGGAAGCCAATTGGCCGATGTGTCTTCTCTCGATGAAAGCGAAAGTAAACGTGGGGACATGGAATGTCCGCACGATGTTTGAACCCAGTAAGGCAGCCCAGATTGCAAAGGAGATGAGAAGGTATAACATCGAAGTGCTTGGGATTTGCGAAAGCAGATGGAATGGGAGTGGACTCTCCAAACTGTCAACTGGAGAATCAATAATCTACTCCGGTCACCCAGACGCCAACCACGAGCACACTGAGGGAGTGGCTATCATGATGTCCTCAAGAGCATCGAAGGCTCTCATGCAGTGGGAACCAATCTCCTCCAGGATCATGACAGCAAGATTCAACTCAAAAGGAAGAAAGGTCACAATCATACAATGTTATGCACCTACAAATAATGCAGAGCAAGAGAAAAAGGAGGAATTCTACAGACAACTTCAATCAACACTGGACAAGACGTCAGTTGGCGATATCAAAATTCTAATGGGCGACATGAATGCCAAACTGGGAGGGGACAACACGGGAAGAGAACTAACCATGGGTCGAGAGGCGCTAGGTGAAATGAATGAGAATGGAGAATTGTTTGCAGAATTCTGTGCATTCAACGATTTGGTGATTGGAGGCAGTGTGTTCAGGCACAAGGATATCCACAAAGCGACATGGACTTCACCAGATGGACACACTAAAAATCAAATCGACTTTATCTCAATCTCAAGAAAATGGAGACGCAGTCTACTTAACACAAGGTCAAGAAGAGGAGCAGATGTAGGTTCAGACCACTATCTAGTGCAAGGAACCTTCCAAATCAAGTTAAAAGCCTTCAAGGAAGCTGGTGATAGACCTCAATTCAAGTACAACACTCGGAAACTGAAGGATGAAACTACAAAGGAGATCTTCAAGGCAGCCATCAAGACAAAATGGGAGACATCGAGGGACATCCCTGAAGAAACCTGTGTGGAAGAACACTGGAAGTCTTTGAAAGCTGTGTGGAAAGAAACCTGCACAGCCGTATTAGGAAGGAAGAAGAAAGAAGACAAGGAATGGATCTCGACGGATACCTGGAAGCTGATAGAGGAGAGGAGGATGGTGAAGCAGAAGATAAACCAGTGCAAGGATGCTCAACGACAAGAGGAACTGAGCACAATGTATAAAACACTGGACAAAGAAGTGAAGAAGAGTGCACGCAAAGACAAAAGACACTTCTACGACACACTGGCAAGTGAAGCAGAACAGGCTGCAGGTAAGAGAGACCTGACGACATTGTATCAAATAACCAGGTTGCTATCAGGGAAGAGACCAACACAGATGAAACCAATAAAAGATGAAGAAGGAAATTTAATTACAAAAGAAGAGAAACAGAGGAAACGATGGGCCGACCACTTCAAGAAGCTCTTGAATCGACCACCACCTGCACTTCGTCCAGAAATACCACCTGCAGCCGCTGAATTACAAGTGAACATAAATCCCCCAACGAAAATGGAAGTCCTGAACGCCATAAAGCTACTGAAAGGTGGGAAAGCAGCAGGACCAGATGGAATACCGCCAGAAGCACTGAGAACAGATGCAGAGACAACAGCGGACATGCTCACACCACTATTGCAGAAGGTGTGGAAGGAAGAGAAGGTACCTGACGATTGGAAGAAGGGTTACCTTGTCAAACTGCCGAAGAAGGGAGACCTCAGTGCTTGCAAGAACTGGCGCGGAATCACTCTCCTGTCCACCCCAAGTAAAATATTAAGCCGCATCATCCTGGAGAGGCTTAAAGACGCACTGGATTCAAAACTGCGACCGGAACAGGCAGGCTTCAGGAAGTACAAATCATGTGCTGACCAAATTGCAACGCTTCGTATCATCATAGAACAGAGCGTAGAATGGCAATCAGCTCTCTACCTCAACTTCATCGACTTTGAGAAGGCCTTTGACAGCGTCGACCGAGAAGTAATTTGGAAACTGCTTCAATACTACGGAGTACCGCAAACCTTTATCCGCCTCATTCAACAACTATATGAAGATGCCACATGCCAAGTAATCCACAATGGGAAGCTCAGTGATGCCTTTGAAGTGAAGACAGGAGTGAAACAAGGTTGCCTACTATCCCCCATGATATTCCTTATTGTGGTGGACTGGATCATGCAGCAAACAGTAGGCAGCGAGAAGAGGGGGATACACTGGACGACGGAAAAGAACCTAGAAGACTTGGATTTCGCCGATGACTTGTGCCTAATGTCACATAAACTTGAAGATCTGCAGGCAAAAACTAACAAGTTGACAGAAGAGGCAGCTAAGACGGGACTTCAGGTGAATATAGAGAAGACAGAAGTGATGAAGATACCGCACCACCACCATCAACAACAACAACAAACTCCAATCACCGTCAACGGGAGAAACTTGAAGGAAGTAACCTCCTTCACTTATCTAGGAAGCACTGTTTCAACTACAGGCGGGACGGACGAGGACGTCAAAGTCAGAATCGGAAAAGCAAGACAGGCGTTCATTAGCCTGAAACCAGTGTGGAGATCTTCTGCACTCAGCATGCGGAACAAGATACGGATTTTCAACACCAACGTCAAGTCAGTGCTCTTGTATGGCTCAGAGACTTGGCGCGCCACGAAAGGTATTTCCAATAAACTACAGACATTCATCAACAACTGCTTACGCTCGTTGCTGAAGATCAGATGGCCAGAAAAAATAAGCAACAAGGAACTCTGGGAACGAACCAACCAAGAACCTATCACGCAACAAATATGCAGGAAGAAGTGGAGATGGATTGGGCATGCACTGAGAAGGCCGACTGAGGACATCACGCGTCAGGCCCTCGAGTGGAATCCCTATGGGAAGCGACGAGTTGGACGTCCGAGGGTGACATGGAGGAGGTCATGCGAGGAGGAAATGAGAGCTTCTGGGCTGTCGTGGAACCAGGTTCAAAAGATCTCAGAGAACAGAGGTCACTGGAGGCGTGCTACTGAAGCCCTATGTTCCACTCGGAACCCAAGGGACTAATAATAAAATAATAATAATTGAGACGTAGTTAGATTCCTTTTTCCGCTCATAGAGATTAAACAGAAAAAAATCGTCAACTACCCGTTTCATTAGGATTTAAGGTAAATCTCTCTTTGAACCGGTCTCTCACTTTTGCGTGGGAAACGAATATCTGGAAAGACTAATTCACATTTTGATTCCAATTCAAGCATGAATATAATACGTGAATGAGCACTATCAATCTTCAGTATTTTATTTAACACAATGGTGCCATTGCCAACAATTCAAATATCATTCTTAGGTAACTTTCACACTCTGGTCTGATATGTGGTTGATTACAAGATATTCGACCCTAAATAAATCACGAAACAGTTGGCAAGTAAGAGGCCAAGTGAAGACACCATTCTTGCTCCATCTTTCTGTCGATATATTTCCACAGTGAATTAAAATTGTAGAGTTAATGTGCATCTTGTAGTTTTTTTTTGAATATATTTTTTGGATATACGGAGTAGGTATATCAACATTCAAATAACTGGAATCAACAAATCTGTATAAAATACATATAGTTTGCATCAGAGGAACATTGATAAATAAGGAAGCAGCAACTAGTGACGTCATCGACCTACGTTCTCCTTGTTTACTGTGTTGAGAAAGTTTTTCACAGAGTACTCTGCTACCATTCTTCTAAAAGTTCCGGAATTTCTGCCAGCCATCTTACCGCAGGATGATACGAAGATCGAAAAATATTTTGAATTGGACTCATGAGTAACTCCCCTTTTCGGATCTTTGGTAAACCATAAAGACGTGGAACTATTTATCGGAAGGTTGAACTCTTTCAAAGGTTTCAGCAGTAATTACTGAATACTGATTCATTTTAAAAAGAACCTTTGTTAACTGCTAGTTTTTAGTTGGTAGACTGGGCGAAGACTTTATAAATGAAGTGAGATATTTCAGCCCACAAAGGTAAAGGCTGGGGTAGTAACCCAGAAGTAACTAGTAAGTATTCGGTTGAATTAATGGATAAATTTCAACTTTAGTCACCATTCCTGCATAAAATAATGAGTTGTTATAATTTTATATAGTTACACTGAGTCTGTAAATAGGAATAATGAACTGATTTTTACGACGATTTTCCTTCTAACGAGATGTATATTAGTGACATTACATGGGATTTCAACTTTATTTCAATTCGCACAGTTTCCAAACTTCGCTGTTTCATTATCCTATTTTGACTGACCCCAATGAACCAAAGTATGTACTTACTGTATTGTAAACATTTATAGGTTGTATGGAGCTGATAAGAACTAACGAAATGATAGGATGGATAGGCATTATTCTGCACCAATGTTTGTTCTCACTCTTTAAAAGTTGATAAAAGAAAATATGCGTATCATAAGAAAACTATTTACATTAGTCATTCACTGTTCAGAAAGAAGCCAATAGAAAATGTTTCTTTTATAATAAATGGATGCCTCCTGCGTTCGCTTCTAAATGCACATTCTTCTACTTGGTGGACAGAGAGTAGAATGATATTTTTGTGCCTGCAAGGGAAATGAATATAAATTCTGACAACTAACTAACACTCGATCACTACGAGCTTAGTACTAACTACTTATTCAGTTAACATTGACGGAAACAAGTTTTCTATCGAACCATTAGGAGCTCATCGTTTGGGGATTCTTTTTATACAGTTTGGTGATCTGCATACATTCAACTCACTGATAAAGCCTACGAAATTATAATCTGTTAAGTAGTTTCGATTATTTATAAGCTAAAAGAATAACGATATCATGTTTTCTAAACAGTCACTAAAATTTATTTAATTTGTGGGAAATCAATTTACATGAATTCCAGGGTAGTATTTATAACATATAGTTATCAGTTGGGGAACTACTGAATCTATGGAAGCACTGAACAACCGTTTCTTCCTAGTAAGCGACTTTCAGCAGTGCTGACCCAATACCCTATCTTCTTTGGGCATCATTAATCCCTACGAAACTCTAAACTCAATGAATTTTGTTGCACTTGACATATCCATTATAAGATTTCATATAGAAATACCAGCATCACAGAATAAGGAAGAAAATGAAATAAGACGTTAAAAAGCACTAAAATTAAATGAATAGCTTGTTGGAGATAAGGATAAAGAATACTTTCATTACCTAGACTTGATCATTCAAACATTTATATTCTTCTGCTAGCCACAACACATCAAATTATCATAATTAATATTCAGAAAGTTTCGAGGCATCAGCATAGGAGCCCATATGCCGATAGAGGTCGAACAATTCGATCCAACAAAACAGCGGAGAATAACAAGTATATTGATAAGTAGAAATATTAGGTTAGAAGTGTGTGAACGTTCATATGATATGATGCCTGAAATTATGAAAATATCTGACTACCCAAACTTTGTATAACCCTTCCACCGATTGTTTCTGTAGTGCTTTGTAACGCTGTTAAAAAATAGGTTTGCTCAGATTTCATTGTGTTTCTGTATATCTTATATAACTATCATTCTACCTAGCCTACTCATATTTTCTAGCAGCAATAAATAAAAATATATACTTTGTTGTTGCTAGGACTAAGATACTCCAGACCGGAGAGGGGTTTGAAGCATAAATAAAAACTCGACTTTATATTGATTGACCTCTGAAGGGCAACCAGTTTCATTTTGTATAGTTTTAAGTGCTGACGCGGTTCTATCCGTCATTCTTCAATGTGGCCATAAAGCTAGGAGGTTCGGTATTGAGGTGCAGTTTGATAGATGTCAGTTGACTGGAGGCGGTCGGTAGGAAGCCCTTGGTTTAGTTTTTGTGCTTGTTGCTACTCGTCAATCGATGTCTGCAATCTTGAGAGAAGCGACTTTTCCTCTTAGATTCGAATCCGCACCAGCCACTGTTGCAGCTATTCGGACAGCGACTGACATCCTGCGGGACTGGATTAGATACGCATTGCTGATGAGTGCCAACAAGCACAAAACCATGATCAGTTGGGGCTTCCTCTGAATTGTCCCCAGCTAAAAATTATCTATCAAAGTGCACCACGATGCTGAGCTTTCTAGGTTGGTGCCGAAAATAGCAAAATAATCGACAGAATTGGTCCAGCATTCAGGAATAGACGACATGAAACTGGTTGTTCTACGGTTAACAAACAATGTATGATTTCAAAGTCAGATCACTAATGCATTGAATTTGAGTTTTCCACTGACTGCTAAGTGCGATTAGTACTTCAAACTCAAATTTTAACAATAATTACTTAGTGTGAAGTAAGGTTTAATTTACCCAGGTTGTTACACTTACAGCATTTTAAAACTTTGTACCTCGTTGATATTATGTTTAGAAGATTTTGATGAGATTAGCTTATATGATTTACATAAACTTAGCGGAGTCGAAATACTGGTACTTATTAATAGGCTTCTGATGAATAACCCCTATGAAGGATGAACACATTTTCGTTGTCACTGCAATACCGACGACATTTGTCACATCTACATCTACTTAAATCCTGACTATTTTCTTCAGGATTTAATCAGTAACCTCATGCTTGCCTAATAAAACAAGATAAAATATGTTTTCATTTATTTTTTCCTATCTTTGCACAATCATATCATGAGGAACTGTCCTTAATCATTTATTCGTTCTCTAATCTAGTGATCAATCATGGTATAAACTCTATGCTGATTTGGACCTTAAGAAGCCTCCCACGTATTACAACTATGGTATTAATACTGTAGGAAACGAGGAGACCGAGACGAAGGAAAGAATGTTTATTGTTAACAAGCGGCTCAGTAGTTTGGTTGATTGTGGCTAGCAGAAGAATCCAGGACCCGCGTTTCGTCCTATTTAGGACTCGTCGGCTGGATGTACCTGCACCCCGGTGATGTTGTTCCCACTGAGACTAGAACCTCGTACTCATCGCTTCAGATGCCAATGTGTTATCCACTATGCCGCGTAGGAACGATAGCCACTTCTTATACAACGGGTGATAGTTATTACCATTTATTGACATACTTATTATTCTCTAAAAGCTATATCACTAAGTGGTACGGTAGTTGTTAGATATTGTGCACCTTGCTGTAAAGCCGTCATTCGCAAAATGTGCTTCGTTTCCTTTTCTACTTCTCTCTTGATTTGCTCTTCATACACCTTTATTGTGCCTTGCTTTTCTCTTGGCAAAATCCTTACCGATTGCCGGTAATTCCCTATGATTTCTGCCACCCTCTCGACATATACTACTTATATCCATTCTTATCAGCAACGCCCACTACAATACCTGTAAATGTACATAGGTTTTTAATACATCCAACTTACATTCATAAAGTGGTGGAGAGAAACCTTAGGATTTATTAGTTTTAGCAAATTTGAAGGTCATTTTTCCTACGGTTTACAGATGATAAGCTGGATGTTTATAAGCGTAGCATGCAAAACACCTGTTCCTTGTATTTATGGAATCCGGTGAAGGTTTTAAATCAGCCTACTTTAAAACTGTTTCAACAAATTCTATGCTTCTTGGAAATTTATATATATATATATATATCACTTGCCTGGGTATTATCGAGTAAGGTATTAAGCATCGACTAAAATGTTATCATTTGTTCTAAGGTAGCATTCTTTGACTACATGATGAATATCCATAAAAATACAAAGATTTATTCTATCTTATCGCTGGTAAGACACCCAAGCTGGACCGCAATAACATTTTGATTGGCTACCTGTCTTACAGTCTAAGTCGAGAACAAAACTCACATGAGACTGCAAGATAATTTTCAAAATATCATGAGCCAAATTAAATCTTGGCTGACAGTATGCAATAACTAAGCTTTTAACAGTGAAATTATTGAACTTAGAGATTAGAACTTATAGGGCTGAAGTTCTTAGTGAAGAAAGATGGTTACCTCTCTCATTTGTAGTTGATGGTATTCCGTTAATTTCTGTTTATCATTCTGTTAAAAGTCATTACGAAATCATTATGTAAAAAGGGTATTATTCCACGGATCATAGAAGCTTGACGTTTTACACAGTAGCTCATATACACCTGAACGAACATTTGTGCACACAAATTACAACACTGATTTAAAAAAATTCTTTCTTCAAAATTTTTAATAGATGATACCACTAATCAACAAATCAATTACTAAAATGGCTTGGTGCACAATTGCTTAGCCATTAGAGCTTTTTTTTGAAAGCAAGTAATAAAATATTGAAAATAGAATCTGAGGAAGTGTAAGAAATTTTTCAGGTTTGAAAAATGACTCTAAACACCGTACTAATCTATTTGCGAATAAAAATAAAATGTAGTAAGTAAAAGCGAAAAGAACCGAATCACACCGAAATCTGATTGTAAAACCCCAAATTGAATACTCTTACTGAATGAAATAAGCAATATCTGAGTACAGTATTGTTTTCATTAAATTTCTCCTCTAGCTTCATATTTACAAGTTTATGAGTTCTCTTTGTATAATATTTTGTATAGGAAACGGCTAAGTTTTAGTTTTTCATTCACTTCATGTGTCGGTAAGAGTAAGCTTCAATTACAGTTTAGATACATTATGTTTCGTTTTTTGTCCCTACTAGCAATAAATCAATGGGTGTACTGATAAACATATAAAATGAGCCGTGATGATGGGTCACCTAGCTTCTCGGATCGACCATTAAGTTAATAAAGGATATTTTACGTTTATTCACGTAGTCTAATCTTGAAATAAGTATTACTTATCATTAAATGTATGCTGACTTTAAATATCATGCTTATAGGCTCGAGCTGATACCATTAGTTAAGAGAATAGGTTGGTAGGAGTTTGCACTTTCTTGTTGAGATGTAAAACTTCAATATGAACCTATATCACTACCGGAAATCGCAAGTAAATTATCCTACATGAGAGTCTACGGACAATGTAGGTTCACTGAATCCTAAAACATTCAATAACCCAAAAATATCTCACGACTGGCTGACAAACAGAATTCTATGATGATTTTTTCGGTCTACCTGTAAAGCAGTTTTTTCTATTAGGTGCAAAGGTTTAGAGAAGTGAAGAGTTTGTCAAGCTCGGAATAGGAATATATTCGGTGCTGTCAAACTTCTGCACAAAAAACTAAACAGATTATTTTCTTTATTAGTTTTCTCATTTTAGACGAGTATGCAGCAGTGAATATTATCAAATAGTCGTCGTTGTCGTCTCAGTAGTAGTAGTAGTAGTAGTAGTAGTAGTAGTAGTAGTAGTAGTAGTAGTAGTAGTAGTAGTAGTAGTAGTAGTAGTAGTAGTAGTAGTAGTAGTAGTAGTAGTAGTAGTAGTAGTAGTAGTAGTAGTAGTAGTAGTAGTAGTAGTAGTAGTAGTAGTAGTAGTAGTAGTAGTAGTAGTAGTAGTAGTAGTAGTAGTAGTAGTAGTAGTAGTAGTAGTAGTAGTAGTAGTAGTAGTAGTAGTAGTAGTAGTAGTAGTAGTAGTAGTAGTAGTAGTAGTAGTAGTAGTAGTAGTAGTAGTAGTAGTAGTAGTAGTAGTAGTAGTAGTAGTAGTAGTAGTAGTAGTAGTAGTAGTAGTAGTAGTAGTAGTAGTAGTAGTAGTAGTAGTAGTAGTAGTAGTAGTAGTAGTAGTAGTAGTAGTAGTAGTAGTAGTAGTAGTAGTAGTAGTAGTAGTAGTAGTAGTAGTAGTAGTAGTAGTAGTAGTAGTAGTAGTAGTAGTAGTAGTAGTAGTAGTAGTAGTAGTAGTAGTAGTAGTAGTAGTAGTAGTAGTAGTAGTAGTAGTAGTAGTAGTAGTAGTAGTAGTAGTAGTAGTAGTAGTAGTAGTAGTAGTAGTAGTAGTAGTAGTAGTAGTAGTAGTAGTAGTAGTAGTAGTAGTAGTAGTAGTAGTAGTAGTAGTAGTAGTAGTAGTAGTAGTAGTAGTAGTAGTAGTAGTAGTAGTAGTAGTAGTAGTAGTAGTAGTAGTAGTAGTAGTAGTAGTAGTAGTAGTAGTAGTAGTAGTAGTAGTAGTAGTAGTAGTAGTAGTAGTAGTAGTAGTAGTAGTAGTAGTAGTAGTAGTAGTAGTAGTAGTAGTAGTAGTAGTAGTAGTAGTAGTAGTAGTAGTAGTAGTAGTAGTAGTAGTAGTAGTAGTAGTAGTAGTAGTAGTAGTAGTAGTAGTAGTAGTAGTAGTAGTAGTAGTAGTAGTAGTAGTAGTAGTAGTAGTAGTAGTAGTAGTAGTAGTAGTAGTAGTAGTAGTAGTAGTAGTAGTAGTAGTAGTAGTAGTAGTAGTAGTAGTAGTAGTAGTAGTAGTAGTAGTAGTAGTAGTAGTAGTAGTAGTAGTAGTAGTAGTAGTAGTAGTAGTAGTAGTAGTAGTAGTAGTAGTAGTAGTAGTAGTAGTAGTAGTAGTAGTAGTAGTAGTAGTAGTAGTAGTAGTAGTAGTAGTAGTAGTAGTAGTAGTAGTAGTAGTAGTAGTAGTAGTAGTAGTAGTAGTAGTAGTAGTAGTAGTAGTAGTAGTAGTAGTAGTAGTAGTAGTAGTAGTAGTAGTAGTAGTAGTAGTAGTAGTAGTAGTAGTAGTAGTAGTAGTAGTAGTAGTAGTAGTAGTAGTAGTAGTAGTAGTAGTAGTAGTAGTAGTAGTAGTAGTAGTAGTAGTAGTAGTAGTAGTAGTAGTAGTAGTAGTAGTAGTAGTAGTAGTAGTAGTAGTAGTAGTAGTAGTAGTAGTAGTAGTAGTAGTAGTAGTAGTAGTAGTAGTAGTAGTAGTAGTAGTAGTAGTAGTAGTAGTAGTAGTAGTAGTAGTAGTAGTAGTAGTAGTAGTAGTAGTAGTAGTAGTAGTAGTAGTAGTAGTAGTAGTAGTAGTAGTAAATAAATACAACAGCAACAATATTTTATCATCGGATTTTCTGAAGGCTAATACATGCATATGAAAACAACAATGTAAGTTTTTTGGCTTTGATGTTATAAGTTCAACAAAAGGCTGGATTTTACTCATATTCAATTAGTTAATTCCAGCCCTAGCCATTGAAGTTTTATGACGTAACTCTAGTTACCAAACATTTGTCTTGAGCATTTTTTTCATGAAGAAATATTTGAAAGTCTCTTCATCTTTCTTCGATACCATTTCCATTTAACGTAACATACTTCATCATATTTCAAGGCTGTCACTCATATTTTATTTCCAAAAGTTCATCCATAAAACTGACAGTTCATGAAACAAGGCTCTTTGAAAATTATTGCTTTATAAGTATGTACATTGGAATTCCAAATGTAACGATAAAAATTGACATAGCCACGTAGTGATAATAATCACATCCAAAATAATTTACCTGCAAATTTTTTCTTTCTCTGTATTTCATAAAATTCCACAGTATGAAGAACCATGACAAAACGATATATAATGTTATTAAAACCCTCACTCTCTCTTAGTTCAAGTGGATTAGAAAACTCACTTGTGAAGAAAAGGAAGAAAATTAAACAAAAACTTTCAAGTGTCATTTCCTGAAGCTGTACAACCATATTTTAATACATCACAAACATATAGCATCCTATTAATTAACAACAGAATACAGTTACATATTTCAGCTAGTGTTAAAAAATGAAATAAAGAATGGAAAGGACTTGCGTAATAACCTATCAGACAACTCCGATGAAGAGGAAGACAAAGAGTTCGATGATGTGAAGATTTTTGGCATACGTGAGATATGATGATTGAGTATCCCCGTAATAGATTTCAAGGTGGAGAAAAACCAAGAGTCTCAATGGAGGTGATATTAGTAAACTAATTAATTATGGTGAAGTCGAAAAAAGGAGAGAATGTGGAGGATTTAAGACTATGAGGAGGTACGGAATAAAACATTCATCTTTTGCATGTAAAGATATGGTTTAACTACATTAATTCTCGATGATTCTACCTTTGGCAGGTTTCTAAATCGCAGTTCCCTTAAGATGTTCCGTTTAACTCTGTAGATGATACTGAAAGAGGATCTGGGTTAGGGATATATGTCCAGTGTTGACCAAATCTTCATGAATTGAACTGTTTATTGGCTTGCATTACACATTGACAACCATGTAGGATAAGGCTTGGAGACCACAATAAACGTTAATGAGTTAAAATTAATATTTCTACTTCAATCTTTTGCAGCTTACTTTGTGATTGGATTATTAGAATGTGTCAACTATAAAAGCCTGCGTTCTAGGGACGATAAAAATATTCATACCATTTTTATTGCCACAATTATTTATTCTTTTGATCTACTTTTGGGTATGAAAATGTGTCTGCGATAGCACAAACTGCTTAATTAATTTTCATACCTAACTGAGATATTCTGTCTACTGTTTATGAAATATATTTGTCTTGACAAAGAACATATAATAGTTATTAAAGCACTGAAAAACAGTTGCAGGCAAGGTATTCATTGATAGACAAAAGTGGCTGATTATATCAGAATCAGAGGAGACCCACACCACTGATATTCTTAGTGTATCATCCTAGATCAAAAAACAGTGCTTGAGACCACTGAAAAACAGTTACTTGATTTAAATTCAGTAGCTTATAGTCAGTGTGCCTCTCATAGAACCTTAAACATATCTAAGAGTGTTCAGCTCCACGGGAAAGTAATATTCGGAGACGAGTTTCTGCAGAGTCTATGCTTTTCTGAAGTTCTAAATTAAATCAGTAAAAAAATATAACTGTGTATCCCCAATCATGTATGGACAGCATGATCTGATTTGCCTAGATTAAACATGTGATGACATATATATATGTTTCTTTAGCGGTTGGATTAGTTTTATGGGGTACGGCTGCTAGCACTACACTCAACCTTCCCTCATTATCTGGGCTTAGGACCGGCTAGTAACTAGTGAACTTATTCCTCGCTGGAATCGGAGAGGCGAAAGGACGCCGCTTGGTGAAAGTCTTCGGGAAGCCAATTGGACGATGTGTCATCTCTCGATGAAAGCGAAAGTAAAGCATGGATGGAGTAGGACAGTTACCCTAAAAATCAATAAATTTAGGTGGAAAGAAAATGGTTGGTTACCGAATTTTCATTCTTCCATTCAACACCTAATATGTGCAACAGAAATGATGCACTGTTCATTCTAGACAAATGGAGAATCTTATTACCAGCGAAACTAAAGAACGGGAAGTTGCTAAGCCATAAATACCACAAGCTAGATGTTCTGTGACCATCTTGATTTTATTATAAACAATAAACTGTGCTCAGAAAACTGGATGATGAACGCTGGGAGATTCAGCACATTGCTGAACCTCGTCACTCATCATGCTAATATTCTGATACTCACTGGTGGAGGTCAATCTTCAGGAAGCCCTGGAAGTGAGTGTTTTCTTCATTGGCTCTCATCATTAGTTCGTATTTGCATCCATGTGTAAAGTGGTGTTGTCCCTGTGATTCAAACCTCTGTTACCCAATTTAAAAGTCACAGACTTAACTTATAAGCTTTTTAAGCCATGACTAAATTCCTGTGGGATCGGATTACGTATGCTGAGTGGTAATCGATATGACTATCCAGCCTTTAGTGCTTAGCCCTGACCACAGTCGACCGAACAAGTTTTGCAGTGTGACCACCAAGCGGAATGATGCGGTCATATAGTACACCTTATTTTGCTTTTAGATGGTGCGAGTGAATAGGTAAGATGTTATGAACCTGATCAATCTACTTTAATCGGTGATAATGACTAAGCTAAGGATTAGACAGTTGCATTGGTTACCTACCGATGACCGATTTCTGTGTACTGATATTTGTCTCAGTTAATTATTACTGCATAGTTCATTGTTACTACAAAATCACAAATCACTTCAAGATTTAGAATGGATTAATTAACCTTACCGGCATTATTTTCACATGATATTTTATGATCAGTTTAAGCTGTGAGGTATTATATATCATCGTGTAGTAAAAAATATTTCTCATCGATGTTTGAAAGATGAATGTGCTATAAAACATCTGAATAATATTGCGTAAAGTTGTTTTATTCATAAAATAAAGCTGAACTGTGATTCCCTGATCTAGTTTATGCTAAATATGTCGACAGAAGAATTTCAAAACGAGAGGAGTGAAATTCGATACCTAAAACGTAAATACCTGTTATCATCCCTAGTCACCATTCATTAAGTTATCACTGCAAGATTTTGTGGTGTCATAAAAGCTATCCTTTCAAACTATGACAAGGATGCAGAGTAGTATGTGCTCGAAACCTGATCAATGTACAACGGTAATCGAGATATTTTCCGTCTAGTTCAGTTGTCCCTATAGTTTTTATCAGTATGAAAGAGCCTAATTCAAAGAATGAACTCTTTTTTACCTCTGTAAGTCAATTAATCGGTTAGTTAGTTAATTGTAATTGAAAACAACCAATGATTGAATTGCAAATCAGTTTTGAACGTTATTCACAATTTAACAGCCTGTAAAGCTGAAACCACTGTAACAATTATTGGCCTTATCTGTTTGGTAATTTCTCTCCAGACTTAACATGAAAGCTTAGAAAGTGCTCTCTCCTATTCACTTGTAAACTCACTCTTTTTTCTCCATCATCATGAGGATATTAGGAACAACATCGTATAGACTTAAGTATGTATAGTGTAAACCAGTAAATGTTACACATGGATTATGAACACTAGTTCTGTTGATGATATTTACAAACACTTGGGGAAACAAAATAAAGTTATATTTGTAACAGCAGTGAAACTGAGAAATGGTAGTGAAAAAAAGCTGAAGCATCCTTATACGAAACAGAATTCATATTATAAACAACTTTCTTCTCTGTATAAAATTTGAATATTTAGGGTTGAAGTAGTTTCCAGTAATAATGACGATTTATGATGTGCAAAATGCTTTTTGAGTAGATCTTTCTTCTCTTTGAAGTCAATTGAAGTGGATATCCGTCACCACCACTGATCACAGGATTGATGATTGGTTTAAAAGTTACACGCATTATAATTTTACATATCAGCAGACACTGATACCTGTATAAATTTCAACCTGTGAAGAAATATTTATTTGGTCGGTTTGCAATGTAAAACAGTCAAACCAGGTATATCTGATGACTAATATCATGTACGACAGAAACACTACTAAGAGACAAGAAGACAAAAGCTTCATTTGTATAACACTTCATTCATTATGTTAGGTTCATGTGTGAAATTGTTGGAGCACACTTTCAGAAAGCACTACACGAATTTCTTTTCATGCTTACTTTATCACTGTTGAGTCACTTTGCATGAAATGAGTTGTTTTTTGTGGTCTAATCGCTTTTCTAGCAGTCAACCGTCTACCTCAACTTCATCGACTTTGAGAAGGCCTTCGACAGCGTCGACCGAGAGGTAATTTCGAAGCTGTTTCAACACCACAGTTTTAGTGCCACTAACCCTCATCAGCCTCATTCAACAACTACATGAAGATGCCACATGCCAAGTAATTCATAATGGGAAGCTCAGTGATGCTTTGAAGTGAAGTGAAGACAGGAGTGAAACAAGGCTGTCTACCATCACTCATGATATTCTTGATTGTGGTCGACTGGACTGCAGTGGATCATGCAACAAACTGTGAGGAGCTGTGAGAACAGGGTGATACGCTGGACTGCGAAAAAGAACCTAGAAGACTTGGATTTCGCCAGTGATGACTTGTGTCTGATGTTGCACAAACTGGAAGATGTACAGGCGAAAACTAACAAGTTGACAGAAGAGGCGTGGCAGTGAAGACGTGACACCATTCAAGTGAATAAAGAGAAGACAGAGGTGATGAAGATACCCAACCAACACCACCACCACCACCAACAACAACAACAACAAACTCCAATCACCATCAACTGGAGAAACTTGAAGGAAGTGGTCTCCTTCACTTATCTAGGCAGCACTGTTTCAACTACAGGTGGCGGCACAGGTACAGGCACAGACGACGACGACGTCAAAGCCAGTCAGGATCGGAAAGACAGCAAGACAGGTGTTCATTAGCCTGAAACCAGTGTGGAGATCTACTGCACTGCACTCAGCATAAAGCCTGAACAAGATCCGGATTTTCAACACCAACCCAGTCAAGTCAAATCAGTGCTTCTGTATGGCTCAGAGATTTGGCACGTTACGAAAGACATTTCCAACAAACTACAGACATTCATCAACAACTACGTAGGCTCAATAGTGAAGATCAGATTGCCAGAATAGTCAGAATGAGCAGTGAGGAACTCTGGCTGACTGGCAACGAACCAACCAAGAAGCTATCACTCAAGAAATATGCAGAGGGAAGTGGAGATGGATTGGACATACACTGAGAATGCCGACTGGTGACATCATTCACCAGGTCAGGCCTTCGGGTGGGACCCCGATGGGAAGCGACGAGTTGGGCGTTGAGGCGAGGGTGACATGGAGGAGATGATGTGAGGAGGAAATGAGAGCTTGTGTGCAGTTGTTGAGCGAGGTTGAAAAGAGTGGAGAGAAGAGAGTGGAATGGAGGTGTGCTACTGAAGCCCTATGTTCCATTAGGAACCCAAGGGGCAAATAGTAATAATAATAGCGGCATATATGTGTTATATTCTTTGAAGAAGCAACTTATACGAGGTCATCAAACTTCCTAATTTTATTCTCCAACCCCATTGTAATTTTATGAATAAATTTACTTTCAATCCGTTCGCTTTATGCTTATCTTGTTTAATCCCTTAGGGTCAAATTTTGATCGTAAATTCCATAAAATAAATCAATTTGTTTCGTACCAGTCTTTGATTGGTGAGAATACGAAGTACGGTAGAAGATTGATGGAGCCAAATAAAATCATGCATTCGCAAAAACCTTGACAATTTATTCTTTTCAATCTATCTCTTTCATAGAGTATACCACGTTATACTCACGTAAAAAATTACCAACAAATTCCGTTTATATCTCATATCTTTCCTCTCATCACGTAAACACCGCAGCCGCGGAACCAGTCACACTGGCTTTAGTCGTCAACGCTAACAGTCCGAGGTCTGATTTTAAACACTAAAGCTAAAACTGTATCCAGAAATGGTTCTAAAGTTGAGAATTAAAAACATTATAATCAATAATCTTGATACCCGAAGGGATGTCAACAAGACAACCATTGAACAGGTTAATATTTAGGTACACACATTTATCAGACTGTACATTATTAAAAATGAAGCAGATACTGAGTTCTCCAGAAATTTCTCATCCTAACTTCATGCTTTCATTCAGATATGTATAAAAAACATCACGATGATCGTATACGAAGTGATCAGGTTGACGATCTTTCAAAAACTGAAAATAAATTTCATTCAAGTAATGGTTATTTGGCAGTCGCGTAATTAGTTGTTAATTTGAAAAAAGTAAGAACAAAGGTTAGACCAGAAGAATTTGCATTCAATTCATCATCTCATTGGTCCCATACAGTTGCGTACGACTAACTTAATTTGAAAACAAAAATTAGGATGAAGGATTAACACATTTTAGCTCAAGGAAGTCAGTCAAAATACGTTAGTGGTACAGCAAAGTAAGGAAACTGTGCGAATTCAAATTAATTCACAGTAACACTTCATGATGTCAGAAATACATATTTTGTCCCAGAAAATGTTCTCACAAAACTTATTTAAGAGTAGAAAAACCGTTACTGTCAAATTTCGGAAAGTAGACTGCGTAAGTTGATGCCAGGATAAGCTGTTAGTATTCAGAAAAAGTAGTGAAAAACAATCAGTAGAATTCCACTGATTCAGATGGACGATTAATGTGTACTGGAAATATGAAATGATAATCATGTAAGCCGATGGGTTAATCATTGGGAATTAAATTAGCTACAAAGTTGAAGGTGAAAGACAATGGAAAAATATTTCGACACTAGATTTTCTCCTAGAGACAATTTTATTCGATACTTCACCTGATAATCCAAAAAGCTAACAACAGCTCTGATTTTAATAACTCTTCCCACCAGTACGTATCCAAATATGAATGATTATAAATTGAATGGTCACCGTACAGTAATCAATTTCATAATCTTCATTCTTGACTGCCAACCGAATTCTATCGATCAATATCACAATGTAGTCATCTAGCTACTAGACTTGGCGTGCATCACGGTGCACTTTGATCTATGACCGATTATTAGTGGTAATCAGCAGACAGTTCTTGATCTAGGTTTCCTGTTTATTGGCACTCGCCAGCAAGGTTCATCTGCAACCTCAAGATTACTACATTACATAATGATTGATACAATTTGGTCAGCACTCAGCGCTGGAATAAATGAAATTGGCAACCCTCCAATGACCAATCAGTAGATCTAATCCAGTCCTTCAAGTGGCTGGTCGTGGTCTGAATAGCTCATTGGTAAGTTCTTCGAGGATATCGTGTGTGATGTGAGTTGGGATCTCAGAGAGAACATCAGTTCCATTAAGGTCGCATATAGGCTTTGCTGGTAAGGGCCAGTAAATACGAAACTTGGTACTATGATTTTCTATTGATTGCCTAGATTCAACGTTCATAAATTACAACTATACGAGCCAAAGTTTAATCAAGTGTCAGCGCTTACCATCATGTTATATTATTTTGATATAACGCCAAAAGCCTTACTATCGACTCAGTAACATACTTTCATTTCTTTGGTCTATGATGAATTCCTCCTCAAACAGTGAGTCACATCACACCTACCGTTTGACTTAAGAATAGGGAGTTTATATGGTTGATGCTCACCCATAGAGGTCAACGACGGAATGTTTTCCTGTGATAAACCGATACAACTTGCGGAATGGGATGAATTTATTGTATTTCGTCGCATTCTTTTCAGGTGTGTACAGGTTATAGAATCATAAAACGTTTACACAGAAATTTATTTACATACCTCAGTTTTCAAGAGGTTAGTAGTTCGTTGACGAAGAACAAGGAAAGAATTTATACAGATTATGGAAGTTCAAATGTAGTGTGTAGGTTTCTTTTTTCTTTGCATACCTTTTTATAAAATAGTAGTTTGTATGCAGTTAAAAAGAAGAATGCAAAGAAATACAATGAATTTATGATATTCTGCGAAATTTGTTGCTTTAGTTTTGCTAAAACTTTTGAAGGGAACCAGTTATTTGATGTAATGTACGTTTAGATTTTCAGCCTAATTGTGTGTGAATATCCAAGTTGAATTTGTCTGTCTGTCTGCTTGACTATCAACTCGATTCAAAGAAATCAAAATCTATGAATATTCTCAGCTTATAGAGCTTTCTTTATCTTGCCATGTTGGATGTGTGTTGATTCCTGAATATAGGTCCAACATTATAAAAACTTTGTACCCACGGCGAATAAGATTTGCAACAAGTGATAAAGTTACTTGGAATAATGGTGGAAGTATTTTTATAAGATAATTTTTACACTGCTTTTTTATTGAAATTCCATTTCTTTTGTTCTTGCTTGTTTTACAGTTAACTAGTTGTAACACATGTTCGACATTGTCTCACTGGTTAATATGCAGTTAGTAACGCTAAACAGAAGAGTTGCGTTTTTTAATAATTTTCAAAATTCCAGAGCACAAATACATATGCACACATGTTGTAAGTTTCATCTTCCTACTTGGATCATCATCTTGTATACAAAAGATCAAAAACTGAAAGATGGGATAAAACTCCATACCTTTCCGCACGAGCAGAGAAGAAAAGTATGGAGATATGATAGTAAGAAGGAAAAAGAAACATACAGATGGGAAATTATTGATGTTCAGTCAGCGATGTACAGTCTGTAACCTATTAGTTTTAAGTGCTGGGAATTCATATTCTCAGTATTTTTTTTTCTACTAACTTCAGCTGGTTCATTATTTGATAAGATGGGGTGTAGATAAAAGCTCCTAAAAGCCTAATCCTATGAACAGATTTTACTGTGGTAGCTGAAACCTCAAGGTCATTTTTCATGTCAGAGCCATCTATAATGTGACTTAAGCGTCAGTGATATTTCTTATATTCAGAAGGTTCTCTCTTTTAAATGTTCCTAGAACTACTCTAGGTGTGATTAGACTTAAAATAAGTACACTGTCTCTTTTAAATGTAACTAATGGAAACAAAGTCTCAATTATATCTCACGCACTTTTGGCTTTCGGTTGACTGTAGTTAACACTTTTTATCAGTGTTTACAAAGAGAGAACTGAGGATGAATCTGTTTAACATAAACTGTGTGATCTTCTGTATTATTAATTGTAATTTCTCGTCTTTGATTGAACCAAATTGATTGGTACAAGGGCTCCATCATCATCAACATCATTACCAACATAGGACCACCATTACTGCGTAACGGTCTGAGCTGCCACAACTCATATCAGTACATCAAGTAAAAAGGTAGTGAGGTGGAAGATGAACATAAGAAACTTCAGTCAAAAGAAATACAAAGTACAAGAAGAAAGAATGAATGATTGACAAAATGGTGAGATTCGGTATAGCGTCGTTAAGATGAGGATAATGTGTGTATACATCTGCACCACTGTCATCGGTTCTCAGCCATGTCGCCTAGAGTCTCCAGCCACTGGCTCCTCTTGTCATTCAGACCCCAACCACCTAGTCTACAACCCCGCCCCCCCCCATATGGCTTAAACCAACAGTCAGAGACTTCATACATTGATGCCATGTTTTAGTCTGGCCACCTCAGACCTTCTTCCAGCCTGCACCTACTTCGGCCAACATTGTGTGACAAGGCAATCGGTGACTAGGCATACGTAACACGTGTCCCAACCATCTCAGTCGATAAAGGCTCATCACCTCGTCAACTGATTTACCTCTACTCCCTAAAACTCTGTAACTGACGTCTGCGTTACTCACGTGGTGACACCACGGAATACGGTCTATACTACGAAGCCAACGGTGGTCAAACACTTGAAGCCTTCTCATGTCTTCCATCTTCGATGGCCATGTTTCATAGCCATACAGCAGAACAGAGCGAACTGCTGTGAAGTACACGGGACCCTTAATAAACAGTTGGATATCACGACGCGCCACAGGTGGCGTAAGTTGGCAAAACCCAGCTGAGCCTTTTGTATTCGTGCAGAGACTTCATCGGCCTCTGAGCCACCTGAGCAGTGCTCATCCTACTTCCCAGGTAGGTGAAGTGGTCGACACACTCAACCTCTACACTCACTCTCTACTGTTAGTCGTGGTAACGTTGAAGGCTAATCCTGAAGCAACAATTTGCATTTGGGTGGTGAGAACCGTATCCCAAACATTCTCAAATCCCCACTCAAAGTGTTCAGAAGACTCTGCATCTTGTCAGTGTCTTCACCCAACAGAACTAAGTCATCTGTGTATTCTAGGTCAAATGAAAATTCTCCAGCAATTAGGTCAACGTCTGTGTAACCTGGTGACGAGAGGGAGACCTGCATGCGAATATCTATGATAAAATTGAATAAGAATGGAGAGAGTGTGCACCTTTGACGGACACCACTCGATTAGCACAGCTCACCTGACATCTCATCACAGTCTCTAAAATGCCCACAAGTATCTGAGTAGAGAGCTTTCAATAAGGTGATGTACTTACTCGGCACGCCTTTCACTGAGAAACATTGCCATAAGACTTCTCGATCAAGAGAGTCGAATGCCGCCGCCTTCAGGTCGAGAAATACAGCTATTGTCGAGCTTCATAAGCGTGTCTGTGTTCCAGAACCTGGCACAGTGTGAATATTTGGTCGATACACCCACGACTGGGTCTAAGGCCTGCCTGCCTGGTTTTCTCACGCTCGCTGTTCTCCAGCTCCACTCAGGCGTCGGAGAATTATAGAACCTAGAATCTTAGACACTATTTCATCAGGCTGATTCCTCTGTGATTATCACAAGAGGACTTCTCGCCTTCCTTCAAGACTGGGATAATCACTGATTCAGACCAGTCAGAGGGGATCGTATTTGATTCCCATATACTGGTTAACACTTCCGTTAACCTGACTAAGAGGACCTTACTACCACCCTTTATTCCTCTCGAGTTAGTCCGTCTGGTCCTACTGCCCTTCTTCGTTTCAGGTTACCTACAGCTTCCTCAACTCCTGCAAGTGTTGGGAGGCCTATCTCAATGTTCCATTTAGCATCCAACTGGATAGCGAGCAACACAATAGTGGCTACAGGCCAGTTAAACTGTTCCTCGAAGTGTTCTACCCATCGTTCCAGTCGTCTCTCCTGCGAGTCAATCGCAGATACACCCTTCTTTGATATAGCCTCACTAACTGTTGTTGACCTTTTCCCTCCAGTATCCTTAATAAGTCTAAATAACTGTTTAATGTTACCAATCGTCGCTGCCTTTTTCATCTCTGTAGCCTTCACTGCCCACCACTGTTCGCGATCGTTGCGCAGACTTTTCTCAGTCTACTTTTAAGTTACGCTCCCTTTTCATTGTACTCAGAGCCTGCAGGAACGCGTTCACGTGCATGCATCAGTTCGGAAGAAGCTGCTGATATCCACTAGCTTTTTTCAGGCAACTTCTTTGGAGTCGGCTACGGTCTTCAACGCTGCTTTTACAGCAGACTGGAGATGGTACCAAGCTTCTTCTGGATCAGTGATGGTCTTCTGCTCCAATAACTGCATAGCCAACTTCTCACTGAACACGGCTTTGGTGTTTTCGTCGTCCAGCAGCACTCGTAGTGGTTTTGTTGACGAATTTTTTTACGTCCATTGAGATGCGGGCCAGCGCGTGGTCGCTGTCCAAATACGTACTCCAGAAGGAGCGGCAGTCTCCCACCGATCCTCTTCGGCGATGACTAATGGCAATGTGGTCTACCTGTGTCCACCGCTGAGTTGAGCTGAGTGGACGCCACGTCATCTTGTCTAGTCCTGAGTCCAGACCAAATCCTATCGATCATATTTGCAATTTGGCGACCAACCTAGGAAGCTGAGCGTCGCGGTGCACATTAGTAGATGTTAGTAGGTTGTAGGCAATCAGCAGGAAGCCGACCATGATGTCAATTTAGCAGCTATCGGTCGGGGAATGCCTCCATAAACCCCGGAAATTTCCCTTCGACCGTATTCAACAACGGATAATTACACGTAATAACACGAAAGTTATACCCGTCGTACGAGCAGTCGCTAACGTGACTTACTGGTTCAGTAGATGACGTGATGTCTCTCAAAGAGATTGGTTATAGGTAGAAGTTCTAGTGAGAACAACGCCACTCACTGGGAGGCAAGCACTCTCAGCTAACGAGTCCTGAAAAGGAAAAAGCTCGCGTCTTAAATCTCACTACTAGTCACTATCCATCATTACCTATGGCCTTTCAGCTAAACTGCAGAAGACATGGGAAACTAGTCTATGGTACCTCTTAGATGCCCCGAGACTGAAAAAATGGCGTTTCTTTCCAATTATTTTTAGGAGTTGCTCGACTGATCCTTCGCATTTGTTTGCGAAAGATATTTCCTAGAAATGTATTAGATTTAATACTTGGCTTTCAATTTATTAGGTGTAGAAAGGATTGAGGTTGGTTACATTATTGGTATTCAGCAAATTGGTATTGATTTATTTGTTATGCGTAATAAAGTAGTAAAATGATGCTTGCGCTTACAAAAGAGTTATGATTATATTTTAGTTTATCGAATATTTATTGACGACTTTATGACCTAAAGCCTAATTCAACGTTGAAAGCGATGATGCTTTTCATTCTTGTCGTCTTTGTCGTCTTGAGGTGACTGACCTAATTTGGACACTTTTATTGTCACTCTGAAGAACACCAGGAGATCCAATTCTGAAGATGTGAGTTACTGAATTCTTTTATTATAGTTAAATGTTTGTCCCTATCTTGACTTTCATCGAATGACCTTGGGCTATTTGCTATCACCATGTTCACGTGTGTTTCTATCGTCTGCTTTTTGGACTTGATATATGATCATGTGACTGTTTTTTCCACTGATTAATAAAAAGATTCCGTGTTGGCATGTTTACTGATTGCAGAGGACTAGATTACAGTCAGTATTCTTAAAGTTTTTAGTTAGAATTTGAGCAGCTGCTCAGCTCAAGTCGAATTCGCAGTATTTAGGAGACATTTGTATGAAAGATTACATAATTTAGCGTTTAAATTTTACTTGGAATTCATAAATATATGAAAGTAAAGTGGGTTCTCACTTCCACAAATTCAGGGATTTCCATTACTTAATTCAACTAGTAAATAACACTGCATTCATTTTCATTTCAGGGTAGCATCAAATATATATAAATATGTTGTAAGGCTTTAAACAGAGAAATAAACTCGGTTGATCGTAGGAAGGGATAAGAAAGACTGTTGCAGTGAAAAAAACCTCTTCTTGACGAAGTCATTTATTAGGCTAGAGCAGAATTTGAAAATTACTTCTCTACTGTTGCTGAGAAGCGAACTTATGGTGTCAGCCTTAAGTTTAATAAAAGTGTAAAGTGTATAACAAAGGTATAGATTTTCTTGGAAAATATATGTTCAACCATTCAAATGCTAAATTCAAATATAGGTCTTATCACTTGGACCCAAATTCTGTGGTATGATTTCAAAAGTTAATGAGCTCAACCTGTTTCATACTTTCAGCAACGCATTGAGAAGAGAAGTTATCTTCTTTTCTTTTCTTAGAGGATCAGGAAAATAGGTTCTGAAGACACTGCTGGCGAAAAAAATGAAAAGTCATCGAATAATTCTATTAGCAAATGGTTTCCCACGTAGGTTGACAGACAAGAGACTAAAGCCGAAGAGTGCAACTGAAGGGACACATTAAGCGTCGAAAAAGACTCTTCTTCTGAATCTTGAATTCAAAAGTGACATTGCTGCAGACACCCTCAAAAATCCGATATCAAGATTTTAAAACAGAACGCATTTCTTTGTCAACATTCGGATCATTTTCTACTACAAGAAATGTTTTGGGAAACTTATGAAAGACAAGCTGACTCGTTGAGCAGTAGTAATACCCGTGTACCAGTTTGTTTGCTTCTTTGGAGCCGCAAACATCGGTTGTATCATGCACACACTTGTAGAACATGATCAGTAGCACTACCCAGACATGCTAGTAAAGTGAGGACGGAAACATCTTCAGCTCAATAATAGAATGCTTGGTGAATTCAGGCTACTCAGTTCCTTTTGAGAACTTCAAAATCCCTTATAACGCATGATCAAGTCATTCAAAAGTAAAGAGATTAAGGCATTTGGACATAGCTGAAGTTGTGGTCATGCAGAAATTCAAACCAGCGCTGTGTCCGAAAATGTACATTCAAAATTTGTTTTTGCCATGGCCATCATAAAACCTTGACTGTTCTAGAAAAATCACACTTCATATAATTATGTTTATCTTCTCAGTCTCTTGCTCATCTTCTTGAACTAAACCCTCATTTGTAGTGCGTAACTTTCATTCGTCGTTCAATATATATTGACCCGTGACCAGAAATAATTCTAGAATGTCATATCCTTTACAATATATACTGACAGACGTACAGCCTAATTGATGACTTCGTCGAAAACAGAAACCTTTCTTTCTTGCGACTGTATTGTTTGTTTTTTCATATATAGCAAGTCTCATATGCTCGTTGACTTATCATAATTACTGAGGAATTATGTGCATACAGTAAAATGTTTAGGCGAACAAACCTACTTTTGAAATATGTGAATTCAACAAATAGTTTGGAATATTGTAGGTTGTAATTTCCTATCGTTTGCTCTACCAGATCGGCCGGCCACTATTGGCATATGGGCTCCTTTGCAGATGCTTCGATTTTACCAGTACTTTCTGTTTGATATTAATGATGAGTAATGGCTATTAGATGAAGTTCCATCAGTCATTATATCTAGCCTTTCAGTATCAGGAGTTTATGTTCAGCTGACGAATTTGAAGATAGAATTTCATTCCCAGCCATATTTTTTAGTAATAATTATCATAAACTTACCTCATGTTTTGTTGCAAATTCAGCAGTTTATTTTCTGCATCTACTAAAATCTTCATCCAGAAATGGGTTTGTAAGACAAATGGGCACTTTAAATTTTGAATTTAGTAAACTGCTCGTATGGTTGTCTCTATAAAAGGTATTGCGACTTCTCCATATGCCATTTGATCATCACAAACTTAGGACCTGAGAAGTAATTTGGCAGATGCTTCAACACTACAGTTTAGTGCCACAAATCTTTGTCAACCTCATTCAACAGCTATATGATATGTGATGATGCTACATGCAAAAAATGATTCAAAATGGGAAGCTCAGTGACGCCTTTGAAGTGAAGACAGGAGTAAGGCTGTCTACTGTTACCCATGATCTTCCTGATTGTGGTTGACTGGACTGGAGTGGATTATACAACAAACTGTGAGGAGCGTGAGGATGGGAATACACTGTTTTACCAATGAAAAGACCTTAGAAGATTTGGATTTCTCCTATGATGATTTATGTCTAATGTCTTGTCTCACAAACTCAAAGATCTACAGGTGAAAACTAACAAGCTGATAGAAAAGGCAGGACAACGAAAATGGGACATCAAATGAACATAGAGAAGACGGAGGTGATGAAGGTACCCAACTAACAACAACAATAACGACAACAACAGGCACCAATCACCGTCAATGGGAGAAATCTCAAGGAAGTTGTCTCTTTCACCTACCCACTTACCTAGCCAGCACCGTTTCAACTATAGGCAGCGACACAGATGAGGATGTCAAAGCCAGAATCGGAAAGACAGCAAGACAGGTCTTCCTTTATTAATCTGAAATCACTCAACATAAAGCGTGAATAAGATCCGGATTTTCAACACCAATGTCAAGTCAGTGCTGTTATAGGGCTCAGAAACTTGGTACGCTACCAACAGACATACATCAACAGCTGCCATCTACGCTCACTCCATGGTGAAGACCAGATGGATGGCCAGAAAGAATAAGCAAGAAGGAACTCTGGCTGACTAACAACGAACCAACCAAGAACCCACCACCCATCAAATATGCAGAAGAAGAAAGTGGAGATGGATTGGACACATAAACTGAGAAAACCATTCGGAGACATCAAGTACTAGGCCCTCGAGTGGAATCTCAAGAGGAAACGACGAGTTGGGCTTCCGAGCTGAGGGTAACATGGAGGAGATCATGTGAGGAAGTAATGAAAGCTTGTAGGCAGTTGTGGAGACAGGTTGAAATGACTGCAGAGAGAAGAGAGTGAAATGGAGACGTGCTACTGAAGCCCTATGTTCCACTAGGAACCCAAGTGGCAAGTGAATAAATAAAACAAACTTAGGACCTGATATTACTCTATAACTGTCTAAGTCATCACACTTGTCACGTGTCAAAATACAGGACAACAAGGAAAATGGTAGGGACACAGAAATAATGTAACATAAAACCAAAAGATAAAATGAAGAAGGTTTCAAACAAATAATATAAAAATATTAGGAAAGATAGGAATTTAAACTAGTATGCATTTTTGTTTAGTTTCCATCAGGTTGCGTTTTATATGCAATATCTCATCCTATCAAATGGTTATATGAAATAGAACGTTAACAGTTACCTGGATATTTAAAAAACTCTTTGAAAAAAGTTGTGTAGCAGTTTGATCTAGACAATATTAATCGTTAAAGGTGTTAAAAGTTATGGGGATTAGTGTTATTGCTTGTATTACACTATTATTAGACCGAATTGATCAGTCTCTGTTGGCGTATGGGCTCCTGTGCGGATGCCTCCATATTGCCTGTGTTTCAATTATGCATAGTAATGATGGGGATTATCAGTTGCAACTGCACTTAAAAGCCATAAAAGCGTAGAGTCAATATATGAAATATTAGGTCAAATGAAAGGTCAAAACGCGAAAGTTAGAAATTTGGAATAAAAAGTACAAAAGTTAGGTTGATACAGAATATTTACAGTTAGATTGAGTCGTTGTGTACTTGAATTATGTGTTATTCACTTAGGTGGATAGCCACGGAAGAACACGAAAGTGAATGAAATATTTTGCACACGAAGCTCAAATTTCATTATATTATTTCCAACAGCTCTAGCGGTTTGTAAAAAGTAGATTCTTACTGATTTTGTATCTTCTGGATTGCTAAAAATGTAGACTTATGTCTACATTGTAGTCAGTATCTATCAGACAGAAGTAAGTAAGACTCTTTAAGGGTAGTCACATCCCTCAACCATAGATATTTACTGGGACATCAACGTGGAGAAGCTCTATACGGCACAGTTAAATGGTGTTGGTGTCTGCTCTGTTGGTCAAAAAGACCGAAAATGGTGTATTCACCGGAGATTACTGCTCAAGACTGGTTACTCAAAGACGGTATGCTTCCATGTAGCCCTTTTGGATGTCAACCAATACATCATCAGAGTTCGCTCAGGGTTAAACGTGAGCGACGATATCCAGATGCGCAAATTAGTGGAGAGGGGAGTTGTTAAAGCATGGACGGCCTAGTCAACCATCAGGATTGCACTCAGTGTGTTGGGAGCAGTGTAACCGAAAGGTAAGGGAATCCAGCTTCCTAATTCCGGTTGTCACTGTTGTTGAAGCGGTCCATAGAGTGGGAATGTAGTTTGACTCGCAAAGACCGCTATGATTCGGTTCAGAATGCTGGTTGTTGTTTGTTCTAGTCTTGTCTATATAGGCAGCCTTGGAGGAACTACTGTATATGAAGTTTTACTGAGAGGGAAAAAGTCTCGCCGGAAAGTCAGCTGGATCTCTTCTGTAAGATATTGGCGGCTCAATGAGACTTACCCCACACACATCTGCCCACAGAGAGGTGAGTATGCCTAAACGATCTGATTAACCGTCATAGGAGGATGCGTTGAAGCCCGACCGTTTTTTGAAGGGTTATGGGATGGCACTTAATTATTTCTATTATTATTATATAAATGATACCTTTTTGTCAAATAAAGTCATTTTCCTTCCAATCACAGGCCAGTATTTGTCTTCTGATTTCGTGGCCCAGTGAAGTATCAGGTTTGGGGGAGAACAGTTGCTGTTCATATCCAGTCCAAGTGTCTCATTGCGTTAGTAGCAGTTGCGCATTTCGTATTATTCTATCGGTCTCTTCCATTCAGTCATTTCATTTATGGTCAGAAATTTGGGTTACTTTTGTCTTAGTGTTTAATCATGAATTTATTACTTTTATGTACATTTTTGGAGATTCAAAGCAGACGTTACTCATGGCGCAAATTCTTGGATGCAGTGAACGTATAGTTGGTGTGTCTGTAGTAGGATTTTCTCCCATTTATTTCACGTTTACGTTGTATCAGATCAACGCTGACAATCAAAATAGCGGCCAGTATATGACCTTTTTGACTTTCCATTGCTACTACGTCATATTGATTATATAAGATATTGTGAGATTGGAACTTGGTATATTTTTTGCATATTAAAAGCTACTCGAATCCTGTTCTTGGTAAAAAGGTGGAGATCTATGTGGTGATAAATATCGCATATCATTTCATGAAGAAATACCTGCATGAATAAGGAAGTTCAATCAAATGGTACCATATACCCATTCTAAATATTGAGTTGAGTAACTGTTTCGACACATTGTGTACTTAGCGACCAACTGACGAACAGGTTCCAACTTCTCCGCTATCCAATTAATATTTTTGTAATAAGGTGAATTAAGTGATTAAACCATTCAGCCTAGAAAACGTAGCACCAGCCAGGTCATTCACTTGAGATACAAAAACTAACCATTATTTCAATAGTGAATTATTCATTAGGATTACCCTTCAAATAACGATAAACTAACCATAGACGTTAACATCTAGTGTTTTAGTTACATGTCAAAAAGATCAAAGAATATGTTTCGCCAATTTAAATTTGTAACTGACACATCATATCATGTGAACATCACTGAATTAAAATAAATTGAGTGCTAGAGAAAATGGATTATCAGGCGCTTTTAATACGAAAATTATGAATGAGAAGATGGTACTTTTTAAACGAAAGAGCGATTGAGACAGATAGAAAACTATTGTGAGGCCCACCTTTTTGCATAAAACATTGTTATTGATCCAAACAATTTTAGTCTGGCATTCTCACACCATTTTAATGGTATGACTGGTAGTTTTTTTTCTGCCCCCTATTACAATAAAATTCGCTGATTAGCTAGTGTTTACTCTTAATGTGTCTATGTCTCAAATTGCGGACAAGGTCATATTTCATGTATGTACACAATCACGGGTTTCTGAACTGTTGATTACTGTGTTCCATTACTACGCAATCCGTCATATCCGTACACCACCGTACCATGCACAATCCAATGGCCAGGCAAAAATAGTTGTTGATGCATTTAAGCCAGCTCTCCTTAAAGAAAGTAGAAAGAGGAGGAGGAGGAGACGCGCATGTCGTACAACAGTTTCTATTCATCTATCGCTCAACGCGAAATGACTCCCTACCAGATAGCGAATCTCCTACAGAAGTTTTATTGAGAAAGAAGCTACGTACGGCACACTACGGGGTGGTGCCACAACGTGGTACACAAACAACGCAAACGCTTAGAATACACTTCAACAAGGGAGACTCTGTCTAAGTACGAGATTAGAGAGTAGGACATAGCATGTAGACGGAAGGTGTTGTCATTGGAAGACGTGGGAGTGTTATGTACGATATAATGGTGGGTCAGGAGAAATGGGAGAGACACAAGAACCAGATGAGTCACAGAAAAGCTAATCAACCAGTGAATTAAATTATACCACTCGATATTCTACTGGATACGTTTAAATTACCAACGACACTGAAATAGCCTGAAACCGTAATCAGCAAGGAGCCTCAACCCAGAAAGATGTACGAATCGAAAGGGGTCTGAAACAATTCGTTTCCAAATGGATCCCAAAAAGCGAAGGTATTAATATATTTTTCAAAGAGGGGAGGTGTTGTGAAGCCCTAATTTTGCATAAAACATTATTAATCTGAGCATTTTTAATCTGGAATACTCATATCATTTCTACGGTATGACTAGGAGTTTATTTTCTACCCCCATTGTAATGTAATTCGATGGTCTGTTAACCCGTACTCTTACTATGTCAATGTCTCAGTTTGCGAACAAAGTCATATTTCATGTGTATACATACTCACGTGTTTTTGAAATAATTAATTGATTATTATTTTCAGGGAGTAAACTTTCCCATTATCCAGCTTCAGTTTTCGCTCTATGCGTCCCGGGTTGCAGTCGGTGACTTTTGCGTACTAAGTTAGCTGTCAGTTAAGCGTGCGTAATGTATCCATTTGGAATATACAGCAGTTTGCGACGGTAGATGTGAGGTCAACATTTGCAGTTAAAGATAAAAATTACTAACATTGTAGATTGTTTATAGGTAATGATACTACCAAGCCTAGTGATGGAATTTGCACGAACAATATCAAAATTCAGGGAATGTCAAGCCATCCTCAGTATTAATTTTATTTGTCCCCATATGTACTCTTAGATTACTAAGATCTATTTACCAATCGAGATTGAAAGTTTGTCTAGTGAACTTGAACTGAATTAATATATTTTATGAATAGGAGACAAAATATTCTTCGCCGTAGTCTTCATTACTTGCCTTTTTAAGGTTTAGCATCGACATCAGCCATTTCATCAACAGCCTCAGAAACGTAAAATAGTAGCGCATTTCGTTTTTGCTGATTGGCTGAAAACCATCGTTATTATTGCTGTAACCAACATTTTATATTCGTTCGCTCGCAAAAGTAGCTTTCTTAAAATATACGAAGGCCCCCCTGTCGTAAGTTTGGTCAACATATTCCAGTCAGAAGTAGAGAACAAACAACAAAATATTGGATATTCTCTAGTGATCGATCGTTGCATCTAATTGACTTTCGAAAACGTCAGTCATGGATCAGACCGCTCATTAGGGACATTTCTGGTGGCAGTATGAGATGACAGTAATTTGGACTTTTTAATAGCTTAATTTTCTCTATAATTAAGGATTTATAGAATGCACAGAACGTCTTACCGATTGCTACCCTACGTATAACTAAGTGTTGAGTTCAGGCAACAGCTAAATGAGAAGATAAGCTCCCATAACTCATTTAAATTGAATGCCTGACTGAAACAAAACAACCACATAGTCTTCCAAATCAGTCCTCTTGCTCTGACAACATATAGGGTAAACGAACTACATTTATCAAAAATGGAGTTACAAGCGAAATGACTGTAAATGGAAAATCATGAAATGCATTCACTTAGCCTGCGTGGTAAGAAGGTGCGCTTGCGCTTAGGATGCCATAAAATAAAGTTAATTAGTTCACTGCTGTCTGAAAAAATCTTGAGGTGTTAAATCGATCAAATTAATATTCTTAGCATGCTAATTAGGTGGATTATTACATTTACAATGAGTTCTATGTCAAACAGGCAAATAAGCATAAGCCGATAATTTCTTTCTGTAGTAAGCTGTACTATTGGGACAAAATTTTCTTGACATTATCTTAAGTTTTATATAACATACTTAGAACCAATAGATAGCCTGGTTGACCGTCAAAAATCGTATGTCACTTTATGCCACTAGATATTACCTAAAAATTTTGACAGAATGATAGAAATAATAGCTCATAGGATAAATTACTGTATTCTAACGCAAAAGGTTTACAGTTGCGTGGCAGCTGGAAAGGTGAAGTATAGTAGTGGCTACCAAGAAATACAACTGCATCTAACTTAATTCGTTATTAACTTAGCATTTTCAAAAAAAGTAATGTTGTTCAATGAAATCCTGGTTACTATATTAGATAACCTGACGTACTCATATGCTTAACTGAAAACTTAAACATGAAAATGTAATTACTACAAGAATCATATTTACTTCTTTCATCTTTTATTTCCGACTAGAAAGTACTTCACAAACCTTGAAGTTCATAAACTCTGAAGGACTGGGAACTAACAATGACATCGTTGTGATTTTCGAGAGGTATGAAGATACGGTTTTTCTACTAAAACTACTTAACACCGTACAAACTCATATGACCTTGAATTGTGGGAAAGAGAGTAATGATCATCTGCCATTCTTAGACGTAATCCTGAGCTGATGAGAAGGTGGTTAAATAGGACAGTCAGTTTACAGGAAGTCCTCGTGGACAGGGAAATATTCGAATTTTCACAGTTTTGTCCTATCCAATACAAGCGAGGTCTTTTAAAATGCATGTTCATTAGAATCTATCGTATCTGTACATCAGATACATGGATCAAGATATCAAAGTACTGATCAAAACTCTTATGGAAAACAAATATCCGTTGAATTTTGTAAACCGTTGCAGAAGTCGGGTAGCACCGAAGTCAACTCTTTACACGGTTCCTAGGAAAAGGTTCCATATCACTGTATCATACAGAGGGTAGTTGAATAGTATGATTTTGAGAAGATAACATCAGTCATTAGGAAAACATATAACATAGCTAATCTTATGATCATGGAAAAAACAAAACACATACTTCACTACAAACCTCAACGCTGCACCAATGAATATGTCACATTCCACTGTGTTTACCAGAGTACAAGTATATGTCACACACACATAGAGAAGGGTTATCGAGACATGCAGTTGAGGAGGGGAGAACATGTACCTAAGTGGCTTGAAAATAAATGGAGTGTGAAACCTTGATAAGAAGCAGGTGAGAGACGACACACATTTATTGCTAAACATATTATAGAAACAGATCACAAAATTAATGATCAAACAGCTTTCAAAGTTCTACATAGAAACTGCTAGGGTCTCATACTAAAATTTGCGGAGGCCATAGCCAGACAAAAATGGAAGTCACTTTTGTATACAAAAACAATCTGTCCTTACACTACGCCTATCTTCCTAAATTTGCTTTCTAACTTAAATTAGTACCAATTAGCTCTCATCAGGCTTTACACTAATATACAGAAATTTTCTCATCTACAAAACATTAAACCAATCAAGGTTTATTATTTAGTGTGTAGTAACTAGGACATGCAGGATGCGAATAGTAGATATCTAGATATTCATAATAACAATGGCAATAGCAATAATGATCTCAGTGATGATAAGAATAATGGGAACAACATTGTACTGCAAGCATTTAGACAAACGATGTCAATCAAAACTCACAGAAATAAAAGTTACATAATACTAAGAGATGAAATATGTGGATAATCAAAGTCTCAACAACTAAATATGTGTAAAAAGGGTGAAGAAATGGGAAGAGCATGAGAAGTGAACTTATCTTTGAAGTTTTCTGTGACCAAGGCAGAGATAAAGGCTGCACAAACTTTTTCTGCACACAAAGACTAGGTTTGTTTTCTCTAATTCTTGTAGCCTCAGCTATTTGTAAAACCCGGGTGCGAATTCTATTTGAAAGATTTTGTGGAATGCGACAGATGATTGTGAACGCTTTAGTTTTGTCTATTACATGACCGAATTTTACTTCGTATTGACTTCGCTTGTCCCTTTCCTAGCCATGACAGGTGCTCAGCAACACGTTTTTTAATCTGCTTAGTTGTACGCCTAATATAGCTTTCTCCACAGGAGCAGCGGAATTGATGAATGCATATAGGAGTGGCAGAACTTGGCCGCTTGTCTTTTGTCTCAGCAACAACCATCGGTCGACTAAAAAATGATAAGCAGAGGTTAGAAGCATAAAAGGTTCTTCTGATGGCTGTAAACAGCCTGTGGAATAAAATTTCACTAGGTGCATCCCCTTTAAACTGGAGCTTTATAAATATTAATTTATTTTGAACAACCATTTGATCAAATTTCCTACTCATTTTGTTCACGTGTCTCTCGATAAAACTATGGGAATAACCCATGTATAAAATTTATATTGGCAACACTTTCATCATTCTTGGTCAAAACGTCGAAAAAACAAACTGTTAAGAAAACTCGGTGGTGTGCATCCATCTCTGACTTTCACTCACGAAGAAGAACAAGAAAATGCCCTACTGTTTTTAGATGTCTTACTGGTTAGAAGCGAAGATGGGACACTTCTTAGAAGGGTGTACAGAAAAATAACATCTACGGGTCAGTACATATATTTCCTTAGCTTTGTGTTCACTCGATATAAAAGAAGTGTAATTAAATGTCTTGAAAACAAAACCAGTAGGATCTACTCCGATGACTTGATACAAAAGGAGTTAGAACACTTTCATAATATGCAGCTACAAACGAGTTACCCCTATAGTTTTTATCAAGTTGGCAATTTGATCAAATGGTTGTTCAAAAGAAATTAATATTTATGAAGCTCCAGTTCAATGGGAATGCACCTAGTGAAGTTCTATTCCACAGGTTGTCTACGGCCATCGGAAGAACCTTTTATGCTGCTTACGTCTATTTATCATTTTAGCGGGTCAAACCATTTTTTCCGTCGGTTGATTCAATAAAGTCCAGAAGTATATAGACCAAGCAAAATAGAGAACAGGGACAAATCATGCCTGTTCTATCAAAAAAGTACAGTACTAGTATGATTTTCAGATAGCGAACACTCGGTAAAGGGAGTTACGTCGAACCTTTTTTTGCTTTACAGTATGACGCATACTGATCTCTGAAAATCATTGCTTTTACTATTTAAAAGTTGTTTAAATTTGGTGTGACATGCTGTCTAGTCTTAATCTTGCAACATATACCCTAGATGATGTGTATCAAAGCTGAATATCATCAATTCATCTTATAATTTAAGAGTGAGTTCTTTTCCTGACTGTCTTATCAGTGAACTGTTACAATACACTGGTAAAGTATACTAACAAAAGACGTGATTAACCGGATTTCAAACATACTGTTCGGCGAAAGGTTATTCATACTTCTTATACTCCTTTACTTGTTTTCAATTTGGAGGTTTTTTTCAGAAGTATATCCAGTTTTTATTCGAATAATAATCAAGTGATGATTAATGTTAGAAACTTTCGTTTCCTTCATATTTTCACTACCACTAGGTCAACCTTTGCCTAAATAAGCTTATTTAACTGATAGGAATACATGGTTTAAATTAATTTACCAAGGTTTACACGTATCTGCTCCCAATTAAGCACATACATAGTGTGTATGCCTGTACAATTTAAAGGAAGTTGAAAAAGAGGCGCATGATACAAACTGAATAATTACGTAAACAGATAGACTGATTAACCGAAATAACTGACCAAAGTTTATGGTAATACAATAAATAAAAAAATATGGGAATCCAGTTTTCATAAAGTTATTTCAGTGTTTATTTGTTCATTTGTGCTGTAATAAAGGCTACAGAAATCAATAATTAATTTTTGGGACTTGATTATTAACATTTCAGTTTTCATGACAAACTGGTAACAACTAAAATAAACTTAAACCCCGCATGAAACTGTGCAACAGTGAGAAACCTGAAATACAAATATCTCTTATCTAGTCACTTTAATGGCATTCAATATTCAACAGTTATCATCTTCATTCCATTTTCGATAAGCAAAATAAAATGTGTATTAGACCCCATTGGGCACTAAAAACTATCAGGGCGTAGTGATGAACGGCTTTCAGTTGCCAAATAATTAAATAAAGTCAGTAGTCAGTAGTATCAGAATGATGCGGAATAAGGAAGACGAAAGTGAGAAGGGATTCTCGCTGCATTCCAAAATAAGTAAACTACTGAACTCCACTTTGTTTTTTAGGCGGTAGCATCTTCATCAGGAAATTTAGACATTCTGAGTTGAGTACCAGAAGGCAGTGACAATGACTACCTTATAATGACACTGTAGGTCAAAACAAATCTCAAGTAGTCTATAACTCAGGCAGGCTGTGGTGAAAATGAATGAAAATAATTGGACAAATATCTTAGCTATCCAGACAGACTATTTACGTATTAGATTTCATATCTATCTGTTTCTGTCTTCTGAGTTTGTTCACATCAAACATTTTAAAGAAAAAGTGAATGTGAGGACAACATAATAGAAAATTTATTCTAGTACTTATTACTTTTGTTTCAAAGGCTATTTATGATTCATAGTATTAAAATCTGATCTATTTCTTATGGTATAACTGATTATTGGTATACACCTTATTTAATGATGCATGTTTTTCATGAATAATTCGAAATAAGTCGAAAGTTATTTTAAAACAGACTTTGCGACAGCAAGGATCCGACAGACTGAGTTCAATTTGACTTCAGACACCATCGATTTTCCTCTGCCATCATAGTAGTGAATGATACTCAGCTATTCCTTCGTCGATGCCCACAAATGAGTCTCTTAGCAACAGAGAGTTGATAAGTTGCAGTCTACTGATTCGGATCCTAACATAACTTGGGTTTCCATTTCAACTCCAATTACCATACCGTTAGATAACTATTATTTGTCCGGTTTCTCTAAAATCCATCAGCGGTGAAACATTCGTGTCCCTCGTCCAGCAGCAGTCATTCCCTATTTGTTTGAAATATAATCATTTATTCACAAAATTATAAAATCGGTTTATGCAGTGTTTAAATTTTGTCACATCGTTAAGTCAAAATGAAAGGCTGGTTGTTTGATCATGAGAAAACTGGTTATAGAAAAACATGCAGTTCCTTTAATGTTCCCAAGGAAGTTATTTCAATCATCTATCGAAAGCTTTCTGGAAGTAAACTAATGAATAATCTCATTTCATCGTATTCTGCTAAGTAAATATGAATTATTTAGGTCACCTAGTGGAACGCCTTTGAACTGAATTCATGTATAACCTTGAACTGAAATTCCTATTTGCGTAAACAGATACGGTGACAAAGTGAAGAAAAACTTAATTTTCACTTATTCTAAAAAGCCTTATGATGTTCACTGGAATGCATAATGTAACGGAAATTTTTCGGTCATGACTAGACATATACTGCGAATGAAAGCTTTTAAACGCTCACTACTGATAAAACTGCAATAGTACTCATGATATTAACGTCTTTTGAAGGCCATCACTGTAGTATATAAGTTTGTGAATATGTTAATCTTACAGTATAAATAGGATTATATCCAGAGAATGGTTTGAACTGAAGAGGAATTTGTAGGGGCTGAACTGTCTTAGGGTTGTAATTGTTGTTGCAAAAACTACAGAAATGCGTTTATATCAACTTCAACATTTCAGAAACCTAAGAAAAAGTTATTCTCCCAATTTTCCTTGACAAACCCAACTTTATTTGGGTACTTCCTGTAGCTAATGTTGTTGTTACCAGAAGATGTGTCAATCTAAGTAGACTGTTTACTGAAACTAAAGTTTTTAGTGGATCAACTTCTGGACGCTATTTGTTTTCTGCGATCATTTAGATTGTTGCAACCTAGCTATTAGACGCATAGTATCGAATATTATGATATATATATATATATATATATATATATATATATATATATATATATAGTTTGTCTTGACCAAAAGAAAATAGTGATTGACCGTTTTGATGGTCCTAAACAAATTGATTTCTTGTTGAAGAATGCACAATACCAACAGGCGAACATGGAATTGGTTAACTACGTTTCGGTGCTAAACTAAATTTCTCAGTATCCGAAGATGAACCTTATTTTGCTAATTTACTCAGTTGTCGGTTAGCTTATGAGAAGTAATGTTACTTGGAAAAACACTCCTCATGTATGGGGATTATGGCTAAAATCGAATGGGTTTCTGAACTGAGACAAGTTTGATTTATACTATCCTGGTACTACTCCACCTAGTTATCACCTGACTTAGTTATGAGAGAGATGTTAACCAATTTTTAGTCACTAAGATTATTATCAGTTGGTTATGCTTCCTCATCAGTCTGTCTTTACAACCTGATTGTTTTGAAACATTGAAACCCATGGTCAGGCTTCCACCCGGCCAATTTTTTTGGTCTCTGTTTAAGCAGGCTGGGTATTTACTATAACTGGGTTATCTGTTATTGGTAGGGATACATGGGTAAGCCTAGGACAACATAGTAATGATGTGTGAAGGATAATGCTCTGGCGTTTGAAACGATCGCTCCTGAGTCCGAATCCCGGTGGGAACAACATCACTCACTGAAAGGCAGGTACATCCAGCTGACGAGCCCCAAGTGGGACGAAACGCTCATCTTGGATTCCACTGCCAGTCACTACCCATCATAACCATACATAATCAAAACACGGGCATTATCGAGGCATCCGCACAGAAGCCCATATACCAACAGGGACTGGTCAATTCGGTCCAATCAACGACGGTGTAATACAAGCAATAACACCAAAGACATTTACGCCTATATTGTTACCATGTATGAACAACAAGATCTGATTTGTCACCATTTACTATTTAAACAACCGGTAACTTGGACAGGTTTATTCTCTGAAGAAGCGACTTCATTTATAATCCATTCACCCAATTCTTCAAGTATTCAACTCTATCAAGTCCAATTTTGATCCTAAAGTTTATTTAATTCGATAAAAGTATTACATTAACTCCTGTTTTATTAAGATTTATATTTGGAACATCATTAAATGATAGGGCAAATTAATTTCAATCCCCATATTTGTATTATATCGCTATGCTCTTGTCCTGTTTTAACCGATTTGACTGAACTAAAGTATATGCATATTGTACTTTGATTTATCTTGAATATTATGGGTTGTATGCAGTTGAAATGGATCAGTGAAAAAATAAAATGGTTCCGTATTATTCCGTTTCAATGTTTAATTTTGTTGTTTTCATTCAAAGTGATCTTCTAAGTTTGTAGATATACATTTATGTGGGCCAGAGAGTCTGTCACTAGCACATCAACAACCCAGCAATTGACTGGAAAAGATGGAATGATTGGAGGAGAGTATGTCCTTTCTAGCAATTTGGCTAGGAAGTTCCATAAACTCTCTGTTTTCCAGACCTCGATCAGCCCTGTAGGACTGGATTATATACACGGGAGAGTTTTTCACCTTCTTCTCCTGTCATGGTCTTAACTTATAACGTTCCCACTCATCTCTTTCTAAATACAGATTACAGTAGTGTTGCATCACTAAGCTTAGTGGCCACGTTACTAAGTCTGCTCAACACACTTTGATAAGTACCAAGCACTAAGAATGAGACAGCCACACCGGTCACTTACTAGTGATCACTTCTTGTTAGCCAAGCATTATTCATGACTGCGAGGAATCTTGATGAAACTGAAAGGATCTAAACTTTGCAAGACAGTATTTCAACGATGAATGTTTTCAGAATAAATGAGGAAAACAGTGTGTAAATCTTAGTGTCATTTTAAATTCATGAATAATGAAAGTATTTTGAATCCATCAATGAAAAATAAACGTTGAAAAATGAATGTACTCTAAATGATCCCAGAAGTTTGTAACGACAAACTAAGGCAAATGCCTAGAACAATAAAAAATTTATTAATTAAAATACAGTAGAATATCTTCAAAATAAGGACTTGTAAATAATAAATGGTTTATAAAAGTTACTACTCTCATACAAGTACCTTTTAAATACATATTTGTTAACTTTAAACCTTAAAAATCTGCATGAAGTAACAAAATTTTCTTGTGCAGACACCAATTAATTATTGAAAAATATGAAAATAATATACGTCCTCTTTTGTTCTACTGAACGTAGAAGATATGGACGAGGGTAACAAATGGGGTTTCATTCTTTGTTCAACTTTAATAAACCCAGTCTAGTTGTAGTCACACTTTCAACTTCTTCAATTTTGAACAATGCAAGAACAAAGATATTCGCAGAATAAAATGAGCTCATTTTATTTCATTAACCGAAAGAAGAGTGTCTATTCAATTTTATAAACATATTCCGAGAAATCTATGTCTGAATGGTAGCAAGATATTTAAGAGCCCAATCGCTAGGCACCTGATGGAAACAGAACATCAATCCTTCAGGATTAGCTAATAAGGCTTTCGATACACATTCCTCCCAAAAGTCATGCATAATAGTGAAAAGTTTTGAAAGAAGCTTTTATCGAAGTTGTTTATGGGATATACTTTTGTACAAGTATTCTCTCATTTTGAAAAAGTTCACTTCTAGTTCATTTAATATATATGTATTGAATTCTTGTTTTTCAATTACGACCCAAAATTATGGTAGTGTTATAGTAACTCATTTTTGCCCTCATTAACATTCTGTTTAGTAATCGAGTTTAAAAAAGGCATAGTGAACTCAGAATATGTCACAAATAACTCGTGTTATTAAAAAAACATATCAACCATTTGGTTAGTGCTTTGTTTATGTCACCAATAAACTAACCATATGCACCTGTACCTTTCATCAAACCCCATATTTCAGCTTCATTATATTTAAAGATTGTTTTGGATTTATTTTACGATATTAAAACTGTTATCGTTTAAAATGATCATTGTCAATTAAAAACTCATCAGACCTTTTAAAGTTTATTGATAAATGATCATTGTAAGATATTTAAATACACTTCAGTTCGGCTTTATTTCCAAATCAAAGTATGCATAACAAATAATGAATATCAATAGGTTACTGGATTTCACGTTTAAAAAACCGATTAGTTCTTTTACTTCCCCTATATGGAGTGTTGAAGTGTTTCATTGAATAGTCACTGTTGAGTAACCAGTTTCATAATCTTCATTCTTGACTGCCAACAGAATTCCACCGATCATTATTACAATGTAGTCATCTAGCTACTAGACTTGATGTGCATCACGGTGCACTTTGATCTATGACCGATTATTAGTGGTAATCAGCAGACAGTTCTTGATCTACGTTTCCTGTTTATTGGCACTCGCCAGCAAGGTTCATCTGCAACCTCAAGATTACTACATTACATAATGATTGATACAATTTGGTCAGCATTCAGCGCTAGAATAAAAGAAATTGGCAACCCTCCAATGACCAATCAGTAGATCTAATCCAGTCCTTCAAGCGGTTGGTCGTGGTCTGAATAGCTCATTGGTAAGTTCTTCGAGGATATGCGTGTGTGATGTGAGTTGGTATCTCAGAGAGAACATGAGTTCCATTGAGGTTGCATGTAAGCCAATAAGTATGAAACCTAATTCTATGCGGCTTCCTACCGAAAGAGTGATTATTATTATTGGCAGCAGTAGTAGTAGTAATAGTAGTAGTAGTAGTAGTAGTAGTAGTAGTAGTAGTAGTAGTAGTAGTAGTAGTAGTAGTAGTAGTAGTAGTAGTAGTAGTAGTAGTAGTAGTAGTAGAAGGAGGAGGATGAGGAGTAGATAATCCTGAATTCTTGTCTCTAAACTTCATAAAATATAAAACGGACGGCATATTTCGGAAATCCATTCATCAAAATGGCGTATCGATAGGCGTAAACATCAACAGTTTCTGTCAGGCTTACTACAATACAGCTCTAGCTAACCGGTTCTTTTGTACAAGCACGAATGTACTCAGCAGATAAGCTTAAAGTATATTTATTGCTACCCAAGAAATGCCACAAATAGAAAAGATACTCATAAAGTTTCATCAAGAAATGCAGTAGCGAAGAACGAAGCAAAATTTTGGTAAGCAATAGTCGGTAAGAAGGCGGTTTTCACTCGTCTCGACTTCAGATGTAATTACATTACTATGAAAAACAAACGAATAAGAACTAAACTGTATCGAAACCAGTTCCTCCATTTTGAACTTCATGTATATATATATATATATATATATATATATATATATATATATATATATATATATATATATATATATATATATATATACTCCTTTACATATCGAGTATTGGTATTATATGAATCTAAGTATTGTCAAGAATATTAGTAATGAGGAAAATTTTACATCGTTAATTGAAGTATTGGAAAGAGATTATTCATCATGTTGTCTACAATTTCATCAACAAATATATCAGTTTGTTTCTTTAGGCTTGCTTCTCAAACGTAGTATATTCTCCTATACTGTACTGCACTTTCCTGTAAAGGTGTTCAACATCCTTCTGATGTAATTTGCCATACACATTGGGCAAAAAAGCGTACAATGGAGTGGTCAGAATTCAGCAGCGTAGCTGGTTTACGGGCTTCATACATGCCACAGTCATTTGTAAATACCGAATCTAGTATGTTGTCAAGATGAATAGAAAAGTTAGTCATATTTTCATGACCCAATGATATAAGGAAACTGCAGTCACATGAATTATAATCTCTGCAGACTAGAAAAAAAAGATACCAAATCGGAGCAGCATATTCAGTAAATTTGTCTGCAAAAGTTAACAAATTTGAAAAATAAAAGTTAGGTGTGACAAATGTTTGTGATGTATACGTGTTTGTATGTACTGAAATGTTTAGGGTGACATTTAATGGTAATATACTCAATTTCTTTATTAGAGAAGCTAAAACCTACATAGTTGGAGGTGAACTTGTTTGTATTGATAAATGTTTCAATACACCCACCACAATTTTTCTTGGAAAAACGTCGATCTTGTTGAGATAAACTAAAACTATTGAGGCAAACTAAATCGTCATCATTCAGGTAATGAAGTCATATTTCCTGCAGCATTATTATACCCGTTTTCCGATAAACATTTATGTATAAGAGTGACTGAAAGCAGACAACTTCCTTTAGTAACGACCTGAAGTTTGTACTAAGTATTTCCAGAATAGTCGTTTGATCTATAGTCATAAACTTCAGAGGCCGTTGACATCCACCACAGTGCTTTTTTATTGGCCTATCAACTCGTAGAGCGAAATTTGTCATTCGAAGAGTATAAGTACAGGAAAGAGTTGACATTACTCAGGAAGTGAACAGAAGGAAAGAAGGAAAGGAATAGATGGTTTTGAAATTTACATATTAAAGATATAAAAAAGGATAGGGAAAATTAGTCTTTCTTACATGTGAGGCTTCTGGTGTTTAAGTTACGACTTCAGTATTGCCAACGAATCAAATGACTACGGTCTTAAACATTGAATGGCTCCAATTTGCTGCGGACAACGAGCTCACTTTTATGAAGTAGGTATTTAATTAGTTGATCAATTATACTCACCGATAACACACTTAAGGCTTTTAATCCATCCCTCTGAATGGAATGAAGCAATTTCCACTGACATAATTCAGTGCATATAATTCCATATTCTTTTCTATGGGAATCAAGCGCAGACACAGAAAATTTAAAAATAAAACTTTAACTTCCATACTTAGTAGTAGGTGTATACACTAGTTTACGTGAAAAACCTACTCATATTTATACATCTCAAGACTGTATACTTTATGCATTTTTGTCATATGAAGATAATTAACACACTGTAAAGTCTTAAAATTCCATTAAGATGTTTATTTTACATGGTTTAATGATGTCTTCTCTTTTCGTCTTCTTATAAACATACTCCTATAACATCGATGATGTTGTACCTTTCAGTACGTTTAATGAAATAACTAAATTTATTTTTGCACAGATATGCTGACTGAAGCTGCGAGAAAACCTGAGTTGAAGCATGAATCGAATATTCAATCATTGGGTTTCCCATCTGACACTTTAGTGATAAAGCTATCAGAATCGACTGTAAAGCAGATCATAGTTTTACTTTATTAGCAGACAGTGGATGGAGTGAATGATACGTGCATGTCGGTTGATTACTTATTAAAGTCTTCCCATTTATATACAGAATGAGCTGGATTACACAGGTGATCAACCTGAACAACCTTGGTTTCTAGACTAACCTCAATCTACCAGCATTATGAAGAGAAACTAACAGATGGAAAATCAGATTTTGTAGCTCAACCAGAATGTAAAAAAGTTGGCAACCTCTGTTACTCCACATTTTCGTTGAAATTTTTTATTGATGCCAGTGTATTAACCTCAGTCCGCCAACTAAGTTTATCGCGAACAATATCATCTATAAACTTGCATGATTTAGCCTTTACGCTGTGGTGTGAACAACCACATTCTTTACTCCCAATTAATGACTCAATATCAAGACGATATTATTGAATATAATTCCTCCTCAAATACCAGTGAAATGTTCATACTTAGTCAAAAAGTTTTATCTAAAAGCTGCTTAACTGTATTTATGCTTTTCTTTGAGGGTCTTTACAACCACATAATTTATATTTCACTTACACCTAGCCATATTTGAGTTATCTGGCTTATTGTCGTGTTCATTTGTAGTTCGCTAGACTGTCATCAGAAACGAAAATGACATCAAATACTGTCTGCATAATTTCATCTCATGATTTCTATCATCCTTACAATATCATTTTTGTCTTCTAGTAATATGCACATTAAACTCATCTGCATGACTTCAAAAGTAGAAGCACATAAGATGTCCCAGTTAAGTGGAAACATATACTTCTGACATTTTACCATCTCATGGAAGCCGCTTCCACACAGAGTAAAACCTGTACATGTTCAAATATTAAGTGAAAAAATCAGATCCAACTGTTGATACATATATAGAAAACCAAACACGATTGAGAGTTATTGCTATTTATTAATAATCAGCGAGCTCCAGTTGATTGTGTATATTGCATATCGAAGAAGATATTAGCGTATATGAGAAAGTTAGCGCTAATGGAAAATTAAAAAAGACAATTAAGCGAAGAATTTTTTAGATGAATCGTTATGAAAAACTATATATTCATAACCGCAGTTATAAAAAAATTTATGTCCATCACTTACTAATGGGTCAATACTATATATTACTATTCCCTTGGGTTCCTAGTGGAACATAGGGCTTCAGTAGCACGTCGCCATCCCACTCTGTTCTCTGCAGTCTTTTCAGCCTCTCTCCAAGACTGCCCAAAAGCTTTCATTTCTTCCTAGCGTAATCACCTCCATGTCACCATCGAACGCCCGACTCGTAGTTTCCCACTCGAATTCCACTCGACGGACTGGAGCCTGATGTTCACAATCGACCTTCTCAGTGTATGCCCAATCCATCTCCACTTTCTTCTGCATATTTGTTGAGCGATAGGTTCTTGGTTGGTTCGCTGACAATCAGTCAGAGTTCCTTGTTGTTTATTCTTATAATTCTGGCCATCTTATCTTCAGTATCGAGTGAGCGTAAGCGTAGGTGGCAGCTTTCGGTGAAGCGCTAAGTTTCCGAACCGTATAGAAGCACTGACTTGACATTCGTGTTGAAAATCTGGATCTTGTTCACGCTTTATGCTGAGTGAGGTGCAGTAGATCTCCTCACTGATTTCAAGTTAATGAAGTCCTGTCTTGCTGTCTTTCAGATCCTGGCTTTGACATCCTCATTTGTGCTTGTGCCACCTGTAGTTGAAACAATGCTACCTAGCTAGGTGGGTAGGTGAAAGAGACAACTTCCTCTAGGCTTCTCCCGTTGACAGTGTTTGCTGCTTGTTGTTCATGCTGTTGTTGGTTGGGTATCTTCATCACCTCCGTCTTCTCTACGTTCACCCAAAGCAATTCTCGCTTTCGCTGCCCTGCCTCTTCTACCAACTCTTTAGTTATCGCCTGTACATCTTACAGTTTGTGCGACATTAAACATAGATCGACGACAAAATCCAAACCGTCTAGGGTGTTCTCATCAGTCAAACAGACAGCATATACCCATCTCGCAGTTGTCCTCACAGTTGTCTGTTGCATGATCCACTCCAGTCCACCACAATCAGAAAGATCATCGGTGATAGTAGGCAGCATTGTCTTACTCCTGTTCCCTGTATTCACTTCAAAGGCGTCACTGAGCTTTCCATTATAGATCACTGGGCATGTGGCGTCGTCATATAGCTGTTGAGTGAGACTGATAAAGGTTAATAACACTAAGACAGTGGTATTGAAGCAGCTACCTGCCGAATCACTTCTCCGTCGACTCTGTTGAAGACCTTTTCAAAGTCAATGAAGTTAAGGTAGAGTCTTGACTGCCATTCTACACTCTGTTCCATGGTGATGCATAGCGTAGCGTTGCAATTTGATCCGCACATGATTTGTTCTTCCTGAATCCAGCCAGCCTGTTCAGGTCGTGATTTTGGATGCATAGCATATTTAGTCTCTCCAGGATGATGCGGCTTAATATTATGTTTAGGGCGGACAGGAGTGAAGCGTGATTCCGCACCAGTTCCTGCAGAGATTTAGGTAGCTCTTCTTCCAATCTACAGCTACCTTTCCTTCCTTTCTAACAAACCTTCTGCAGTATTGGTGTAAGCATGTCCGCTGTTGTCCCTGCGTCTGTTCCCAGTGCTTCTGGCGGGATTCCATCTGGTCATGCTGCTTTTCGGATTTTCAGCATTTCTATGGCATTCAGGACTTCTTTTCTGCTTTTTCCGGAAGGCCTGTGTTCACTGGTGGTATTTCTGGACGAGTTACACATGGTGGCGGTCGATTCAAGAGCTTCCTGAAGTGGTCAGCCCATTGTTTCCTTTGTTTATCTTCTTTGGCGGTAACTAGGTTTCCTTTATTATCTTTCATTATTTCTGTCTGCGTTGATCTCTTCCCTGACAGATAGTAACCTGGTTATTTGGTATAATGTTGTCCAGTCTCTGTCTCTCCTACCAGCAGCCTGTTCTGTTTCACTTGCCAGTGTTTCGTAGAAGTGTCTTTTTTCTTTCCGGACACTCTTCACTTCTTTATCCAGTTTTTTATCCATTGTACTCAGATCCTCTTGTCGTTGTGCACTCTTGCACTGGTTTATCTTCTGCTTCACCATCCTCCTCTCCCTGCTCTGTCAGCATCCATGTATCCATCGAGATCCATTCATTATCTTCTTTCTCCTTCCTTCCTAGCATGGTTATACAGGTTTCCTGCCAAGTCGATTTCAAAGAGTCCCAGTGTTCTTCCATGCCCTATCCTTCAGGGATGTTGCTTAATGTCTCGCATTTTTCCTGGTGGATTACGTGGAGATTTTCTTTATAGTTTCATCCTTCGGTTTCTGTTCTGGGTGTTGAACTTGAACTGTGGTCTATCAACAACTTCTGTGAAGGCTTTCAACTTGATTTGGAAGATAAATTCGTTGCAGTAGATAGTGAGTGGTGTCAACCTACATCTTCTCCCCTTCTTCATCTGATCTTGTGTCAAGTAGGCTGCGTCTCCACTTTATTCACATTGAGATAAAGTCGATTTGATTTTTAGTGTGTCCTGTTGTCTGGTGAAATCCATGTCGCTCGCTTTGTGGATATCCTTGTGCCTGAACACACTGCCTCCAATCACCAAATCGTTGAATGCGCAGAATTCTGCAAACAATTCTCCATTCTCGTTCATTTCACCTAGCGCCTCTCGACCCATGGTTAGTTCTCTTCCTGTGTTGTCCCCTCCCAGTTTGGCATTCATGTCGCCCATTAGAATTTTGATGTCGCCAACTGGGGTGGGTCTTGCCCATTGTTGATTGAAGTTGTCTGTAGAATTCCTCCTTTTTCTCTTGCTCTGCATTATTTGTAGGTGCGTAGAGTAGCATTGTAAGATTGTGACTTTCCTTCCTTTTGAGTTAAACCTTACTGTGATGATCGTGATGCTGGAGGATATTGGTTCCCACTGCACGAGAGTCTTCGATGCTGTTGGGGACATGATGATCGCCATTCTCTAGCTCAGTGTGCTCGTGGTTGTCGTCTGGGTGACGATATCGGAGTAGATTATTGATTCTGCAGTTGACAGTTTGGAGAGTTCACTCCCAGTTCATCTGCTTTCTCAGATTCCTAACACTTCTATGCTATGTCTTCCCACCTCGTTTGCAATCTGGGCAGGTTTGCTAGGTTCAAACACAGTGCGCAAATTCCATCCTTACTATATCTTTCATCGTGGGAGAGAAGACACATCGGCCGGTTGGCTTGCCGAATGCTTTAAGCAACCGGCGTCATTTCGCCTCTCCGATTCCAGGGAGAAATAATTTTGTTTTTATTTTTTATATTTTGTTTGTGCTGTGAAGTTTCTTTAGCGGTTAGATTTATTTACGTGGTAGGGTTGCTAGCCCTATGCCCAACCTCCCCTCTTTACGGGTGCTTAGGACCGGCTAGTAACTAGTGAACTATTTAACCAGGTAAGGTTAATGATTCAATACTAGGTTGTCAAAAATTGCTACTGAAGTAGCAAGGTAACTACAGTTAAAATGTCAACATACAGTCATCAAAAATTGCTTATAGAATTACAGAATGAAGACGGAAAGAATAAATATCAAGTTATCATATATAAGCTGGGATGCTGTAAATCCCGGTTTACTAACACTTTGATAAAGCTATTAGAATTAGATAGCAAAACGTCAGTTAAAAAAGGTTTATTGAGTTTCACACTCATTGGGAAATGTAAATATGAAAATAGTGAATATCATTTACTTAATGACAAAATTTTTCACACCATCTGTAAACAGCTCTGACAAATTTTTTAAATTGAAATCTGAGATCCATTTGAGAAAACATCTCAAATGTTCTTTCGTTCTTCCATAGTTAACTGCGTATGAAGAGTTCAAATAATTCGGTACACAGAGGGTTTATTGAATATGCAATAGGTCGGCAATGAACTTTCTACTCCTATGTTACCAATTTCTTGATGTAGTCTGCTTTATTGTGTCTAAAATGAAATTCATTTATCACTCCCTTGCGCAGTAACGACCACCTGGTTTGCAAACCCAAGTTTTCTTTTTCATTTAGAGCAAGCACTTTAAGCGCGTGCTTTGCCCCGACTGGGAAATCGGCAACCTCACATCGTTAGACAGAGCACAATAATCGAATACTTCATGAATCAACTCACTATCTTTTTTTGGAAGCAAGAATATATTACCTCTTGGTACTGACCAGAAGGCGCCAGCATCTGCTGGTATTATTGGAACTTTAAAGATCTGAGATTTTTCAACCTTCAAACTCTCTAAAAGTTAGGACTTCCACTAAAAACTGTAGCTCACTTCCATTTTCCTTTTCTGTTCTTTCTATGGGGGGAGTTAGACATTTTAAAAGCCAATGAACTAACTCCTGTCCACGTTACTTTCCTGATTGTATCCACTCTACACTGTAGTTAGCACCTAATAGTGTGCTCGTGAAAATCTGTTATAATCACTGATGCAAACTCTATTAACTAGCATTAGTAAATGCGTTACAGCATTACATACTAAACTAAGGCAAACATACAGTTTTAAACATTGTATAAGCAAAATGTTCGTACCTTGCTTATTCCAGTATAGCATCCACTTACGTGAGGAAAAGTAGCTCAGGTTATAGTTTCATTGTTTTGTCTGCACTATCGCTTGTCTTCTCTAGTTCCCCATTTTTCGATTTCAGTGGTAAAAATTAGAAGTCTAACCCTAACCTGGGTATCTCACATCTAATTGCTTGCTTTCGATTTCTATTCTGTTATTGCTGGAGCGGATTTCATATAATGCTGAGCATTCAACGTAGCTTCGTTTGGCACTAACGGTCCTTCAGCTGGCTGGCTGGCAGCTTTTGAGACAGTAAACATTTGCGGAGTGATCAAACTAACTTTCTTCTGATTGACCTCAAATAGTCATCTTTAAACTTTAATTACTGTTTTCCCGTCTTATATATGTACTTATATTTACGTTAGAAGATTTTTCCGCACGTATTCCATTCCCAGTTACTATGAATTTTACACTGCATAAAGATATGGTTTTTATCTCCTCCCACTCCAAAATTTGAGTGAGTTATTTCCATGATGAACTTCACGTTACGTTGAATCTTTGTAACCTAGTAAGTTTATATTTTTGTGCACACTGTACAATATCACAGTTAATTTAGACATTGAATTTAACAGTCCAATCCATCAATATCACACTAGCTTCAACATTTAATGCGGTATAAGAAGGTCAGCGTGTGCTTATATTTTCAGGAATACATTATTATTATCTAATAGCGAAGGAAGATGTGTACTAGTCGGAAAGTAACCGATTCTTGTAGGTTTAAATTTCAGCACATGTGCATCGAAAGTTCGACAATTTCCTGATAATTAAACACTTTCTTAAGGCTATTTTCTGACAGAAAAATATTCACATTAATTATTTTCGATTTCAGTATTTCTGATCAGAACTATGACTATCATGGAGAACGGAAAGCTAACGGTAACATACTTTAGGCTGGATGCGTGAATTATCAATTTACAGTTAAGAAGTAAACTTTCTGTGCATAAGACAAGCCATGAACCATAGCATAAATTGAAAAATGTGGCTATTGGGTTTTAAAAGGTATTTAAATGTTTATCGTATGAAGTTTTTCAATAGCTACTGTTTTACATTCACCATATATTCAGAGAAGTGTACAGAATATGATGAAGCAACTGTTAAGAAATCTGGCAAAGTTTTCTGATGGTGAATATCAGTTAGCCTAACTCATCGGATTGCTGTACAAAAATTTATACTTTTTAAAACTAAGTAAAATTTAAATATATCTTTTTTCTGAAGAGCCTTTCAAGGTTTTAAGGTTAACAGAATACTCTGTAGTTCTTCGATCATTACTTGATTTTAAGTCTCACTTAGACAACTTAACTATCCATCAGTGTTCTAACAGTCTTTCTGGAAAGTAATTTAGAACCTTAGGTTTACTCTAACTGACTAGAGAATCTTTAATTTTACAACCTTAACGGACATTAGCTGAAGGTATGGACTGCAACTAAAAACACAAATGCAGCTGAATAACTCCATCTTAATCTGATATCGGTTTCCTGCAGTCGAGCAATGTCCACAGACGGTTTCTTTCACATGTATATACTACCATTTACAAATGCAGTTTATCAATTTTATCACCATGAACACAGAGGAACATTATACGCATCATGCAACATGATAGGAGTTTAAAGTATATGCATGAAAGAAGATAGTAGTAAAGTTCTTAAGAAGTTTCGTAAGTTGCTATGCTTTGTTCAATGATAGCAAGTGCTGCCATCCTACAGACGATTCCTATAAGATAGCTTAAGCAAGTGTGGCAGTCGTTTTCAAACCTAAATTTCTACTTGATTTCAAACAGTCATATCTTCCAAGATATCTGCACCCGCCTTTTTCTAAATGTACTGCTAACTGGTTGGATGAATTATCGTTTCTTCTAAATCATTTGTCGTATGTTCAAATGTTTCATTTTCAATATTGATCGACTTTTCCTCTATAAGGTACAAGAAACGCGGATATTGACTACCGATATCACTTAAGGTTTCTCAACAAATCATTCTTGCATTCCAAACCTTATATGCTTCCTAAAGAATACCAAAACTGTGTTCATTCGACCACACCAATTAAAAGCCCTCAGTTTCTTTAATTGTATTAATAACTGTCAACCTAATTATATATATATAAGAATGAAGCGCAGTGTGGTTTCATTTGTTTTAAACACCTAAGGATGTGGATGTTAAATAGGATAAATCACATCTGTCACATGCCGATTTCATCTTGTATTATTTGGTAAAAACAGAGTAGAGACCCTGGAGAGACAGAATCAGATACTAATACGGTACATATCTTTTACTCAAAGAATGAATCAGACAGACGAGTTAATCACTATACAGTAAACAGTAGTCAAGCTTAACTGTCTCATATCAGCCAGTTTACTTATGAACTGACTCGCCACCCATAAAAGTGTCAAAAATAAAAACAGTTAATCTGTTACTGTTAACTGATTGATTTCAAGTAGATAATTCAGTTATTAGCAGTCACAAACTTTGAAACTCAGGTAATACATGTAGACCAAAGTTTCGACAAAGAATCAATAACTAAAGTATTGAAGTCTTTTAGATGTTCAACAACAAAATGCACTAAGTTAAAATTGCTAGTATTAACATTTTTAAGGTCATATTTGTTATTCCAATATGGTAGAATTATTACCTATGGTGTAAACGGAGTAAATGAGGGTGTTTTTAGCAATCATTTCTGTAAAAAATAACTATCTAGTACAATGATATCAAGTGGTTTTTCTTGCACAACCTTTTTCACCATAATAAGGAGGTATTATTAATTAGAAGACGACAATAAAAATTAAACAGATGGACCCAACACACTAGATTTGTACAAGCACACATACAAAGCACAAGAAGAAACGATTAGCTTTACAAGTTGATGAGATCAGCTATGGTTCAAATGCTCATACAAATTAGGATTGGTCATGGATTGCACTTCTTGAATTTAGTTAATTTTTAATGTAAATGATCAGAATTTAGAATACAAATCAGGTGATTGTTTTGATTACATAGCATTACAAAGAATCCCATCAATCATTCCTTAATTCATCTATATGTGAAGAATCAGACGATGGCACTCATATTAGAAGTGAAGTTATTTTGTCAGGGTTATCGAGAAATGTAAAATGAGTGAGAAACCAAAGTTCTGTGGTCCACATAACTTATTATCATTATTATTAGGAAGAAAGATTATTCAAATGGCTAATGTATCGATAAAAGCATATGCTACAATCTATGTTTTGTGCGTGTAAGTGATCCTCACAAATATCATCGTCACCACCTGATGTATCTACATCGCATCATGGATTAAACATAACCAACTCAGCCAATCAGCTCATCAAGTACCTTGTTTTACTGAACTTAGGTAAAAGGGATAACAGGAGTTTAACTGCTAACAAGTTAAGCTATAGTTTTTACCAAAGTATTACTGGTTAGTAACTGACGTCAGCAACAGAACTGATGAAAGCTAGCGATCACTACACCACTGTTTCATTCTATTTTGTGACGCCTACAACTTGAGCACCTATAATCCTATCTGGGATCAAGTTTCATAGTGAGCACACTGACTAAATAACGCAATTAAATGTAATCATTCACATTTTCCAGCTTCACCTCTTAAAAGTGGGACCACTCTAGAGATCATTAATTCTACAGATCATATAGGCAATATGAACTACATATGTTAAAAAAGAATTGGTGGTTAAATATAAAGAACGGTCATTCATCTGTGGACACATTTATAAAGATAAAAGTTTCTTTGACCAACTGCAACTTTCAGTAGACTCAAAGTCATCTTCGTTTCATAATAATAATCATAATATGATGCATATTAAAGGCGGATAAATTAGTAATTGAAGATAAAATGGAATCCAGAATCATGGCAGGATTCAAACCAAAAGACTTCAGACTATCCATAATGTAAATGAATAATGGATAACTTAAACATTTTTAACAGGTGATCAACCATTCAGTAATCTAGCTAGGGATATCACCTAACTCTAGATCGGTTTTTCTCATTTCCATAGGTGAAATTTAAATGCTTTTAAAAATTCTTTTACTGAGCTAAATTGTCAAAGAAAAACTTGTGAAGTCTACTTGATCACATAGATTATGAAGCAGTTATAAATTGTTCTTCACTTTTTAAAGTGATCCTTAATAAAGTAGAAATAAACAACAGAGTCAGTACATTTCTCTCTGACCCAATAAAACTGTAGTTAAGATTTTATAGCTATGAATTATATACTTATGCATGCACTCTTATGCATATAAATGATTCACCTATTATTTCATCTTAGTTCACTGTAAAAAGTAGTAATTAATTGTGTGTGAAAATTTCAGTACCCTTTTTCTCGTATGCGTCAACAGAGTACCATGTTCATCAGTTAATAACATTTATAATAATAATATTTATGTATCATGTAATATGCTTTTACTAACAGTCTGTAACAAGGATAGATAGCATAACTAGGCATATAAATATCAAGAGATCACTACTATAACAGTGTGTTTGACATTTCAGCGAAAGTTATTTAAAAGCACATTTCGAAAATTAAAGAAATCTACGCTTTTTGTAGATTTAGTTAATAGATACGTCTGGAATAAGTGTACAGACATACTCTGTACCTTATGATATGACTCTTAAATGTGTTCAGAACTGTTGAAGGATATGTAAAGTTTAGAGGTATGACTAACGTAAAGTTCAAATTGTTAACCGTAATCCGCTGAAATGGTAAAGAACATTTTACTATCCATATCAATACACTTGCTAACTGGGATACAGGTACAATGGAAAGCGCATTGTGATAACATGAAGATTTCATACCAGAGATGAAGGTTTTAGTCGTTAGGCTATGTCCTTTTGGTAATTTTAAGCTTTCTGGTTCACTGCAAAAGATAAAGGGCAGTAACAGCGGTGAACTTCAGGGTCTATTTCACGCTCCCTTTCTCTAAACTTTGAACATGTTTTTCACTATCTTTCACTCCTACTCTCAAGCTGTTTCTCTTATTTGTTTCTTGTTGTTCTTTACCGAGGTCGACATAAGTAGTTTTACGCTAGTTATTTTCCCTCTTGTTATGTTGATGTGATCATTCAGAGAGATAATCAATCATTTAAGTCTTCTGCAGTATTGCCAGCTTATTGAGTACCATTATATATAATATGCAGTGTGCAAATCATCGAAATCACTTAAGGTTCCTCAATTCTTATTTGACTATTCTGACTTCTATTTCTACTTCAACACTTTCATGAAAAATTTAATTGTTGGCCACCGATATGTGTCGAAGTTAGTCGTAGATTAAAACCGATAAAAACCAGTAACAATGAACAGTTAAAATGATATATAATGTATATACAATCTCGTAGTTTATCTCATCTATCTGAACTAAGATGACAACATTAAGCTATCCTAAAAGACAGTATAATATTATCAACTAGATGATATCTTTGTAGCAATATTTTACCTATAATCAACGTGGACGACACAGTAACATAATCAAGTTCGTTAAGACCCATATTGTTTGGTATGCAAATATTGTTTATTATGCACTTTACGAATGAAATTTTCAAAGCTGCCGTAAGAAGTCCTGAAACAACTTTAAATTCCAATTCAATAATACCACACGAAAATGAAATTCATCTCTTAAGGCATCTAATTTAAGTTATTTAGTGAACTTAAATTTTCGGTTGTCATAGGCAACATTAAACTCCTTTTTTTTACTCATAAATGACTAATGTTAAACAAAAGTATTTACATATTTAAAGTCATTATTAGTACTAAAACTTATACATGTTTTGTGATTAGAATGTGTTTAACCACCAATGATAATATCACTGCATGTTTTACAGTTTTCAAGTCATCTCTTTAAATTTTGAATGAAAGAGTATGCTCGGTAAAATGACCGAGTATAGTATAACCATAGCAGCCCTTTAGTTTGTAAGTTGATTTAAAGAAATTGCAACCGAAGTCATGAATACAGGACTCACATAGCATAGTATCAGTAACCGGTACATGCGGTGAAGTCTGTAACTGGATTGCTCAGAACAAAGTTGACAGTGGACAAACCTACACATGCCATCGGTTTACAAATTCTCTGCCTATGGATTTATTTCGTATAAACTACTTGGCTGGTATCCAAAAGACGCCAGGAATAAGTGGTCATAATTCCAGATGGCATGGTTTAAAATAAACCACTCTTTATCGTCCTCAAAGTGTTGGATGTAGTTTTAATGCCTATCACTCTCTTCTCATTCTTTTATTTTGCTAACTACCCATTTGCGTTGGTATTCTCTTTCTGTGCCATTGTGATGTCTAACAAACTGAACCAGTGAAGACTTGTTCGAAGTTCTACGCTATTATGCCAGTAATTCGTCTCTTAGCAATGTCGTTTACAATTCAGAGCATATCAATGTTAAGCATACTTAAAATATTTTCCCTTACGACACCTGTTTTTCAAATAAACTTACCACCAAAGAAAAACAGTTACATCAAAGGAAAAGAACCTGGCACAAAAGTGCAACAGTTGAAGTTGTCACGATTTACAGCAACACGCGAAGAAGAAATGGACAGAAACAGAGTTATATACAGGTTTTAAAAGAAGTGCATAACATTTGAGAGAATTAGCAGATAGAATTTAATAAAAATGTTAAAGATGATGCGTACAGTATACATCTGCACCATTACCATCAAGATTCAGTCATATTACCAAGTATCTCCAATCATCGCTTCCTATCGTCTCGAGGATCCCATTTAGGTAGTCTACTCCTCTCTACAATGCTCAGGGCAACAACCAAAGAATTCATAGACAAGCACCGCATCTTGGCATGATCTTCCATACTTATCATACTCCAGCTAACATTGCACATTAAGCAAAGCACTAGGTTTATAGAAATAGATTATCAACAGGCACACAGTGGCGGAATAAAAAACTTTGGTTGGTGCAAAAAACGGTTTCTACATTGATTTTATATCATCAACATACCTAGAATCGAAAAACTAACCCCATTCAATGCAATCACAACTATGTAAATTATCTCATAAATTTATTATTAAGTGCTGGCAGTTTTCTTTGAATCCAGCGGCTTCGGAAAAACGTTTTATAAAGCCATGTTTAAAAAGGTCGTCAGAATTCAGAAAACATCAATTCTTACTGAGAACATATAAATATGAAAAGAATGCACTGCAACATCCTGCAACTGTGTGAAGAATAAATCTGGATCACTGTAACTAAACAGGATAGTGGCTAGTAGTGGAATCCATGATGCGCATTTCATCCCATTTGGGACTCGTCAGATGGATGTACCTGCCTTCTAGTCAGTGGTGCTGTTCCCACCTTGATTCGGACTCAGGAGCGATCGCTTCAAACGCCAGAGCGTTATCTGCTACACCACCATGCCATGATAGCCACTTCTTGTGCGACGGGCATAGTTTTAGTGTTATTGCTTGTACTAATCGGGATTCTAGCTCTTGTTCGGACTACCTTCACATTATTTTTGTCAGTGATATATACTTCATTTAGTACTCCAATCATGACAGTAATAATTTCTAACCCATAAAGCATCTTGAGATATAATCATATTATTTTTTAAAGGACGTACGACTTTGCCAAAGATTGATCTCAAGACCTCCAGGTCTCGCGTTAACGCGCTACTCATGCAGTCATTAGGTGGGAGTTCAGTCGTCCACAGTTTCCAACTTCACTCAATTCACAGTATAACGTGACTATCCACCTAGGTCTTCAGTTGGCATTGGCTTCACTTCTGACTGGTTGACTCCACAGATTATGACTTCTCTTTAGAACTTCGGGTAATCTATCTCGAAGCGTGTCCCTAGTTAGCACTATATGTTAAATCAATCAGAAGTGAAGCGGATGCCAACTGAAGAATTTAGTGAATAGCCGTGCTATGTCGCGAATTGACAGAAGTAGGAAAATATGGGCCATTGAACCCTGAATTAGTAACTCAATGACTAATGCATTCGCTACGACACGTGAAGGTTCTGAGTTCGATCCCTAGCAGGGTTATGGGTGAGTGCTACTGAGGAGTTCCATAGTACGAAGAAACAGCAGCTCCGTGCTCCCAAGTTTTTAATGGTTTTCAAACTGATGCTACCTTAAGTACAAATCCCCATAAACCTAAAACTATATTATTTTTTGTATCTTTATCAAATTGTAGAAGATCTATGTTCGTATTTCGTTCAGAGAGAAAAAAATGATTAACAATTCTGCCAACACTAAATACATTCACTAAACGTCTAAGAAATTATTATAAACCTCCAGTATCATGTACCTTGAGCCCGTTGATGCCTTAATGAGACTATCTGAGATAGTTGTGGTTCCACAGATTGTTGATATTCGTATCCAGAAGTGATTGAAAGTAAAATGAAAACCCGGGTCACGGCAGGATTCGAACCAGCGCGTAGAAACCCTAAAAACTTGAGTAAACTCAAGACCTGTGTCTTTTACGTCAGGTGCTTTGAATCCTCCTGAAACGCAGGCTTAGATTTCACCTTCAATCATCACTGAATACCAATTAAAATGTCACCGTCTACTGCACGAAGGTGTATATGATGGCTGGGTGAAATTCAACTTTTTCCCAGAGGCTTTCTACAAGAAATTCAACTCATTTACTCGTTGGTAAAATACTGACCGTGAAAAATGAAAATTTCTGAAAACCAAGTCAGTTGTTCCAAGAACAAAATGGAGGTCTTGTAATATACTGCCTTAACAAACGAGAGCATTGGTAAATACCTGTAGCATTCAGACGAAAATCACCTGTAAGCAGAATACACTAGTAATCAAAAACTTCCTTCTTCAAATCTGTAATAATGCTAAACTTATGTAGTCGGTTATATATACTGTACCAAGATCAGTTAGAAGTAAGCACACATTTTTCTTAAGTCTGCCACATAAATATTATAGTTGGTTGTCACATTATTTCTGAAAATTACAGAATAGAGAATATTTAAGTCTTTTTCGAATAAAATTTATTTCAATATAATATTTGATTGATTGCTGGTATCATACATGAGAATAGTTTATTAAAATAAGTGTCACAAAATTTCTATAGATTTTCAGCCTAAAAATATATATTTAATATTCTAAAGTATTTAGACCGCTGACTACTCATTTCAATGCACTGGTATGTGTTCATTTGAAATTATCAGCTGTAATTTGCAAATTAGTTTAGAGTAACAAATGCCACTTGAACATACGAATGAACTAGAGGTAGATGAATAATGGTTTGACGATCTGTTGCTCACTACTTCGTCATTTCATAAACACTGACAAATACAGACTACATCAGTAAAAATGATACCGTCTTAATGGAAGTGAGAAGAAGGTAGATTGTTCTTACTGGGAAAAACACATTCCCCTACTCTTAGATGAAGCAGGAATGTCTTCTCATCATTTAAAAGAATCAGAGTCCTACACTCTAAATACGTGACGTTATCTGCTACTCAATCTCTGCTAACAACTTAGGAAAGTCAGGAGATGCACGTTGTGAATAAGATTTTTACTGTAGTCTCGACATAAATGCTCCTGCTAACTTAGGAATGCTCATTAAATAATAATGTAATTAAACCCAGCACATGTTTATAGGCATTAAACTATAAGCCACATTTGTGTTACAGCTTATGACACTATCTGGCTTTTCAGGCCAAAGTAGGTGAAGCAGAAATTCGAAAGCGTAAACCAATGAACTATAGTTACAAAACAAAAGTCCCCAACACTAAATTTATCTGAAAATGTATAAAACAATGTTCATATAATAAATACCATTGAAAACGTGAAGAAAATGGTCAGGCTGCTAATATCTGAACAAAAATCAAACAGAGAGGTCATGTGAATGTGACAAAAAACAAAGCAGAACAAAAATTCCTCCCCGATAGAAAAATGTTTCATTAAAATCCAATAAGTAGATTCTGATAAGAAAAATAAGTCTACACAATAATTTATGTATTTATGAACTTTTAACAAAACATACGAATGTACTTCGTAAATATGCATTATCGACTCGTTTGCTAGACATCAACAATGCATTTTGACTGGTTTTTTCTCTCCCGAAGACACAGGTATTGAATAACATATGATATTACGAGCGACATAAAGTCTTCTAATGAAGATAAATAGGATTTAGCGTTTATATCAATTATTAGGTCAGTATATTTAGTTCATACAACAGGTTGTTGTACTGACGCTATTGTGGAGCTGTGGCTCATTGATATTGAATTTAACTTTCAACCGATGGGTCACTGGTTCGATTCCCACTCTTCCTTACGAGTTTTATGCAACTGTTTAGTATTCCTACACCTCTAACAATACGTGTGGTTCACTGTCTACCGCATGGATGAGCACAAGGTTGTTGATTAGATTTCGACTCCCACTACTGACTTACTAACTGAACTCATAAGGCAGTCAGGACATCGGCAACTGGAATTTAAAGGATGTTGCGCTGATATAACATGTGGGTGAAAGCTAACAGTATCTTTCTGCATCGAAACAGTAAATTAAATGTTACTTACATCAACATCTATGTGAATATCGGTTTGAGGTTAGACACACAGTACTCGACAATGAAAATAAGCAAGTCAGTGCTGTCAATAGAAGTAGAATTAATTTACCAGTAAGCTAGGGGTAAGCAGACTGAGACGTGACACTAATCAATAAAAACTCATCTCCTAATGGTTCTTCCAAGTACACTTCGGAGACATTTAAGTTTCTGATAGATATTCATTACTCAGGTCAATGAAATGGTATAGTAGTAGCTAATGCATTAGTATGAGAAGTGGGGAAAACTTTGACATTCAGGAATGTCCCCACACAAAATTAGGGTAACAAACTTACCTAGGAAGTACACTTACAACACCTTAAACCAACTCATAGCTACTACATTAATGTACGAAAAAAACTTACACATCGCGGTTGAGTATAGTCTCATATTAGATTGTTAATTTGATATAAAACACAGTGACGCAGTATTATTTACAAGATGACACTTCCACCAGAATTTATTGCTCACATATATATCACTCTGATATGAATATGAGAGATAAATCCAAAATACACATCGAAGCTTTCAATCCCCGCACTTCCCATCATATCGAACAGGCGTCACTTGCCAAAACTCTGATGTCTCACATCATAAAGGTGGACCCTCTGTGAAACATCCATACAGAACCCAAATATAGCTACTCGCTCAATCTCACCTGATTTATTTGATGAATCTGAAAAGTAATTCTTCGAGTTACTCAAGATTTGATGGTTAGTTCTCATGGTCTTACAAGTACAGGTATAGCATTAAGTGTTAAGGCAGAAAGCACATACCTTAATTGGATCCCAGTTGACAGTCACTTGTGCAAGGTCCAACTAAATGGTGCATTCAGTACTAAGAATATTGAAATTCGCTGTCATCTCTTTGTACTTTCTGATTACGCACCCGCTGACTGCAGTATGGATGGTGGGAAGGATGATTTTTACCTAGAACTGTTTAGCCTCCTAATAAAAGCCAAGCACTCAGATGTGGTTGGCCTCACAGGTGAATTCAGTGCACAAGGCAGAGACGCATTTAGGTGTCACTTTCAGAATCCCAGGTGGAAGAAAGTCCAACCGCGATCGCCTGGTACACCTATGTTCAAATAAAGTTTACTTCTAGCCGGCACAAAATCCAAACATGAAGACAGACACTGTTTGACACAACATCCACCGAACTCAATGGTGAACACAGATCATATCGCTATCAGTTGTCGCTAGAGTCCGGTCAATGTTACCAATTTTTCTGGAGTCAGTGTCTGGATAGCGACCACATGTTTGTTCGAGTACATGTTCACCTAAAAGGATGTAGAAAAACTAGGGTAACAAGACCATTTCGATCTTAGCTTGATGAGAATACTAAGGCTCCTTTCGATGAAGAACTGGCTGGACAGCTAAAGGAACCAGACAGCACCACTCATCATGAAGAAGACTGGTGCCATCTCCCCTGTTAGGAGAGCAGTGTCTCAAATCGTTGCTGACCCTAAGGCGACGACTAGAAATAGTCAGTGGATTTCATCAGGTTCTTCAGAAGTAAACACAAGCGCAGTCCTATGGCCTGAGCACCATGAGGAGTTGGAGCAACTCAAATGTAATCTGATGAGAAGTCTACGTAATGACTGTGCGAAGTGGCGGGCAGCGAAGGATGAACAGATGGATAATGCAGAGGGGATAAGCGACAGTTATTTATACTGGTCACGAAAACTACAAAAAATAGTCAGTGGTTACGGAAATTAAAATGAAGAAAGATAAATGCGATTTACTCGAGGAGACGAAAACTAGAAGGAAGGATGGAACACTTCGAGGAATAGTTCAGCCGACCAATGACTAAAATTCTATTGTTCGTGAACCAGTCGGACCTCGAATTTAACACAGACGGGCCCTCTAGCTCTTGCAGAAACTCTAAGGGCTGTACACAATCTGAATAGAGGAATGACAGCCAAGGCAGATGAACTAGTATTGGAGGTTCACAAGGATGGTCGTCGGTAGCTATTGGCCAGGTTAACCGAAGTGTTAGCTGGTGGATAGGAACTACATATGATCCCTTCTTACCAGTCTTAATCACAGATTGTCACATTCTTCGACAAGGACAACAAATCCTCTTGTGATAACCACAAGTGAATCAGTGTGATAAACAGTGTCTAAGACGCTAGGTCCCATAATCACTAACCACCAACACGCTCTCAAACAGCAAACAGGAGAAAACTAGACAGATTCCAGACCTGGTCATAGGTGTATCAATGAGGTGTTCACCCTGCTCTATATTGTGGAACACATGTGCATTTACCAGCGCCCAAAACTAGCTGCATTTCCTACGTTGTTTTCGGAGATATCCCTCGCCCCATCTGACTTTACAGAAGCTGAAACAATCACAAGAAACTCCTTAGAAGACGTGGACTACGTAAATGACATAGTGCTTTTAGAGTTAGTCGTACAGGCTTAGATAGAAGGGGAATATTAATCAGAAGTTGTGAACCGTCACCGAATGAGGCGACTGGAACGTGCGTTATGTGTGCATAGTTAACACCTGCCTCGTCACACGATGATAGCTGAAATAGGTTTAGGCTGGTAAACAGTTAGAAGTGGCAAAACTAAAGCATGGTGTCAGTCCTTGGAGATTTTTACCTTCAGCCTGAGCAGTGTAGGAAAATTTAGACTTCGTGGTTGGGATTCGCGTGACAACTAACCACAGTAGTGTATATGCATCCACACAGTATCATCATCTTAATCGTTATGCCAAATTCCATTAGTTTTATTCCTTCTTGTTCTCTTTTCATAATTTCCTATGATATTGATTATTTATTGGCTTTATTTTTCTACCTTTAGTTCTGACGCCTTCTACCTTGATGTGCTGATATGACACGTGACAACTGAAACTAACAGGTAGCTATGCCAGTCTCCTCAGTAATGCTGATTGGTTGATACACCTGCAAATATTTTTCACATTTCACACAAAATAACATCCACACAAATACCCAAAGATAAACAATAAAGCGATCTATTCTCAAGACGTCAATATGTGATATAATATTTTAATCTCCCGTGGGATGATAGAAAAGTACATCTTTTTACGGATAGTATATGACATAAGGAAAATGAAAACATACTGTTGTTGTTCACTTTTCTTTTCACATTTACAACGGGGAACATTTATTACACAACTCAAGTAGGCTGCTTTCATTATATGAATCATAAGTTGTTTCTTCACCATAAAAGACAGGATATATACTAAAAGTCTGGATGCATTTTATGTACACAAACCAAAAAAAACAGACACAATGTTCGTAGCAGTATTTTCATGAATATGCCTACTTGACAGACATACAAAGATGTACTAACATCTGAAACACATACAGATATTGAAAGATACGAAAAACAGTTCATCAATTTAATTGCAGAATATAAAATGTGTGAGAGGTATTCAAGCAATGATCATATAGTTTACGCATACAACAGGATGCTGCGAACAAGGGAATAAGAACGAAGAAACAAATCTCTTTTCCGTTCACATGCTGATAAAAAGTAAGGAGCACTTTTCTTTGATATACGAAAACACAAGTAATAGGAAGTTTACTCATTAAGGATTTTATGAGTCTGTGAGTTTATGTAGTACTTAGAGCGTTAGCGCACACAGTGACAGAAGGAATAAGATGACACAGAAATTCGACAGTATAACAGGGATTTTTGTCAGATATTTATCATAACAAGCAACATACCTTGTTGATATAAATTAAATGGAGAAAAATGATGAGAAAATAAAATGCATAGATTCACATACACATACAGTTTATCTTCTGGACAGCACTGAACAATCTAGGCGAATAGCTTGAAATTCAAGATGACTCGGGGTAAGCGGCTGTACAGTATTTTAAAAACCTAATCAACATTTTCAGCAGAAAGATTGTATAGACTGGAAGAATTATCTAAAACTTCGGATTCCTATTAAGGATAGAGTTAGTCAGCTGGGTCTCCAAAACTTAATGTTTTGATTGACTGTGGAACTGATTGAGGGCGAACAGTACGACGTGTTGACATACGACGTGGTAAAGTCAAAGACTCCTGAAAATTTAAAGAGTAAAGCATATATTCAAAAGATGCATATGATGATGAAACAAGTTAGCATATCTACTGCTAATACGAAACGGTATGTGCATATTTCTTTAAAATAACACGTTTGACATAACTATTGTGCTTCATAGATAGGCATATATTGTATCAACAAATAAACAGATCAACTAACTAAACATCTATTAATATGGAAGTATCATGTAACGGATAAGCCTCAAAAATACATCCAATCTTATTTGAATGCATGCAGCATACAACAGACATAGCATGCACTTATGCATGAATGACGAAAGCTAGCAAAACGTGAGTACTTCTCCTTAAAAACAAACGGTGTGAAATACACAATACCATAGAGTTATTCCAGGACAAGTAATTATCCTATTCAGACCAATAGTCTCTAGCTGAGCGCTCCACCAGTTTAAAATACGGAATCCTACTACACCATTAAATATGAAGTGATTGTAATACGATTTAAATCTTAGTATGTAGTATTTCATATGCTAACTTGTACAGCACTAGGCTCGTAAAGCGAAGTACGATAGATCAAATCATAATCATCAACACAGAAATGATGAAACTGTTCGCTTTTAGATAACTGATTCAGATTGATTTACGATTACATCAATTTCTTATATGAACTACCCAGAAAGTTCAAATAAAAAAGTGTGAAGATAAAGAATCAGGTACGCATACCATGCTATACTGGTTATAAAGGCAGTTCACCATGCAAAAGCTAACCAAGAAGTAAAGTCTGCGAGAAACTGAGTATATCAAAAATAAACTTCAATTTTGTTGTAACTCACAACTATTATTCATCGTATAAGGTGATATAAAACATACTACGCCGAGATTATACAAGTACGATACACCTTATACGATAAATCATACTAACTCAGTGCCCAGGTTTTTCTAAATTGACCAGTTCATTATTAGTCAGGATACATTCATACAACTGATATTATTATCATTATTGCTGTCATTCAACTAGAACTGAATAAACAATTCACATAGAACACTTTTTTCACTAAAAGATATATCGATTTATACACATCTACCCATAAGTATATCAGTTGCGAGTGTATTGATTAATTAATTACAACAATAACTTTAAACTGATTACAAATTTTAACAAATTAAAACCTTTCACCGCATTGATTATTGCTGATCTGTATACATTTACTATATATACATTTATATTATGCACATTCCATTTATCATGATCTTTAATCGACTTTCAAATACCTCCCCCCCCCCTGTTGTAATGAGTTACTTTCAGTAATCCAGCTGGAGCATAATAATAATAACAGTAGATCTACATTAAATTACGCCAGTTACTTTAGAAACAGCAACTGGGTAGTCAGGACTTAGATTACATACCGATTCGGTATTGCAATATTCAGATATAACCTGATTTTCAATGTCGTTACAAATGATCAAAAGAAAAGTCAGACAATCGACAGGTATCTGTAGATAAGTTGTATGCCGGTAGTCGAACGGGTGTACACACGTAATAGATAGAACCTTCAAGATATAGATAGATATACATCTAGCAAACACCAGTTAAACAAATATCACTGATAGAATACTATGCTACCTTCAATAATCTCACGACAAACTGTAAACAATAGGACTAGATGAGCAAGCTGGATGTTCCTGTGATTGCATCACATAAAACAATCACAGTTGTCACATGGATTAAACGTAGGGTATCACCAGAAATATTTGATGCATTTCTCAAAGTGTAAGCTTCTGAAAATCAAAGTATACTGTACATCTATCTCCTGAAGATAGTATCCATACAAATGAGTGATACTCAAACCGTAAAAAGCAAACAATCAGACAGATATCCCAGTAATTAAAGTTAACACGTTCTAGTACAAAAAGTAATTTGTCATTGAAAAATGAGTGAAGAAAAAAAAGATTATGCATACTCTGTCGATGAAAGCAAACGGTTAAATTTACGCTTTGGAGGAGAGAAAACTAAAAGTGTTGGATACATCCATTTAGTCATATCTTATAGAAGTGTATGGATGACAAAACAACAACAGTTGTTGGATAAAGTGGGGTTTCATGTTATACATGGTTAGACTTTCCATCTTCCTTACACACTGATGGCATAACAACAATTATGTGTCACTGCAAAAGATAGAAATGTAAACTAATCCACCACTTAGACGATTAGTGAAACAATCTCAGAACACTGTTCAGATAGTTGTATTTTGTGCATATATAGTTGAAATGTACACATGCTTATTAACAAAGTAATCATTAGGTATACTAGAGTAGCCCAAGACATGATAAGAATATGTAGTAGTGAAAATATATTTAATGATAACTACTGTACGTCAATATGGTAGACGATAACTATGAGTGAACTGTGAAACGGAACTGTTAACAGTAATCTGAATTTTAGTTAGGAAAACGGATATTTACCGAATTTTTGAGAGAAGTCAAATTCAAAAAGGCTGTCCTAATTTCCTTAATAATGAAACATCTTTTTGATGTGTATATTTTTGTCGCTAATGTGTTCTATAATAACTATTATCATGCAACAGGAGCAAGTACAAGAAAGCTCATGCTAGCAAACAAAAGCTGTCCTGCAGTGAACACCACAAAAACCAGCAGCTTTAAGCAATTATTGACAAGATGGCATACAATATCTAGGATAGTGATTAATTATCGGAAAATAATACTTTGCGTTGAAATCACTAACGGCATGGCGTAAAATAATACTGAGGATAAGGTGGCATCTGATGAAGATAAACAAACTACTACTGTAAGATTCATGAAATGAATAATTTGAAATTAGTTCCTCTCATGAAGTGAAACCAGCAGGAGAAAATTGGAAAAGAGTGCTACAAAAACTGTTTCAACGTTGTTCAGGGCAAGTTTGAGGCACATATTCAACTCTATAAGAAATTGAACCTAGAATCTTCAGATCTCATAGGAAGCACTCTATCAATTAATCACAGAGTACGAATTAAGTCGTTTACAGTCACGACAGTAGTCAAGGAAATCGATTTCGAAACAGGTCCACAGAAAGAAGTAGGAAGTCGTCGAACAGGGGTCTGAAACAATGCCAGTTAACAACACTAGATGATGATGGTGTTATATCACAAATCAGCTGAACTGAAATTTTCAACCCGATGGCTAATGAATACCATGTTTACCAGAAAAATTGGAAAATCCAGTTTTATTCTCTTACGAAGTTCGAACTTATACAAACTAAGGTGAAATTTCTGCTCAGTTTTCCAATTTTAAAATATTCTCCAACTGATACCACTTAGTAATGGAAATATTCTTCAGACTATTGCAGGGTGGCTCTTGCCAGAGGATAGAGGATATAAATATGATGCTCCAAATTAGTAAGAAATGAGGATTTTATAAAACAAGCATTTCAGATATTAAAAAATATCCAAAAACAATTGTATTCATACCAAGCGGGTAAGTAATGACTGACAATATATCACAAAAAAATTCGCAGACACCAAATAGTAAAAGGTAAGTGTTATTTGATTGTATGCCAAGATTTGACGAAAAAAGATAACCTTATAATTGTAACAAAATATGAACTACACAAAGTTCTTCTAAAACTGAATAATTATGGAGAGAATAATAAAACACCAGAAACCTGCATCCTTAAGGTAACATGCACCGAATTTTTAAACTGTTTGTCATTAAATTAAGCATGCAGTTTGTGACTGCATGCATTAGCAATATGTGTTGGTGAATCATACCTATTTTGTATTTTTTTTTACAGAAATATGGCGTAATCATTTCCTAGGTGGCTTCGGTGGGAGAGAAACTTCTGCTGGCGATGTATTTGGACATGATCCGATACGAGCACGGGTTATAACTGGTGAGTTGATATTAGACAGTGATACACGGCGATCATCTTGTTGTCGAGTAACTAATTTCAAGTAGTTCTATCCATCGAAAAAAGGATTACGAATAATAGGAGTAAATTAACTGACTATATTCAGAGCTAATTATAACAAAAACCTATAGAGTTGAAACTTGGAAAATATTTTTTACTTTTTAAAAAAGTGTTTCTCCGATTCTTACTACTATGAATAGTATCTAAAAGATACAACCAACTAGTAATAACTTTGGAAGAAGTGTCATTGAAACGCATTCCTTTTTCTACAGTCAGGTGAGAAAATGCTGTAAGTAAATAAGAACCCAGTATACGTTCTGGATAACTAAAGTCACTATACCGCTAGACACTGTCAACAAATTATATTATAATGAAAACTTAATTTACAAACTGAATAGTGAAAGAAATACTTGGGAATTTATTCGAAGATCTAACCATAGCGTTAAAAATATGCAGAACCACTACGGTCATCAGTACTTTTATTCCTTTCTGTAAGCACTAACACGCGTAGTAGTAGATGTGGTCAATTTAGAACAAAAGTTATAAACAGTATATGTGACTTCGACTGACACATGAATGATCCAAAGTTCTCACTTGTTAATTTCTCATGATAGCTATTTATAATAGGTATTCTTCTTATGGTCCGTTTACAACTTTGTCTACTTTGATATCACTCTTTTTCTATCCATTTGTTCTTTGTGTACTACTACTGTAAAGTGTGGCAACTTCAGCCGATACACCTGTGTGACAGGTTCTACGTTGTTTTTGTCAGTAAGTTAGTTTACAATGAAGGACACAATAGGAAAGTTCCAACTCAACATTTTGTGTACTGAATTCAAGTGATTCGATATATTTTTGTGTAGGGGATATAAGATCCCTGAAAATGAACATTTATGCCCAAAATTCATGAATTTATCTGAGAAAATTCAAGTTTATTTGTTTTACGCCCTTTTCTGCCTGGTGTGTACCGCTCGTTTTTATCACTTTTAAAGATGCCATCTCTCTATTATTTAATCTTTCACTTTCAATATGCTAGTTTTTCTGTTTGGCCCGAAGGACACCCAAATTGTATATAAACGAAAATATTGTGCCTTTAGATTCATATCTCTTTGACTGAAGTACATTCTCTTCAGTTCAATACTATCATCTTTGTGTTAGCCACGCTAGTGGTTGAGTATCATATCGTTCATTTGGTATCCAGATTACGCACCACTAGTTAACCATATTTGCAAAACTCAACACTTCAATATACAATCAGACTATCAACATTCCAATACAACCATCTTGTAAGTGTTTGTGTTCTACCTTTCACAAGTCGAAACAAATACCCATGGATGAACTAGTAATAATGCCCTTACCTTTTGATCCATGTGCAAAGAGAATCATTGTTGTAAAGGTTTGATGGAAACTAATTTCTGGTGTTGAATTTCAACATTGAGCATTAAGTTTGCTGAACAATCAGACGATCCAGCGAAATATGAAACAGTTTCATGTGTTTTTTCTCGATATACGAGGAATGAACTAAGTGAAAACTTAGTAAGAAACTCAAGGGTATAGAGGAAGAGAACTTTGATTTTGGTCTACACAAGTTGTGAAAGTGCAAAAAAATTTTAATATTTACCTTTGTATCCATAAAAGTAAAAAAGGGGGAAAATCGGACAGTAGTATTTCAGAAATGTAATCAACAGAACCTAAATTAAGAAACATAATTACTGGTTTATGCTTCTCTTGCCTGAAGCATATACTTTCCGTGAATGTCCTGCTAAAACAGCATTTGATATAGAAATAAGAAGCATGAGCAACAGGCGAAAAAGAAAACCATCAAGGACTCTAGTACTCTGTGAATATACGACGGTGCGAATGCACAACTAATAGTAAATCTGAACTAAATTAAATTATTAGAGAGATCTTCAGTTTATCAAAAGGAGAATAATAACAAGTAGCCTTACATATATGATGTGCAGGAAATAAGCAGACAGATTTGAATTACAAGCAAAACACAACTATACTAAACATTTAACCCTGGGGATGAACACAGATACTTAACCTATTGTATTGCGCGTGTGTGTAACATGTGACACAAAAAAGAGAAAATAACAATTCTATAGACAAAGAAAAGAATGTCTGCGAGATAAGCCTTCCAACAAAGAACGCAGCAAGTATACATTCATATGGACAGAATTGGGGATTTCTAGCAATAAAAGTTTTTCCCCAAAAAAATTGTAAATTCATTTTCAAGAATACTGCTATTATAATAGTAAACGTAGCATAGTTTCTTAATATGAGCCTTGACTAGTTAGACAAATCGCATTTACATTTCACAGCCAAATCATATCTACATTAAAGTGTTAAGTCTGCATTCAAAGTTTAGATGTACACAGAGATTAATTGTGATCGACGACTTCAATGGATAACTATCACGAATGAATCCAACGGAAAATAACCAAGATGATATTTTCCTGAACTGACGACAGTGTACCGCCAAAAAAACCATTGTGACCACTGCTATTTAACCGTTATAGACGTTTCAATGGATATTATCTTATATAAATTGGACTTCTAAGGGGTTTAATTACTACTTGGGGAACTTAGTCGACTTAGAGCTCACATGTGACATAGTCATACTAGACCAGGACGCCGACAACTCTGACGGGATTGGGAAAAATTCTGAGTATGCTTAGCATGCCTTTCACAACTGCTAGATGTAAGATGACGCTTTAGAAATGGTCTGCATGAACTCTTAGACAAGGGATGGAAAGTAAAATGGTGGAATGCATTAGCAACTCTACTTACTCAAAGAGTTGTATCGGCCTTAATAGGTTGGTTAATAACAAAAACGGAGTTCAAATGGGGAAGGAAAATTCCATGTTTGCCAAATTACACCAACTCTGAGGCCAGTAAGATATTCGATTACTTATCAGAGGATGAGTATACTACGTGACAATCGTTCCTGTCTCAGTGTACGGTTGTGAAATATGGCCACTGGAAGTATAAAAGATGAGGAGATAACAGTTTTTGACCATAGATTTCTTCGCAGCATTGCTCGTGTGTGATGAAATTACAATGCGAGAAATTTTGAGGTTAGGTGTAAAGATAAGCTAATTGACGAGGCTGTGAACCTGAGACGAGTTCAGTGGTTCGCACATTTGTTATGCGTGCCCATCCACTATTTGGCTAGACACGCAATGAGAGCTGTAGCAGGATTATTTTGGCAGAAAAATAAGGAAAGACAAAGACATAACATCAGCTCGTGAAACCTATGATAGCTAATTTAAGTCAAATACACTGTTTTACTAGGGTGGTTGACGAGATAGGAATCGATAGTCGCAGATTTTCAATAAAATGGCTTAAAATATGTATCAAAATGACTCAGACGCATTCACACATTGTCATGAAGAGATATGAGCATTTCATTGATCCCCAGTCATTTATTCCATCCGCTCTGGTTTTCAATAGATCCTAGACGAAAGGGTTAGAGATAGTCTTATTTTTACTTTTCGATAATGTTGATGACAGAATTTGGCAAGTGAACGCATGGTGTGACAGATGTACTCCGCTCCAATGGACCAACTGAACTTGTAGATACACAATGACGAGACAACTGCTGTGTAAAGGATAAGGTGACACCTCATCAATGTGTATCTACAAGTTCACTCGCTCCTGCGCAACCTGATAAAATAGGCCGTACCATATGCTCAAATACTAAACGCACTCATGAAAATTAACCAGCTTGGATGTTAAAAAGTGAAATCGAAACTATTTTAGCTCTCCTGTCGAGCGTCTCGTGAATTCAGGACATATTGCTCTTCTGATAGTTTGTCTCAGCCCTTCCACTTCCGTTCTTTTTCTCTGCTTCGTTATAAAGTGCAGCAAACTGAAATGATGCCCTTTTGTTTGAGGTCCTATGTCAATTTATTGGTTTGAAGGGAGGTATTACTAAGTACCTAAGTCTATTTCTTTTTAGAGTGCAGAGTTGTGATGAAAAAAACAAGAAATATATATATATATATATATATATATATATATATATATTAGTCTCACCTGAGCAACAGCTGTACGTCTGGTTGAAACTGATCGGTTGGATATTACTGACTGAGATTCGTCAGTTAGATTTTCTGCATCTTCTGGTACATTGCTCAAGCCTACAAAAATATATATTACAATTTATAAGTTTGAAACCCAAAACATGTCAGTGAATAAAACTATAGTTTGTAAGCTAAGTAAATGGGTAAGACAATCAACGAACAACATAAATGGTCCAAGTCAGCACAAAACAGGAAACGTAATTTTGAGGCTTAAATCGTTTATCAGTTAATGAGGATCCGTTTATCTCAGTACTCCCTGCGTAAATTATATGGGTCAAACTAACCCTGACAGATAACAAAAATCTTATCTGAACTAAAATATGGTACATACTTAACTGAATCATCAATAAACAAAATGTAAACTGTTAATGTAGAAACTTGTAACCGCACACAAAACGACCACAAGTAGTAGGATACGTAGTACAATGAAGATGATTTGGTGAATATAAACTATCGTCTAAGTTATGCTTGGGAGTCATCGTAGAAAACCATATCCTAGCAACCGAGACGAATCAAACAGTTGGTTGTGAAGGATAATGTAGAGACAAACTGCTACCAAAGTACGCTATCTCTGAACACCGATAAGTCGAACAGGTATCATAAAGTGACGAACAGATAAGTATAATTATTAGTCTTACTATCTGAGATAGCGTTGGTTGGACACACCAGTATCGATACTGGGCGAAAACTGAAGGTCAGATGAAAATCTGGCCTAGGATAGGGTTTCTGAACTGATGGCCTCTGATTCAAATTCTGCAGAGGCCCAGATTAGTATTTCACTTTCAATCGTAACCCATGTAATAAAGATAAGTCCAACGCGAAACGTTTAAAAATCGCTCTTCGGTATCGGCGACAATGCTTCCCACTATCACGATGAAAGGAAATGAAGAGGGAAGAATACAAAGAACATAAAAAGCATCTCATCTTTAATTCTTTTAATGCAGAAGACAAGGTAAAAGAATAAATCAAAGGTATCTCACACGAAGTTAGCATTTGAGAAAACAAAACATTTATAAACCAGTGACATTTTAAAGTGTCTATAAAACGAATTCGATTCTCATGCTGACAAAACACAAGACGCTTACACCTCTCGATACAAACCGGTAAAATCTGCCTTCACAGAATCCTGAACATTTCCTTTCGATATCCAACAGAAAAAAAGCGGGTCCCTCATCAGTGCACTACGCTTAACTGTGAGTTGATAGGTAGTGCTATCTTGACGTTGTTAAAGCCTCAATGAATTATTATGTGGGGTTTGATAAGTAATGCAAATCATCGACTCCAAACAGTTATATATGCTTCAGAATCAAAAGTACTGATGAAACCAGATGCATCTACAATGTATATTCGTGCAGATCATAGTAACTTTCTTTGCTTTATCTCATCTCCCTTAGAGTCTCTCATGGCTTTCTCCCAATTCCGATTACATATTTCTACGTTCATTTATCCTTCATTTTGTTTCTTTGTATCCCTATACAATCATATAAAGTGACAGCTTGGTTAATTGAGCAGTACCATCTAGTGAATTATAAGTTTCAGCTGACTGATGAAAATACATAGTTTATCAGCAACTTTTTAGGCAAGAAACAGGTTTATTTGCGATCTTCATGCTCTCTCTTTCAGGTACAGAAAATGCTCGTCTGCACTTTCTTGAGTATTTACTGCTGTCTTTAGATCGAACTCACTTTGATTTTTAGTTGTAATACTGACTGTCATTGAATCTCCTACATCGATCTATTTAGCATAGCAAGTTAGGTGACCTCCAGAAAATAAGTTAAAAACACTGAAGCGTGATTAGGGTTCCACCACAGCCTGAAACAAATGGTTTTTATAAATATCTATGCACTACTGGTGGCTGATTGCGGTATGACCTGTTTGGATTTGAAAACAAAGAAACGATGCTGGTTAATATATCCAATCAACATCATTGTGTGATCTGGTATTACTGAGTAACAGTGCAAGTTGCTTCACCCCAGATCAAGACCTCAAGGTAGAAGGCACCAAGATGAGATAAAGAGAAACTAAGAAAAGAGTAGTCAAAACTGCAGTCATCAAAACAGGAAAGAGGAAGAAGATAATACTGAAAACCAGTATGACGATTAGGATGATTACAATGTAGGCATACATTTGAGACACATCGATTCTCAGCCACATGATCTTGAGTCTTCAGTCACCAATTTAGGCTGTTACGCGGTCCTCAACCTCGAAGTATACATTCCCCGGATAACACAGGTTTCATGAACTTGTGCCATGTTATAGTTTGACCACCTCCATCTTCAAGGCTGAATCCACCTCAGCTAACATTAAGCAACAGAGTAGACAGTAACTGAGCATGCAAAAATCATGTTCTAGTCACCTCAGTCGATGATAGTTCGCAACTTCATTCACTGACTTTCGTTATCTCCCTCCGAAACCTCAACGCGAGACTTTAACATTACTGATGTGGTGGCACCACAACATACAGCCTATTCCCAGTATTCAGGCTGAAACCGAGTGAGACCCAGATGTCGCTCCTTCAAATCTCATCGAAGTCGAGAAAGCTATTTCTAACCTGAAACAATGCAAAGCAACTGAACCTGATAGCAACCGTCTGCAGTTTTTACGGACGGAGGTAGGAAATTACTGACTAGAGTAACGGAGGTACCAGGCAACGTATGGTGACCAGACGTAGTCCCGTCAGACCGGTGTACTTCGCTGGTAACTTCAGTCTATAAGAAAGGATATGTCTTGTGACAACCATAGTAGCATTGGCTTAACTAAAGTCATGTAGAAGATCCTTGTGTCTATAGTTATCCAACGTCTAACTGGAACTCGAAAAGACCAAACTCGAGTAAACCAGGAAGGTTTCAGACCTGAACGAGGGTGACTCGATCAGACTTTATGCTTCGACAGGTCCTGGAACGTAGGCTAAATTACAGGTAGCATACACTTGCCGTATTTTTTTTTTACCTTGACGGTGGCATTTGTCTACGTCGACCTTAGTGTGTTGTGGCAGTGTCTGACCGTGAAGAGAGTACCGAACAAGCATACTGTTTTAATCAAAGCTCTGCTGGGACTTACGCAGCCTGTAAGGACTTACGGTGAGTTGTCATCTGAACTGACGACAACTAATGATGTGATGTCCGGCGAGAATACTCGCTGTCACCGTTCCTATTTAATTTCGTAGTAGGTGTACTAGTGGACATAATCTTAGGTACGTCTGACTTCAAAGGGGTCAACCTACTTTCTCGAGGCCATCTGGTTGACTCGGAGTATGCAGTGGACATTGTCCTGCTGGGTGAAGACGCTGACAAAACGTAGGGCCTTGTGAACGCGTTGAACAGAAATCCGAGTATGTTTGGCATGTGTTTCACTGGCACCTGTCAAATGTAAGATGATGCTCCAGGACTGGTCTGCTGCCAGTTTAATGATGGGGAATGAAGTGTTGGGATGTGTCGACCACTTCACTTACCTGGGGAGATACATCAGCCCGCCGAGCGGGCTGGTTGCTGACGCAATCTCAACTGGGATACCGTAGGCATACCGTCTAGCATTTACCAACTTGCGTCATCTGTGGCACCGACTGGCGAGATATCCAACTATCTATCAAAGAATGAGTATACTGTACTGCCACCGGCTCCTTCGATGTGCCATGCTAGTCGGAGTTGGAATAGGTCAGGAGAGGGATCACAGAGTGCCCAGACAGACGTGGCACCGGTCAATGAAGTACCTTACTTTTGGTGGGAGCCGTGTGGTTAGATGTGGACTAACGGCTTAATGTCCCAGAGACCGGAGGAATCGGTGGGTGTAAGCTCTTGGTGACATGGCAGAAAATCGGTCACAATGGAGCAAGTGTGTTCACTCCTTGATATCTCCTAAAGCTTGTATATCCCCACTAACCTTTATCTTTAGATTGTTTAATAGCTCATACTACTTTATCTCCTTTGATGTCACTCCTTTTCTATCCACCTGTTCTTTGTGTACTAATGTGAGATGTGGCAACTTTGCGGGTGCACCTTTGGCGAGGTTCTAGGTTGGTTTTGCCAATCAGTCAGTCGGTCAAGGTGATGCATCTCAGAATCGATCTGTTTCTCAGATATATGCACACATTTTAATCATGCTAATCGTCTTACTGTTTTCGGTATTCTCTCTTTCCTCCTCGCTCTATTTTGATCACTTTCTGTAGTTTTACTATTTTTTTCTTTGCCTCTCTATATTTCAACTTGGTATCTCCTACCTTGATGTTCTGATCTGAAACGAGACAACCTGAAGTGTTTCGCCAGTACATCCACCACTTAAATTAGCAGTTTCCTAACCTACCTGCATATTTGACAAACTAAGGGGAGAACTGCCAGTTCCTGCTGCTTTGCATCGTTTCAGGTTCGATACATCTTTCTCAACTTCAAGGAGAGTTGGCGGACCGACATCTGCTTCCCATTCAGGTTCAGGCTGGGTGTTGGGTAACTGAAGTCTTGGTGAGGACCAGTTGAACTATGCCTCAAAGTGTTCTAGCCGCTTATCCTGGGAGGTTATCAGAATACCATTATCTTCCTCTTGCCAGTATCCTTCCTAATAAGCCTAAATAGATGTTGAGTGGTAGTCAACGTTGATGCCTTCGCCACCCACTACTCCTAGCGATCGAAGCGAAGACTTTTGGTCAACTTACGTTTAAGTTGCTTTCCCTCTTCGTCGTGGTCAGAGCCAGCTGGAATCAATCTTCTCGTACCAGTCAGTTCAGATGACATCACGAGAATCCAATGACATCATCTTGAGTCTCTCACCATTGATTTCAGTTGTCACGTGGACCTCAACACGGAAGTACATATTCCCTGCACGATACAGACCAAAAGTCAAGTCTAAACCTACTTCACCTAACACTGAACGACACACTAGATAGTTACTAAGCATATGTAACATGCCCCAGTCACCTCAGTCGATGAAGGTTCATAACTTCATCAACTGAATCTCCTCCTTCCCTCCCCAAATCTCTGCGCCTGACTTCCAGGTTGCGGCCTATGCTATGAAGGCGGCAACGGTGGTCGAACACCTGAGGCCTTCTCATGTCCTCCACCCTTAAAGGACATGTTTCACTACCATACAGTAGAACAGTAGGAACTGCAGCCCCACTTACACTTAGTCCTTAATAGGCAATCGAATGTCACAACGACGCAATAAATGACGTAGGCTGGCGACAGCCAATAGAATCTTTTGTATCTATACAGAGATTTGGTTGGTCACTGACCCACGTGGACTGATCCGACTGGACTGATCCGTAAATGAGGTGGTCAACGCGCTTAATCACCATTTCACTCTCCATTCTTCGCCTGGACACCAACACAAACCAGTCCTCGAGCAACAATCTGCGTTTGTGTGTGGGTGAGAAACGCATCCGAAACACTCAATTTGCTACTCAATGTGTTCAGAAGACTGTAGTATTTTGTCAGCGTCTTCACCCAACTGGACCGTGTCACCTGCTCCAGGTGTGCTAAAGAGATGTCTGTAACAAGATTCATCTGAGTTGAGTCAAATGGTGAGGTAAAGACCTTCATAAGCGTGTTTATGACGAATTGAAAACGAATGAAAGGAGTGAACATCCTTGATGGACACCGCTTGACGCACCCAACTCACCTGATAACTCACTATGGGCTCTACCACACGGGTGTTTCACTACAGAGGGTTCAATACAGTGATGGTCGTCCGGCTTCTTCCGGTGAGAAACTACTATACGACCTCTCGGTCGACGGGGTCAAATATCGCCTTCAGGCCAATAATTACAGTTAGTGTCAGGCTTCAGTAGATGTGTCTGTGTTGCATAACTTGGTGGAGGGTGGACATCTGTCCGATACACCCATCACAAGGTCTGAAACCTGCCTATTTTACTCGGGCTTGCTGATGTCAAGCACCGTTTAGACATCTGATAATTACGGAATCTACACAGAGCTCCCACATTGCTAACACGGTAATTCTGTTACATGCGCATGAGTTTACAGACGTGGTTGTGATAAGACCCCAGAAATTGTGTGAGCATCCATGTATACTTGCTATTTTTTCAAACAATACAATATCTATAAAAAGACAAACGAATCTCTTGGATCCATCCCATTCGATGAAGGGATCAGTGCTTTATGTTACAGGATTGAAATCTTTATGACTTCAGTCAGAGATAAGTAGTTAAAACTGTTGAGCGACATAGTCAAATATATACTATCCATTTAAATCAGCAATGTGATTTGGCTGATAGCGCAAAACTTGTAGAACAATAAAGTTCCATACATGGCACAAAGTACTTGTACAGATAGGAGGTACACTTACTGCATACACAACGGTTACATGGGTGTAATTTACCCAAATTAGTAGCTCATTCGTGATTAACTGATAAAAAAACGCATAGCCTTTTTACGACAGCGACTTTAAAAGATGACACAGAACAGTTATTATCAGAATCGAGTAACAAAGAATGTCTAAAAATCCATTTTAATGTCAAAAAAAAGCAGTTTGTTGGGCACACTTAAAAACAGCAAAAATGTTTTCTAATAAACAGTTAGCTGATTTATTCAATTTTCAATAATATGAAGCCACAACAAACCACGTTAGATTAGAAGAAAATGTCAAAAAGAAAAGAAAATTTTGATGCATGTTAAGTGACCTACTTTACACCGTTATACATCTGTGAAAGCAAAGCATTACTTTGTTCACAAAAAAAACCATTAACCAACTGGATACACTAGAAAAAAAGTTTCATTTATTTTAGAAATAAAACAAACGTATCATGAATATAATACGGAACCTTAAATCTGTAAGTATACAATATATTATAATAAAATAGCGACACCTGGGTTCTGTGAGATAGTACGGTCCTATATTACACGTCTTTGATATAGCACAGTAATGCGGTGCTAAATAGATAATAAATTATACCGTATCAACAAGTTATTGTCAAATAAATAAATATAAAATGGAACTAACACAATTTAGTCATCAAAGAAGAACATGCAAATCAAGAAGTGCATACCAAACGATAGGCAAGAAGGTTGTTAGACAGATAAACACTAACTACCTAATATGTCTGAAACTGAAATTAAATTAGTCAGATTAAGGAATGCAAGAGTGATACAAAAATCATTTACGTGCATGCACACATTGATTTGATTAAATCTTCACATATTATACAACTACATACACACTAAAAATATACGCAAACAAAAAATATACACCACACCTTTAGAACCCGGTCTCCAGTGTCTCCCTAGTGACCCTGTCGATCCCATCTGTAGCCAGTTAAGTGAAAATGGATCATCCTCTTGAGTTGTTCTCTCTGAAAAGTGAGACCATGTTATTAAAATATTGGATAATTAGAGTAACTACATGACTACAACAAAAAATTTGGAAAAATATGTTAGTCTTAGAGAATGACAAAGAAAAACAGCCACAATAGCGGAACTAAAGGCGTAAAATTCAAAGATTACTAAGGAAGCTGAGTGCGAATTCAATGTAAATTTATGTAAAAATTAGTTACAAGGCAAAGAAATTGAGCGTTAAATGAAGAAAATATAATATTTTATTCACCTCGAAAAGTGCTGACGAAATCTGGCTCGTCATAGTCTAAAGCATCACCAACACCCAACCTTTGATGTAGTATTTGCGACCGACGATTAAGTTCAAACATACTTGAACTTCGTTTACCAAGGCGATCAACCAAAAAGTCTTGACCCTGAAGAGAGAAAACAATAAAAGTGTTGTTCCATATGAGAAATAAATTCTTAGAAATACAAAGATTACTTAACAGAATTCGTACACAACACTAAAAGTAATCATATCATTAATTATTCTTAAAAGTGGTTCATTCAAGGTAAAAGAGGTGGCGGATGGAGTAAATAGAAGAATCGCTTTCCCGGCAGTTAAGGTAAGACTCATTTTTCAAAATAAACAATCCACTGCAACAACGAAAAGTTAAATGAAATCCAGCTAATGTATCAACCGATTCGTGTGTACAAAACACAACATGTGTGTCGCCGCCTTCCGCAACTTGGAAGTCAGGCGCAGAGATTTGGGGAGGAAAGGAGGAGATTCAGTTGATGAAGTTATGAACCTTCATCGACTGAGGTGACTGGGGCATGTTACATATGCTTAGTAACTATCTAGTGTGTCGTTCAGTGTTAGGTGAAGTAGGTTTAGACTTGACTTTTGGTCTGTATCGTGCAGGGAATATGTACTTCCGTGTTGAGGTCCACGTGACAACTGAAATCAATGGTGAGAGACTCAAGATGATGTCATTGGATTCTCGTGATGTCATCTGAACTGACTGGTACGAGAAGATTGATTCCAGCTGGCTCTGACCACGACGAAGAGGGAAAGCAACTTAAACGTAAGTTGACCAAAAGTCTTCGCTTCGATCGCTAGGAGTAGTGGGTGGCGAAGGCATCAACGTTGACTACCACTCAACATCTATTTAGGCTTATTAGGAAGGATACTGGCAAGAGGAAGATAATGGTATTCTGATAACCTCCCAGGATAAGCGGCTAGAACACTTTGAGGCATAGTTCAACTGGTCCTCACCAAGACTTCAGTTACCCAACACCCAGCCTGAACCTGAATGGGAAGCAGATGTCGGTCCGCCAACTCTCCTTGAAGTTGAGAAAGATGTATCGAACCTGAAACGATGCAAAGCAGCAGGAACTGGCAGTTCTCCCCTTAGTTTGTCAAATATGCAGGTAGGTTAGGAAACTGCTAATTTAAGTGGTGGATGTACTGGCGAAACACTTCAGGTTGTCTCGTTTCAGATCAGAACATCAAGGTAGGAGATACCAAGTTGAAATATAGAGAGGCAAAGAAAAAAATAGTAAAACTACAGAAAGTGATCAAAATAGAGCGAGGAGGAAAGAGAGAATACCGAAAACAGTAAGACGATTAGCATGATTAAAATGTGTGCATATATCTGAGAAACAGATCGATTCTGAGATGCATCACCTTGACCGACTGACTGATTGGCAAAACCAACCTAGAACCTCGCCAAAGGTGCACCCGCAAAGTTGCCACATCTCACATTAGTACACAAAGAACAGGTGGATAGAAAAGGAGTGACATCAAAGGAGATAAAGTAGTATGAGCTATTAAACAATCTAAAGATAAAGGTTAGTGGGGATATACAAGCTTTAGGAGATATCAAGGAGTGAACACACTTGCTCCATTGTGACCGATTTTCTGCCATGTCACCAAGAGCTTACACCCACCGATTCCTCCGGTCTCTGGGACATTAAGCCGTTAGTCCACATCTAACCACACGGCTCCCACCAAAAGTAAGGTACTTCATTGACCGGTGCCACGTCTGTCTGGGCACTCTGTGATCCCTCTCCTGACCTATTCCAACTCCGACTAGCATGGCACATCGAAGGAGCCGGTGGCAGTACAGTATACTCATTCTTTGATAGATAGTTGGATATCTCGCCAGTCGGTGCCACAGATGACGCAAGTTGGTAAATGCTAGACGGTATGCCTACGGTATCCCAGTTGAGATTGCGTCAGCAACCAGCCCGCTCGGCGGGCTGATGTATCTCCCCAGGTAAGTGAAGTGGTCGACACATCCCAACACTTCATTCCCCATCATTAAACTGGCAGCAGACCAGTCCTGGAGCATCATCTTACATTTGACAGGTGCCAGTGAAACACATGCCAAACATACTCGGATTTCTGTTCAACGCGTTCACAAGGCCCTACGTTTTGTCAGCGTCTTCACCCAGCAGGACAATGTCCACTGCATACTCCGAGTCAACCAGATGGCCTCGAGAAAGTAGGTTGACCCCTTTGAAGTCAGACGTACCTAAGATTATGTCCACTAGTACACCTACTACGAAATTAAATAGGAACGGTGACAGCGAGTATTCTCGCCGGACATCACATCATTAGTTGTCGTCAGTTCAGATGACAACTCACCGTAAGTCCTTACAGGCTGCGTAAGTCCCAGCAGAGCTTTGATTAAAACAGTATGCTTGTTCGGTACTCTCTTCACGGTCAGACACTGCCACAACACACTAAGGTCGACGTAGACAAATGCCACCGTCAAGGTAAAAAAAAAATACGGCAAGTGTATGCTACCTGTAATTTAGCCTACGTTCCAGGACCTGTCGAAGCATAAAGTCTGATCGAGTCACCCTCGTTCAGGTCTGAAACCTTCCTGGTTTACTCGAGTTTGGTCTTTTCGAGTTCCAGTTAGACGTTGGATAACTATAGACACAAGGATCTTCTACATGACTTTAGTTAAGCCAATGCTACTATGGTTGTCACAAGACATATCCTTTCTTATAGACTGAAGTTACCAGCGAAGTACACCGGTCTGACGGGACTACGTCTGGTCACCATACGTTGCCTGGTACCTCCGTTACTCTAGTCAGTAATTTCCTACCTCCGTCCGTAAAAACTGCAGACGGTTGCTATCAGGTTCAGTTGCTTTGCATTGTTTCAGGTTAGAAATAGCTTTCTCGACTTCGATGAGATTTGAAGGAGCGACATCTGGGTCTCACTCGGTTTCAGCCTGAATACTGGGAATAGGCTGTATGTTGTGGTGCCACCACATCAGTAATGTTAAAGTCTCGCGTTGAGGTTTCGGAGGGAGATAACGAAAGTCAGTGAATGAAGTTGCGAACTATCATCGACTGAGGTGACTAGAACATGATTTTTGCATGCTCAGTTACTGTCTACTCTGTTGCTTAATGTTAGCTGAGGTGGATTCAGCCTTGAAGATGGAGGTGGTCAAACTATAACATGGCACAAGTTCATGAAACCTGTGTTATCCGGGGAATGTATACTTCGAGGTTGAGGACCGCGTAACAGCCTAAATTGGTGACTGAAGACTCAAGATCATGTGGCTGAGAATCGATGTGTCTCAAATGTATGCCTACATTGTAATCATCCTAATCGTCATACTGGTTTTCAGTATTATCTTCTTCCTCTTTCCTGTTTTGATGACTGCAGTTTTGACTACTCTTTTCTTAGTTTCTCTTTATCTCATCTTGGTGCCTTCTACCTTGAGGTCTTGATCTGGGGTGAAGCAACTTGCACTGTTACTCAGTAATACCAGATCACACAATGATGTTGATTGGATATATTAACCGGCATCGTTTCTTTGTTTTCAAATCCAAACAGGTCATACCGCAATCAGCCACCAGTAGTGCATAGATATTTATAAAAACCATTTGTTTCAGGCTGTGGTGGAACCCTAATCACGCTTCAGTGTTTTTAACTTATTTTCTGGAGGTCACCTAACTTGCTATGCTAAATAGATCGATGTAGGAGATTCAATGACAGTCAGTATTACAACTAAAAATCAAAGTGAGTTCGATCTAAAGACAGCAGTAAATACTCAAGAAAGTGCAGACGAGCATTTTCTGTACCTGAAAGAGAGAGCATGAAGATCGCAAATAAACCTGTTTCTTGCCTAAAAAGTTGCTGATAAACTATGTATTTTCATCAGTCAGCTGAAACTTATAATTCACTAGATGGTACTGCTCAATTAACCAAGCTGTCACTTTATATGATTGTATAGGGATACAAAGAAACAAAATGAAGGATAAATGAACGTAGAAATATGTAATCGGAATTGGGAGAAAGCCATGAGAGACTCTAAGGGAGATGAGATAAAGCAAAGAAAGTTACTATGATCTGCACGAATATACATTGTAGATGCATCTGGTTTCATCAGTACTTTTGATTCTGAAGCATATATAACTGTTTGGAGTCGATGATTTGCATTACTTATCAAACCCCACATAATAATTCATTGAGGCTTTAACAACGTCAAGATAGCACTACCTATCAACTCACAGTGCAATGTAATACACTGAGGAGTGATCCAGTTTTATCGGCGACTTTTGGGTTTGACGAACAGTGGTACTCAAGCGACTAAGATTTAACTTTTAGGCACTAAGGTTAAGAAAGTTATACACAGCAGGGTTTTCTTGTTCAAAGATAGTCTTTTGAATGTATGTAACAGAGATTATCGAAAAGTGGGAAGCGTAAACGCTCTCATGAATGTATATAGCACTTTATTGGCCGTTAATATGTGTTACAAGAGTTCAAACAGCTTGATATACGTAAGACATAGTGAGAACTGTCTAATCTAATGTTTGTCCTACAGCCAAATAACTTTGTGATTTTTACAACAATTCAAATTGGATTTAGAATTAAATAGGGGGAAAAGAAAATGGTACTTTTTCTGCTAAGATGTCTCACGATAATGAACAAAATGATGTATACATACCAACATAGCACCGGAAAGCACAGCTTTAGCAGCATAATTGAGCCCTTTAGCACCAAACTCGACAACTTTTGAGTAACCTTTTTCTTTGGCCTTATTTATGGCTTCATCAATCTCCTGAAAAAATAAATTAACAGTGAACATACATTTTCCCTCTTGGTGAGCTCTGGATGGATAACTTTTCGATAAATGAAACTATATCCTGATGTGGCTGGCGTGACTAACCAGATGATAAATAAAGTTTTAGCTTCATAATAAAACGGAAGCCTAAGAAATAACTACAGCCCGCAGAAAATGACATACCATTGAAGTAACATGTCTGAGAGAAGTTCCACGGTTATATACATGCTGAACACCACCCAATACATTCCAAGTGTCACCTAAATGGCCAAGAAAATTGATAAAGTTAACACATTCATCCATACCACTTCCTGATAATCTTTCCGTTTAATGGCTTTATACGTTCTGTAGGAAGGGTGCATAACTCCGAAAACAGTTCTGAGTGTGAATAAATAGTACAGATCACCTACATGATCAGCCTCGCGACAAACGCCGGCAACATCAGTTAGCTTTTATCGACATAAATTAAGCGTCAACCTTTATCCAGCTGCGACCTTTCTTGTGGCGTAACTATCGCAAGTCGCGGGTGTGAACAAGACGTAGTTAAGTTTTCATAGTGAACTGAACTTTAGAGTGTTTCCATAGGCAGGTTAATATTTCTTGAGTTCAAGTTTTAATACGCCATGAAAAGGTACGGTGTACTTACAATATTCTACGCGCGCTTTTCGAAAAGAAGTGTGGTACTATCGTGACTTAACATTTTAGCTTTTGCTGTTGAATCGCACAACGAAAGCTGCGGTTTTATATAACAACACACATCTGGAACCCTAACTTCTGCAATTATTCCTGTTGTTGAGTCCATCTTAATTTTTATTTGGATACACAGGCCTTCAAAACCAAGTTTTACGTACATCATTAGTACTACTTCAGGTTTTCGGGGCATTCCTTTTATGGTTGCTTTCCATTTTGCGCTTTTATAATAATGGTTTCCAGCAGGAGGCATCCATGTGACATAATTGTTGTCAACGTATTCAGGCTGGCATGCACTGTTATACCTGTCATAGGTTGTTTCACCGGTGCAGGCTGAGAAGCTAAGCCTAGGAAGCTTGAACTCAAATGGCATTGTCATTTGTGTAGATCCAAACAAGGAGATGTCCCCAAGGATGCCAGTCGCATGATGAGGGATAGTAGAAGGAGGCTGGAAAGAAACGCTAAAACGGGAATTTGGAACTGGAAACTAGAACCTAGAAACAAGCAATCAGGAGTTCGCAAATCAGCAAATGGAAAGGACGCCAAAGTCATACGGTGGGTTTGGGCAACTAGCATGACTAAAATCCTTGTGCCAGTTGATAGTGCAATAAGGCTAACAGTTATGTAATTTTCAGTTATATCTTGTCGTTAACCGATCAGGTGAAACAAGTGACAGTTCTACCCAGCAAGGACGCCGAAGGTGGGGTTAGCACGTCCATTGTACGCATTGGATACAGCTTGTTTTCAACCCTAGTCTGGTCATCTGGTCTACGAAGGCAAGAAGGTCCATGGACAAGCCAAAATTTGGCGACGTGGAAAGGGGCGGAGGCAAGACTAGGGCATCAGTGAAATCGAATCGACTGAAGACCACACGGCTCATTCACGAGCTTGGCAACCAGCTAGGTGACTTGTCTCTATTTGGGACGGAAATAGGTGAGGAACCTGAGACAATCAACAAGCCTAAGTGTCACAAGCTGAGACAACGCTTATATCTGTGGTAGTCTACGAATTGCCCTACACGTACATGGGATTTCCACCATTTTCACTGACTCCGTTTGTCTATACTTTGTCACATTCATTACCACCTGAAAAATGGTGACGTGTATCTACTAAATTTGGTCAGTGAAATTATTCAGCTTTTCAAGTAAAAAACCCGATGTTGGCGCAATAACGCGGAGTAAATTCATACCTTGATCATGCAAAGCAATAAGGCTAGTCGCTCAGAAATAGACTATTTTGGCGGAAATCTCTGGATCAAGTGCTTCGTTATCCACCCCCATCATTAGTGCGTTAAAGGTCTTATAATTCAGATGATGGGAATATTGTCCTCGAAACGTTGATCATCGTAGCTTCAGACGTTGCCTCCATAAATGGATGCAGGACTTGAAGGAGACCATGATGACGTGGTTAGTGTTAGGGCTATTCCAGGTGAGATTCTAAAGACGCTCGGTAAATTCTCCCCGCCATCTGATTCATTTAATCAGTCAAGCAGACTGGCAAGAGAACTTACAAAAGGCGGGAAACTTTGATTTTCTCAACAACTGAGATAATGCGATGACCGGAGTTGCTTCAGCGAGCCATAATATACAGTGTACCTGAAAGTCGGAATTTTGCAGCCGTCAAAAGTGAGATCCTAGGAGCCTGAGGCACGAAAAATGTGCAGTGGAATCGTAGGCATTTACTTACAGATCTTTCATAACGCCGTTGCACCACTGTCTTCAGATTCTATAATAATGCTAAGAGGTTCATTGGCTGCATAACAGCATCATAGTTAACTGCAAACTTAGAGAAATTGCACTCATGGGAGTGAGGATACTCTGTCCACGTGAAAACCATTCTGGAAACGACTTAGTCTTTCCGCCTATGATTTCGGGGGCAACTAATTGCACGGAAAGATCACCTCACGACGAAGAACTTGCAGTGACCCGTCAGAATCACCTGAGTAGTCCTTTTTAGACTTTGATTAATTAATTCGACGGTAAACCACTTTCATCAACGTACAGTCAAGGACCCCCACATAGTCAACGTCAGAACACCGACAAGCATGACTTCGGCATTCGGACTTTATTGGAACTACAAGCAAAGCCATTTTAAGAGCATTTTATTAAACAGTGTAGGAAAGGCTGCAACAAAAGTGAACAATATCGGGCTGCCTAAACTCCCTCTATGGAATATCACCCTCATAGCCCATGTGTCTGTTCATATTCCACCCACTAAGGACCGGTGGTACGTTGTTACTTTTCGATTCACTGGACCTTAACACGTTGGTGTGTAGCATTAGTGGCGTTAGAACAAATAATCAACCACCTATTCCTCCTCACCTCAGTGCAACACCGTGCTGCAACCCAAATGTCCATCACTTCAGGAAGAGGCACATAGCTCCTTTTGTCAAGTGTATTAACAAGCCAGAGCCGCATGATACTTTTTATGTTACTTCACCCAATGTACGAACCTTGGCATCCAGGATCAGCTCACATGACAAAGACTCAAGACTAGCAACATACTTCCACTGGCGTTATCAGAACGCACCAAAGATTTCGCTGTTAAGAGATGGGTCTGAGGGCTGTAAATTCACACTTTCCCCTATCGTCAAAGTCACTGGGCAGCACCAGCCCGTCTGTAGCTTGAACTATACATCGCACATACACAGAATGTGTGAAAATGAATGAAGTAACCTAGACATAACTGCTATTGTAAGTCCACCAACCACATAAACCCATTTACACTCTTGCTCATCAACACACGACCCCTACATCGTAAAATATCCGCCCTCAGAACAATGATTTTAATTGATAAACCGACAATGCTGCTGATAACTGAATCCCAATCTCCATCCTGCTCTCTGTATTCAGGCCCTTATATGAATGGGCACACTGGTCATCGCACTAACCAAGTTCATAAGCATAGTGGTGGCTGCCCTTTCTATGTGTATGACCAAGTTATGGCAGACGAAGGAAGGAGGGAAACATATTAGTCCTGGTGCCTGACCCACCATGGGGCGTCTTACGTAGCAATAAATAGGAGGAGCTTGTTGGCCATGTATATCGAGCACCATACTCAATGGTGTACGCTTACGCACTTCTAACCGAACCATTTATTCCTGCTTCCTAATATAGCAAGCATTTTAAAGTGAGTGTTGTAGGCATTAATCCTAATAGCCGGTTTTGGTCTACAGAGCCTTGAAGAGGTACTTGCTGTGACAGATGTCTTTGAATGTAAGTAATACGTCCATCCACCCACTCGCGCTGAGGTGTTGAACTTAGCATCTGGATTTGATAGGTGTCTTGCTTCATTCTAGTGGCCTTGCATGCTTGCTTGCATTGACAGATACAGCAGGTTCCCAGCAGCAAGTTCACTTACAGATATCACCGCAAAGACAGTGACAGAAGCTTTTCCACAGCACTGGGTGTCTGTGTCCGGTGTCCCGCTAACAAGTGCCATTGACAAAGGGCCGCAATTTGAATTAGGTATCTAACCATCCCTACCAGAGCGTTGGACCAGGATGGAACTCACACGATCGTGACCCTAGGACTAGGTAATCACCCTACCCTGGGCTTCATGGTACTTAACGGGTCACCAAACATTATGTACCACCTTTGGTGTCCAGCAGAAGTTCACAGTTCATTGGCACAAGGTTGAAATTGTCCAAACTGCCACTCCCCGACAACGGACTTCAACATGCGATATCATTAGGGAGTAAAGACTTATCGATAAACGAGCTGTCCCGCCCAATGGACTTGAATGTCTCAAATCCACCTATTCTCCTATCATTACAAACCAGCCTCAGTTCTCTTCTAACACAAACTTCACATCACCTGTAGGCATGCTGTGTGGAAATAAAAGTAACGAGATGGGTACAGCTGACACTATAGGTAAGTTTATCAGTCATAGGAATCTAAATTGTTGCTCATCACGCGCGATCTCTACCTAGGAAAATACCTACCTTCATAACAACGATCCTGATCACTAAACCGACTTGGTGTCCGTCTAGCATCCTGGGTGCAGACTTATATGAGATGAACACACCGCCTATCGTGCTAATCGAGATCATAAGCATGGTGGTGGCTGTCTCATATGTAACCAAGTTACAGCAAATAAGGTTGAGGACAACATATTAAATGCAAAGCCCGACCTACTGTGGGCCACCTTACACGGTGACGAATGCAAAATGCTCATAGACTGAGTATATCGAGCACCACGCCCAACAGCCGAAACAGATACACGCATGACTAAATCATTTGCTCGTGCTTCCTCGTACGATGTGAATTTTAAGCTGGTTGCTGGTGGCTTCAACCCTCCTGGAATCAACTGGTTGGCTGGTCGTGGTGCTCAGTGCTTCTGTGAGATACTTGCTGTGATAGGTCTCTATGGCTGGAAGTGGCCGCTCGGGCAATAACAGGTTGGACTCAGTATGTTGCCATGACATCACCCCAGTGATTACTTATGTTGGTGGGGAACTTCCCAATGGTGATCACAGAATGGTATTCAACCTATCTCAACACCAAATGCGTGAAGTAAGCAAGCCTTATGGATTATCGAAGCTATAGAGATACTAACTGGAAACTGCTCACAGAGCTTCTGAGGTGCTTCCCTTAGGACCACTACTTTGCCACTGATTCACTAACAGTCACTGTATCCGTTCTTTATAAGGATATTACGTGGTGTCTGGATGCTGCTGTTCCATGTGAAAAGTGAAACTACGCCTCTACTTAGGATACATTCCACCTGTATACAGCGGAAACCCCAGGTGACTGTCGAATCTGTAACACTCCACCAAGGATTCCTCCTCGAGGCGGGTTACCCACGATACTTTAGAATCAGTCAGAGGCCAGCCTGCACAAAAAGCCCTGAATGCGGAGTTGGAAGTCCTTAGAACTAGCTCCAGGGTATACAATCTAACATCACTTCTGGAGAAACGCCTTCAAGCAACAAGAGATGTACAATACTTGCTACAGAACTGGGCAGTCTATGGGCAACCCAGTCATGATTTGTGGACTGTTAAGTGACTGGCCTGGGGATTTCACTTGCGATACGCGCACTCACATCGGCAGCATACCACCCTCCCGTATCCATTTTGTGGCTGTAAAATCTACTTGCAAAAGTGTAGCTGAAGCCATCAAAAGCCCAAGACCAAAAAGGGAATGGGAGTATATGGCCTCTATTCAGTAGCTTCAAGGAATGGTGGACAGGACCTTCTCTTGATTCTGCTTGGGTGACCCTCCGGTGAATAAAAAATGAGGTACTGAATAGCCCTGACTGAAATATATCTTTACGAGCACCCTATGACAAGGCATTCTACATGATTGTCAGTCCTAACCGGCTGGTAAAACTGTCAACGGTATCCTGATGCAAAATATCAGTTGTTTGCGTAAGGTGAACCCAAATCACCCAAGTCAAGCTAACGGTTGTATGTAATGCAATTTTTGAGAGGTCCTATATGAGAGTCCATGAAAATGAAAGCTAAGCAGCCACTGGTCATATGGATGGGGATTATAATTCCGGGTTTATCAAACTCGAAGCCGACACTCATTCCTCGATGCCATGAATCATAGAATTAGAGCGACGAATCTAAATGCATTTAAGAATTACCTATATCCTCACCCGTGTTGCAATTGGTCATGACAACTGTGGTTTGTGTTGGGGTTGGCAACGCGTCATGTTTCAGTGACAGACACAAAGCTCCAACGCAACCTAATCACCTGTGCTTTCCGTTACCTAACCCTATCTCCGAGACCGATGCGATACGTGCCATGAAATGGCGGCAAGAAGTCACAATATCACCCAAATAAGTGATCCGGTGATTGCAGAGCTCAGTATCTATGGATGTTTCTACCACTCTTGCGTTTTGTTTGTCGCTCAGACCACTTCTTCGTAACTCGATCTTCCAGCGGATAGGCATGCTCAATGAATAAGTCAACAACGTTATGTCCGTTCGAACCAAAACGTAATTGTTTGTGCTGCTTCTAGGTGGCAACGTCGATAATTCTGCACAAGTAGAGATCATCATCAACAGATACCTTTTCCCCCGTTCCCTTCAATTTAATTAAGTGTGAACCGATGATGGCCCACAAAAGAGCTCATCCATATGAGGGTGTTTTCAAACTCCATGTCATGTGCGTAATGTTTCAAAACGTTAGAAAAACCGGTTTAATCCGGTTCACAACAGACTGATTTGTAAGTGATCACTTACTTCCGGGCTCCAAACTCTGAGTTTGTTTTGTAGAATTATTAGGGGGTACGTCTGCAAAAGGTCAGCTTTGCCCCTCTCATCTTTTCCTAATAAGCGCTGCTGTGAACTCATTCATCGTAACAACCATGTTCTCCTCTTTCATAGGTACCATTCAGTAGAAGACATCGTCACCCTAATATCGCTTACACAAGCCAATTTCCGCCCGAGATTATCTCCATTTCTGTTATTCGCAGGATACTTGTAAAAGGTTTCCTAAGAATCCCTCATTTTACACCACAATATTCCACTCACCAGTGGTTCCTGTACTTGATAAATTTCAAATGCATTCAAACTGCTACACCCCCTTTTTCCAGTGGACACTAGCTTTTTGTAAATTCTGTAAGTTTGCGACCTAATTGTAACATTCCTTTCCCCCTCACAACCTTTACATCTCTATGGCTGTTGTTACGATACAACCACCAATACACGGGCCTAATTAACCGCCTATTTACGGCTAGTTGTAGGCTAGCTTTTGTTGATGTAGTTGATAGTAAAAATAAAGGGGTAAACTTTTTCAGCTAGGTTTCATTTTCGCCTAATAGCTACGACGCCAACTACATGAAGCCAAGCCAAATGGCTTTCTTAGGAGTCTTCGATCAACCCTTCGCCAAATCTTCTTGTACACACGAACCCGCAACTGCAAGCTCACTGAAGGTTCTCGTTTCTGTTACACATTCTTCTTTTGAAAACACCATACTTTCGATACCTATAAAAATGCTGCATTCTGTATTATATTTTGTTATTAAAAGCAGGGAGTCTAGTACTCGCCTTAGTTTTGATTATTTGAAGTTCTCCAATTGATGTTTAGCCCTCTTTAGTTTTTATGTTCTTCGCAAATGCTCTCGCCATTTTTGCCACCTATGTGGCAGCATATAGTATACTGTAGGGGTGCATGTTACAATTCCGTAACGTTTGATCAACCCTACTTAACTTGATGTGCTCTAGTGCCTGCTTAACCAGTACTTCACCTAACGTTTGAGTACTGGTATTATATTTTTTATTATTGGTCCCTTGTGTTCCTAGTGGAACATAGGGCTTCAGTAGCACGTCTCCAGTGAATTCTGTTCTCTGGGATCTTTTGAACCTGGTTCCACGACAGCCCAGAAGCTCTCATTTCCTCCTCGCACGACCTCCTCCATGTCACCCTCGGACGTCCAACTCGTCGCCTCCTATGAAGATTCCACTCGAGCAACTGGCTTGACGCGTGATGTCCTCAGTTGGCCTTCTTGGTGCATGCCCAATCCATCTCCACTTCCTCCTGCATATTTGTTGCATGATAGGTTCTTGGTTGCTTCGTTCCCAGAGCTCCTTGTTGCTTATTCTTTCTGGTCATCTGATATTCAGTAGCGAGCCAGCGTAAGCAGTTGTTGATGAATGTCTGTAGTTTTTTGGAAATCCCTTTCGTAACGCGCCAAGTCTCTGAACCGTACGGAAGCACGGACTTGACTGGATTGGTGTTGAAAATCCGGATCTTGTTCCGCATGCTAAGTGTAGTACAGTGGATCTCCACACTGGTTTCAGGCTAATGAACGCCTGTCTTTCTTTTCCGATTCTGACTTTGACGTCCTCGTCCGTCCCGCCTGTAGTTGAAACAGTGCCTCCTAGATAAGTGAAGGGGGTTACTTCCTTCAAGTTTCTCCCGTTGACGGTGATTGGAGTTTGTTGTTGTTGTTGGAGTTGTTGGTGCGGTATCTTCATCACCTCTGTCTTCTCTATATTCACCTGAAGTCCCGTCTTCGCTGCCTCTTCTATCAACTTGTTAGTTTTTGCCTGTAGATCTTCAAGTTTATGTGACATCAGATACAAGTCATCGGCGAAATCCAAGTCTTCTAGGTTCTTTTCCGCAGTTCGGTGTATCCCCGTCTTCTCGCTGCCCACTGTTTGCTGCATGATCCAGTCGACCACAATCAGGAATATCATGGGGGATAGTAGGCAACCTTGTTTCACTCCTGTCTTCACTTCACTGCAAAGGTGTCACTGAGCTTCCCATTGTGAATTACTTGGCATGTGGCATCTTCATATAGTTGTTGAATGAGGCGGATAAAGGTTTGTGGTACTCCATAGTATTGAAGCAGTTTCCAAATTACTTCTCGGTCGACGCTGTCAAAGGCCTTCTCAAAGTCGATGAAGTTGAGGTGGAGAGCTGATTGCCATTCTATGCTCTGTTCTATGATGATGCGAAGCGTTGCGATTTGGTCTGCACATGATTTGTACTTGCTGAAGGTAGCCTGCCTGTTCCGGTCGTAGTTTTGAATCCAGTGCATCCCTTAGCCTCTCCAGGATGATGCGGCTTAATATTTTGCTTGGGGTGGACGGTAGTGTGATTCCGCGCCAGTTCTTGCAAACACTGAGGTCTCCCTTCTTCGGCAGTTTGACAAGGTAACCCTTCTTCCAATCAATGGACAGGTACCTACTCTTCCTTCCACACCTTCTGCAATAGTGGTGCGAGCATGTCTGCTGTTGTCTCTGCGTCTGTTCTCAGTGTTTCTGGTGGGATCCCGTCTGGTCCTGCTGCTTTCCCACATTTCAGTAGCTTTATGGCGTTCAGGACTTCCATTTTCGTTGGAGGATTTATGTTCACTCGTAGTTCTGTGGCTGTAGGTGGTATTTCTGGACGAAGTGCAGGTGGTGGTCGATTCAAAAGCTTCTTGAAGTGGCCAGCGCATCGTTTCCTTTGTTTCTCTTCTCTCGTAATTAAATTTCCATCATCATCTTTTATTGGTTTCATCTGTGTTGATCTCTTCCCAGATAGCAACCTGGTTATTTGATACAATGTCGTCAGGTCTCTCTTACCTGCAGCCTGTTCTGCTTCACTTGCCAGTGTTTCGTAGAAGTGTCTTTTGTCTTTCCGTGAACTCTTCTTCACTTCTTTATCCCATGAAGTGTTTTATACATTGTGCTCAGTTCATCTTGTCGTTGAGCATCCTTGCACTGGTTTATCTTCTGCTTCATCATCCTCCTCTCCTCTATCAGCTTCCAGGTATCCGTCGAGATCCATTCCTTGTCTTCTTTCTTCTTCCTTCCTAATACTGTTGTGCAGGTTTCTTTCCACATAGCTTTCAAAGACTTCCAGTGTTCTTCCACACAGCTTTCTTCAGGCATGTTCCTCATTTTGTTCTCCCATTTTGTCTTGATGGCTGCCGTGAAGTTCTCCTTTGTAGTTTCATCCTTCAGTTTCCGAGTGTTGTACTTGAATTGAGGTCTATCACCAGCTTCCTTGAAGGCTTTTAACTTGATTTGGAAGGTTCCTTGCACTAGACAGTGAGTGGTCTGAACCTACATCTGCTCCTCTTCTTGACCTTGTGTTAAGTAGACTGCGTCTCCATTTTCTTGAGATTGAGATAAAGTCGATTTGATTTTTAGTGTGTCCATCTGGTGAAATCCATGTCGCTTTGTGGATATCCGTGTGCCTGAACACACTGCCTCCAATCACCAAATCGTTGAATGCGCAGAATTCTGCAAACAATTCTCCATTCTCGTTCATTTCACCTAGCGCCTCTCGACCCATGGTTAGTTCTCCTCCTGTGTTGTCCCCTCCCAGTTTGGCATTCATGTCGCCCATTAGAATTTTATTATCGCCAAATGACGTCTTGTCCAGTGTTGATTGAAGTTGTCTGTAGAATTCCTCCTTTTTCTCTCTCTTGCTCTGCATTATTTGTAGGTGCATAGCATTGTGTGATTGTGACCTTCCTTCCTTTTGAGTTGAATCTTGCTGTCATGATCCTGGAGGAGATTGGTTCCCACTGCATGAGAGCCTTCGATGGTGTTGTGATCATGATGGCCACTCTCTCAGTGTGCTGGTGGTTGTCGTCTGCGTGACCGGAGTAGATTATTGATTCTGCAGTTGACAGTTTGGAGAATCCACTTCCACTCCATCTGCTTTCGCAAATTCCTAATACTTCAATGCGATGCCTTCTCATCTTTCTCGCAATCTGGGTAGCCTTACTGGGTTCAAACATCGTACGGGCATTCCATGTCCCCACGTTTACTTTCGCTTTCATCGAGATAAGACACATCGGCCAATTGGCTTCCCGAAGGCAGGCTTTCACCAACTGGCGTCATTTCGCTTCTCCGATTCCAGCGAGGAATGAGTTTGTTTTCATTTTTTATATTTTGTTTGCGCTTTGAAGTTTCTTTAGCGGTTAGATTTGTTTTACGGGGTAGGGTTGCTAGCCCTATGCCCAACCTTCCCTCTTTACCCGGGTTTAGGACCGGCTGGTAACTAGTAAACTAGTTAACCAGGCGAGGTTTTAAGTACTGATAACAAAACACGAATCAAAAGAACTGATACGCAATGTGTTTAACTAAAGTAAATGTAATAATAATGAATGAGGGAAAAGTTTTATCAACTTATCTGGCTTGTAAGGCTGAACTAGGGACTCGGAGTACGTGCGTGGCGATCAGCACAATGGAGCGCAAAAATGGCGTTCAAGCCTACTCGGATGCATGCTCGTTAAAACAAAACTTAAAACACCCTAAGCATCCGGAGACAAGCTAGAGATTTATTTAGTTAATTTAATTTAAACTATTTATTCCAGCCCTAGTTATATATTGGTGCCAGGGAGGTGCACTACAGGTTATCCCCCCCCCTAGAAGGTTGTTGGGATACCGGCAACCTTCGATCCTAGGAGGCGACTGCGAGGCGGACACGCAACACCTTTCCATATTGGTGATGGAGTAGGTGACGTGTGGGTCTCCGAAGCCAGTGCAACTATGCACACCTACGAGGTAAGATAACTTTGCGTCTGGACGCAACCCTTCTCGCAGTGGTGGAAGGTGACCCAAAGCCTCCGTCTACTTTTCCCTATTGCTTCTTAATCTACCGGGGGGTGTACAGGGGGAAATTTGTACAAAGAGAACCGAAGAACTATCCAAGTAGCATCGTCAGCGGCCAATTGTATCCAAATTTCAACGCAGTTTCTAGGTTCTGCAAGAAGAAAGAAATGGGACATTAGAGTGCAAAGAAAAGAAAAAAAACGGTTCGAAGTGGGAGGAGTACAGAAAAAATAATAGTAAACAGCCAAAAAAGTTTTTGAAATTTTAATTGCATTTATGGGTTTTCTTTATTAGAAAACGCTTTGTTTTCAAAGCAGTGGACAAAACTTGTGAAAACTTTGATATGAAATCGCATTGATAGTGCATGCCACAATAAAATAGTTGGAACTCGGAATTTAGTAAGTGTGAAGTTGCGCTGGGTCCAATTAACGAAATCGGCGTATCGTTTGGGCCAATGTACACGCCTCCCAGTACGTGTAGAAGGTACCGGATCAGTGCTACTAGATGTGGCTCTTTTAGAAGATTCGGGATACGCGCGACTAGACGAGTCTGTTTGGGAGTCTGGCGGCAAGAGTATTTCTAGTTGTGTCGGCGTAGAGGAAGGTGAGTCGCCCTCTAAATAAGTTGCCTCCGAACGTAAGAGGCTTATGAAATCCTGCCGTCCAGATCTGTCAACGACGAGAAACTTTTCTTTTTTGCAGGGAACCTTGAAAGGTCCGTCGTATGGTGGCTGTAAGGGTCCACGTACACCGTCACAACGCACAAAGACGTGAGTGCAATCTTGGAGTCTTTTATCCAACTGCACCCGTCTACACTGTATCCGTGTGGATGGGGGTTGGAGGCGACGCATGTGTAACTTAAGAGTTTGCGCATAGCCATGGATATCGGTAGGAGTTGGGTCACTACAATCTGAAGCGACCATTTCACCCGGCAAACGTAAGTTACTGCCGTAAACTAACTCAGCAGGTGTACACTGTATATCCTTCTTGAGTGTAGAACGGATGCTGAGAAGAACCAACGGCAGAGACTCAGTCCATTTCATATTGTCGACTGCCATTAGTGCGCTCTTAAGGTGTCGGTGGAATCGCTCCACCAAACCATTGGAAGCTGGATGATATGCGGTAGTGCGGATGCGTTTGCATCCCAACAGATTCATCAGCTTCTGGAAGGTAGCGGATTCGAACTGTTGGCCTCTGTCGGTTGTCACGGTGGAAGGGCATCCAAACTGTGAAACCCATCCTTCGACGAAAACCCGACTTACTGTTTCGGCAGTAATGTTAGACAGTGGGATGGCTAACGGCCAGCGAGTAAACCTATCGACACATGTCAGTAGGTAACTATATCCATCGGAGGGTGGAAGTGGGCCGACAATGTCTAAATGGACATGAGCGAATCGTGAGTCCGGTTTGGCGAAAGTTCCAAGTGGTGGGATGTTGTGACGATTCACCTTGGAACGTTGGCACTGAATACATGACCGTGTCCAGTTTCGAACATCACGGTTAATACCAGGCCAAACAAACCTAGCAGATATGAGTTTGTCAGTGGCACGGATGCCAGGATGTGAAAGATTGTGCAAAGCATCAAAAACATGCTTACGCAAGGGTAAAGGAACAACCGGTCTGGGTGTGCCTGTGGAGGTGTCGCATAATATTGACACTTCACTGTTCAGGAGCGGTAAACGCTGTATCTTCAGAGAGGTTGTGTTGAAGTTTTTCAATCTCCTCGTCTGAATCCTGAAGTTCGGCAATCTTCCGTAAGTCGACTGCTCGAGGCAAAGTAGTGGTGCAAACGCGAGACAGTGCGTCTGCGACAGGGTTATTCGCACCAGAAATATGACGGATGTCCGACGTGAATTGCGAAATATAGTCTAGGTGACGTAATTCACGCGGTGAATATCTGTCAGTGGTGTGTAAGGCATACGTCAGAGGTTTATGGTCGGTAAAGATGATGAAATCACGACCTTCCACAAAATGACGAAAATGTTTCACTGAGGCATATATGGCGAGCAGTTCCCTGCCAAAAGTGCTGTACCGCATTTCGCAGGTGGATAACTTCCGGGAGAAGAATGCAACTGGGATCCAAGTGTGATCCGAAAGTTGTTGCAACACAGCTCCAATGGCCGTGTTAGAGGCGTCAACCGCAATGCTAAGAGGTAGGTTTACGTCTTGATGCACCAGCATCGTGGCGTCTGCTATTGCGGTTTTGATCTTGCGAAATGCTTCTAGTGCCTCCGGAGTCAAGCTGAAAGTTTTACATTTACTTTTCAGCAGGTCGGTCAGTGCAGTCAAAATGTGCGCACATTGGGGAACGAAGCGACGATAATAGCTCACCATACCCAGAAACACACGCAGAGCTTTAAGTGACGCTGGGACTGGGAAGTCTTGGATCGCCTGTACCTTTTCAGGTAGTGGGCGAATGCCTTGCTCGTCGATAACGTGTCCCAAAAATTTTAGTGAACGAACGCCAATCTGGCATTTGGCCAGGTTGACTGTCATCGAATGCTCTGACAGTCTGGCGAAAACCTGTTTCAAGTGGTTAAAATGAGTGTCTTCGTCAGGACTAGCGATTAGTATATCGTCTAGGTAGGCATAGGCGAAATCGAGTCCACGTAAAACATCGTGAATAAAACGTTGGAAGGTTTGTGCTGCATTGCGAAGACCAAAAGGCATACGGAGGAACTCAAAAAGACCAAACGGTGTAATGACGGCTGTCTTGGGAACATCATCAGGATGAACCGGGATCTGATGATATGCACGCGTCAAGTCAAGCTTACTGAAGATAACCGAGCCTTTTAAAGATGCAGTCAAGTCGTGAATGTGAGGGACTGGGTAACGATCTGGAATCGTTTTAGCGTTGAGCCTTCGGTAGTCACCACAAGGCCTCCAGTCCATGCCATTGTTCTTGGGTACCACATGCAAGGGTGAAGACCATGGACTGTTGGATGGTCTGATTATTCCCATTTCAAGCATGTGTTCGAACTCGGCTTTTACAGCACGCAGTTTCTCCGGGGATAATCGCCGTGGTTTCGCAAACACTGGCGGGCCAGTCGTCGTTATGTGATGAGAAACGTTCGAAGTCACACAAGGGACACAACGACTTGGCTTAAAGACATCCGGAAAGGACTGAATGATAGACGCGTAGGGACTAGAAGCGTCCGTCGTGCAGTACACGGGACTGAGGGGCGGCGTCTTTGTGACTATACCGGAAACAGAGAGTGTTGTGGTAGAATCTATCAACTTATGCTTGCCAGCATCTACCAGCAGCTGATAGTGCTGCAAGAGATCCATACCAATAATGCCGGTGGTCACATCTGCCACTATGAAAACCCAACGAAAGGGACGACGCAATCCAAGGTTGAGATCGAGGAATCTCCGACCATAGGTTGTGATGGGCGAACCGTTGGCGGCACGAAGTTGCAGAGACATTGGCCGCAGACGCTCTTCCTTCGTAGGTGGGATGACGCTAGCTTCTGCCCCAGTGTCAACTAGGAAGCGTATCCCAGAATGTCGATCAGTGACGAAGAAGAGGCGACATGGAAGTGGCTCGCCAGCGACGTTAGTCGCCGTCACGTGCTGGCTCACACGTTTCCCGCCTGGTTAGCCTCGAAGGTGCAAGGTCGAGTGCACCTTTTGGCATTGGCACCATAACGTTTATGGTACCAGCACAACCTGGGTTGTGATTGTCGCGATTTGGAACGTCTGCTACCGGTACGGGAGGCAGACCTGTTGCGCGAGCGAGACTGCGACCGTTGGAAGCACTACCAGACCGCATTTCGTTCCTGATGCTGCACAACTCCCATACAATTTCGAGATGTGAGCTATAACATCGAAACTTGTTGGCTCACCAGCCGAGGGAGGATGTGGGTTTTTGAACGAATCCGTGGCAGTAGACAGTGCAGCTGAGATACTAGTGTTGGGTTTCGTAGCATCCACAGCTCTGTCAGCCGCTTCCGCCAGCTCTATTAAGGGACACTTATGGAAGGGTGCGAGGATCCCTTGAACCGACTGTGGTAACCTCTGTAACCACAGTTGCTTGAGAAATGCTTCATCAATGTTGAAGTCAGCAATCAGCTGCTTCATCTGACGAAGCAGTTGCGTCGGCTTGCGATCACCCAGATGCACATCCCTGAAAAGTTCTTGCACTTTCTGCTGGTCAGTAAGTGCAACACGTTTGATGAGGGCGGTTTTGAGGCGATCGTAAAGATTCGGTGCTGGGTCATCTAGCACATCTGAGACGTCTTCGATCACATTTTCCGGTAAGCTGACGATGACTAAGTTGGACTTAGTTTCTTGTGATTGAATGTGTCTCAAGGCAAACTGAGCTTCCACATGGGAGAAACGTGCAGATGGTCTGTGGGCCCAGAAGGTGGGAAGCTGAAGGGTTACGGCCATCTGAGTGGTCGAGTCGTTATCAGCCATTGATAAGGGAATTGAAGAGGCACGATGATGATGATAATAATAAAAACTACAAAGCAACAATAACCAATGAGGATCGCGGTAAAAAAACGCAAGACCGTGCCAAAAACGAAAACAGGCAAGATAAATCAACACAAGAAAAACAAAGGCACTAGACAAAGTGGGAAGTGATACTCGGGCTCACCAATTTTTAGGAGTGCGTGTTACAATTCCGTAACGTTTGATCAACCCTACTTAAATTGATGTGCTCTAGTACCTGCTTGACCAGTACTTTACCCAACGTGTAAGTACTGATAACAAAACACAAATCAAGAGAACTGATACGCAATGTATTTAAAGGAGCTATGTATTTAAGGTAAATGTAATAATAATGAATGAGGGGAAAGTTTTATCAACTTATCTGGCTTGTAAGGCTGAACTAGGGACTCGGAGTACGTGCGTGATGATCAGCACAATGGAGCGCAAAAATGGCGTTCAAGCCTACTCGGATGCATGCTCGTTAAAACAAAACTTAAAACACCCTAAGCATCCGGAGGCAAGCTAGAGATTTGTTTGGTTAATTTAATTTAATCTATTTATTTTAGCTTTAGCTATATTTTGGTGCCAGGATGGTGCACTATGGTACCATAATTATAGGAGTATGCAGTTCATCTTAGAAACCCGAAAATTACAGTACTACATTGGTGTGGTTTTATATTATTCCTCTAGTAAAGGTCCCGTGATGCATTTCATCCGTAGTTTCTCCGTTAATTCTTTGTTTTTTGCTGAAACGACTTGAAATGTACTGAGATATATGCATCTATTCATCTATGGGGCAAAGGAAAACCTAATACATCTGAATAGGTAGCTTTACTGTAGCCAGAAAATCTCTTTAAAACCCAGTATTTAACATCACCGAGTAGTGCTTCTCCAATCTTGGCTGCATAGCTCATTTAGTAGGCTTATGTGGATTGCTTGATAAAGGCACCAACTAGGTTGTAATTCGCCAAAGCTATAGTGTCACATTCTTTCATCTACAGTGAAACAAAAACCCTTATGATACTTGCGGTGTTCAAGAAGCATAAACCCTGGGACTTGCATATCATGATAGGAAGATGAAAAACTCACCAGCGTGGGTGCAGTTGGAAGGCATTAAGCGAAGTTAGATGTAGAGCCATCTTTATTAAAATCGACCAGTCATTCAGCAGGAGGTTCTTACGGTAGTTTTCTTGCTCGTTAGCTTCACCAGGCGTTTCTGTAACTGTGAGAAGACTGGTGTTCATTCATTGGTTAGGACTGAGGTCGTACAGAAGACTTCGCGAAAAGCTACTCAGACCATATGGCAACAAATATAAAACTTGAATGATAGCTTACTACTAATGAGCTCTCAATATTTGACACGCAAATCGTTGTGCACTTGTGCCATCGCATCGCTAAGCTTTTGTGGTTCACAATCTGAAATGTCCTAGGGAGACCACTCGGTAATCCGAAAACCAAGGCGGTTTGAAAACCTGTCTCGGAGACATTATGTAATTTCCCACTCACACGACCGTCGGAAAACCGAATACAGTCATTTTTCATAACAGCCGTTATTAACATTTGGAACGGCACCAGGTTGGGAGGTTTCCAAAAAGTTAAGGGGGTTCGTCGCAAGCGACAACCCGGCATCGAAGTAATTTTGGCCTTAAAATACGAGATACGCCATTGGCACAAAACACATATTCCCTACGCATAAAACTCACGAATTCAGGCACACGTGAAGTAGCCAAACATCACCCGCACAAGGTTAATATGAAAAAAGTGATGTCAACCGTAACCAAGATATTGGGCCCTACTAAGGCTAGTCTTAAAATGGTCATTAAATGCACCATTATCAGAGCCACGGCATGAAATAACATCAAGAGGGACTTGCTTGGTATCTGAGGTTGGATCCATGGACATGTTGCCTTCGCCGTTTCGGATTGACTCAAGGAACACCTTGCGCTTGCCAGGCACAATAGTGACGGGTTGTTAAGTACTGTAGCAGCCAGAATCCAATAATCTTCGTCTGGACGCAGGAGATGACTAGGCGGTGCAAACACGTGGAGTAGCGAGACATCACCCGCTCAAAGTTAAGATGAAAAAAGTGACGTCAATCGGAACCAAGATGTTGGGCCCTCCTAGAAATGATAGATTGTAGCAGTGGTCATGCTCATAAATTTTGGCAGTGATAACGCCTAGTAATAATCTCCTCCTCCTCTGTCTGGTGGCGAGAATGCTGATGATGTGATATTGATGGTGCTGCCAGAACCCTTTCTCTGGGATCTGGCACGCTGAATTTTCAGAACCGACCGACGATCCATATACGGGGGATATTGTGCAGTGGCAATGAGGCCAGTATGTGGGTTTCATATCTCAATAGCTGTCAGTGATCAACTGAAGATACTGCTCTGTCTGATTCTATTGTGAGCCGTGTGATCTCCCAGGCAGCTGACATAGTCTAGCGCAACAGCTAAACAAAAGTTTCTGAGAACTGATGATCAGTGTTCAGGCATTAACAACAAGTAACATTCTAGGGCCTTCAGTGAGGCGGACGCACCGGGGCCATTCACGAAGTTTTTGCCCATACTGGTATGTATTTCTGTCGACGTACACCAACATCGCATTGAAAGTCTGTTCATTTGCTGGGGGGCGCTCGTTCTGGATCCACTGTCCAACCAAACTTCGGCGCGGCATGCCTGATGCATACTAACTGCGAAGAAATTTAATTTTGGTCATACATAATCCTCTGCAGTGCCAGGGAAACCTTTTCTGCCAACCAGATGCTGCAGGTGTCGACACCAGGGAGGGACGATATTTTTTGTGGTCAAAATGCAATTTCGTTAAAATTACGGGACTGTGGCGTCACACACTTCCACAGAATCAGAACCCGAGGGTTCGACGAGGTCCAGCTCTGATGCCAACCTTCATAACTTTGTCGGACTCACTAAGTGGAAGGCAGGTTGTCAGGCATCCACGCCATTTGGCACGTTGTCGTGTTACGTTACACCACTCGTAATCGACCCACTAGGCAGTTAGTTGGAACGCACCGGTGTCTTGGCAAGATCTCGCAAATATACCACTCCCTCCGACCACACTGTTGTATTTATCCTTGGTCTCGTATCCGTGGGTACACAGCAAGTTCTAACGATTGATGATTCACCTCTGCGTCTCCCAAGTTTGTGCCGGGAAACTTCGTAAAAATGTTGAAGCATTTATATATAAATATGTCAAAAATCGATTTTGTGCCTGCTTCACTCTTTTTTCGAAAAAGTTTCATCATATGGTGGTAAAAATTGATATAAAAAGGTCAAATGCGGGAGGATTTTCGCATTGCCGGTAGATGAGAAAGATGGCGCCTCCAAGAAATTTGAATGAAAGAATGATGGCATAATTTAAGTCAAACTGCTTAACTGAATATTTCCTTATATACTCCGTGAACCTGACGATTCGACCTGATCATGCTTTTTGTTGAGCCGGTGGTTGTTGTATCTGTAGCGGCCAGAATCCAATAATCTTGGCCTGGACGTGGGAAATAACTGGACGGTGCCAGCTGACGTGAATCTGGCTAGTTCCTGCGTTCTACTGTATAGCTTTCTAACTTCCGCGAGTGACGCACAGTCACAGGTTGGATCAAAATATCAAAACACGGTTTGTAGTAATCCAGTAGTAGATTCGTAACAAAATCTGTGGTACTATCAAAGCAACACTAAGTTGTATCGAAATTACAAAAATACCTCAACAGTGCCGCTGGGTAACTATACAGTCCAAAACGTTCTCGGGTACAAATACGTACTATACGGTAAAAACTGGTCAAACAGATACAACTGTTAAATACCTGACAGTCAATAAGAATATTCCCGACGAAAGGGATCACAACTCTGTCTACCGGAATCAAATCAACAAATAAACGTTTCCGGTAGACAGTCAAAAGACAAACAGTCAAGTCACAGCACAACAGTAAGTTGAACGGAAACAAAACGTCGGGCGCAGTAAAACAACATCACCTTGTTAACAGTCCAGCGTCACATAATAGAAAAGTGAAACAATCATGGTACGTCTCAATCATACAAAGGCAAATACTGAGTAAAAGGTTAAAGAAGACAGTCAAACAAACAAATAAAGTTACACCGGCTAGGGTCAAAAATGTGCACCATCTATAACGTGGGTGAAAATGTAAAAATAAAAATGTCAATACAATCAAACAGCGTGATCGTGAGGGATTTTCAGATCGAATTTCCGTTACAATATCTCTATACTACGAGGAACATCTTCAGGGAATTCGACATTTTTTAAGCCTTATCCACTGGTGATTCCGGAGAACTGCTTGAAGGTTTGATAATGCCCGTTTCGAAGACGTTGCCAAATTAAATTTTATCCGTTTTGAGCTTGTCAGGGGCTAGACGGTTTTCGTTTGTTGCCCCAGGTGGACCTGTGGTTGTGAGGTGATGCATAACATTGTTGGTTATGCACGGAAGAGTATGCGTTCATTGTTGCAACTCTGGATGTTTCTTCAAAACTGCGCGATAGGACGCGTCGCCCCAGTGTTTAGTTCTAACGATGGCTAAACTCTTACCTACGTAGGCGGTCCAACCAACAGATACCTTGTGTTGTTATCTATCAGTCATCGGCGACTAGCATATACCATTAGATCGTAATGGTTTAGCAAATCTATGCCAGTGATGGGCACAGAAACGTCAACCAGGAGGAAAATCCAGTGAACAAGCAAATCTAAGTTGAGGTTGACATACCGTTTCCCAAATCTTGCGATCGCCTTGTCGTTAGTTGCTTGAAGATTGAAGGATGGGTCATGATGACACTCCTATTTCAGTGCAGGAAGAACGCTAACTTCTGCGCCGGTGTCGACGAGGTAGTGGGCTTTCGTTTTCATATCTGTGATGTAAGGCAAAAGGCTGTTTCCGCCGGCTACGGTTGCCGTGAATGCGTGCCGGCGTGACAGTTTCCCAAGTCTGTGTCCATGTCGAAGCTGCATGGCCTCCGGCATTTCCTGGCTTCGTCCCCGTAGTGTTGTGAAACCAGTACAATTTACGGTTTTCCACCCTCTTAGGTTTAGTTTCTGGATAACCGCGTGAGTTGCTGTGATGGGCTGAGACGGGTTTCTGTGAGGCGCTGCGTAACCCAGGGCTTACAGCTCATAGCAGCTGTTTAACAGAGTTGCACAGCTTGGTTACTTCTGAATTCTGGTTCACAGGTTTATCGCAGACAGAATATACGTTAGAGACGGGTCTGCTAGAGATCTCCAGTATTTTATCTGCTGGGGCTGCTAGGTCATCGAGTGGAACTGACTGAAGTGTCACTAATATGGTTTGCACTGGTTGTAGTAGTTTCGAGAGAAATTGTTTTCGGAAAAGGCCATTATCGAACGTTTGTGTGTCCATAACTTTTCACATGCGTGCGAGGACTTGAGCGACCTAGACTTCTGCACCACTATAGTGGGGTTTGTACTTAGTTTGGCAAGAACATAAACATTCTATTTTAATCCGACGATGCTGCAATATTGAAATAGCGAAAGTTTAATTGAGTCTTTAATTATGCTTCAAAAAAGGACCTGCCATCGTACTAACACACTATTGAGGTAAATGCTCACAACTGACTTTTGTTCACTCTATTGTAAATTTAGTTCTGATATGCATCAATATGTCTCAGGTCAGACGTTTGATTTCTGACGGTAATATTTTGTCGAAGGCTTATTTTCTTCAACGAATGATCTTAACATTTTAAATTGGCGCAACATTTTCCTCATCATTCAGGAAAAGGTGTTTTTAAGTGGTTTGTCTTCAATTTATTTTGACAAAAAAATTTATTCTATTAAATACATGATTATTTGCTTTCATGGCTTCAAATGTTGAGGCTGATACCACTTGATGGACTGAAATAATTAACTCTAAGTAAGAGGAAATTTAGTACATGGTAAGCAAAATGTCAAGTTCTTACCCAGCATTAAGATTATTGGACAAATAATTTGAGATACACAGAAGTTTAAGTCCATATGTGTACACTATTGAAGTCACGATAACTATAATAGGAGTGAATTCGGAAAAACCTGTTCGTAGAGATATGACTTTATTTCTGACACCTGATAAATAGTTACCATATTTCACAGAAATTTGCTTTATTACAATGAAGTTTATTACGTCACCTCAAGAGTATCCAGTATGAAATGGGTAGCCATAGTTTTCGTTTCCAATACCTATACGACTTTTGGTCCACAGTTACAAGAGTATTCGGTTATTTGCGAAAGGACTACCGGTGCTAAGCAAAGCTAGGTTGAATGCTCAGGATTACATTAAACTACGCTGCAGTGACAAGCCATCTTATATAACACACTTTGATAAAAAATAGGAAGAGACGAAAGCGACAGCGTAAAGAATTCAAGGTAAAATGTGAAGAGGAAGCTAAAATTAAAACAGTTTTCTCTTAAAATATTGGATGCCACACCTGAAGTAGTAAAGCACTGATAACTTATGGACAAAACACTCAAAACTGTAACTGGTTAGTTGTTACTGGATAAGGTGAATTGTCGATACCGGTTATAAATGAGTTAAGTTCACACTGTGGTAAATGTTAGTCAGTGCTTACCGCTGATGAGATGGGTAAATTACCGTGAACAGATTTTACCTTTAAGAGTGCTTTTACCCCACCTAAGTTTGAGATTAATCGTGCACTTTTATCACTTTCGCCATCACAATGTTAAATGTTGATTGGATTTTTTTACTGTAAGTTCGCCATTTATTTTTCGACCAGCATTACTGATCAAAACTAATTTTTGTTACCACCGACTGAATACTTTCATGTATTTGTTTTGCGGCTTCACATAGCCTACTTCCTAACAGGAACAGTTATTTTTGCGCTTATCTTCGTTCAACATCATACTCCTTGTCCTGTTTTTCACACATCCACTGAACAAACTTTTTGACTCTTGTTTCTCCCAAAGCGATTCGCGAAACAAAGCTGCTACAATAAATTTGAAGAACAGATTAGGCAGATTTAAAAAAGAGAGTTATACATATGATACACATCTCAACGGTCATTTTGAGAGTGAGCAGTAGAATGATATTTTGTCGTTCTTAACCAATACCAAAGGACCTCAAAAGTGAATATGTGATCGTTCGAGGAAGGTTCAGATTATTCAAAAGGCGTAGCTAATTGTATTATTCTGATGATGATATTTTCGATCAAACGGAAAAGAATAATTTCTGAAAATATCATCTTGCACTGCTTGCCGATCCCAGGGGCTTTTATGTTCACCAACGTTTCGCTTGAATAACAAATTTATAAACAGGCAGAAAAACTGTCGGCGTACAACCTTAGACAGGAGTGTGGTCCAGCGGACACTAGCCAGGCAGTCCATACCTCCCTACTCGGCTCAGACGAATAGCAAATGACTTCATGGACTGGTCTCGTTTTAGTCTGTGAGTAAGGAATATCGCTTCGTAGGTCCTCCTACTTTGGGCATAAAATGTAGTTAAAAGCGTAAATAAGTTCCCCGGCATTATTTATAACCATATTCCGTATAATTTTCACTCATATCCGTATTGAATGTAGAACGAAACGACTGCTTACTAACTACTGCTTTCCAGATCCCTTGGCAGTAAGGAAAAGATTTGAAGACTATGCAGTCCTAACTTTTAAGCATTTAAAAGCTAATGAATTCTATCTCGGTTATAATCTCATTATCATTCGGATAAGTGCATATGCTACTTTAATTCCAGTTCGTCTGTTTTGGTCGAAACTTTTCGGCAGACTGTTCATTTTCTCAAGTTTGAACTGTCTGAAAATTAATATCTGTCTTATTCATTGAAATGAAAAGGATGTAGGTGTCTATCGAAACGGCGAGTGACGTCCAGACGTTAGGCCAGGGAAAAATTCAAGTATTCGATGTTTATGGAACTTTGGATCTATGAAGAGACAAGTGTCAATGGTCTTGGCCATACTAGTTTTCAAGGATCAGGTTTTGTCAAGGCTGGATAACCTGAAACCAGTTATGGAGGTTTTCGCTAGTTGGATCGTGCAATTGACTAGGAATTTAGGAAAGTGAATATCAGAGACATTGTGAGAAGTATTTTGTTAAACTATCTGTTATTGGTAACGTAACTGGTGAATGAAGAATTGTAAACCTACGCTTTGCCTATGGTCAATTTTAAGGAGCGTGTTAATCCAAAGATGTGAACGATTGACCAACATGAGCCAAATTTTGCCGAGCAAAACTGGCATTACTTTTAATGGACAGCTGAGTAAATGCTTGATGTTTTGAAGGCGTTTTAGAGAAAACCAAGTGAGAAAGATGTAATGCTTACGTACCGTTATGTTTTAAATGCAATGCTGTAAGCCTAAAACTAATCCGAGAATGTTTAACAAACAAGAGCTGCTGAGATTTTTCTTGTTGGCAACTTAAGTTTCTTTCCCTCTGTGAGTAATTCTGTGCGTTCGACAGCGAAAACAAAAATGTTAGTTTCAGTTTCTCCCACTCTAGGGTTTAGAATACTCAGAGAAACAAATTAGCAATAGTTCTGTCAGCTGACTCCTTCAAACAAAGACATGGATACGTATTGCTCCAGAACCAGATAAAATCTTATGGTCACCTCCATGCAACCTCAATGTTTTGTCCGGATGATTTCCCATATATCTTCACCATTATTAACTACCTTTCATCCCAGCAAGTTAACTTTAAGAATTTCATGCACTATTTGCGCAGAGGCATCGGCCAGACACTATCTTCTCTCACTTTCCGAATGCCAAAGTCTGCCACAATGCACGCAGTGGAGAAGTCAGCTGTGAATAGCATGTTTTTTGCGTCCTATCACATCAGAGAGCTAGCACCGGTCTAACTGTTTCTGCTTAAGAGTATGTGCTTTATGGAATGCCCTACACAGAGGGATGCAGTTACAGCCCTCTTGGTAGACTCATTCAAAAGACGGTTATGCAGTCATGTCATTTCGCACGGCTTCTCACAGACATTCCCAGGGAGTTACTAATCCCACTAGCTCACCGTCACTTCCCTTCTACTTACCACTCACTACCTATCTAGTTGATACACCTACATTATCTACTAACTTTCCTCTAGCAACTGGACCAGTGGTATTTACTTCTGCCTTTCGGGTAATTCCCAGGTATTTTTTTTCTCACTGTTTTTTTGCTGTTCCTATTTAAGCACCTACACAAATAGGAGTCACGACGGACCCCTAATCATCCCAGCAACCCTTAGCCCTCTAGTCACTCTACGAATTGCAGCTTGTTAACCCACAAAAACGTTCATCTCACAGGAGCTAAAAGCAAGAGAGCAGAAGAAATCTCACTGCCCACTGCAACAGAAAACCAAACCCTAAGAACTAGACACGAAAGACTAAAAACTACCAGTTTCCTAAGCTGGCATTATCAATATTGGATGTTGCTGGTTGGAAACAAAAGCCATTCACATGTGTTTTGGGGGGTGATTATTAGCCACGCCCAGTTGTCGCACTGCCTGTATATAGCATGTTGCCATATAAATTTCGTGCGGTGTAACTGACATTAGTGGTCACTACTACCTTCCAACTGTGTGTGGAACAAGTATTTTCGACAGTTATTTCATTTGATCTAATCATTTACAGTAGTATTTCCCAGTAAGTAATCAGATTTCTTATTCAGTATTTCGACTTGTCTGACTGCGTGAAAGTGGGCAAGTCAGTACTAACCTCCTGTCAACAGACCCTTTTCGTAAATTTCCATATAAATAGTTCGATAAGTTCGTGTGTAAACGAAATGTATGGCGCTATTACACCACAAGTCTCAGATAATGTTCGTCTTCTCATTACGCTGTTTAAATGACATTTAGTAGTTGTTTGCGGCATGGTCACTCCATACCGGTAAGCTATTTATTGATAACGTGAGTTTATGGTGAATCAGGTTCGTTCTATAGAGTATCCCGTTGTTAACACCATATATATACTTGTCATGTAATGAAAATGTAATTAGACAGCTAAAGGAAGATAATAAGTTGTTAGCATTCTTAAGTATGTTTCTATATTGCTGTGTTCCCTATTTGCGTCTTTATGTCATAGGCAGTCTTATTGTTAGTCATGTTGACACATAGTAGATAATCCGCAGTTATGCACTAGCTCAATCTTCATTCAAATGAGATTGTGCATGCATCAGGTCAAATGCTCGAGAATTTGTGCTCAGCGGATGTTACTGTATGCATGCCACAGGAAAATATTGCGTGGATTCATTTCTATAGAAGTATGAATACGGAATACCCCAACTTAATAAAGCATGGACAGGGGATGTCAGGGATCTGCTATAAGCTTCTCATTTACCCGTTGTCAAAGAACAGCTGAAAATTCTTCCAGACATAGAGTATCTGGACTACATGAAGCCGAAACAGCTAACGTATGAAAGCTGAAAAGGCTGCTTTCGGAGTAACTGTATAATACAAGAAGTTTCTGATAACATAGGGGTGGTAGAATCCCACCTTAACGGGAAATTTAGAAAGAAGTGTATGAATTTTGTGGGTGTAGCCCTACAAAAACTGTCATCTATGGTTGTGAAGGATAGTGGCTGCAATTGTGTTTCCTGATTGTGCACGTGGGGAAAGTTTCCTGATTCTGTAAACAACGCTTTGAAGTCTTACCAGGTGAGCACGTAACAAGACTACTATTTCCAACTTACTTGCTACGGAAGAAGTGTTCAAAAATACGTGGTATTATCTGGACTCAAAAGTGGCAACAGCAGCAAACGAAATTCCCTTGCGTTCACCTGAGATCTACCTCGCTTCCCCATGCATGTGTTCTAAATGACATGAAGTTCTAAATGAATATAGGTTTAGGTTGACTACTGGGGTAATCGTTGCGAATACTTTTTGAAACTGTTTACTTTGCTGTCATCATGCAGGTTTCAGAATCCTAACTGATACACTGGGTCCATGTTTTAGGCTGTAGTGATGTTGGAAAGGTTACACATACGGATTAGAATCCTGGCTGTTTGGGGTTTCGTGATGCGCATTAATTTTAATTACCTGCACGTGTGACTGACGACGTGAAGTGTATATTTTCATGAAACAAAGAGGTTAACGGCAAATTGAACTTGTCTTGAGGAACTTAAAACTTTGTGCATGTATGACCTGTGCAAATTCTTCGTCCTACTGACTACATGCTAGCGAATACCGCTGACTTAATAGTTCTTTTCTTCTTCGTTCTACATTGCAGGAGAAGCATCATAGGACGAGATCACAGAGGGAAAATATTAGCAGAACAAGTGATGGACATCTGTTCGGAGGATACTTCAGATGTGTTGAATGCTTATTAGCGAAAAACATATTTTCATATCGACAGAAATAGGTTTTCTTTCACTAATGCTCATGGAGGAGTTAGTAGTGTTGAACTCCTTCGTCAATCTAAACAGTCTTCAACAAAAAGGAATATAATTGTACAATAGAAGACTTAAGCATTTCGTAAGAAAGTCACACAGTAACACGAATATCTAGTAATAATAACATATATTTCTATCTTGACGATAATCTTAAATTCAGATGAATATATGCGAAACTAAGTCTATTTCGGATAATCATTTTGAACAATGTATTCTTGTATTCGGCTGTAACATTGTATGCACATGTAATGGAAGCCAAAGAATGAAATATATTCAAGCATAACCTCACCTTCATAGAATAGATGACACTCAAAACAGTAAGAAATTGGTTAGCTGTGCTTTAACATTAAGAACTAACTTACAGTAGCATATCATCCGACATATGTGCACTTGAACCATTTAAATAAAGGAGAGATTTAATTGCGCAAGGTAACTGAATCATTGAAAAACCTTAACATTTAATCGATAACACTAACTTTGGAGATTGCTCGAGCGATCTAACGAAAAAAATATGAGCGTGAATTATTACAGTAAAGTATTTAAAATAAACAACCCGCGTTTCAATGGAAAAACCACGATAAAGTAATACAAAGTTCAGAGTAATTAAAGTATAACATTGAAAATATAGATGGACACTTAGGAAAGAAAAATATCAAATACAAATGATAATATATAATATGACTAATCAATTATACAATAAGCTCAAGAGGAATGATTTTTGAGTTTTCAGATTCTGATAACCTTCAAAATGTATATCGGGCAGTAAATAATAGGGAGATGATCAGAAAGGATAGATTTATGTTTAAACGACGATTTACAAATTACAGGTGAGAAGGATACTTCTTCGATGAGTTACTACAAAAAGCTAAAGCAGAAACTTTATACGTAGGGAAGCATTTTGAAAAGACAGGACAGATGGGTCCCCAGATATAGCTGGGTATTATCATTGAAATAAGTAGAAAAAAGTGAATAGACTCCCAAAAAGAGTCATAAAAATCTTATCTACATTTTATCTATAACCATTCCTGCAGATATATGTGCTATTTGAATAAGATACGAAGTTAATAGAGATCATAAAATAATTTTATTCTGTTTCAGATGATAATTGTTTGCTTGATGGTACAGAAGAAAAGTTAACAGAATTATTTCGAAACAAATCAGATTTCATTGATAAGGGTGAAGACGGACAAATAGAAGGTAAATCGAATGGACAACAGCGTACTGGTACACTCATAGCTCCAACAGCGGGTCTACACAGAGGATGACCGTTGATTAATGAAGACAAGTGTGATGAGTATCCTTGTGATAACGGCTTGAAAACAAAAATATATATATATATATAAGGATTAGTGCTAACCGAAAAAGGATCTAACAAAAAGTGACTGATTTAATATATATGAAGTATGATCAAGATTTGAATGAATAATATAGCAAATATTGGGCGTTGAAGCTGGATCAGACTTCCGCACGAAACGTTGGAATTATTTTATTCTAAACACGCTGACTTAAACATATATAAACTATATATAATGTCAAACAGCGACGATATATAGCAGATCCAATTTGTAATGGTTATCATGATTTAGTAGTTCGGTCGATAATGTTTTATAGTGTGAAGTGATGAGTAATGGGTTCAAGTTTCAACGGAAACCTGGACCCTCACAAGAGTATATATGATGTCCACAGCAAAGTATAAGACAGACTTAAATGTGCACTGAAAAACATACAACTAGTCACAATGAAATACCTTCACCACATAGAAAGAAATGCTACTGATATGTTTATGATGGTTGAAATACTGTAGCTAATAACAAAATAATCTTCTACATACTTTGTAAAAGCTTTTATCCAGGGATTTACGTGTATCCGCTTCTAATATGACAGCTTTTCTAAGTGATATAACACGAATATGTACCAGCATTCTTATACGCATATTGATTAGGCGGATAAATTTTTGTAGATGCGAAGGATATACATAATATATCTCACAAAGAAAAGTTCACAATACCTGATGTCAACGATATCCACGGATAATAAAAATGCCAGTAACAAATAGCTAAACGATTTGAAGGGAAGTTAAAAATTAAATATTGTTTTCAAAATAGTCATTTCCACATCTGACTACAGATTTTAAAAAGCATAAAAAACAGTGTACTAATGTTTGATTGAACTCGACATTATATAATAAAACAAGTAAACTTAACTCGGTATTACGCTAAGAGTCACACTTAAGATATACGCTTTAATAATAAAAACTGGTTATTCAGGTCTAAAGGTTCGATGTGGGTTATAAGATTCGAATCTTCTGCTTGAGAATTTAGTAATTAAGTTATTCAGTCACATTTTTACATAAACAAACATTCAATGAATATAACATTATGGAATGTTCCAGTTAGGGGGATGTATAGAGAGGTTTAGCTATTTTCCCACCGAGACGGAAAAACTATGAAACTTGGTGTGACAAGCAAACATGACATACAAACATATTTATCTGTTACAAACACGATGATATCGAAGAAGGCCCGAATACCATACAAAAGGGTTAAACATAATTATTAAATAAACCGAAAAACAAAATAAAAACGATCTATCATTTCCGAATATTCAAACCAACAAAAAGAATTAGATGCCTATGAAAATGAACAGATATAGAAGAAGCAAACCTCGCCTGGTTAACTAGTTTACTAGTTACCAGCCGGTCCTAAGCCCGGGTAAAGAGGGAAGGTTGGGCATAGGGCTAGCAACCCTACCCCGTAAAACAAATCTAACCGCTAAACAAACTTCAAAGCACAAACAAAATATAAAAAATGAAAACAAACTTATTCCCCGCTGGAATCGGAGAGGCGAAATGACGCCAGTTGGTGAAAGCCTGTCTTCGGGAAGCCAATTGGCCGATGTGTCTTCGCTTCTCTCCATGAAAGCGAAAGTAAACGTGGGGACATGGAATGTCCGCACGATGTTTGAACCCAGTAAGGCAGCCCAAATTGCAAACGAGATGAGAAGGTATCACATCGAAGTGCTTGGGATTTGCGAAAGCAGATGGAATGGGAGTGAAATCTCCAAACTGTCAACTGCAGAATCAATAATCTACTCCGATATCGTCACCCAGACGACAACCACGAGCACACTGAGTTTTGGAGTGGCTATCATGATGTCCCCAAGAGCATCGAAGGCTCTCATGCAGTGGGAACCAATCTCCTCCAGGATCATGACAGCAAGATTCAACTCAAAAGGAAGGAAGGTCACAATCGTACAATGCTACGCTACTCACCTACAAATAATGCAGAGCAAGAGAAGAAGGAGGAATTCTACAGACAACTTCAATCAACACTGGACAAGACCTCGGTTGGCGATATCAAAATTTTAATGGGCGACATGAATGCCAAACTGGGAGCACACAACACAGGAAGAGAACTAACCATGGGTCGAGAGGCGCTAGGTGAAATGAACGAGAATGGAGAATTGTTTGCAGAATTCTGCGCATTCAACGATTTGGTGATTGGGGGCACTGTGTTCAAGCACAAGGATATCCACAAAGCGACATGGATTTCACCAGAAGGACACACTAAAAATCAAATCGACTTTATCTCAATCTTAAGAAAATGGAGACGCAGTCTACTTGACACAAGGTCAAGAAGAGGAGCAGATGTAGGTTCAGACCACTCACTGTTTAGTGCAAGGAACCTTCCAAATCAAGTTAAAAGCCTTCAAGGAAGCTGGTGATAGACCTCAATTCAAGTACAACACTCGGAAACTGAAGGATGAAACTACAAAGGAGATCTTCAAGGCAGCCATCAAGACAAAATGGGAGAACAAAATGAGGAACATGCCTGAAGAAAGCTGTGTGGAAGAACACTGGAAGTCTTTGAAAGCTATGTGGAAAGAAACCTGCACAACAGTATTAGGAAGGAAGAAGAAAGAAGACAAGGAATGGATCTCGACGGATACCTGGAAGCTGATAGAGGAGAGGAGGATGATGAAGCAGAAGATAAACCAGTGCAAGGATGCTCAACGACAAGAGGAACTGAGCACAATGTACAAAACACTTCACGGGATAAAGAAGTGAAGAAGAGTTCACGGAAAGACAAAAGGCACTACTACGAAACACTGGTAAGTGAAGCAGAACAGGCTGCAGGTAAGAGAGACCTGACGACATTGTATCAAATAACCAGGTTGCTATCAGGGAAGAGACCAACACAGATGAAACCAATAAAAGATGAAGAAGGAAATTTAATTACGAGAGAAGAGAAACAAAGGAAACAATGGGCCGACCACTTCAAAAAGCTCTTGAATCGACCACCACCTGCACTTCGTCCAGAAATACCACATGCAGCCGCTGAATTACAAGTGAACATAAATCCCCCAACGAAAATGGAAGTCCTGAACGCCATAAAGCTACTGAAATGCGGGAAAGCAGCAGGACCAGATGGAATACCGCCAGAAGCACTGAGAACAGATGCAGAGACAACAGCGGACATGCTCACACTACATCACTATTGCAGAAGGTGTGGAAGGAAGAGAAGGTACCTGCAGTGTGATTGTAAGAAGGGTTACCTTGTCAAACTGCCGAAGAAGGGAGACCTCAGTGCTTGCAAGAACTGGCGCGGAATCACTCTCCTGTCCACCCCAAGTAAAATATTAAGCCGTATCATCCTGGAGAGGCTTAAAGATGCACTGGATTCAAAACTACGACCGGAGCAGGCAGGCTAACTTCAGCAAGTACAAATCATGTGCCGACCAAATTGCAACGCTTCGCATCATCATAGAACAGAGTGTAGAATGGCAATCAGCTCTCCACCTCAACTTCATCGACTTTGAGAAGGCCTTTGACAGCGTCGACCGAGAGGTAATTTGGAAACTGCTTCAGTACTACGGAGTACCGCAAACCTTTATCCGCCTCATTCAACAACTATATGAAGATGCCACATGCCAAGTAATTCACAATGGGAAGCTCAGTGATGCCTTTGAAGTGAAGTGAAGACAGGAGTGAAACAAGGTTGCCTACTATCCCCCATGATATTCCTTATTGTGGTGGACTGGATCATGCAGCAAACAGTGGGGAGCGAGAAGAGGGTGATACGCTGGACTACGGAAAAGAACCTAGAAGACTTGGATTTCGCCGATGACTTGTATCTGATGTCACATAAACTTGAAGATCTACAGGCAAAAACTAACAAGTTGATAGAAGAGGCAGCGAAGACGGGACTTCAGGTGAATATAGAGAAGACAGAGGTGATGAAGATACCGCACCACCACCACCAACAACAAACTCCAATCACCGTCAACGGGAGAAACTTAAAGGAAGTAACCTCCTTCACTTGTCTGGGAAGCACTGTTTCAACTACAGGTGGCGGCACAGGCACAGACGACGACGTCAAAGTCAGAATCGGAAAAGCAAGACAGGCGTTCATCAGCCTGAAATTAGTGTGGAGATCTTCTGCACTCAGCATGCAGAACAAGATACGGATTTTCAACACCAACGTCAAGTCAGTGCTCTTGTATGGTTCAGAGACTTGGCGCGTCACGAAAGGCATTTCCAATAAACTACAGACATTCATCAACAACTGCTTACGCTGGCTCGCTACTGAATATCAGATGGCCAGAAAGAATAAGCAACAAGGAACTCTGGGAACGAACCAACCAAGAACCTATCACGCAACAAATATGCAGGAAGAAGTGGAGATGGATTGGCCATGCACTGAGAAGGCCGACTGAGGACATCACGCGTCAGGCCAATTGCTCGAGTGGAATCCCCATGGGAAGCGACGAGTTGGACGTCCAAGGGTGACATGGAGGAGGTCGTGCGAGGAGGAAATGAGAGCTTCTGGGCTGTCGTGGGACCAGGTTCAAAAGATCTCAGAGAACAGAGTTCATTGGAGACGTGCTACTGAGGCCCTATGTTCCACTAGGAACCCAAGGGACTAATAATAATTATAATAATAATAATAATAATAATAATAATAATAATAATAATAGAAGAAGCATAATAACCAGATGAAGAATTTCTGTTTTTCTATTTTCGCACTACTGATAACACCAGATTAAATGTCCCAATCAAGGATTCAGACTATTTGTTTAGAGGGGTGGAAAGGAAGCGAATAAAAAAAACCAAGGGAAATACTGTTGTATACACTAAACTAGTAGTATACTATGCCATTAGTGTAGCACTTTCACTGTGATTGGTATCCCCCTTAAGGGCCAACTACACAATGGCTTTCCAATCAGATCAGAGTTGAAATTGTGAATGAAAGAAAAGTTAGTTGTGATAGTCTCATTAGTGTAAATATATGAGACTATCTTCCTCTGCAGAAATATATAAATAATTCATGCTTAACAGCATTTACTTCTATGCATACGTAATTGGTAACATTACAGATGTGGATGCATTACTAAATTGTACAACCTTTACCTACTTTGCCAACACGGGGCATACTGTGATACGAAAATAACGTTTTCTGCTCCAGATAACTTTACTAGCAATTCGTTGAAGGGTATAAACTAAAATCTGCTAATAAGAGAGAAAATGCCGAGACAAGGTAATACTATTTATCCGTCTACAAAAGATCCATCTAAAACATTTGCTTACACAGTGCAAAAATACAGTTTGGTTACTTCTTACAGGTCATTGTTACTAGGAGTCAAAAACGTAACTGCGTATTCAAAAACTTTAGATTCTTCAATCTATTTATTGGTCAATCGGCAACAAAATGAGACCTGGCATTAATTCGTAACGTTTCAGGTTGCGACATCTCATATCAGCATGTCAGAATGAAAGTTGGAGAAATAGACGAAAATGTAGTCAAAACTGTTAGAGTCAAACGTTTTGTTTTTTATTCAAGATATTACTTTAATGGTAAACCCTAGATTTCCTCATGTTGATATTAGTATTATTGATCACTGCTTTTTTTAAACCGGTCTTTATAAGACTTTTAAAGATAGGACTGGAACGTATGCAAACTAAGAAACACCTAGTTGTATATCATTCTTTTCTGAGTGTTATCGCAATAAGATTTGCAAAGACCAGTTTAAGACAAGCAGTGATCAGTACTATTAATGTTAGTATGAAGAAATCGGGGATTTACTATTACAGTAATATCTAGAATGAAAAACAAAACGTTTGAAGCGAAAGGCTGACACCAATATACAGTAGAAGACTACAAAATGATTGGCAAATGGTTTGAATTATATGAGAACTATAGATTCAGTGCTTAAATATCGTTGAACAGTAGGTATTGATGGTACACGATGTTAGGTTTCTTGGCTCAAAAAAAAAACGTTTCCTCGGAATATTCGGCACTTCATTCTATTACAATTAACCACCAATCTTTGTTTCTTTTTCATTGTTTTGTAAACATTCTGTCAATTTCTTTTTACTCTGCAGCAAAATAATTCAAACTACTTCTTTATGAATGCGATGCACTTTAATTTGTTACAACCTATCATTTTTGGTCAAGGATATGTGCGTCAGAACTATTAACTGGCGTCAAACGAAATGTATTGGTCAAACACTAAAGTTAATCTAACCATAACTATAAAAATTGCACGTTAGGAAGTAACGCAGATAAGCAATGTCAGGAAGTTCTGGCTGGTATAGTTGGTAGAACCATTCCCTTGCATCGTTTTAATTAGCACAAAGCATGTAGTTACTCAAAGCTGCGTTCATATACATTACAAGAGACCATAATCATGGAATAAACATATTGTCGTGGGAAATCAAAGGCGGAAAGAATATTTACCGAGGAAAAATAGTCACTCATCATCACCATAATTTATTTTAAGAGTGAATTGAAATAAGATCACTTAACTCAAGTTTCTCCTTGTTTCAATACAACATAGGCTTTTCTCTAGCCAACAATTGAATGACTCAGCTTGACAATCACAAGCAAACTAAAAAACCGAGTATTTTGCTGAATAAGTTGTAGTTTACACAAAAAATGATCGGAAAAATCTTGCTTAAACTTCTTTAAACATGGTGAGCTTATAGTGTATGACAATCACACTAGATAGGACGACAATAACACTATATACGATTGCAGATGACTTCACAACAATGCATCTAAAACTGTTATTACAATTCGTAAAACAACACATTAATATTTTGAAGACCGATGGACCGATACATGAATCAGTGAATTTATCAAGAAACCTATTACTTGTCTCTGATATGTAACCAAGTATGGAATGGCTGGATAAAACCCTCAAAAGACACGACTGAGTCAAATACAACTACGTACATGGAACAACTCTTAGTCTTCATATACATTTAGAAACCTATGTCGCTCTCCACTTGTTTACAAATGAATTCATCTTGTTATTTGCTTCCATAACTAAACTGCTTTATTGTACTTTTTCCTCTAAGTCATGATAATTTCATAGTGGATGCATGCAGAGTTGTATATTCTCCTGCTGATCACATTATTTGAATCACCAACATGTTTGAAAGTGTATATAATTTAACTAACACTCCGTAATCACTTAGGGTTCTATTAGATTTAGTATGCACTAAATGTGTTTGGTAAAAGATTTCAAATCATGAACATTTATCCTCGTCACTCGTTAAGCAGCAAATATTCTTAATACCATGATTTTTGAACAGATGTTTTAAACAAGTGGCCAGTTTTAGAAACAAAATGAAAGACTGAGACCAACTTACGGTTCCGTGTGACGCCTGAGACCGAGACACTTTACCGATCAGAAAGATATTATGCGTAGATAAACCAAGGGATCGATAAAGATTAATATCTTTGCCTGATCCATAGCCACAATGAACTCGTAATTTGGCCTATTAAATTGAAATAGTTAAAAGTAAATTGTATATAAACGGTATTAATGAAAAGCAGTTATGAGAGAGAGAGAGGTTGTGAGGTCCCGCGTAAAACCATGAAAACAGTACTCTCCCTAAAACGTACATTTGTAGGAGATAATTTTAGTAAAAACTTTTGACTAGCCATTAAAATGTTCTCATAAATCAACTAATTTGAAAGAAAAAAAACAGTTACACTAGTTCCTTATTTCTAATTCCTACCAAAATTATAAAAGCAGAGAAGCGAATTCCGACAACCAACTCTTAAGAAGCTTTACAGATTGTGATGACCGATAAAAATTACGCAAGTTGACGTAGTTGAAGTGTGCGAATCCAAGATAATTGCCCAGTGACGTTTATTACAGTCCTTTGTAAATAAAATCACTCTGTGATAGTCATGAAGAAATTAGTCAAAATAACAGCTTTTAAAACGTTAACATCTGTAACCATTTTCCTAAGTAGAATTTCAAGCCAAAAGGATAACATGTAGGCACATGTTAAGCATATCGAAGCCTCACTCATGGTTAGTCTATGATAATTCAAATGACTATACGAACTGAACTTATTGAAATGCTTCAAGCAAAGTTTTTCGTATCGCGAAAGTGGATGAGGGTGCAAACCAGTTATGAAGTATCGTAAGGTAATATCTTTAGAAATATAGGACTGGGTATCATTCACACTGTTCAAGTCATCATGCAATTTTACACGTATGAAAGAAATCTTTACTTTTCAGAAACAGAACCACGATTTGGTTCAGTAGAAATGAAGCAGCAGATTCATCAGAAGTGTAGACTATCATGCAGTTTATAAAAACTTGTCACAGGTGACTAATACACTCATTGAGATCATGAAAATACTGAAATTAAACAAATCACATGAAATAGACTGCATACATTTTCAACAATTGTTCTTAACATTTGCGCCTTTTGCTTTAATGGATCTGTGTATAGACCATTTAAGAAGAAAGTCATTCCAAAGGGGAAATTATGATTTGCCATCCAATTAGTTACTCGGCGTCTTTGCATATCCGGTCGAGCAGACAAATAGATCAACAAAAATCCTAGTCCTTGCCAGTGACGTGCGACATCAACAGCACCAGGATGAACCTTTGGGTCCTACAGATAAAACGTTAATGGATTGATATATAAATGAAGGCAAAAGAATTTACTTCTGACAATGAATTACTAAAGTGATGTTTGGAGACCGAAATCACTGAATATAGTTGAACACAACAAAATAAAGGAATATTTGAAACGCTGAAATAACTTAAAAATCTCATAAGTGAATATAGTAAAACTCTCACGAGAGGGTAGTGTTGGGTTAATAGTTAGCCGTAGAATCTTACAGTACATGTTACATTCAGAAAAGATGCTTTTTTTACTCTGAGACAGGTGATTCGTTTGTGAAGCTTTTGTCATCAATACTACCTTCACAAGGGACAACTATCGATAGTTGGTAAAGGATCATATTTTGGGAGTTCTGGCTTTGGAGAAAAGATATGGGTGTGACATGATAAAATTGTACGCTAAAACGATTTTACACCAAGGTTCATTCGTTTTACACATGAAGTTATAGGATTTAATGGATGATGCAGAAGTGTTTATTTGTCGTCAGTTTTCATCAACATCCCGTATTAACTGAAGTGTGACTGAGAAACTGAAAGTAATGACAGTTTTTTCTAAGCGATAAGTATCCTTGACCTCATAAGGGGTCAAACAAAACCAAAGTCCTCAAGTCATGCCACAGTTTAGCTGTTACTTTGGTACTTAGTTTAAGTCTAGTGATAAGTAATTCCAATTTTATTCAATTAGCAATAGGAGGTGCAACGTAATAATTTACCTAATATTAAGGACTGCTATTGATAAGAACGCAGAGTAGCAGTGGAGAAAAAACATCGAAAAGATATAGAAAGAGATGGGCTTTTATTATTATGCGAAAAATAGCAGTTATTTTAGAGAATTGACTTTATTTATAAGGCTACATTTAAACAATAAACTTTTGTGAAAAAAAACTCACTTTTCCCATCAACGACAAACTTGCGGCAAAGCTACCGTCTACGCTAAATACAACAACTTCAGTTTGAGGGGGTACTACTGCTAATGTAATAAGCACAGGATGCTCACGATCCGACTCAGGTATCATTTTTATGGGATAAAATCCATTAGGTAAATGAAATTGTTCCGGCAGAAAAAATCGAAGTCTTCCAGAGGAATCAGTCACTTCTGTACACATATATGCCCAAGATCCACTGAGGGATTGAATTTCTACGCGGATCTGGTAATCAGTTGTAAAGATATTTAAGTGTGAGAAATTAACATGAATCAAAACTAAAAATCAGTTATTCGTACATGCAAGTGCAAATTCACATAGGCTTATATGTAAATAATTCATATGCTTGTTGCTACTTTTAGTGTCGACATGTTTTAAGGGAAGGAAGGTACGAAAATCAATCTATTTCCTGTCACAATCTATGTAATAATCTATGATCGATGAAAAGTTACCAAAATGAGAAGAAAATCATCTGACTGGATTAGTCATTATTTGACTCAAAGTCAAGGGTGGTTCGTATTTTTGGCTATGAGAGTGTAGTGGGTGTTGCTGATAAGAATGGATATAACTAGTATATGTTGAGACGGTAGCAGAAATCATAGGGAATTACCAACAATGGGTAAGGATTCCGTAAAGAGAAACGCAAGAGACAAGGCAGGCGTATGAAGGGTAAATCAAGAAAGAAACAGAAGAAATGAAGCATATTTTGCAAATGACTGTCTTAGTGCAAGGTATACCATATTTAACGACTACTGTCTCACTTGTTGACATTAAACGTTCCTTCCTTCATACATGTCTTTTTGTTTCGTTCAATAGCAACGAAAATATTAGATGAATTTGTGCAACAACATCAGCACAATTACATCATATAAACTAATCGAAAACTAACTTTTAGATCTAATGACGATAAGATCAAGCATTAACACGTTAATTCTAATGAAATTGAAATTATATTTGTGTTTATATATGCCCCTTGTGATTTTTTGAAGTATGTCATTCTAATCGAAATACCAAATAATAACAGAATATTTTTGACAAGCTCAGTATGAAACACCCAGAGTCTATAAAAAAAAACGTAAACTCTCTTTGATTTGAAAACCTAAGCAAACATTATGAACCTTAATATGTTTGTCGATGATTTCAAGTGTAATACTTCCTTGTGATAATTTTATATCAATTACATTAAAAGAATGTAGGCACGACGACAATATACTGATTGTAATATATTTGGCATTATTATCACAGTTATATAAGTGGTAAAGTTCACCAATTTTGTGATATGGCTAATAATATTCCTGGTAAAATAATAATTAAAATGCATACCATTCAATTTGGTTTATATTAACAAAGTGCAAATATGCATATGCATTCAAATTACTTTTTCATCAGAAAAACTCATCAAGTCCAATCCCCAAGAACAAATCGACCCGTGATAAGTGAAGGAGACCCAGTTGTTGCAATGACATCATTTGCTCGGTGATTTGGTTTAAAGTTCTAATACAAACAGAAACACAAAAGAATAAGATAGAATCATATTATATCATTTTAAAATCAAAATTAATACAATATTGTGACATCAAATGGATTAATAAGTGAAGGGAATATACATGATTATCCGTGATATATAAGAGTCTGTTTATATACAAAATAATACGCACCATGAGGGAGGTGACATAACAAGAAGCAATTGGAAATATACTAGGCTAAAACAACAACAAAAATACAGACAACAATACAAAAACACAGTGTGAGGTAAAATCAGAGTGACAATATTACACCCGGCAGATAGTGTGAGGGTTGATCTATGGAACCCAATGCGGGCAAAAAGACAAAAAAGTTGAACAAACGTAGATTTTCAAATGCGATAGAAGAGATACCAAGGATTTAGGCTCCTGATAGTTGATATCTTATTGAAGATACATATCACTAACCTGGAGGGAAGTTACATTCTCTTTGAGGTCAAAACTCAAAGTGCTTAGAGCAAGTTAGATACACCCGAGTTTAGTTCTTCATACGGCCTAACTGCAGATGGCAATGTGATACATAGCAACTCAAACAGACAGATATATCAATCAAGACATTCCCCCAGATGTGTGCCAGTGCTGTGTTACAACATGACGCGCTAAACCATCATTTAAATCAGATTTTTTATGAATTATTTAGAAGCTTGTGATACGGAAAGCTCATCATGTCACAAACAGCTTAGCGAAAATACTTCTAATTTCGACTAAAGCTCGACGTACATAACGGATCATAATGAATTCTCTCGAGGTCCTATATATCTTTTTCTGATGGATGTCAACTTATTATCTAGTATTAGACACGTGACAATTTGTCTGTTTTCACCGAAATTCCGAAAGTAAATAATGTATAAAAGTGTTGAATCACACGACCTGAAAAATCATATTATTTATTAAACTACAATTTGATCGGTAATGCAAAACGAATCACTACCACTATAACCATTTGAGAATTCATCTATTTTAATGCGCCTAAAAATCTAATCAGACGCTCATACAATAAACAGTCTGAGGCGAAAATAAGCATCAAGTGATATAGTAACGTGAAATGTAATGGTGATTTTCTTTGAAAAGTTTTGACTACAATGCGTAATCTACTTGGTACCAGAAATGATGACATTTGTAGGAAGAAAGCCATACTATGTACAACATTAACTGATACTAGTCATTGTACTGTTAAGTTTGATGGACGTTGAGATAAAATACAGTGTATTTAGGAAAATAAAGTCAATTTCACACTGAGTTGGAATTTCTAATAATTAAGAGATATGGGAATAGCAAGAAGCATAAGCAAATATTAGAGTAATGAAGATGTTTAATGGTCATGGCATACTTTTTTGGAAGTTTTATTTCTTATTATGATTAAAGAAACGAGCGTGGTTTAATTTAGCACCTAAATGTTACGCCGCTTTACGCTTCTATGGTCTTCCAAAATTCACAAACCCAATTTTCAAATTCATCCCATCATCCTCAACATATAACCCTTTCAAATACGTCACAAAAATTCTTAAACCATTACAAGACAACTTATTAAATGTCGTCAAAAATACACTAGATTTTAAACATAAATTATTACAAACAAGCATTGGAAATGGTGAAACAATGGTTAGCTTTGGTGTTGTTTCTCTGTATACAAATATTCCGATTGATGAAAGCATACAAGTTGATAGATTTTTGTTAGAATTGGATACTTCCTTATCGCTTAGATTCAATATTTCCATCAGTAAAATCTGTGATGCACAGAGATTAATGTTTGACGTTGTCCATTTTTACTTTTCGAGGAAATCTTCATCGTCAAACCAGTGGGGTAGCAATGGGTTCACATGTCTCACATATTGTAGCCAATCTACATATGTACAAAGTAGAATCAAACTTCACTAGTCAACATGATTTAAAACTAAGAATATGGTGGAGGTACATTGATGACACCTTTGTCATAACCGAAAAATAAGGTCTTGAAAATCTTTCCGAATATCTTAACAACCATTTCAATCAGATAAAATTCACTTATGAACTAGAAACAGAACTCGGAACGCTAGCTTTCCTAGATTACAGAGCCATGCGAAACAACGGCGGGACACTCGATATTGATGTCTATCGAAAAGATACACATCATAACAAGTGCCTTGACTTCGATTCAGCTTGCTCATTGGAAACTAAGTCAAACGTTTCAAAATCTGTTGACGAGATCATAAAGGATACCTGTTATATCTCCGCATGTCAACGGTTATATATATATATATATATATATATATATATATATATATATATATATATATATATATATATATATATATATATATATATATATATATATATATATTCAGAATAATAGAATACGCACGTTTAGCTGACAGCCAACCTAGTACGCAACAGCCACTGACTGCGACCCCGGGGTGAATAGAGAGAAGACCGAAGCTGGATGATGGGAGAGTTCATTACTCCGAGAGTATAATAATCAATCAATCCAAAACACGTGAATAAGTATACACATAAAATATAACCTTGTCCGCAATTGGAAATGTTCGCATAGTAAAAGTTAACCAATCAGCGAATTACATTACAATGGGGGCAGAAATTAAACTACTAGTCATACTGTAAAATGGTGTGGGAATGCCAAGTTAAGAGTGTTCAGATCGACAACAATGTTTCATACAAACTAGGGCCTTACAACAATACCAAATAAAGCGGAATCTCAGCAAGCGGATCGGCAACTTGTTCAGGAAGTCTTAAAACAAAACAACTATCCGGTAAAGGTACTAAAAAGGACAGAAAAAAGTTTATGGAAAAAAGACACTGAAAAACCAAGGCATAATAATTAGACAAGTACTATAGTACTTCTTTATTGAACATCTACACCAGAGAAAATAAGATGTATACTTAATAGTTACAATACAAGAGCATTATTTAAGGCGATGAACACATTACACCCAGACCTGTGTAAATTAAAAGATCCGAATCTCCATTTCCAACAACAGAACCGTTGTGGAATAGGATCTTCCTAACAAAATCAAAACGTTGAGGACTAATATTAAATACTTATTTATTTTATTATTTGTTCCAATATACTACGCCGGAATTGCACAAGTCAAAAGACAGAGAGTACAATGGAACAAAATTATGTTTACAAGGTAGACTGTAGTGAATACGATGCCACATATGACGTGAGTCAAGTACTAACACGTCTAGCCAAACATGGTCAAAGTTACAAGAAACCACTAAAAATTCCTATGACCTAGAAAAACTTGAAAAAAGATCTAGCATTGCAGCTCATGCCTTATATTCAGGTCAAAAAATATCATTAGAAAAGACAAAAGTCTTCCGAAAGGTTTCCCTTCTCATAAGGAGCTGATCATTGCAGGAGCTTTGCACATCCTTTCGTAACTTTCTTCGGTCAACAGAAAGGATGGGTTAGACAGTCCACAAATATGACAAACATTGATGACTCGAATAGACAGTTGCAAATAATATATGAGAAGGTGGAACACAACTTCATCTCACCGTATTTATTCATGTTTGATTAGTTTCGGGTGTTATTTCGCTTAATAGTCTTTATCATGTCAAAAAATATTGGTTGTATTTTAACAACAGTTGACTGGAAAATAGGTGATTGCTGATTCGAATCCGGCTAAATTTTCATTTCATCCTCAGTCAACACCCAACATAAATAATAACAACTTGTCTAGTCCTATTATGTAATACTCTGTTGGTCTACTATTTCCAACAATTTTACCCTCTTTTTTGAGTTATATACATCCTATCAACCGTTCGATATATATTATATAATCCATTTTGTTATCATTCTTACTTCAAATGATGTCAAAAGTACATTAATCGTTATCACTATTATTATCATTATTATTAATTATTAGTAACCGTTTAATGTTCAAATATTCATCTTTCCACAATAATAATTTATTCTCTGTTACACCTGTTGACTCACAACTCCACTGTACTTTTCATAGCCGAAATAAATTTTCCCATCCTAATTTTGCTCCATCTTACTTGTACAACTGGAAAAAGCCTTTCAGACCAATTTGTTAATTGACTCATCTACATTATATTGATCTGTTCTATATCATGATGTAATTGGATGTTTGTAAAGATCACTTTCAGTTTCAAAACTTGAACATTAACCCGAAAATCTAATGTCAGATTCATACTCTTGAAAAGGATCTTTCTAACAAGATCGAAACGTTGAGGGATGATACAAAATATTTATCTATTTTATTAATGACGGATCGTGGCTAGCAGTGGAATCCAGGATGCGCATTTCTTCTATTTTATTCTATTTTTCTTCTATTCTTCTATTCTATTTCTTCTATTTTTTTTATTAAGTCAAAATACACCTTGTAGGATGGATTAAAGAATTCATTAGTTCATCATTTTCCGATCAACATGACTTAAACACATTATGAGATTACTCGTTTGTCAATCAGTTAAAAATAGCGTATCTTTTTCAAATGTGATGTATTGTATCCTAGTGCTGTTGATTTGAAAATTGTATCAGAAAGGAAATTCAGTTACAGGAATTTACCAAAATGAATGTTTAGTCTCACAATGAATTACCAGTAATGCTTACATCAATTTTGATCTGTTTCTCCAAGTCTCCAACTAATGAGTACTAATTCCGAGGTTTATTTCAACTTTTCGCATATAATTGTATTCAGAGTTAGTTTTTTAAAAAACTTTTTCAAATAGACACAAGATTTATCAATTGCACTAAACTACTTCACCTAACAACGTATGCACCTGTGTAGACATGTGCAACAGAGAATGAATTAATACCATGAAACGATAGCTAAGATTTTACAATAAACCCAATATTCTGATCCAATCTACGCAAAACACTGGGATTGAGTCGCACCAAGATTCCTAGAGAATAGTTTGTTTCCTTCAAAAATTAAGGCGGGATTGTTGAGTATTTCATTCAAATAAGTTTTAAAAAAAGTTGATCATTCCATAAAGAAAATTCCTATAGTTAAATTATATGCACACAAACTAGCTATTAGCAGATAACCAAAGTGGTACTCTGGATGTTAGTGGTGATCGAACTCTACGAAAATGTAAATAAGAGACTTTTATGAAGAATTGATAAGTGGACATTTCAAAATGACAGAGAAAACTGTCAATATTTGTGCATAATGATGAAAAAGGTTTTAGGAGATATAAAAACAGAGTAGTCATGGAATAATGGTCATAGATAAGAACTTTACATTTTAGTTTTTCCTATGACATCTATCGCACTGTGAAACAATATTACTCACAGGATAACATTTCGGAGATAATGCATCATCCATATTCATTTTAGGGTAACTCCATAACTTTGAGACATGGTTCATATAGTCCTCTCTCCCCCTTTTCTTTGTAATATTTACTTAATAATACTGTTTGTTGTTACTGAAGCTCAGGTGGCCAGAAAGAATAAGCAACAAGGAACTCTGGCTGACAATGAACCAACCAAGAACCTATCGCTCAACAAATATGCAGAAGGAAGTGGAGATGGATTGGGCATGCACTGAGAGGACCATTCGGGAATATCACGCGCCAGGCACTCGAGTGAAACCCAGATAGGAAACGGCGAGTTGGGCGTCTGAGGTGAGGGTGAGATGGAGGAGATTTTATGAAGAAGAAATAAGAGCTTCTGGGCTATCGTGGAGCCAAGTTCAAAAGATTGGAGAGAACAGAGTGGAATGGAGACGTGCTAGAGAAGCCCTATGTTCCACTAGGAATCCAAGGTACAAATAATATATAATATAATACTACTGTTTCACTGTGTGATACTCCCAGTAAATCAGCTATAATGGAATTACAATCCACCACAGTGTTCACCTTTACACCTACATCAAAAAGAGCTTCTACTGTACGTAACATTTCATAAACAAGGTATTTAATTGTAATGATCAATTTCAAACATCTATAGAGTTCTTAATTATCTAGAGTTTATATTGGTAAGTTATTTATCATTTGCATGCACAATGCCATGTTAAAGTTAGCTAAAGGAAATTTAAAACGGAGAACTTAGACGTGAACCACATTCATATCTGGGTTTGAAATATTACTCAGCTTGTAGGCTTTTACATCTATCGATTGATAGAATAGTATGAATGTTTGAGAGAGAAACCAATAATGATTGTTACTGAAATAACTTTTAGAAAGATAAAAAGTTACTGTTAAAATTTCTCAGGTTTAACGTCACTATTCAACTGATCTCAGTTTACCAGGTAAATGGCAAAATAGTCAAGTCAATATAACCGTAAACTTGTTTAAAACACGTATATAATTACACTCTTTTGCATAAGCTTCATCCTTCCACTGCCGTTTTTCACATCGTTGCAATGTGATATAATGACAACGAAAAATCTATATAAAATACAAGAGACATATGTAACCGTTTCATATGACAGACAAGGACAAACAAAGAAACATTATGACATCTACATTGCATTTGAAATATTTCCAGTATAAACTTGACATACTTTTAGATATATATTTTATAACCTTCACAAAGACAGACGAAGTGATTTTGTTGCTTAGGCAGAGATCAATATGTTAGTAATTTGTTGGATATATTAACTGAATGGAAGAAATCTACATTTCATTCTGTACAGAAAAATGTCATTTTTTAAAAAAAGACATGACAGTGAGGAAAATTTTCTTTTCACTGTACTTATGCTGTACAATCATATTTAAAATCATTAGAAAAACAGATAACGACTTATCATTAGTCAATAGGGTTATGTGATTACTATGCTGAGTAGAATAAAATTTTTGCCAAAGACAGAGGGAAACTACCACTTTGTCTAGGATGACTACTTAGCCGAAATAATGTTTTTTAACACATATCGTGTTTAAGGTTGTAATTACAAATGATTGACTTATCTATAGATCATGTAGTGCAAGTCCTTTGGAAATGTAGCCAAGTCCTATAAATCATTTTGAGGTTACCAATAGCAGTTATGTCCTTGATAAATAGATGGATTGTCTACCAGAGGAAATAATTCTTAGGCCGAATGCGTAAAATGTCTTCCTCAAAGATCTCCAGAGGTGATTTTTGAGAATTTCAATTACATATCGTCTTTTAATTTCAGGTTCATATGGAAAGATTTCTTTGACTGTCGATACGTTCTGCATTCACAGCTTTTCTTTCGTGTAAGTCTCATCGAATCTAGATGGACAACCTTTCTCTAGTAAGATTTTACGTGTCTCTCTTGTGTATTTTCAGAACAGATCTACTGAATCCCTGAATATAACGAATGAATAATGTTCCATTTGTTAGTGAGAGGGGCATGGCTTTGGAGGCTGTTAAATTGTCCAGTTCGTGTCGGTTTTCTGCATAATCTCTAGGACGGAAACACTAAATACGTTTCATACTCTGGAGTGATTTTCATGCATGAATACGTAACCTTGAAAATGTTGAGGAGATTGCTCAAATAAAAAAAAAACCCTCATCTCATGTCATCAACATAACTTTTCAAAAATTGAAGTCAGCTGATTTGTTGATTAGGTATATCATTTTCAAGAGAGGTCATAAAACCATCAGCAAAAATGAACCATGAGGGAAGCTCATTACCACGATATTCTTCTGTGTATAGAAGTTTGTGTTGACATTTCACAACCTTGAACTTGATCTTTGTGTTAAAAAAAATACTATTTGAACTCCTTTGCTAAACCATGACTAGAGTGGAAGATCCCTACTATCTTTTGAATTTTTTTTACTCGAATCACCAACACCACAGTAATCACGTGACCCTATTGATAAATATGTTGCTACTTTTCCCAATGATTTAAAATACTATTGTACAGCTTTACCAGAAGAAAGTGTCGAAAAGATTATTCACGCTGTGCTTGATCTAGGACTTATAATGAGTATTTATAAGATGAAAAAACTTATTATTTTGGTCGATTACAGGCATATCTTCCATTTTTTGTACAAAACTTTCAGGCTAAATATTATCTTGGTCAAATTAGAGCGTGATATCACTTTACATCGTTTTACTGCTAGTTTGAGCGGTGCAGGGAGGTATAAACCTTCGGTATGCAGTCGATGAGACAAACAATGCCGATGATCAGAGATTTTAAGTGGTGTGGTTCAAAGTCGGTCACAATGATGCAGTTGCATTCACACCTTATCTAAGTCGTAACCGTCGTATCGCAACTCATCATTAGTTTTATCTGCTCTTCGTTTTGTTCTGTGGACTTTAATTATAGTATTTTCATTTCTGTTTTGTTCATCCTATTTTCTTTAATATTGATGTACTAATATTAGATAAAACCAATAAGGTTGTCAAACAGTAGTGCCAGTTTTCCCGTCGATACTGACTGACGGGTTAGTAGTACATCCTATATAGTGATATCAGCAGAAAAAGTTGGACGGCTGATGAGTCCCAAACAGGACGAAAAGAGCGTCCTAGACTCACCTCCTAGCTAAATCCAAGTGAATTACTTCATTTTATTTCATAAAATACTTCGTATTAAGTTGATAATGGCTTACTAACAGCTGAAGCTACTGGAGTTCGAGCAATTAATATAGCTTTAAATTCGTAAGAATGTGTACAGCTTTTCAAATTATCTACATCAGAAAAACATCAAAACATAACTTTTTAGATGCCAGTTTGGAAACTTAACTATTGATAGACACTGATATATACTCATCTTACTTTTATTCAGGCTCCCACCAACCAATTTCTTTACCTTCAAATATTACATGTATCCGTGTTCCCAGTGCTTCGTTGTACTTCCGATAACCATACCAAATTTTACTATTAGTATCACCGATATTGCACAGTCTAAATGAATATGTTTAAATTAGACTAACAGTTAACGTAACTTGAGGTTGTATTAATGAAACTTAAGTTAATTTAGAAATCTTGACGAAAGGTTACTTAAAGTGTAAAATACGACGTTGAATTTCAGTAAGAGTGAAAAACAGATACCACTGAAAATTCAGAACAATATACTGTTTCATTTCTTAGTAAATTCCTATCATAATTTTAAAGGCAGTTTGATGAACAAAGAATATTCTTTCCAAGGTTCTACAGTTAAATATCCATATTGTTCAGTCAGAGAATAAATCCATATTTGGAGTGTATGTTACAGTCAGACGTTAATACAGTTCAAGATAATCAATAATGTAAGTGATAAGGTAACTCTGGGCGGCGAAAATAGCTAATCCAGAGCTGCAGATTTCATAGCTGTCCAAGGTAGGGATAAATAGCTCGGTATTAGCTCATTTATTTCAAACAGACCATGAAACAAATATCTGTCAAGCATTTTCTATCACTTACCGTATCCCCAATAACTTAACAAAAGCTACAACACACCGAATACTTCAAATTGCAGAAACTGTAACCATTCGTCTTAAACAACCTAAATTGTGCATACAGAAGAAACAGATGCAGCCATTACTCCCACCTTGATGAGCTTTGGAATCGACAACTCTCTCGAATAGTGGATTTCCATCAACCAGTATCATTTTATCACCTACATTATCGATTATTTGGAGTTGTAATAATGATTGGCAGTAAAATAAATTATCATGGTTGCAAACATGCATTTATTTTCTGATTAAACAATATGGATATATAAGTGTAGAACCTGAGGAAGAAGTTATCGAAAAGAATATTCTTTGTACATCAAACTGCTTTTTGAATATACCGTTTGCAATGTCTTGCAAAAACAGTAAACAAGAATATTCACACATACAGGATTTGTTAAGACCAAGTTCAGCGAATCAACACAGAATGCCACACAAAAAAGCCTGTGATGTAAACCAATTGATTCGTGAGTGATCAGTGACATGGTATACTACTTAATGATACTAGTGGAATTTATCAAGCAGTTTCATAACGTGGCCTCTAGATAAACGGATTTTAAAATTTGAGTACACTCTATTCAATGTCAGTTAGCTGAAGGTTATCAGCGAGATGATCTATTCCGTAAGCCTTCGGCCAACTGAATTTCAATTATCTGAAATGCATATCTGAAATGAATTTATAAAATAACAAATTGCATCCAACTTTCATGGAGATCTTCCTTTTGTACGAGTAGTGTTACACAAGCCGCATAGTCGTTTAGGCGATAAGTTATTTTCAATTGAATTCCAGTAATAATTTATTCTATCATTAACGTTCACATACGACTTTTCTGAAGTGACTGTCTCAACTATACAACAGCATTAACAAACTGTTTGGCATAAATCTCAATATTGTTGATGCGAAATTCCTGAAGCTGTATACGCAACTATAAGACCAGAAGAAGTTATCGAAAAGAAAATTCTTTGTTCAATCAAATGGCTTTTGAATTACAATGGGAATTTTTGAGGATAATATAATCACATACTTGGCACGAAAATTTGATTTGATTTTGTAGAATCTCATTAGTATGGTGATGGATCTAGACATTGTGAACCCTCATAGAAAAATAACACATCAAGTATGAATAAGAATACCTAATGATCCGATTTCGTCAGATTACTCTTACCAGGCTTTCAGTATTGCGAATTTACTAAAAATTACGTTTAAATACAACTTCGGAAGATAGCGCAGTAAAAATCACTACGAAAGGTTACTCATATCGAAATAGGCACTTAGAAATCTCGATACAGTTCTTGCCTTTCAATAATTGGAATAAAGCAAAAACCACAATAATGCATGTATTTCGCTGTTTCTACTCAGTTCCTTTACAACCTACAGAGTGTGATGTTTATAGTGAGAAACATGTTGTACAACGTACTTTGATAAGTCCACGAGGATGTTCCGATTGTAATGGATGGTATCAAAAGTTGACCGAAATTGAGGAAGTTGTTAAGATTACTCAAAAGTTAACTATTTATAGAATGGTAGAATGAACACAGCGAGAAAAATTGGAGCTGGTGAAAATGACAACATGGTTAGGCAAGCATTAAAGGAGGTAACCAATTTTTCATTATATTGATATTGAAGAGTAATAAGATGAATACAGCCAAGAAAAAGAGAATAGACTGTGGAAAAAGATTGAAAGGTAAGGTTAAAAAAACAGAGGGTCATGAAACTTCGCATTAACAGGTTTAGAAGATTAAAATTATCAAGGTAAAGCAAGACTGGTGAAAGTATCCTTCTGAATACAAAGACTAAGCTTTAGTCTGTTAGCATTCATCATGGACTGACTTCAGTTGGATGAACATTGGAAACCAACTTGAAATCAATAATAAACCCATAAACTCCCAAACTGAATCAATATAGTGTCTATTGGTGACTCGCTTAAGGAGGTTATTCCTTAAGTCCCAATAAGAAGTCGTGACCAGTGGGGTGACCCTGGAAGATGTGAGGACAAATACTCAACGGTGACATTGGGTGGTGGTCGCGCTATATCGTGAACTGACAGAAGAAGGAAATATAGACCGTTGAATTCCGATCCAGTGGCTCAATGCTAGCGTGCTGGCCACGGAACCTGAAGGTTCTGGGTTCGCATTACTGAGGAGCCACACACTAGAACACGTGAATCGGTAGATACAAGTAGAAGTAAAAAGAGTCGAGAACTTGTTCACTTTGGATTTTCTGAATGAGCAACGCATCATTTTTTCCAACTCATTTTTTTATCTTCCTATCTTTTCTAGAATGTTCATTCTATCACTGTATAAGTAGTTAACATATGACTAATCTTAACAACTTCCTCAATTTCAATCAACTTAAGTTTTTGTTACCTACCACCTCAATTGCAACAACCTCATCGACTCATCAAAGTACGTTGTACAATATGTTTCTGATCATAAACATCATACTTTATAGGCTATAAAGAAGCATTATTCATCTTACTTCCAAAGGTCGTTATAGCTACATAATAAAACCTAGCTCAAAAGTATCATCAGCCACATTTACAGTAGATACAATCATACTCAAAACATAAAGTGCTCTACAAATTCAAGATAAAAAATAAGAACATTAATACATAAGCACAATTTACTGTTATTTTGAAGGTTACAGTTACAGTCAACAAGGAAAGAAAATAATGAGAAGAAACGATATAGACGAGATGTAAAATCCCCACCATAACATGGAAAGCGAAGGTATTGTTTCCATTGCAACTAACTTTGAATCACAACATCAGCAACTTATACTAAGACTCCTATAACCCTAGAAATGTCGGAGTGAACCAAGAAGTGCGGTTGCTGAAATTTGCATGAATTGGACAAGACAGTGTACCAATCAATTTAAGTTTTTCCTTCGTTAAGACTCACTAGTGCTTTCCAGAAGTAAATCAAGTTGCAATAGTCTCTGAATTTCCATTTTCAGTAGACTTCGAAAAAAAACGCGACAAAATGGAACTACAAGAGAAAGGATAGGAAGGAATATTGAAGTGGAAATTCTACTCAGGAAGATGTTAAGACCAATTAAGAGCAGGGTAGTTAATAATAACCATTCAGTATACACATGCTTCTAAAGCATTTGATTATTTAGCGAAAGCTAACTGACACCACATCATCAATGGTGCCACAAAACTATCAGTGAACACAGACCCTCCGACAAAAGCAGAAGTAAAGTACTGAATGCCATAAAACTACTGAAATTCGAGCAAGCGGGAGGACCAGATGGAATTCCATCAGAAGCACTGAAAACAGACACAGAGACAACAGCGGACATGCTCACACAACAACTGCAGAAGTTGTTGAAGGAAGGGAAGGTACCTGGCGATTGGAAGAAGGGCTATTTTGTCAAACTCTCAAAGAAGGGAGACCTAAGTCTGTGAAATAACTGGTGAGGAATCATGCTCCACTCCTGTCCACCCCAAGCAAAATATTATGCTGCATCATCCTGAAGAGACCAAAGGATGCGCTGGATTCAAAATTATAACCAGAACAGACTGGCTGGCTCACTGGCTTCAGGAAGAACAAATCATGTGCGGATCAAATTGCAAAGCTACGTTACTCATCATCACAGAACCGAGCATCGAATAGCAGTCAACTCTCTACCTCAACTTTATCGACTTTGAAAAGGCCTTCAACAGCGTCGACGGAGAAGTGATTCGGCAGGTAGTTGCTTCAATACTACTGTCTCAGTGTCATAAACCTTTATCAACCTCATTCAACAGCTATATGGAAAGGCCACATGTCAAGTGATCCACAATGGAAAATTGAGTGACGCCTTCGAAGTGAAGACAGGGAACAGGAGTAAGACAATGCTGCCTACTATCACCGATGGTCTTTCTGATTGTGGTGGACTGAAGTGGATCATGCAACAGACAACTGTGAGGACAACTGCAAGATGGGCATATGCTGGCTGTTTGACCGATGAGAAGACCCTAGAAGGTTTGGATTTTGTCGATGATTTATGTCTAATGTCTTGTCGCACAAACCCGAAGATCTACAGGCAAAAACCAACGAGTTGGCAGAGGAGGCAGGGTAGCGAAGACGGGACTTCTTTTAGGTGAACGTAGAGAAGACGGAGGTGATGAAGATACCCAACGAACAGCAGCATCAAAGCTCGGAAAACATCAAACCACCATCATCTTCATCCTAAGCTGCAAATCTTTCCCATCGTTTCAAAACATTAAACAGTGTACTATCACTGTACAAAACAGAAAATTTTGACTGAATACAGAGTTAACAGGTGAATGTTATTGTGGTTAATCTGATGCAATGCTTGGCAAGTTTTCTATTCGATAACGAACTTTGATGATAAAAACGAGTTCCAAGAACTAGGTTACTGAACATATTTTTGGTAAGGTAAAATACCTACAATGAAGGAAGTTTAATAAGATTTATGTTAGTGAAACTTCAGATACAAACCCAGTGTCGAAAATGGGAAACACACTCCCATTTAAGACAATTAAGTATAATGTTTAAATTATAGCATTGATATTTGTTCTGATATCAAGTACTATTTGTTGTAAGTTTATAAGGTATATTGTCGAATATTTTTATACCGCATAGTGAAAATAAGTTTGGTTGAATTAACACTTAAGGTTTAGAATGCACTGTTCGGTAACAAAGTGACAATCTGATAAACATATTTGATGACACACAATATACTAAGATCCGGTAATCTATCTAGTAAATGATAAAAACAGTAGAGTATATTTCACCAGATAGTAATGATAAAAGTGTTGCGTGAAATATCTTTCGAAACAGGAATAATTTTAGTGAATGATTGCTTCCAATAGCCACCACTTCAAGCTCTACAGTTATAAATCCATGAGAAAATGTGAAATTTATAAGTCAATGTGAGGTAAACAGTATAATTGTTTTAATATCAAGAATATATTTTACGCAAAGTCGATATCCCATAGCCTAAATTGATGAATGCGATGAAGCGTTAAGGGTGTATTTTATATAACAGAACCACCAATTCGGTGGTTGAATCAAGAAAAAAGAGAAAGTTTTGCTTGCTGAATCTCACAGCATCACTGATATATTTAAAAATAGGAAATTCGTTAAAAGTGATTAATTATGCAACGACTAACACTAAACTAGTTGTAGTTTTCGTTAGTGTTCACCAATTAGCGCGTGTACGTCTTCACAACAATTGATGAAAGTTCCTAATATAAAGGTTTCTGAGATAATAAGTGGACGATTGAAATTACGGAGTAGAAAAAATCTCAATAAAATCCGGATATATGAATGCAAGTTATTCTGTAAAATGGATTTTCACCTGTAAGCATATACTTTGCTGTGTGCAAATGAATGAATTCGTGATTTAAACACACACCGAGAAAAAACAATCATTCAGTAAGAAAACGAAATACAACAAACTAGGTATATTCGAGGAATATTTAACAACAACAATAATCTACAACATAATTGAAATGCACAAACTTAAGGCAGAAATAATAATAAAGACAAGTGAAGAATGAAACAGTACCATTAAATATTATGCATAGAAAGAAATCCCACCTCATCGAACCAATAAAAAGAAGCTTACCACATGATACGGAATACATACAGACTAAGATGATCACATACCAAGGGAAATTATTGAAAAGAAAATAAAGACAATAAAATTTACATATAAATAAAATCATCTATATCTAATATAAAAGGTGAAAAATAATGGCAGTTATCAATATATACCATTATATCTTAGTGATAAAAAGTTACAAGAAGTTCACTACAATTGACATTCACAGGAATGCATGACAGAAAATAACTTGACAGGAAAGATGGAGTAAGTCAATGCATCATATAACAGCAAACAAGATAAACACCGGAAAAGTCATAATGAAAAGGAGATATGTCACTAGTAGAACCATATAAATAAACAGCATGATAGTCACCTATTATACTTAGCTCAGATCTTTGGATTCAGTCTTGCTTGAACAGTTTAAGGAAAAATCCTTATATCGATTATTTCGCTCCTATTGGGATGGTCTCTAGATTTAACATTCCCTTATATTCCTTATTATCGGATAGTGCGCATGCCTCTATTTGTGAACTCATATACTCATAAACTCACCGACTCAAAAATCTCAGATGAAAACAGAGAGAAAACTGATCTTTCTCTCTCTCTCTCTCTCTCTCTCTCTCTCTCTCTATATATATATATATATATATATATATATATATATATAGTCAGGAATTCGGAACGTTAACATATAAAAGTTAACTATCAACCAGTCAGTAACCTACCCTGGAAAAAAATGGGGAAATGAACTGCTAACCATGCGAAAAGTATCGACTGGAAATATACTTTCCATGAATAAAATGTCACAGCATAAAAGTATTCTACATTATATTATTTGACACTGACCAGTTTTTATGCAAACAAGATGGATTACAGCGCTTATTACTAAAGTGATGAAAACAAGACTGGGAATCATGATTTTACTAGATGATGATATTTTACAAACGGATGACTTCATGTAGTAACAAGTATGTGCAGACAGTTTTCTAAGGTTCGCACAAAAATATCTCACGGTTTGAAAGGAGGTATAAATTGCGACACGATTGTATATAATCAAAAGCATACTGTATTTACAAAGTTATGGAGAAAAAAGAATAATATTTCGTATGTTCACCGAAGAGAATGGCATTAGAAAAGTTAGAGGTTCGAATGGCTATTTAATCCTAATGCTTGACCTATCTGAGGAGAAAAGTATCGATATCTAGCAGGAAAACTCATAGATTTTCTAGATTTTATTCGCGTTCACATGTTTCAAAACTCACCAGCAATGTGGTGGAAAATAAATTAGTATATATAGATAACATTAATTTATTTTCCACTACATTGCTGGAGAGTTTTGAAACATGTCATCTATGATTAGTATGATTAGTATATACCGGTTATATTGCACTGCAATCAACCAGTTAACTAAGTATATACAAAGTACCAAAACCATTTCAAACGAAAATATACTACAGCTTCTTGTCAAATGAAAATGTTGTGGTGTTTTCTGAGTTGGATGGCTTATTCGTGAATTGAACAACAGATTGCCATTCTTGAATGTCGCAGTATGTAGAATGAAAACAAGAAAATTATAGACTGAGGGGTACAGAACAACAAAATACTCATAGAATGCTGAAGTATGATAGCAGCAACCCAAAATGCATAAACTTTGTTTTGTACAGATTATTCAAAAAAGATAAATATGCTACAATACAACCACATTGTAGAGCAGTGGAAAAACTAAATGATTTTTTCCAAGAACGACTACCCAAGCAAATGTTCATTCGATTCGTGCCATCGATGCAGACACACAAGGAAATCGGCAAACGGCAAACTCCACCATGCAAAAAACACTAGAAATTACGTGAAACTGAGACAATTTTTAATTGTAACATAGTCAGTAAAGAGCCAAGATGTAACCACCTGATGCTCAGCTACCTGAAAAAAATACAGTTTTGGAAACAGTGCATTCCAACTAACTCACATGCCCTATCTCAATTCATTGTGAAAAAAATCTCAATACTCCCCCATTAAATACTGCACTAGGAATATTTATGGATAGGGTGTAAGGTGATAGTGTAGTGCTGAGTATGTGAAGAATATCATCTTCCTATGGGATATCACATACATAAACCGCCTTTGACTAGTTGACAGTTAGCATCTATAAATATGACAGGTACTCTTTATCATCGACATGCATGATTAGTAAAGGTTTGTACCGGGAATAAACCGATTGAGTGTTCATGCACACTTAGGTGAACCGGGTCTGGTAGACAGAGGTAGAAATCAAATATTTAGGCCAACATAGTGCTATATTTAACTCATATCATAAATATCTCTTTTCAATTGCGTAATTACTTTGGCGGATTCCAACTCCTTAAACGATGAAGAGAATCAATATGCTTAGAACATAATGATGAAATTCTCGAGACACTTCATTCTTAATTTGTGTAGTTGCTTCTAATATCTTTCATTTATGCTGAGCTCGCAAATAATAGATCAGAATTCTCTTATTGTTTCTAAACTACATGGACGTCTCATTCTATTTTATTCGACAGAAATTTGTATGCCGCTTACATACTTCGGTCATTGTACGCTATCTCAGTGACCTCAATTGTAGTCTGCACTTTCAACTACATGGTTAAAACTTGATGATATGAGGACATCAGATCAACTAATACCGCGAACAAAAGATCAATACAGTTAGATCAGAATCAAAACGCAATTAAATAAAGGTTGGTTGGTGAGAAGCAAACAGCAGGAAACCATAAATCTAGGCACTTTTGCCATAAGCTAGAACTGAAACACTTCTGAAAGGTTTGAATATGTGATCACGAGATAAAAAAGCAAAGTTACAACTTATTTGGCCTTCTTGCGTCAAACAACATAACGTTGATGAAAGATATTATGGTTACGATGCAAAAAATCGCGTCAGCAGGTCTTGATTGGACCACAAGAAAAATAACCAGCATGGAGCCCAAAGTTACACCCTTCCCAGTTAGGATTGTAGTAAAAAAGCGCGAAAATATTCGGGAAGTTAATTTTTAGTATAGCAAATCTTGAATAAACGACGGTTGATGAACACCACTTCATTCAAAAAAATTATTTGGTATGGCGACTCAGATACGGAAATGAAGTCCTTACGTTTCATTTTTTGAAGTGAAGTTATTTCATTAGTAAACTTGATGGTCGACTATTATATTAAGCGTATAGCTTTCTCATCATCGTTCATACAGTGATGAAAATATCGATAACCCATGAAAAACATCGATGATGCCAAATCATATCCTATTTCACAAATAAATTATAATTCACAGGAAAACATTCATGGTCTAAGTAGAGCAGTGTTAAGTATGCTGACCAGAGATTTAATCTATAGATATCGAAACTTAAATGACGCTTACGCTAACATAATACATGCTATGAAATGTTATACAGATAATGATGAAAAACTGACAAAAAACTGTGATGTATTATCAGATTACCTTCAATCTCTCAGATGATGTTCGTTTCAAAAAACTGCGAGGTCCTACGGACAAGGAATGGCCAAAATTTGAAAGCTTTGAGTGAGTACTACTTTTCTCTGATTGTTGGGAAATTTGGGTACTAGAATCATCTGACATTCCACAAACTTGCGACTTCATCTGATCTGGATTCAACGACACTTTGGCTAATTCTGTAACTGCAATTTCATCAGCCATATCTGCGGAATATGAAGTTTCTAAAACACTAAGTCCCAAAGTTTCCAACAGCTAAAAAGGAAAACCAATAAACGTGTTAACATTTACCACGTTTCTTTAGAAAATTGAAGATCTTAATATCCCATAACCCAATCCAATCTTAGACTATGAATGAGTCAACATATTAACACATGAGATCATTTCATCGTGTTCTATGAAAATGCTTTGCTCAGGTAGACCATTTTCACACAAACGACCATAGCCTAAAGAAAAAATAAATATATAGACAAACTCACTAAGAGTTGGCAAATTAATATACGCTTAAACAAACACTGGCAGAGCACAGACACCCTGGGATGCATAACAAAACATAATGCACCATTAGTAAAACAGAATGCAGAAGGGGGTCTTAAAAAGTGATAAGAGAAACGATTTCCATAAGACAGGTACCGTAATACTTCATTACTTCGAAAGATATTGAGGAAGGTATATCACAAGGAAACACTGCCATCAGTGTGAACTGGAATTGTAACTCACTGACTTAAGCATCTGACTTTCAAGTAGAAGGTACTGGGGTTAAAAGTCTAAGTTTACCTAGTTTGACCTGGGCGAACAGGTAGTATAGCAGCGCCAAACAACAAGGGTGACTCGCAATACAGTGCTTAAGCACAGGTGTATTATCTTCATCTATTTATCCACCCAAATCAAAATAGGACCAGGCATTACTGTGTAACGGACCAAGTTGCCACAGCTAATATCATTGCATCAAGCGAAAAGGCAGTGAAGTTGAAGATGAAGATAAGAAAATTCAGCTACAAGAAATATGAAACACAAGAAGAAAGAAAGAAGAACGAGGAAATGGTGAGATTCGGTATAGCGTCGTTAAGATGAGGATAATGCATGCATACATCTGCGCCATCGACATCGGTTCTGAGCCATGTCACCTACAGATTCCAACCACTTTTCCTCAATCTACTTTTAAGTTGTGTGCGCTCTTCATTGTACTCTGAGTCTGCAGGGAGGCGTTTACCTGCATCCATTATTTCGGAAAAACCTGCTGATATCCACCGCCTCCTCTTACCCACTCTCTCAGAGTCGGCTACGGTCTTCAACGATACTCTCACAGCAGACTGCAGATAGAACCAACCTTCTTCTGGATCACTTAAAGTCTTCTGTTCCCATAACTGCCTGGCCAACTTCTCACTGAACACGCCTTCGATGTTCTCGTTGTCCAGCAGCACTTCGTAGTGGTTTTCTTCCTAAATGTTTCCTACGTCCGTTGAGACGCAGGCATATACGCGCTCGGACCAACATGTAGTCGCTACCCAAACACTCCACTACTCCAGTAGGTCCGGCAGTCTCCCACCGATCCTCTTCAGAAATGACTAATGCCTATGTCGTCTATTTGTGTCCATCACTGGGTTGAGCTCGGTCGACGCCACGTCAGACAGTGTCTTTTCTTATGTCTGAAATTTGTGCCAGTTAAAACATAAGCGGTCATCTTAGCACAGTTGTAGTAGGTGACCACCATTATCCGTACGTTCAGCCGGAACTCCGAAAGTACCACCTAAGTGCTTTTCTGTCTCACTCAGTCCACCCACCTGTGCCTTGAAATCACCTGCAACAACCACCACATCCGAACGTTTGGTTTTCGAGAGGGGGCTAGACAGTTTTCTGTAGAATTTGTCCTTCACTGCATCCGAACTGCAGTCAGTGGGTGCGTAAGCAGAGATTACAAAGGAACAGTAGCGAGTTTTATGGTTCCTTTTAGTTTTCACTGTACCATTCAGTCAGATAGCGCAGACGTGACTATCAACTGGGATCCAGTCTAGTAGTCAGTTTCCTGCCTTAGTGCTTAGTGCTATGCCTACACCTGCAAGACCGCAAGAGCTAGCTATCGAATCTCCAGAAACTCGAAGGGTGAATTCTGCGGATTCACCAGATTGGTCAGGAGAGGTCAGGTGAATAACCGCACTTGGGTTCTGTATGCATGTCTCACAAACACAGCACACATTCATGGCCCGAGTTGCTAGAGTATTTGCCAATGAAGCTTGTTGACCAGTTTGACGGAGGGTGAGGACATTGAAGGCTCCAATATATGGTTTAAGGAGACCAAGGATGCTGTTCTGTGGACTCAGATCGTTAACGAAGGTTGCAGAGCTAAGAGAAATTAAAGATGATGTAGCATCGTTAGTTGAGAGACGTGAAGAAAGGTTAGGAGGTAAAGAGGGGGGAGGTGGATAGCAGTCTGAGGAAACTTCAGTGCTGACAGAGTTGTGAGGGCAGTTGACACTTTCCGGCTGCCCACACCGTGGAAGGCAAATTCTTCTTAAGGTACCTGGAAGAGATTTGTGTAACCACAGAGCCCATCGGATATCTCCTTGAAGCCTGTCACAAGTAGCCTTTTGTGTAATCTTGTTTTCAGCTTTTGTTGTTTTGGGGCTAGATAGTCGAAAAGAAACGACAAATGAACCAACACCGCCGGCCAGGGAGACCGTGGGGTATGGTGAGTGTGTTATTTTTGTGGTAGACCTTTTCTAAGCCCCCCTTCCACTAAGAAGGCAGCATCAGTAGGGCACTGTTGGTCATCCAAGAGAAACACCTTACTACTGTCACACCCTATCCAGCTAGCAGCAGTACGACTTCGCCCCCAGACTCCCATCATAGTGTAGTAATTTATACCACAACAGTAACTGCTTTTCATCTAACCCCTAACCAACAGACCTTTCTGGAATGACAGGACCTCGTTGGGTCATTATGATATGCAAGCTCGACCATTACGACAAGGTAGCACCTATCTTCATAATGTCACCTGAGGTCACTGAGCTGAATGACTTCTTGAATTCCACAAATGAGGAGCTCTGATGCACGTATATTTGCTAATTTAGTAGAAATGTCTTCCATCGCACGGTCGTGAGTCATCAAGTGATCACTTTTTCCCTGCCTCTTTCAACCGGTTCAACGACAGTCAACGGAATGTAGGCCATTGAAAGGGAAGAAAACATGCTCTTGCACGAATATAAACTACGAGATCTAGTTATGAAAACCCAAGAGGGATTCATAAAAGACAATTGGCTATAGCACAAAAATTAAAAAGCAGGAGCGATATCATGCCAAAGTAATTTGTATACTCTCTTGGCAAATTAAAAAAATGTAAATACTTGTTTGAATAAAGTCAAACTCAGAAATGACTCAGTTTCCTGGGGTGATCAATTTGTAACTAACTTAGGCAGTTAAATGAGAACTGTCAATTGTGAGTAAAAAAATGAAATAAATAGATAAAATATAAACCGATTAGTTTAGTAGCAACCCGAATAAAACCATAAGAAAAACTGATGGAAATGTCTTGAAATAAATTGGTCGTTTTGATGAATTTGTGTAATATAATAATAAGGGGGAGGTTATCAGAGAGATGTTATGCTTTTTGCGGGAAGTGCTTTGACGAAAAAGAAGAAATAAGCTACGAAATAACTGCAGTAAATGACTCAATACCATTTAAAAACTTTCCAAAGAGGGATCTAATTCATTTGGTTATCCATTATACTTTTAATATAAATTTGATTAAAACCTTTATTGTGCTACGGTTAGTTTAAGAATTTTTATGTACAGCAGAACGAACTAAATGTCTACGCAACTAGCAGCTGTTCAAGGAACTCCGTAATTTATATATAACAAGACAATAAACTAACCTGTCTTATAATAAAAGATGATACATCTTTAGATTCCCAGTAGCTTGCATGCAAAATTGGAGGGCGTGCGCGTGCCAGGATATTTTGGATTGCTTCAGGACAATGCACACTATAATCAACTCTTTTCGGACCCCACCAAGAGTGGCGTACTAAAAAAGGATTAAATGGGTGAACAATGGATAAAAATACAATCAATTTCATTTCTAGAAAATTCAAGTACTTCGACAGTATCTAAATTGCTCATTTTACTTGAGAGGTTCGCCTTTCAAATTCTCCAGACGTTTTAACAATGTTAGTTAGTAATGTTTTGCAAGGTGATACTCATCATGGACTGGAGTGACAGCAGTTGAAAAGACATTGGAGGCCTGGATGCACTAGACATCTGTTTCGTCATAGTATGGGACTCCTCAGCAATGCGAACCAATGACTCCGCAATAGATCGAAGTCAGGACCTTCAGGTTTCGCAGCCAACACGTTACCATCGAGCCATTAAGGTCAGAATTCAATAGCCCATATTTCCTACTTGTCAGTTCACTATATAGCGCGACCTCCATCCAATGCCATCGTCCAGTATCTGTCCTCATATCCAACTTGGTTGATCCCACCGGTCATTATTTCTCATTACAACTTCAGGAAGCATCTCCTGAAGGCAGTAACCAATGATCACTATAATTACTCAGTTTAGAGGTTTGTGGGGATGAATACCAACTTAAAATCAGTGAGTAAATCGACACGAACATCCAAATTGGAAATTCTGCAAGCTTTTGCATCTGAGTGAAGGAAACACATCGTGAAATGAGGTAGACCTAATACCTGAGTTCTTAAGCGGGCACTGCTAGGAGTTTTAAACGCAAAAGCTAATAGTTGAGTCCAGTATATAAGCTAGCGACAGACTCCGCGGGAACCGAAGTACTGCAGGGCAGAAAGGAGTGCGCTTTTTATCGACCGAGCTTTTCTAACCATCTCCCTCCTCATAGGGAAGGTAGTATCAGCATGATATTGCTGGTTAGCCAAAGGGAAAGTCTTACTATCATCACACCCTTGTCCAGCCAGCTGTACAACTTTGCCCTCGGACGCCCATTATACGGCAGGGATTTACATTATGATGGTAACTGCTTTTTTGTTACCAATATCCAACAGACTTTTCTGATATTAAAGGACCTCAAGCAGTAAGAGTTCCAGCCAGAGTAGCCAAATAGGTCACTGGGATATGTTGACTTGATCACACACCAAGGTAACAGCTATCGGCTAGGCATAGGCCACTACTTATGAGGGATGTATATTCATATTAGTTTTGCAATTAAATAAAATTAAGCACCAGCACTTACAGTGAGAGTTCATAGAAGTATGGGTTGCTTTAGCGTGATATGACAAACTAACATGGGAACTTGCACAAATGCATGAATTCGAGTAATGAGTCTTTCGTAGCATGATATGAAAAAAAAGAGCACCTTCTTGCACTTTAAATTATCGATTGTGACCAAAACAGTCCACATATTCCAACTACCCGACTCACCAATAGTGCATTCTAATAAGAAGTTCATTTATTGTTTAAACTGCTTGATTTCCACTTGCAAATTCTAAAGGTAGATAGGAGTGTTCTGCCGAAAGTATGATATACTTTTCATGATTATAACTGATGATTAACTTGAAATATCGCCTCTGAACTATAACAAATCTCATTGTAGACTTGAGTAGGTTATGCACACATGAATAACAGTCTAGAAACTTTTTTTTAACAGTATGATTATGAACTATTTTAAATATCCTACAAAACACGAATTGAAAAACTTATTCCTACAATGTTAAAACCAACCTTTCTTCAAGGTCTCCAGTGCAACAAGAGACTTCTTTTCCCAGCTGTATTTATGGTCTGTTGGTTGGCACTTAACACTTGAAGTGCTATCACTATTTTCATTTACCGAAGTATTAACATTTTCTTCGGAATCGAAACATTTATCTGAACGATTGGAAGAAAATAGTTCAGCTTGTTGGATAAGAGTTTCAACGAGATTTGTTGACTGCCCGTCACCCAACGGATAACGAACATACTGTGGAATAAATACTGGAGAGACATGACTGAAACGACTATCCAGTAGTGGCTCAATACGAAAACCACACGGATCAGTCAAATGAAATAAGTTATAAGCTTGATCTACGACCAGTTTAAAATCTATACACAGTTGTAAAGAAACAAGTATGTAGAAGTAATGAATTATAGATAATGGAAACGATGGTGCACGCATGAATAAGTAGTGGACAAAGATAAAACAAACTACATAACACCAAGGGAAAATCTACATTTCTAACTTTAAATTTAAATAATAAGTAAGGATCTTACTACATATTAATATACTTGTAATTCTCTTTTGTTTTATTGGATCGAATTGTTTGACCTGTATTGGCATATGGGTTCCTATGCGGATGCCTCGACACTGCATAGTGGTATAGTGGATAATGCCTCGGCATTTGAAGCGATGGGTACGAGGCTCGAGTCCCAGTGGGGACAACACTACTCACTGGGGTGCCGAGACATCCAGCTGACGAGTCCCAAGCGGGACGAGACGTGCGTCATGAGTTCTTCTGCTAGGTACAACCAAACAAATCATAAATAAGGATGCATTAAAATTACGGCTGTAATAAGCCACTAATTTGAGCAGTGTAGCTAAATAAGTGGACTGACTGAATATGGTTGAAAAAGTGTAAAATAGAATCTATAAAACATACCGCTTTAAAGTAATTGGAAATGCAGATACTAACATCACTAGCTGGATATGCCTACAAGTTGTGAATGGTAATTTCTGATAATCTCATGAATAAAAATAAAACGTTTCCTGATACAAAGCAAAATAAAGTCATAATGTTTCATTGTATGGGCATTGATCAGGAAGTTACTTGCTTTGTTCCGACCACTCTTAGTATTACCAGGGCAGTCCTACGACAGTTAAAAAAACCAATCACCAAACACAGCAGCATTGTCCGTGTACTATTTCACAACAACATCAGTCAATAACAACTAAAACTATCAGCTAGGTTTATTTCTATTACTTATTGATCATCATCTGAATTGCTGGCATGGTGTTCTCAACATAAGACAGCACAGTATCATGCAGAGAGCAAATGAACGGAAAAAGTGACTCTAAAGTATACAAAAATGTATGAATGGAGAAGAAATAAACAAATGAAAACTAGTGATAATTTTTATAGCCACTGCTAGTCAAGTCTTACGCCCGCATTATAACAGAGGTGATTCCAAAACAGTGAGAGTGTAAAAGCGGATATTTGGAGCTTATCAAGTGATCAGTTGGTACCAAAGGTATCTAAGGATGGTGGTCGAGAATTATTGGTCAATTAAACTGAAGTGTTAACAAGGGTATGGGAGTTAGATACGATCCCCACTGACTGAGCCCAATCATTGATGGTCCAATCTTCAGAAAAACTGAGAATTCCTCATATAACCACCGAGGGATCAGCCTGACGAACATAATGTCTAAGACTCAAGGTTTTATAGTTACCAGACATTTTAGAGGAGCTGAGGAACAGTAAACACGAGAAAACCAGGCATAACTATCACAGTGCTTTCTCGCTTGATGTGTTGATATGGGGTGGGGAAACTCAGACTGTGATGCAGTAATGTGTGGTCATATTTTGATCTTGTCTGTCGCAGTACACGAAGATATCGTTTAATCATGTGGCAACATACACGCTACTCAAATCTCAGTTCATTAGTTAGTGATCGGTGTTACGTATTTCGACAGAGGACTTTACGTACTGTTTATTTTTCTTCTACACTGGAAATGGGTGTGAGAACCGAAGAAGCTGTCAGTATATGAATTCATGCCACGAGATAAAGGAAAAATGTGTCGCGTTAGCATCTGCTGGTATCTTTCAACTTTCTGAGTGGGGCTCCAGAAATGTAGCTCATAATCTAAACCAGTGGTGATCATGCTAACTCTTTCTTGTTTATCCTATTACGAAACGGTGAAATAAAACTAATGCATGCTTCTTCTGATGTACCTAAGAAACAATTTCAATAATACTTTCTTATTTACGTAACTATCTTTTTGTTGCTTTCATAGCCTCCATATCAATTCCCTGTCTTCTTATTGTTGGTAAGTGATTTTGTACATCACATCTATTGGTAACCATGTTATACCAACTTTGAGCTTTCGATAAATTAATGAATTACAAGTAAAATAAAGTACTTCGCTCTGAATAGCTGGGTAGAATAATAAGCCAACAAACAAATATTTTAGCCCATTGCCTAGTGCATAAACATCTGTACCATAATGAGTTCGTTAAGTTAACTACAGTTTTCCCACATTATTCTATGTATACACGTGGGAAGAAGGGAGGAATCAGTCACTGAATCACTACGATCTCAGCAGATAGGTCATATTAACTCAACAAACTAGCCAGACGAGATGGTCTGGATACACTCAACATATTTATCGAAGAGGGATTAGTGGTTTACATGATGGGATCTACTGGTCAGTTTAAAACTGAGCATAGATATCGAATATTCGAAAACGTGGTGTGAAGTAATGTCAGGCGACCAAGGATGCTAGTTCGTTGAGGTCAAGTCATAAGGAGCTGAGAAGCTAAATGTAGTGTGTAGTCAGTAGAAACAAAAAATATCGAAAACAATATCTAGTATTCACTATAACTAAATATATAACTGATCTTGAAGCAATAAAACATAGGTGAACACAATTTAAAATGTTTTATCCATACAGGATATGCTAAACTTCCTCGATTACTCGTATGTGAACGAGTTTTTAGCCACATAAATAATTTCCAATCACTAAAGATCAAGTATATTTGTTTGACACGTTGAATACTATACTACGGAAAAAAGAACGATTACAATATAGCAGTAGGACAAATCGAAAAATGTATGAACTATGAATTACATAAAGATGTTAACTCAATGTCATCAAAACAGTTGAATTAATACACATAATCTAGTTACATAGAAACCTATTTTTAGACTGCATTTGAAGAGATAATTCGAATTTCTAGACTATCAAGCGAAAAAGATAAACCTTGAAGGTATGAGGTTCAGTAATGACTGGATGTGAATAACTAGTACTGAGATATTATCCAACTTAAAGTGTACATAACTAAGTTTCGTAGTAGCTTCTTCATGACTAACAGAAAAAAAAGTTAATATAGTTATCACTAGAAGAGTTACTGAAAGCTTACGGGAATAGAGAACAACAAATAAACTTCTCATCAAGGTTAAACTAAGCAGTGCAAAATGAACGAGAATGACTAAAGTTACGTAGATTATGTTTCTCTCTTTGTATCCAATTACTGATTCCTATGGTACAGGATACAGGGTTGTGCAGTTGTAATAAAGTATGATAATTCCAAATGCATGAAATTAGATAATATAAAAACTAACAGTTAACTTATTCTGTTATTAACAAATACCAACGATTTTAAAACAGTGTGACCAGAAAGTGTTGAAAATTCAATTATTTTCAATCAAACCACTGTACGAAATCTGAACTTTTGAAAAATTCTAGACGTAGTCGGACAAACCCGTTTCATGTGTGGTTAATTCACAAGGTAACCCTGATAAAAACTTGACATTCTCATGAGTTTTAGTCCTAATCATCAATTAAGAAAGAGAATAAGTGCGTCTAGTTTTTCCCTGCTTTATCTTGTTTCCTGTGTCATTGTCTGATTGTTTAAAACTGAATGGTATTGGGTTTTAAAATTCGAATAATATCATCTAGTTAAAACATTATTGTATAAGCGCACTAAATGAAGGATAAATAATCAACACATTACCAGTAAATACCTTGTGAAGAGCAATATACTTTATTGGGTGAACTGTTGGTTGACGAATTCAATGTACCGGCTGCCGACTGATCTTGTTGATGACGATAGGCCAAAATTAGACCAACAGGTGAACCCAACATGAAGAAATTTTGTACCTATGTATTATGGAGTTAACCAATGTAAGATAAGAAAATAAATCTAACCACAGAAGTCACTTTTAAAGGAGAAAATAATTTGCCAAGTTACTTAGGACGATTAAAAAACATATGGAAACAACTGAAGAGACTGCATTGTTTTAGTGACGTTAACTAGTCTAGATAGGTGCTGTTTTCTAAATTGATGCTTGACTAGATGGCGAAGAAAAGTAAGTTGAACGAATACGTGTATTCGTTGTAATATAATCAGGTCCATTTTTTATAAGTAGGAACTTTAGGCCATACGGTAAACAAATGTGGAGATGTAACTCATTGGCTAGAAAGCTTCATTTTCGAAGGGTTACAGTTTCAAACACTGCTCTAACTACTGAGGTTAAGACAACCGAGTAGTACTATAAGCCAAAACACAACAGGTATGGTTCATAGGCTGGTACTTAAACAAATGTGCAGGATTGGAGTGGCTTTAAAGGCCACCCTAACTAGTGACGAGACAACCAACCACTTTTCTTTGTTTTATGAAAAACTATCTTCTAAGTTGAAATACCGAAACTTGATTGGCTACTTCAGCAATTGCTGGGGTGACCTTTAAAGTCATTCTAGGATTGAGTTACACTAGCTTAAATCAACTTATAATTCATGTACATCTAGCTGTTCAAATAGGGAAGTGACCATGTTCAATGTGTTGATTGTCAATCTTACGCGGAAAAAAGACGTTAGGTACGTCGGTAAATGGTCGTAAGTCAAATAACCATTACACTACAGTGCAGCTGAAATTAATTTCATGCAGAAACAATGAGGGGATTAGAAAACCATAAATAACAATGAATAGAGAGGAGAGTACGAACGGGAAGTAAATAATCATCAAGAAGTAATTGATCACTATTTGCTTTACATATCAATTAAATGAGATGAATGATACTACTAATAATAAGTTGGATTCATGTTTTCCTGATAATATTATAAGGCTAAAGAAGTTCAGAAGTTTAAAAAGACTTTTGTCACATGCACAGATTGAGTTTCATCGATTAAATCTCAGTTACTTTTGCTGTCTGAAAGAATTCGTATGAAATCGGTTTGGAGGCTAATGGATACTACTGAAAGATATATTTATGCCAGTGAACTATGTACCAGACTAGACAAGCTTTCATGATCCCTATGGTGTTCCCACCTCGACAGGGAATAAGGACGGTACTGTTTCATGAGTTTTAAAAGAATCTTCAGTGTATGTACGCAGTAAATTAGATTTTGTTAGTGCGAATACATAACCAAGTGAAAAATTATCTACGTATGAATGATCAGCAGGTGGGAAAAATTAAAATGACGGGAATAACAGCAATAATAATCAGTATTTAAGGTCAAATGAAAGATGGAGAGAGGACAAATTACGATTGCAAAGTATGGTAAACATGAGGGATTTGACAGAAATAAATTATTATATGTTACCATGGCTAAGAAGGAATGAGTGCGACTCAACTCTGCATAAATTTATGAACTAAGCTACGGAACACATGTGCTGTGTGAAAATATCTATGATACTACTGAATGCCCAGGTAGAAGAAAGGGAAGCAGGACTCAAGAACTGTTGTTTGAAAATATAGGGCCACAAGAAAGGTTGATGAGTTTCCTCTGTCACATACAGACTGAGTCACAAACGATTGATTTTAGTGGCTTCTACAAATCGGACTGCAGTTAATGTTACTTACATTATGGATATGGGGACTTTGATGCTCTGAATCGAAAATATGAGATATGGCAGGACATACAGAGATTTGTCATTCTGGTTGTTCAATGTGCTCGTTTAAGCACGTATGCAGGCAACGGCGTCCATTTTGGAGGAGGAGATGCAGGGTGAGCGCACTTCAACTTACTTGAACTATCATATTGCCGATGGGTTTGGCAATATTTTACTGTACAAAGATTTAATCGGATTCCATTAGTAAAAACTGATATCGATCAGCAAAAACTTCAGATACATTAAGGTGATAATCCAGTAACTGCCAAACAAGTCAGTTTTAAATCCAGGTCACAACAACAGTAAAAAACACGACAAACGAATTGATAAGGTTCCAAAATGAGGCAAGAATAAACATAGAAAGTTACACATACGAGATCGAGAACGTCGGATGTTGTGTTTGCTCATTCTTTGGAAAACTTAAGACATTTCATTAGTCAACGAATTGGTTTAGAACTAAATCGAATAAATTCGGTAAACCCAAATACATTCCAATGATTACCAAGGGGTACACAAGTGTTACCCGGAAAATCAAAAACAAAGTCATCATCACCATCAGTATCAACAAAAGCCAACCATTACTGCGTCACGGTCCGAGTTGCCACAACTCAAATCAGTACATCAAGTAAAAAGGCAGTCAGGTGCAAGATGAACATAAGAAAATTCAGTCAAAAGAAATACAAAGTACGAGAAGAAAGAATGAATGATTGACAAAATGGTGAGATTCGGTATAGCGTCGTTAAGATGAGGATAATGTGTGTATACATCTGCACCACTGTCATCGGTTCTCAGCCATGTCACCTAGAGTCTCCAACCACTGGTTCCTCTTGTCATTCAGACTCCAACCACCTAGCCTACATCGCCCCACATGGCTTAAACGAACAGTCAGAGACTTCATACATTGATGCCATGTTTTAGTTTGGCCACCTCGAGTCACTAGGGAGGGGCTGATCCTTCTTCTCAGGTAAGTGAAGTGCTTGACACACCCAAACACTACACTCACTCTCTATCGTTAGCCGCGGTACTGTTGAAGACCAATCCTGGAGCAACAATCTCCATTTGGGTGGTGAGAACCGCATCCCAAACATTCTCAAATTCCCACTCAGTATTCAGAAGACTCTGCATCTTCTCAGCGTCTTCACCTAACACGACTATGTCATTTGCATATTCTAGGTCTAACCAAAATTCTCCACCGATTAGGTCAACCTCTGTGTTGTCAGGTGACGACAGGGAGAATATCTATGATAAAATTGAATAAGAGTGGAGAGAGTGGACACCCTTGACGGACACCACTCCATGAGCACAGCCCCCCGGACATCTCACCATAGGCTCTAACATGCCCACAAGTGTTCGAGTAGACAGCCTTCAATAAGGTGATATACTTATTCGGCACACCTTTCACTGAGAAACATTGCCATAAGATTTCTCGATCAAGAGAGTCGAATGCCGCCGCCTTCAGGTCGAGAAATACACCTATTGTCGAGCGTCGTAAGCGTGTCTGTGTTCCAAAACCTGGCACAGTGCGAATATTTGATCAATACACCCACGACCGGGTCTAAGGCCTGCCTGCCTGCCTGCCTGCCTGCCTGCTTGGTTTTCTCGCGCTTGCTCTTCTCGAGCTCCACTCAGACGTTGAAGAATTATAGAACCTAGAATCTTAGACACTATGTTCATCAGGCTGATTCTTCTGTGGTCATCACAAGAGGACTTCTCGCCTTTCTTCAAGACTGAAATAATCAGTGATTCAGACCAGTCAGAGGGCATCGTATTTGATTCCTGTATTCTGGTTAACACTTCCATTAACCCGACTAACAGCATCTTACCACCATCCTTGTATACCTCACGAGTTAGTACATAGGGTCCTGCCTGCCGCCCTTCTTCGTTTCAGGTTACCTACAGCTTTCTCGATTTCTGCTAGTGTTGAGGGGCCTATCTCAATGTTCCATGGGGTTAAAAGTCTAAGTTTACCTAGTTTGACCTGAGCAAACAGGTAGTATAGTAGCGACAAACAACAAGGGTGACTCGCAATACAGTGCTTAAGCACAGGTGTATTATCTTCATCTATTTATCCACCCAAATCAAAATAGGAGCAGGCATTACTGTGTAACGGACCAAGTTGCCACAGCTAATATCATTGCATCAAGCGAAAAGGCAGTGAAGTTGAAGATGAAGATAAGAAAATTCAGCCACAAGAAATATGAAATACAAGAAGAAAGAAAGAAGAACGAGGAAATGGTGAGATTCGGTATAGCGTCGTTAAGATGAGGATTATGCGTGCATACATCTGCGCCATCGACATCGGTTCTGAGCCATGTCACCTACAGATTCCAACCACTTTTCCTCAACCTACTTTTAAGTTGTGCGCGCTCTTCATTGTACTCAGAGTCTGCAGGGAGGCGTTTACCTGCATCCATTATTTCGGAAAAACCTGCTGATATCCACCGCCTCCTCTTACCCACTCTCTCAGAGTCGGCTACGGTCTTCAACGATACTCTCACAGCAGACTGCAGATAGAACCAACCTTCTTCTGGATCACTTAAAGTCTTCTGTTCCCATAACTGCCTGGCCAACTTCTCACTGAACACGCCTTCGATGTTCTCGTTGTCCAGCAGCACTTCGTAGTGGTTTTCTTCCTAAATGTTTCCTACGTCCGTTGAGACGCAGGCATATACGCGCTCGGACCAACATGTAGTCGCTACCCAAACACTCCACTACTCCAGTAGGTCCGGCAGTCTCCCACCGATCCTCTTCAGAAATGACTAATGCCTATGTCGTCTATTTGTGTCCATCACTGGGTTGAGCTCGGTCGACGCCACGTCAGACAGTGTCTTTTCTTATGTCTGAAATTTGTGCCAGTTAAAACATAAGCGGTCATCTTAGCACAGTTGTAGTAGGCGACCACCATTATCTGTACGTTCAGCCGGAATTCCGAAAGTCCCACCTAAGTGCTTTTCTGTCTCACTCAGTCCACCCACCTGTGCCTTGAAATCACCTGCAACAACCACCACATCCGAACGTTTGGTTTTCGAGAGGGGCTAGACAGTTTTCTGTAGAACTCCTCCTTCACTGCATCCGAGCTGAAGTCAGTGGGTGCGTAAGCAGAGATTACAAAGGAACAGTAGCGAGTTTCATGGTTCCTTTTAGTTTTCACTGTACCATTCAGTCAGATAGCGCAGAGGTGACTATCAACTGGGATCCAGTCTAGTAGTGAGTTTTCTGTTGTTAGGTTAGTGGTGTAGATATGAACACATTTAAACTACGTCAAAAACCACATTTTAAGACAAGCAGAAACTTCAGATGAAATTAAAATACCTACGGTGTGAAGAACTTGAGGCACTCTTTGAAATGCCAATGTACACCATTGATTGGCATTCAACATGACGTAACACAAAGACTCTATAAGCTCTTTAGGTACCTTTGTGTGATATTTTATGTTCATTTCTATGGTTAATAAATCTATTTGCTGTTACTTTACGATGTGAGCGACGTTGATTCCTTGGGCTTTGACAATTTCCGTTTAATTACCCCCCTACTATTTTGTTTTCATCGGCAGAAAGTGAATAGTCAGTCACAGTATCCGTATGCTCATAAAATTCCGTTGAGCCGACATTTTAAAGAAATCTACGCACGATAAATGATCTCTGAAAGTGGGAATAATGTTGTTTTACAAGTAAAAAGTATTACAACAATATACCTGGAAGTCCAAAGCAAAACGTCGACTGCATGATTCTGATTCATGTTCCCGATCACCAGGATGTAACACTACAGTGTTCTCTGAATTTTTTTTAGGTTCAACCTGAAAAATAAGTATTACAAAGGTAAATGTAATACAACTAGATTTTGTTAACCGACAGGTATAATAAATATGAAATAAGGACAGGAACGTTCAGTGAAGAAAATGGTTTAGTCTCGCTTAAGGACATATCGGTATGTGTCGACAAGTTAACTTGCTGCTGTGGAGCTAATTACGTAGATGGAACAAAGCATACATTCTCCGAACATAGCTCGAACATTAATCCGCATGACTATCAAAACGCCAGTGTGGATCCAGGAGCAGCTTGATACTTGAGCCTATAAACAATTCAGGTCACCTACGTACACCGTACTCTTTTAAAGTAACCTAAAAAGTTCAACCGGACGGTTCAAAAAGAACATGATTCCTTAAGTCTACTGATGCCAGTCTAAACTCTGTGTTCAAAAGAATTACGTCCACTTTTCTCTCCTACTGTGGTCTTAGTAATAATACATTACTACGTAATTTCTCTGATTTTGGAAACTTTTTATTCTATTCTTCAACATTAAAGTGGTCTGGTTGATCAAATATAAACTGCTATTCGCTTTCAACACCTAATAGTACGATTGTACAAAATCGTTCAGGAAATTTTCTTCCTGAATTGTTTTTCGTCATTTTGGAATCTGAAACATACACCTCTTTCAGTATTAATTATGACGGTAAATCTACTAATATACCCACCCTTCTTGTTGCCAGATAACAATGCTGACCGACTAGAAAATAATATATTCAGTCAAATATAGAGGTTAACAATATAGTGAGATTAAATGCTCTTTAAAGATCATAAAAATAGATGGACCATAAGAAACATAAATGATACACGTGAAAAGACTGTTCTAATGAGTTTCACTTTCGTAGGGGTAGACAGAAGGTAAAGAAAAATCCTAATCCCATCAAGTCAAAATAAATTCGAAACATGATTATTGTTTAAGTTGGTAGACCGAGACACTACCATATCTTGAACGATTGACGTGAGAGTATGGGATGATGAGATTTCAAAGCATACTCTTGAGCTCAATGTAATGACGTTGACGTGATGATCAAGTCTATCTATCGCAATGAGGCGTCGAGTCAAACTGGCTGGAATGATTGTTCCCTGGTTCGCACTACGTCAAAGGGGTATCCGGGATAAAGGTAAAACTAAAGCTGTTACGCTGATTCCATAGTTAAGTAGGGAATGTAACAGCAGTGATATTTTCCCTGTGAATAACCAGTATTTCACGCTGATGCTACCCTCCCTTGTCAGAAGAAAGAGTTACAAAAGGCTGGGTCTAAAAATAGAACGCTCACCCCCTGCCCAACCGTCTTCAGGTCAAGGGGTACTGGTCGGTCCAGTGAGAATGGTCGATAATCATCATCAACCTTGTAGCAAATAAGAAACTTGTTTATTTACTAGGAGGATAACATAGTCCTAACTGTAAACCAATGAAGAAAAGTTTACTAGTCGTATTTGAAAGAGAAAAATTTGTATCTGAAGATCACCTTCTGTACACTACAAATAAAGTTGTTCATGAGAATCCTCAGGATCTATGAAAAATGTTTTGACTATGAATATAAGGTTATAACAGGTTATCCAATGATAGGCCACTACAGCTTATGTATTTCAATGCTTAGTGACCAGGATGATCCTCAGAAGTATATCACCACGGTTATCTAATGTTTCAAATCAATATACTATAAGAGTGCAAGAGATTTTGAATTGAAATGATGTAGCCAATGTACCGGTTGTTTAAGTACATGAAACCGAGTTTAAAAAAATTGAAAGTTTTCATACCGAAGAACAGAAATAGCACAGCACCAACTGCGAACTAGCATCAGCTGATAGACAGGAACTAGTGAATACAAGGACAAAGAAATACTTGAAACGACTTTCTAAACGATTAGATTATTCAAGTGAGGGAAGAGCAGATGTCTTCATCTCGAAACCAGGAGAGTGCTGTCTTTGTCATGACGAACATTATGATACCAAATAGAGTTAAATGAGAACTTCGAATCCCATTATTCGGATGTGTATACTAATTAGGTATCTTCGATTATCAACAGAATATATGGAATTAAACAAAAGCGTAGTATACATATAAATCTGTACTGATTGTTTTCATTAATTGTCTGATTTTCCTAATTTAACCACACTCACCTAGAAAAACTTACTGGGCATAGAGTAACTTCACTAGGACTTTTTATTAAAGTCAAGGTTTCCAGCTGTTTATCTGCCTGTCTCAATTTATGTACGCTGAACGGCTCACGCCAGCGTCTCACTCCAATATCTGTTACACTAATATTATTATCTGTCATTGGTAAACGATCTATTCGAGGTGAACTCAAAAGATCATGAGCTAATATTGAACCAACGCTATCGGCTACTACACAAACAGTGCCTGAAAAACCGATGCCTTCGGAGGAACGTAGAAATTCTGTATAATGAGTATTCAAATTAAATGCCAATTGTTCTAACATCTACAAAAGAATTAAAATTAAATAGAATTATTATTATCGTATTAAGGATTTATTTGTGGGGAAATAAAAGCCTATTACATAAAAGAAAACAAAACACGTTTAAAAAATAAAGTAACAATGCTAGTGAGTTGTAAGATTTTATGAACAAGCAGAACGTCAGAACATTCAGTGTGAAAAAATGTCACTCAGATGACTGATACGATAACGACACATAAGTGAAAGTATAACTGGCTTTATAATGTTCTGTTTAATGGTTTCATTTTTACTGCACTTGAATGAAATAAGCAATTTACATAGTGACAATTAATTGGATTATTTAAAAATTCAGGCAAGTGAATCAGGAATTTTCGGTTGGTACCAAAGTTGTTTTTTTCCATAAATTTTACGTTATACAGAGCTGATTACGTACTTTGGAACACCTTAAATGCACACAACTACAGTCCTTTCATCAAAGAATAAACCGTGAAAAGTATATGCTGTGAAGTAAACGTATAACAATATGGCATACTGAACAAAATTTTAATCGCTTATTTCAGATTCATGAAATCAACCAACAACCCCCAGTAATTGAGTTTTTTTCATTAATCAAGGGTAATTATGAATAATAAACTATAGAGATTAATGAAAAATGTATTCTATTTGAACTAGCATTCGGGTTCAATTCACTGACTACCTACGCATTTTTACAAAACATTATTCAAAAGGATGAGAGGCGATGAATAATGTTAAGCTCCGATTATAATATCAGGATTGGATATAAAAGATGTACAGAAACACTTGTTGATATTCCACCTGAGATTTCAATCCAGCAACATTCAGAAATGACTTAGTTCAAATGAAAGAGGTTAAAGCTTTCCTTTAGCAGTAAAATGCAAAACCATGAACAATTCTGAAGTGTTACTCTGTCATAGCTATTAACACAAAAGGCACATAGTAAGATTACTTCGTTCAAATTGATTCGAAATTATTAACACACTACAGGTTACTGAAAATGTCTTAAGTTATCTCCTCCACAACGATGCTCTTCCATACACCATAACTCGTACAGCAGCACCAGAGGAGAAATAAACGTAGGAGATAAGAAAGTAATAAGTATAAATTGTATAGCACTAGAAACTATGACTATAACGAACAACCATAAGTATTTCTTTCCATACATTCAAAACCTTGTGTAACACAACTCACATAGACCGATACTCTTGTGGGTTAAGTGATATCTTCAATCAGCCGTTAACTAGATTGACTTTTTTTTTACCTTCTGATTCTGTGAGACAGCGGTTAACTAGGTTAACAAAATACGCCAAATAGTTGATCTAGTTCCTAAAGACTTCATGCTTTATTTATCTCATTCGATCAATATGAACCATAACCTATTAATTGAAAACTTCCAGGTGTGACATAGTTCGGAGGTACTAGTAAACAAATATCAATATCCATCTGATTTTTTCGTTATAATAACCATATTGACGAGCTACCGAAATGAAAATAGTGCAAAACTCTTTACACGGTTGGACAACGCAACCAATGTTTCAGAACGATGAAGAAACCAAGTTTTCACTGTAACGCACATACGGTGCAGCATTTCCACTTCTCAGACTATCTAGCATATTACAACAATGATACACAATGAGACTTCAAAATGTGGGCGAAACAATATGTTAACAAAGCACAGTAAACGAAAGAGGCTATTTGGTTATCTGAAAGGCAGATGCATTAATAGAGGTGTAATAGCAGTTCTAAATGCCAATGAAAATAAAAGACGTTGGGTTCGTTGGATCCGTTTTCCCATTCAGGCGATGACTATGCAGCTCATATTCTCACTAACTGCTACTGGATGCAGAATAATGCAGAAACAAAGTGTAGAAAAAGATTTTTAACAATATATCACACTGACAGGACGATTTGTGGGTATAATTGCATGTATAAAGATAGGATGAAATAACCTTGAAATACTGGACTCCATATTTCGGAACACAGAGTGCTAATAAAGATATGAGCCAACATTGCATATTCTATCTGAAGATGCTACACGCAATTCAGATCCTAAAAGTATCAAAGCAGCACAAACCACGAAATATTTACAATCGAATCCTCCGGGATGATAAGGAGTCAAATTATATATATCCTGTTTAACAGACACTTAAATAGTTGAATACTTTTAGATTAGAATTTTAACTCATTTTCAGCCGCCAGTAATTAGCAATTTCTAATTATTGAATTACCCTGCTAACTACATAAAATTCAATGAAATGAAAATATAAAAAGGTCATAGCAGAATTAATCAATAAGGAAATACTTAGTATACATTTTCTTCAGAAACTCAATTATCACAGAAAGTGAAAGGTATCATGTATTAACTAAAGTTATGCATTTTTACGTACAGACATAATACTTTTTACTTTGGATGAGGTTCGTCTACTGAAAAATATGGGCCTTTCATTCCATTCGAGTAAATAATATAGCCTGGTTACTTGACCCTGCAACCCGGTTAAAAGTCAAGCGCGTACAATGATCAAAACGGCTCTCAAATAACGACAAAATGTGACTTATTGCTCAACTGTTTACTTATACATAGAGAGAAGTAGGAATACAAAAGCAATGCCTTCTTTGTCGTGAAATCAAATATCCAACCATCGAACATCATAAAGATGATTATTGATTCGAGAACTTTAAAGGCGGATACAGTGAAGGTAATAGAAAAAAGAAGAGAACACCTATTTGTTGACAGATAAGTAATAAAGTTATTGTTATTACTACTAACTAAACAGACAATTATGTCATCGAATACCACCGATGAAACTGTCAAGAATAGAGTGGACTACCAACATTATAAAACACAGCGTAATATTATGATACACAGTTAGTTAAAAAATCCAAATGACAACTCTAGGGCTAAATTTCATTTTTTTTAGCACTTGTTCAGAGAAGATTAATCATACGGGTGAAATAAGCGTTTGTACACAAAACTCTGTGCCAATGACATCTAACTATTTGAATCAAACCAACACACATACAAACTCCAAACTATATTCAGAAGCAAAAATAAATTACATCCATTATTAAAAAGCAAATGAAGTATTTAGCAAGCATTTAGAATATTAAATTACAGTGAAAACAATATCTGTAGAAAATTTCGGTTATAGTCTAATCAGGTAACAGTATTAGTATTGTCTAAATGAGTAACAAGAGACACAGAATAATGAACTTTCCCTTATCTACGCTTTGATGCAGTTATTATATAAAGGTGAACATATATATATATGTATACCGTGAATACGCATACAGATACACATGAAAAGAACAGTAATAATAAAGAAAACAAAAACAAAGAGTTATTGAAATATAAGAATTAGTAAAAGCGCTTACAAGAATATGGTGAACGAAGAACTAAATAAAAGGTTCAAAACAACCATGTTGATGATAAAACCAGTCTGTGGAATGCTAACTCGAATGATACCTAACGGTTTAAAGGTATATATATATATATATATATATATATATATATATATATATATATATATATATATATATATATATATATATAACATTGTATGGCGCATCAAGAATACTTTTAGTCTTATAAACACGGTAAACAGAGACTTAGAAGAAATAATGCTTGAGTACATATTCAAACCCGAAAGCATATACACGCAGAAGTATAAATTTTCCTTAACGAAGAAAAGATGTTATCAATCGCTATAATGATCAAAGTGGTGAAGAAGTAATGGGTCTGTCGAATGCTCATCACAATGATTCCAGTAGTCCTAGTTCAATTTTCCAACCCTAATACTTAAAATGTTGTTGTAAGAGGGATATATACAACAAAACAAACCTGTAGTAATTTGGTTCTTTCTATGTTTGTATTTTTACATAATTCCTAACTTCTTCTTAACTAAAAATTAAACTAACTTTCTGAAACTTTGCAGATGTCAGTTCCGAAAAAGTCGGTATAAACTATCGTTAGGAGTTACGTACACAGACTGTCATAACAGGTTGTTCTCAAAATAATTGGAAAGGAAACGCCACAATTTATTCTTATCTTATTGAGTTACTACCTAAAATTATGGAACCATTGTTTTCCAACATGCAATAGCTCAAATACAAATCCAACTACAATCAGTCGAATAGCATTACAAGCGTTACACAGATGCAGATGGATTTCAGTATCTGTTCAAACAGTATACAGTGATGAAATAGAAACATCAAGAATGCGTCAACTGAAGACTAAGGTCAGCTGATGAATGACAATACAACATATATTAAGAAGTTAAACAGGACAAATCGAAGTAAGAATACAACTTACTCGAGGATAACCAGGTGAATTGGTCAAAAACAGAGGAATACTCCCCAGAGGTATCAGATCACGTAACAGTTGAGTCTCAACAGGTCTATTAGGATCTGGCGAAGTTTTTAACCTAAACGGAGAATAAGTCAATAGGAAATCAGATGAATGAATTCTCGAAATATCTTAACTACTAATTTTTCGTTTCTGCGACTTAATTGCTGAAAACCGCATATTTAAAGAAGCATGAACATACTTGGAAAACAGATGGAATATATCACCGATTTCAGTAGGACATGGTACAAGTTTTATAGCTATTCGATTACTCAATGCTGGATAATGATTAGCAGTAACTATTTCAATTGTCTTCCGAAAAGTTAAGATATCTGAGCGCTTAGTAGTTAAATCATATGTTGAATCAAGGATACAACCTGGTAGGATAAAGAAAACAATACAGAACATAACTGATCATCAAAAGTAATGATTTAGCGTTTGAAAGTAATCAAAAATAGAAATAATTTCCGAAGACGAACCGTATGAAACGATTAGTCAGCAATCATTAAGAGCCTTAATATAAAAACTCTGTTGGGGAACGTGACAAACTAAAAGGGCAATTCCGATCGAAATGGAGATAGGAGGAAAGACCAGCTCACTAAGCTATACAATCGCATTTATATACAATATTTTTAGTGAGAACGTACAATTTGCTTGATATGAGAAAGCAGCTTGTTAGTGTTAAGCATGACAACCAGTAGGGTAATGCGTGAAAATGTAATCTACTCATCTACTCTGTGTGGCAAGCGATGAGCCATACCTATTGTGTGGGGGTTTGGGATACTACCTGGCTGCCCAAACCCCAGTAGATGGGGCAGGGCTCGAACTCACTACCCAATAGTTGGCAGACATCTTCCTTAACCACTGGGACACAGTTCCACAATGCGTCAAAAGTTCAAATATTTTCATCGCAAAATAACTTAAGTGTTTATGACTATTGGAGATTAATCAAAAAGCATAGCAACAAGCAAAAGTAAACTGGTCTAACCTCAAAACGTAGAGCTGCTTAGACTAGTAAGTATTACTTAAGATATCATAGAAATTTAGTAAAGATGATTACGCTTGAATAACGATTTGAGTGACATGACAAAATATTTATGAAACAGCTTTTATACATCAAGAAACTGTACATTAAATGCGATTTTACAGCTTATTAAGTGGAATTGGTGAACCACTCATTTTTATTTACTTGAATAGATTTATAGGGGAATGTTCACGAACAGGATAGACTAAAACATAAAATCAGTCCATGGATTCACTGATTGTCAGTCTAAGTTCTGTAGGTCTTCAATAAGTAAATTTCTGTTTAAGAACTTTGGTCTATGAATGAGAATATGTAAAAGGCACTCAGTTTCGCCGGTAACACAGAGGTCGCCAATTCAAGTCCTGTCCCAACTAGGCTTTTCACTTCACCAAATCATCTGAAGTAGTTACGGTCACAAATTATAGGTGGTATGTTTGAAATATAAAACAGTATGAAGAACTAAGACTGTGTAATAAGATTACTAGGCACTGAAAACCACTGAAACGAAAGAGAAACCACATAACTTTATTTTTTCAGACCTATAAAACTATCTCCGTAAAGTGATAACCTTCCTTCAAATTTCAAGCATGATATAACGGTAAGTGGCAAAGACCATCTATGTAATAACATATAATACCAAATACTCAATGATACTGGAAGTAGTATTCCAATATTATGACTCAGTTCATAAACAAAATATTTAGAGAAAACTGCTTAAAACGTTCAAAAAACTTTTCAGGAATAATGTGGAGAATTCGTCATCTCCACAAAAACCTAGTGTTCGTATTATTACACGAAAAATTTAAACCATAGGTAGATAGATAGATTATTATTATTATTATTATCCCTTGGGTTCCTAGAGGAACATAAGGCTTCAGCAGCACGTCTCCATTCCACTCTGTTCTCTGCAGTCATTTGAACCTGACTCCACGACTACCCACAACCTTTCATTTCTTCCTCACGTGATCTCCTTCGTTTCACTCTTGCTTCGGACGCCCAACTCGTCGTTTCCCACTCGAATTCCACTAGAGGGACTGGCGTGACGCATGATTTCCTCGAACGGTCTTCCCAGTGTATGCCCAATCCATCGCCACTTTCTTCTTCTGCACATTTGTTGGGCAATAGGTTCTTGATTGGTTCGTTGACAACCAGCCAGAGTTCCTTGTTCCTTATTCTTATTATTCTGACCATTCATCTGATCGATGTTCAGTATCGAGTGAGCGTAGGCGGTAGCCATTGATGAATGTCTGTAGTTTGTTGGAAGTGCTTTTCGTGATGCGTCAGTTCTCTGAACCATATAGAAGCACTGACTTGACATTGGTATTGAAAATCTGGATCTTGTTCACGCTTTATGCTGAGTGCAGTGCAGTAGATCTCCACACTGATTTCAGATTAATAAAGGAAGACCTGTCTTGCTGTCTTTCAGATCCTGGCTTTGATATCCTCATTTGTGCTTGTGCCGCCTGTAGTTGAAACAATGCTACCTAGCTAGGTGGGTAGGTTGAAAGATGTCCTTTGTAGTTTCATCCCTCAGTTCGATTTCTGTTCTAGATATTGAACTTGAACTGTGGTCCATCACCGACTTCGTTCAAGGCTTCCAACTTGATTTGGAAGGTTTCTTGCACTAGACATTGAGTGATGTGAACCTACATCTGCTCTCCTTCTTGATCCTATGTCCAGTAGGCTGCGTTTCCATTTTCTTCACATTGAGATGAAGTCGATCTGATTTTTAATCTGCCCATCTGGTGAAATCCATGTTGCTTTGTCAATATTCTTGTGTTTGTAGATACTATCTCGCCTCCAATCACCAAATTGTTGGATTCGCAGAAATCTGCAAACAGTTTTCCGTTTTCATTCATTTCACCAAGTGCTTCTCAATCCACGATGAGTTCTTTTCTTCTGTTGTCCGCATCCAGTTGTTTGGCATTCATGTCGCTCATTAGAATTTCGATGTTGCCAACCGAAATCTTATCCAGCACTGATTGCAGTTTTCTGTAGAATTCCTTTTTCTTCTCTCCGTCTCGTTATTTGTAGGTGCATAGCGTAGCATTGAATGATTGTGACTTTCCTTCCTTTTGATTTGAATCTTGCTGTCATAATTCTGCATGAAGAGATTGGTCCCCACTGCATGGGAGAGAGCCTTCGATGCTCTTGGAGACATCATGATAGCCCCTCCATAATTCAATGTGCTTGTGATTGTCGTCTGGATAACAATATCGGAGTAGATTATTGACTCTCCTCTCCAGTTGACAGTTTAGGGAGTCCACTTCCATTCCATCTGCTTTCGCAGATTCCCAGCCTAGCACTTCCATGTCATACCTCCTCATCTCTTTTGCAATTTGGGCAGCCTTGCCAGTCAGCTTCAAACATAGTGCGGATTATCCATGTCCCCATCCTTACTTTCGCTTTCATCGAAAGAAGAGAAGACAAATAGGCCAATTAGCTTCCCGAAGGCTTTCACCAACCGGCGTCATTTCGTCTCTTCGATTCCAGCGAGGAATAAGTTTATTTTTATTTCATATATTTTTCCGGAACTTTGAATTTTCTTTAGCGATTCGATTGGTTTTACGGGGTAGGGTTGCTAGCCTTATGCCCAATCTTCCCTTTGTTCAGGCTTATGACCGGCTAGTAAGTAGTGAACTAGTTAACCAGGCGATAGATAGATAGATAGATGGACATAATCAATCTGTCAGAGAAGTGCATTGGCTCAAGGCATCAAACCTCACACAAGCCTTTTTTCATCCCAACGCTACGTCATTCGACATTATACGATGAGGTGAAGGATCATTTGGGGTGCGTACCACATATGCAAGTCACCAAAATTGAAGGTTCATAACCCCATAGACTGCTTTGCCTAACTTCACCGGTGCTCTTCGCCTAAAATCCAGATTGCAACAATGGTAATTCAACCATACGTGCGCAATGTGGCGACAACAGTCAGTCAACATTATTGTAGGACCTGGCATTGTTACCACACTTGTTAACGACACACCAAAGTCAAATGTATCAAGAAAAACAGAAATAACGAATAAAGTAGTCAGCGGTAGAAAGTCATGAGAAGAGAAAAAGAAGGAATGAGGCAGTAGGGAAAATCATAACGATGGTTAAGACAAGGATAATATGTGGATCAGATGGATTCTGAATCATATCACCGAGTCTTCAACTATCTTTGGTCAGAAATCTGTGTTCTCTTTATTTCTCCAACTTGTAACAAATATCTCAACCGTACTATAGAGCAGAGCGAACTTCAGCGCAGCATACTTATGCTTTAACAGGTAGTTCAATATGTCACCGGCACTAAACCAGCATGTGTCCGAGATGAGATTTTGAGAGTCGAAAACCAAACAGGGCTGATGAAACTCATGTGAGTAAAGTAGTCAACACAATTCACTCCATATTCTCAAACTATGAGTAGTTACAGACTAGTGCTGGGGCATAATCTTACATTTGACAGGCGCGAAATGTATGCCAAATATACTCAGATTTCTGCTCAAAGCCTTCAAAAGACCACACCTTTTGTCAGCATCTTCACTTAGAAATATTTCGTCTGCATACTCCACGTCAACCACATGGCCTTCAGCGAGTAGATTAATCTCCGTGAAGTCAGACTTACAGAAGGTTATCGCCACTAAGACATCCATGAAGAAGTCGAACAGTAACGGTGACAGGGGGCATACCTGGTGGACACCACTTCTTGTCATAAATTCAGATGAAAACTATCCATAAGCGGTGGCGTGAGTTCCAGAAGAGCCTTGATTAACATAAAATACTTGCTCAACACTCCTTTCACAGTCAAGCACTGCTACAAAATGACACGGTCGACACGGTCAAATGCCCCCTTCAGATCAACAAGTACAGCAAGAGTCGGCGAATATCTGATCGATGATTCCTTGTCCAGATCGGAAACCTGCCTGCTTTGTCCAACTAAGGACTAAAGGATATTTGACACGATGTTCGTTGAGCTGATCTACGTAAAGGTAACACAAGAAGACTTATCTTCCTTCTCATATACTGGAATGATTAATCAAGTAGACCAATTCGACAGAACTACCTCCGTTACTCTAATCAGTAATTTCTCACCTCCTTCCTGAAACATTTCTGGTGGTAAACTACTGCTTCCAATAGTTCCACGTTTAATACGGCCTTTTCAACTTCAAAAAGAGTAGGAGGGTTAATATCTACGTCCCATTCAGGTTCAGACTGGATGCTGGGCTACTGAAGAAATTTACTCAGCGTTCTAGCCATCTGTCGTGGGAGGTTATCAGAGTCCCAACCTTTTCAGTGATAGCTTCACTAACCATCGTCTTCTTCTTGTCAGTATCATTCTTAATAAGCCTTAATGGTTAACAAATGGTGGGTGTTGCCCAACGCTGATGCCCTCCCTACCTCTCTCACTGTCGCCACTTACCACTGCTCATGACCATCGTGAAGACTACTGGTCAATTCACGTTTAAATTTATTTGCTCACCATAACGGTCAAAGCCAATCTTCTTGCATCAATCACTTCCGATGACGTTTTGGACATTCAAAGACGTTTGCTAACCTTCAGGTATAGGTTACTAACTGCTTTTACCACTGCTTCTACGGTAAACTTAACATTAGGCCAGGTTTTTTCAGGATGAACATTGCTGTCATGTTCAGAAAAATCCACAAAATACGTACATGGTGTTCTTATCTTCCAGGCGAGCATGCACAAAGTTAATTGTGGCATATTTCCTGCGATCAGTAAGGTGCAGACATACACGCCGCCATACTCACGTATGATCAGAATTCACATAGGTTCTCCAGAAGGAGTGGCAACCCTCCACCGATCCTCTCCAACCATGGCCTATACCAATGCGATCTACCTGTGTCCATCGTCGGTTTGATGTCAGTGGACGTCATATGAGACGGTGTCTCTCCTTATGCACAAACTTAGTGCTGATCAGAAACAAGTGATTGTCAGAACAAATTTGCAACAGACGACCACCGTTGTCCGGTTGTTGGCATGGGATTCCGTAAATACCACTAGATTTCTTTCCGGCTGACTCAGCTTCCCTACTTGGACGTTGAAGCCATCTACTTCTGCAACTGAATCTGAATGTCGTGTTCTATACAGCAAAGCTGACAGCTGTTGAGAGAATTCATCCTTTTTAGTATCCAAACTATAAACGATGGGTTCTCAGGTGGAAATTGCAATTAGGGATCGATGAATGTTGTCTTTTTCAGTTTCAAAACATTTATCTAGTCGGACAGTATACAGACGGCTGTTGACTGCTATCCAATTTAAAAACCCGCCTTCTGCTGCTCCACAGCTTAGTGCTAAACGTACACCACGTCAGTTAGGCGCTGAATCTCCGGACACTTATGAAGTGAATTTTGCAGACTCATTGCATTGGTCAGGAGAGATCATTTGAATAACCACACATGAATCGTGCATACATGTCATAGAAACACAGTATACAACATAATGTTCGGTAGCACTGTAGTAGTGCCACAGTTTCTGAGATCGCTGGTTCTTAGACAACATCATGCTGGTCACTCAGGAACTGACCGAATAAAATCAATCGCACGAAGTTTTGCTTTCTGACCCCAAAAGGATCAGCAGTTGGTTAGCTTTGTTTATCGCTGTCCACAATGTGAACAAGCAGTCAAAAACCCTCTTGAAATTCTTCCGGTACCATGAACGACACCCACACGTCCTTGGGAGAAAATACATCTTGATTTTGCTGGTTCGATTGATGGTATGTCTTATCTGGTTCTTGTGGATACATTTGCAAATTCGCCTAAGGTCGTATCTATTATTCCTACATCAACATCGTTGACATTACGGTGGTTATCGGATACTTCTAGCCATCAATGGCTTCCCGAAACTGTTATCATCGACAACGGTTCGCAGTTTAAATTCCATGAATTCGATAAATTCTGCCGCCAGTACGCTATCGCTCTTATCTTTGCACCACGATATTATAGACAGTCGAATGGGCAGGCAGGACGCTTAGTCTGCAGTTTCAAAAGGCATTTATTGAAAGCTTAAGGGGAAGGGACTTCAGTTGAAAATTTACAGCGGTTTCTATTCGTATACTGTGCTAGCCTAAACAAGTTTGCACCAAATCAACAGTCATCAACAGAATTACTGATGGAGTGTAGACTACGTACAATATGATGCTTAGAACTTCTACATCACCTTGTACTACAGCAAGTAATCCAAGAGCCTTATCAATAGGTCTGACCGTTTTTGTACGTAACTACCCACCATGACATGGCAACTAGGTTGGTGAGTTTATTATCCAATAACGTGGAAAGGTAATGTTCGAATGGAACGCGAAACCTGGACGCGTCATCACGACTAATTGCGGCCGCGAGAAACGATAAGAAAAGAACCAACGAATAATTTACTATTAGCTATGCTGGTGGATACATTCAAACCCCCACCAGCATCAGTGGACCGTCCACTTACACCAAAACTTCCTGAGAAGGTCAACTTACTTCCATAACGATGGAATGACAGTCGCCGCCGACCAATAGTGCCACTGCAGGTCAACATAAAAAGAATTCGTTATTGAATTCTTTAAAAAGGGGAGGTACTAGACATGCCTGTATCCCTCATATTCCACGCTTACAATTTGGATATATATATATATATATATATATATATATATATATATATATATATATATATATATATATATTTGAACTGCTTTCTTTGTGCTCTTTTTCCCGTACATGGGTCAAATTTCATATAACGCTCCAGCGTTCTGATTGACCCCCTGCCTTTTTAAATGTACTAATTATTCCTTATCTTTCAAGGTTACTGAAAACTCTTTATATAGGGTACGTTTTTACCCATAAAAATTTTCAGTTCGACATACTATAAACTCATTTGATTGCCAGTCTTTTGATTTCCTTTTGAGAATCACTCCAGTTGAAACCCTCAACCCTCGTCTATCAAGCGTTAACTAATATCGTTCGTTTTCACAACTCTGTATCGTAATACTCAAGCAACAAAAGTTCCAGTCAGCATAGCTGATTAAGCCATTCTGATACGCAAACCTGACCACTACTTCAACGTAGCAGCTATCAGTCGGGGAGGATAGTAATAATAATAATAATATTTGATTTCATTCTGATTTCCGACTTAACATTGCAGATAAGACATTGTAAAATTATTTCTTTTCTAGTTGATATGCCTAGATATCAACCACATTGCGAACATATTCACCATTCAGTTTCTAAATTTCATTTCTCTCCCGTTCACTGATGCCACTTCAGTAATTTTCCTCGCTAGACAAATGATCTCTTCTCTACAAGTGTGAAGCTTTTGCACTACGTTTTACGCTTTTGCTTTTCGGTTCTTACATATAAAAACAGTAATCTTATCAAAGTCGGTTCTGTTGCATTGGAATCGAATGAAGTCGGTAATTTCAGGAAATGAATCTGGCAGATACAATCGTTGAACTACCAGCATATAGATAAAGTTTGAGAAAAAAATGCTCAAACATCTGTGAATCAGTTCGAAACATTTATATTCTCAACAAACAGAATATGGTAGGTAATCGATTCCATCTAAAAAAAAAAGTACTTCCAATAGTTACCTCCATGAATCACCAATATAAGTATTAGCTTGTCCGTAGTTGGGAGAAGACCAGAGACTGGTTTTTGATTAGAACCTTTATGAGTGTACAAAACATAAAAAACACGTTATTCGACTTTTCCCCCTTTGAAAAAACATTTAATTATGTGTGAAAATACTCATTACAAATATATTTAAAATAAACTTCTCATGGTTATAATTAACAATATTAGTTTATTTTTTCTAAACAGATGTTCTTTATAATGAAATATCCCTTCGTAAGCCTTTAACCTAGACAACTAAACTGTCACGCAGTACTTCTGACAAGAATAGGTTCGGCTTTAAAGTTAGCTAGCCGGCTACGGCACTAACTGGTGTGATTTCAAATCTCCATAAAAAGATAAGTTGCTCTTGAGTTCCAGTCGTATGTTGCTGAAGAATGTTGAGAAGTGAGAAACCCCAAACTATAGGTGTGTGTGAACATCCAAAAGCATACATGCATTTTATCACCTTGCATCACGCACTAACATTGCAATTCTCGACTGCTGAACTTCAGTTAATACTTTAAATTTTAAAACAATTTAATTCACCGTCGAGTGACTGCTTCATACTAACACAGCTCAATTATCACGTGCAACGAATCACGTACTAAACTGTCAACAACAGAGAACACGTGTAAATGGTCGATACTACTAGAATACATAAATCCAGTAGAAGGAAGGAAATTTAACCTTATCCAGCTAGTGTTTGAGTGTGTAACTTAATAAAATAGCTTCATATTTTAAGGTAAGACACAACTGTCTGAAATCAAAGTTCGGAAAAGCGCAAATACTAACTTCATGCAACAATGTGAATACGAATTGGTTCTCATGATATAAAAGTCAAGTCTTCTTCAGAATATACGTAATTACAACCAATATGCAAAATAACACATGAATCTGAAATTCAAAAAACGTACATGTATAACATACAATTTTATCATAGGAACATATTTACAGGATAACCGTTAGAAACCTTCAATGCTCTTATTGTTTATTTAACTGCGACGATAACTTATAGAAAATGATGAATTACAATGTAGTAAAATAACGGATTATAACAGCTTTAAATAAATAACGTGACATAAATGCAGTCTAAAAACTAAATGATTTAATTTCAGCTAATTTATTCAAATATCTCTTTCATCTGTTCCAATCTGTATGGTAGCGGTCAGTTGAAATTACAAAAATCTTTCGAGTAAACATATGGTAAGAATTTTAGCTAACATCATAAATTTTACACCATATGAAAGTGGCATGCAAACATTGTGACTCACAAGATTTTACTTCCGAATTATCAAAACTTTGAAAATTTGAAGCTAATGGGGTGGCATAATCAGTATTCCCAGTAAGGTCACTACAGCATGTAACAAATGACTTGGCATCATCATCAGATTCTGTAAAAAACAAAAAACAGTTACAGAATTTATACGCAGCGTTATGTACGATAATAACGTCATCAGAAGGATGTTATGTGCTACAATTCAATAGGAGGATAGTTTTGAGCACAAGAATAGATAACAAGGTATAAAAACGCAAGGAAATGCATCCTTTTAAATGTCATATTCACAACAGCAAAAAAAACCAATGAGGACAAAAAGTGCTGAAGTTGACAAAGAATTAGCAGAAGAAGAGTAATAGCTACAATATGATATTACATTTCAGATTTAGAGATGAAGAGTGAAGCCACCTACAGGTGTGTGGGTTATTCTGGAACACGTTAAATGGGGTCTCCAAACCCTGGTTCTTATCAATTCAAAATGATCTCAGCCCAGTAGCCTATATTCTAATACAATACTCACAACAAATAGTCAGTGACTTAATAGTTTGTTGTAATAATTTGATCTACCCACCCAAAACTTTCTTCAAAACTGTTGTGATGCCCTAGTTTTGTATAAAACATCGTTATTGATCTGAACATTTTAACGTGTCATTCCGGTACCACTTTTACGGTATGACTAATATTCTATTTTTCTGCCCCCATTGTAATGTAAATCGCTAATTGGTTAATCTTTACTCTTACTATGCAAATGCCTCAAATTGAGGACAAGGTCATTTTTCATGTGTATACTTTATTCACGTGTTTCGGATTGATTCATTATATTCTCGGAGTAATACACTCTCCCATCTGCCAGCTTCGGTCTTCTCTCTATTCGTCCCGGGGTCGCAGTCAGTATCTCTTGCGTACCAAGTTAGCTGTCAGCTAAGCGTGCGTATTATATTCGTTCCGGAATATATATACATATACCATTAGCGTTCGGAACTATAACAAAAACAACTTTTTTCAGTCACTGTCGCACACTGAATCAGGTTATCATATGTCCTAGCCATCATATTTTAAAGGAATTCGAAACCTCAAAGAGTGACTAAACCTTTTGTCCAGAACACTAAGAACGTTACTAAACGCCATTCTTGCACAAGGCGTAACCAATGCAACGAAGATAATTAAGATCAAATAACCATAACCTTAACATGTTTTCTACTCCTGAAAGTCATGTCTAACAGTCGTAGTGCAAAATAGTGTGCATTATCGAGTAGTATTCTTGTTCTCTGATGTAGAGTCGCATTTTTACTCACCCCAGCCACAGATTTTTTATAATAACAAACTTTGAACGAGACTTGTGTATCTATACTGAGAGGTTTGGTTGTTTCGTACTGGGTGCACTAAGGATAAAGAAACTTCCCGAATGAGTGAAGCATTCAATCCGCTCACTTATTTTATTTCCCACAAGTAAACCAGCTTTCGGTGTATATCAATCCTAAAGTACATATAACGTCTAACAGGTGTAAAACTAAAAACCAGACATTTTCGGATTGACATTCAAGGTCCACAGATAAGTTGGTTTGAAACTATATTAGCAACTGATCAATTTACAAGACTTCCTAAATTCACACAGCTACCTTATAGATGTTTACGATAGTTCGGCAGTGCCAACGTTAAACTTCTTTTGAGAATAAATGCGAAATCGGTAGTAAATACTTCGAATTCCAATCAGTTCGTATTACAGCGCGACAGTTGTCTGCTATTAAATTTGATTATCTTCACTTTCTTCTGAGTAAGCTTCATGGCTCATGAGGTCTGAAGCAGTTCCTTTCTGCTATAAACCATGAGAAAATACAGACATACTATTCAAAAGACAGTTCGATGAGCACAGAATATTCTTTTCGATAACTTCTTCCTCAGGTTCCACACTTATATATCCATATTGTTTAGTCAGAAAATAAATGCATGTTTGCAACCATGAGAATTTATATTACTGCCAATCATTATTACAACTCCAAATAATCGATAATGTAGGTGATAAAATGATACTGGTTGATGGAAATACACTATCCGAGAGAGTTATCGATTCCAAAGCTCATCAAGGTAGGAGTAATGGCTGCATCTGTTTCTTCTGTATGCACAATTTAGGGTTGTTTAAGACGAATGGTTACAGTTTCTACAATTTGAAGTATTCGGTGTGTTGTAGCTTTTGGTAAGTTATTGGGGATACGGTAAGTGATAGAAAATGCTTGACAGATATTTGTTTCATGGTCTGTTTGAAATAAATGAGCTAATATTGACTCATTGTTTTCTCACTACAACTTTATTTAGCAGTGCTAGGTGTTCACGAGTACGAAAAGTGAAATTCCTAGTACATAAGACATAACTGGTTTCACATGAGCAGTTGAATTGACAAACGTGGACGAAGCTAAGAAAGTGCGTATGTCGACTCGTCGATGTATTTTTCTCATATGAAGTTCCTCATCAGCGATCTACTTGGTCTTTTTGATAGAACGTTCAAGAAGATTTTTTACTACGTGATTACTTCTTACATGATAGCTTTGCGCAATCAGCTAGTTTTATGAACAACTCAATGTAGTTGAACAGCCATAGAAAACTATGCTCGCCTTTCATTTATAGCCACTCTGAATTGTGAAAGATTACTGAGCTAACAGCGAAGAGACTGATCAAAACATACCTCTAGATAAGTATTCAATCTGAATAGAAGTCATGGAGATATACGTTAGTATGCATCAGCCTTGATAAGAAGCATCTTTAAAGAAAGATGACCAACAACATTCCAGTCAAAAAAAATAACGAACGACTTCAAAGATAAACGTTTAGTTTGTCGACTAGATTCGTTGATCAGAAGATGATGAAATCAATTTCTTATTTAGATGAATCACGTGTATTACTTATTCAAAAGAATCTTCAATAAACCTATGACAACATTTTTCAGACTGGTTACGTTTGATTCTCTGCTAGCGAATTGCACAAACCTCGTTTAACAAAGGATTATATGATATGTAAGTGAAATTATATTGTGAATATTGTAATGATAAGGCAAAAACTAACCTGTACATGGTGTAGTAAACGGTTCGAAGTCATCAAGTTCGAAACCGTTTGCCTCTAATTTCTTGAAATCGGCCCATAAATTTTGTTCTGTAAAAAAGAAAAAAAGTGAAGGACAACAATTATCAATTCTATTTACTTTTCCTCTTACAAACTTCATGTGTATTTGAATTTATTTTGAAGATGAGATGTAAGTTATGCGTATAAACAGAACTGAGATTAATTAGATGATAGTCATTTCAGTTAAAGGAGATATGAAAACAAATTTTTTTTAAAATCCTTTTGCAAGATAAATATTATGAGAAATTAAAACGCCATACTTCATCATACACTAGGAGTTACAGCATTAAAAACAGTGACATTTGTTAGGTAATACAAAGTGAAGCACATTTTCTAGCAAAGTTATATGATCACTAATAAAAAATTCATAATTTATAAAGATTATCATTTTATTTTGCTAGTGTTCATCTAATTTCAGAAAAAGATAGTGTAGAGAAATTTATTTCTAAAAAAAGAAAGAAAAACCAGTAAATACACTGTAAAATATGAGAAATAATTAAATTAGGAAAGTATTTCTTATCAGTTTACAAACGACTTTGGTGACCGGTTCAGATATAAGACAAGAAAATAACGAAAATACGATAGTTTGATTTTTCAATACATTGACCAATCATTTGATAACCTACTAAGACAAACATTTCAACTTGGATAATTATTATCATGATTGGTGGTTGTTTCTCACTATTCTAAGCATTCGTGATGCATGAAAACTTTGTTGCTGTGCCAATTCTGCATACAGTAAAATGACTGATAGTCTAGGAGTAGGATATTGGATCAAGAAGTCAAAGTACAAAACTTTATCTTAACACTGTCTAAGAATACCTTAACGGATTTTACGAGACTGAGTTTTTTTTTGACAAATATCATTTAATTATGTGAATGTTACAAATACAAAAGTACCTCCTTCAGAGACCTTTACAGCATACTTAAAATCATCACTACCATTGAAGTAGCACATACTTAATGAAAAGTTATCTGAAGATAGTTCTCACTGCAGTACATATAAATCAAAGCACACAATACTACTTTGGCCTTATTCTGTCAATTCTCCATAGCTGATACCTACAAAATCTCGAAAATCAAGACTGACATACGGCTATTATAACCAATCATTGTGACACACCAGTAGATACCTCAGTTGATTACAGAGGTTGAAATATTTAGTACAACCAGTTGCACATAGCATCACGATTAAGCAACGATGAAAATAGTCAGAATGTATTGCGAGTTGAAAGATTCTTGATAATTTTGAAAGCCCTTTCCTTGTTACATCATATAAAGTGGCATGCTTTACAATATAGAAATGCCTAACTCAAATGATCTTAATATATATCAAGAAAAAAATTATAAGGAAACCGTTAAATATAACTGAGAACAATTAAATAAAAATCTCAAATGAAAGAATGAGCAAATAACATGAATTTTTTTAATTGAAAAAGGAACATTTTGGACATTCATAAAAGGAATAATACGCACCGATGTACACCTTTCGCAAAGCAGAACAGTCTGACAAACCGTGAGTATCTCAGGCAGTCCCAATAACAAATTTAAATAATTAATGACTTATTTGTGAATTAGAATTAGCTTAGTGTAACAAACTTAATTCCAGTAACTTATCACAACTAAAACACAATGATGCTATAAAGCCCACATATTTAAGTGTTTACATAACTTTTATATCAATTACTGGCAGTTAGCATGGAAGGTATTCCTGTGCGTCAGAGTTTTCAGCGATAACAGTAACATGGGCAACAGAAATGCAACAACAAATAAAAATAACATAAATTCAAAAACTATAACATAAAGAAAATAAATACATCACCAATCACTTAAGTTTGATTATTTTATATTAAAGTGTTGACCAATTCGTCTAGTATCTGAAATGTATGTATGAAAAAGAAATACTTGATAAATAATATTTAATTAACTAACGCTAGGTTACTTTGATTCACACTTCCATCCAGTATGTCAGTAATCAATAATAACACGAACCTACTTCGCGGTTCATTGGAGTAGACAGTCAACTTTCAACCAGTGGGCTACATGTTTTAACCCTGCTTCATTTACTAAAGTCTAAACAGCTAAGCAATATGATAAACCTTTATACAGTAAGTGTAGTTCACTGTCTAGTGCACCAGCTTGCACGTGGTTGTTGAGTTGCACTATTCTTTTAAACTGTGGTCACAAAACTGATGTTTCAAGCAGATATACGCCCAGTAGCCACCGAAGCCTAAATGAGTGTAGTACTTCTGAGACGTTTGGCTTAACAATATCACTTACACAATTGGATGGGATGGATTCCGCATGGAAAAAGAGTAAAAATTAACTATCTGGTATATTTTTTAAACTAACTTTAAAAGCAGTATGTTTATTTTAAATATGTTTGTAATGGATGTTTATATACAATGATGTTACTTAATTTTGGGAATATTTCAGGCTAGATTAAGTAACACCATATTCATTACAAATACATTTATAATAAACTGATTCTCTCCACAATCCACATACGTTTTAATGAATATAGGCAGTATGTTGATAATTACTTATTTTTAAACTACACACAGAATTTTCTGCTATCATAAGCTATCTATTCAAAATTTATTGGAAAAACTCTTTGCAATCACTACGGCTTTTTCTGAAACAGATGAGTAATTTCGTGAACTTATTTAACACTTTCATGAAGTACAGTATGTCCCTCGTAACTTTACCGACATGTCTGCTACAAGGCTCTTTGCACTAATTTACATTACACCCATTTTAATATTCAGACTTATAAGAAACAGATAATCATTTCACTGTAATTAGCTTGAGTTTCACTGACCACCTTAAGAAATCTTTAGAAATGAATACCTTAATGTAACAAGAACTAACCAGTGACGGTCATAATGAAGGCAAGATATTTGGAATGATGCACCAACTACTCATATATATATATATATATATATATATATATATATATATAAAATTAAAGGTAAGGACAAAACCAATTGTGGAGTATACAGAGACCATGTGGAAAACTTTCCAGTAGAGAAATAAAATCTTTATGACAAAACATCTACACTTCAAATTCGAGTAAAAGGTAACCAAATATCATGACATTTTACACAGAAAACAAAAAAGCTTCCAGTTGTAGAAGAAATACAATTTATCAATACTAACTTCATTGGATTCCCTAATATTATCCTGCAGTACAATTAAAGTAGTTCGGGACTATATGCAATAAAAGAGCAAACGTATCCACTCCGATTTTAGTATTAGTAAATACAGTAACAAATATTTAGTGATATCCAACTTTTGGGCTGTAAGTATTGGTTGAGGCACTTAATCTTTAACCAACATGCGACGAATTCGAATGTCCCTACACTCACGGAAGTTAAAACCAAGACGTTGTATAATCATTAGGCATCATACAACGTCTGGTTTTAAATCTATATATCATTGCAGAGTCATGAGATGTATGTTGAAAGGAATCTAGAAGTAGTGAGTAGTGATGAAATCTAGAATGTAGATCTTATTTAACCCTAGTTAAATTAAATTCACGTACCGACGAAGACCCACGATTCCTCTGTACGTAAAGTGTGGTAACTTGAATAGATGAATAGTAATAATGACTAGAAACAATGGGCTTTTGTGAAATTCCAACGATTGTTGCGATCACGGGCAGTATAATCCTGACCGAGATATTATCAAGAAATTAATTATTTTATCAGTATGTGGAAACATTTATTTTAGTTATTTACAATAAACTGATTCATTCCACATTGTAAAAACACTTCACACATTCAACTTCTGTAATGTTTAGCTGGAAATTAACAAGAGCAGTTTCCATACACATACCTAACCATTGTACACTACATGAACAAACCTGGGGAAAGTAAATTTCACCCTACTATACGTACTTTGAAACCACGTTGAAATTACAGTTGACGTTTTCGACAAAAAAACTGATAGAATACACAAAATATGGTGTACATCCTAGTTTCACTATACTAAGTGCAGTGAAACAGTATACTGAATGAAAACTATATTCTGCAAAACCAACTGACGTTTTAATTTGGTATGAAATCGATGAGTATTATGCGAAAGAAAACATAAAACACAACGAAAAAACAACATACAAACAATAGATATACATGCATTATATTGTAATACAACGAAAGTAATTTTACACTACATAAACTGTTAAACAAAAAAGTATGTCATGAACATCCCAGACAATTAATTACACATGCAAGTTACAACAACTTGACAGTAATTTTATGCATACAAAAAAATTACGATAAGATTCTTATAACATTATATTTGGTATGAAAGTATCAAAATGCATTAACACACACAAATAAATGTACTCGGTTTAGACGCAACAGTTATTGTGTGCAATGCGCAATAAATAAAACAATATTTAGCAGAAAGGTAAACAGCATAAAAAATATCTTTGTATTAACTGTAAACAATGACAAGAAGAACATATGGATAATCATAGAAATATGGAACTTTAATTCATCACGATGATAAGCGACAATGACAAAAGTAATGAAGAGAAACAGTTGAAAGCTGCAAACGTCAGGTCGCAGGTTTTAGGTTCATAGTTGTTTTTTTCGGAGCGATTAAATTGCTTTTACTACTAGCATAATTTTTAAGTGAAAATCTATAGTACTCTTATGATAACAAACCCAGGGGTACATTTTTTTATATTTTCCCTATTTTTAAAGATATACCTGTATATATAAATAAGTAACTGTAAGGATTAAGGCGAATTAACAAGGATTTTAGTTCATATTTCACTGTCAGTTTTTTTCTCTAGAATACCCTTAATCTTGCCAATATGACTAGTACTACTAATCCTTTCATCATAATAACAAAAATAAAAGTCAATATTACTAGCTTACATATGCCCTCTTTCTTCTCAATCTTTTAAACATCCATTGGATGATTACAATAACAACTGATAAGGATAATAAACGTCAACTAAAAAGAAGGAGGACACGGAGTATATACATACAATATAGATACAGACAAAGAGATATATATATATATATAAAGATTATGTAACTTTAGCTGGGTGAACAGCTTTGAGACAAATCCGCACCTGCATTATCAGCTGAATCAGATGTAATAGGATATTCTCTTGACGGAGATAGATTAGTGGTGACTGAATTGAGTTCATAGCTCTGAAAAAATACAAGTGAATATGATGAATTGAAAACAAAAAACGATTTTTAATGCATATAGAACAGTAAATGACATAAAAATGAAAACAAATCATGGCCGACGTAAAAAATACCCCAAAATAGAGAATATCGTACTTTAAATTCTAGTGTCACCTGATAAACAGCATCCTGAGTGTAAAGTTACCTCTCTGAGCAAATGAAATAATGATGATACTTGATATGGAATACTTCTCAAACGAAATCCCCCTTAATACAGCAGCTAGATTTAAAACATCAAAGTCGCAAAACTAAAAAGTATGCCAATTAATTGAACTGATCAATAACAGTGAGAGGATGTCAAACAGAATCGTTACCACATCGAACAACGGACAGATCCAATAAAGAGCTGATCAATTAAGATACTAAGAATCTTACACAAAATTGTGGAAGAATAAAATCTTAACCAGAGAATCACAAGCCCAGTTAACGGTTAATAAAGCACTAAAATACCTATGAATATTCATAGCATAATTGTTACGAATGCCCTGGAAGGATAAGAACGCTTAGTATGGTCCAGTCATTATAATACACCTGAGAATATAAAGATAAATTCTTATAATGACACTTATATGTTCCCAACTAAAGTTACCAACATTTAAAGTGGAGCAGGAAAGTAGTACTGTAACTGTTTAACTGAAGACTAAAAGAAGTTTATGGTGTGATTCAGGTTAAAGTATGCATTACGATACGATGCAGTTAGGCGGACAAAAAAACGAAATTAGGGTACCGGTATGTCCGATTTCGAACTCAACCACTAGTAAGTAAGAATTAAGACAATGTATAAAATGGTTCACCCTTGTGATTTACTTAATGGTGGCCAACAGTAGAATACAGAACGTGCGTTTCGTCCTATTTCGGACTCGCCAGTCAAATGTACCTGCACCCCAGTGAGTGATGGTGTACCTACTCAGACCCGAACCCTCACCCGCACCCACTACTTCAAGCGCCAAAGCGTCACCAACTATGGTATTAAAGCATGAAAGCCACCTCTTGTGCGACCAGTATTAGTCATTATAATTTGTTGACACTTGTAATATTCGGTTATGTTGAATCAAATTGATCAATATCTGTTAGCATATGAGATCCTACGCGGATGCCTCAATATTGCCTGAATATTCACTGATCTTGTACCACAGTAGCCTAATAGATAATGGTTTGGTATCTGATGTGAGGGGTGCGGGGTTTGAGCCTCGGTAAAAACACCGTTACTCAATGGGATCCAGGCATATCCAGCTGACGAATCCCAGATGGGACAAAACGTACTTCCTGGACTCCACTGTTAACTAACACCACGTAAATTATAACAATGAATATACAGGCAATATCGAGGCATCTACATAGGAGCCCATATGTGCCAACAGAGGCCGATTAATTTGATTCAGTATGAGAAGGGGAAATTACAAGTATAAACAAATGATAAAGCATGAGGCAATTTTACGCGTTTACTGCTGCGCTGAACTCATGATGAATAGGACGAAAACTGGTACGCGTATGTAGGGTTTTCTGCGGTGAACATATGCATCAGTTATTTGGGGAGTCAAATTCGAGGTTTCATAGCTCTTCGGATTTCCTCAAACGGGGTAAATGGAAATATTCAATTTCGCCCGGGGCGGAATCTTCACCAAACAGTTGCACTTTCCAATAGTTTATACGCAATTAAGATAAATCAATCCCAGGAAAAATAAGCCTAGGACAAGCTTCATAGACACATTTGCAAGCACATGGAAGTGTGTCAGCTATATGATGGTAATTCCCGATACTTCAAAGTATACGGATTACAAAAAAACCAACCTATTCAAAAGGTTTATAAATGAATCTTATTTGCATCAAGTTTTGAAAATCGCTACACTAATTGCATCCAACACAATGCAGCTTTTCGAATGTACAAAAATATAACTTCGAAGAACTCAATCAACTCCATAAGCAATCTTAATATGTTAACTAATATTGTACAGTAAAGATGTTAGGTAATATAAGATTATTAAAATGGCACAAGGTAATTTGTTAACGACAATTTTAAAAAATTATTTTTAAATTATGTAGTAAAATGCCCAACTAACTTCAAGAGACTGAGATTTTTTCCCAACAGTATTAGCATTCACATCAGTAATTGTTGAAGCTGACTGAACTTGACTGGATGATTGGTCTTTAGTGTCTACAAGGTGATCTGAATCGGCCATCTTAGTCGCTAGTGCTTGAGCTGTTTCCTGTTCCAAACGACGTATCTCGTCTATTGTAAGACCATACCATTCATCTTGCCATGCCCATACTTGTCGGTGGGCTCGCAGCATAGTTTTTCGAAGTGCTGGAGTGTAAAAAATCAGAGATATGTTAACTCAGGAAAATAGAACATTTCAATTACTACAGTGTGCAAGATGATTCCAGTACGAGAAAAATCACCTAAATAAGTGGTCAACCTACAAACATTAAATGTATGGCAAAGAGTACACATGCAACAAAAAGATCCCTCACATACTTTCTTCAAGTTATCTGCATGCATACATAGCATTTTAAACTATGACTAATGTAACCCGCGGTAGGTTGTTATTATTATGAAACAGGAGTTAGTCGTAAAGTTCATCTTTAATCCAGAGATGAATCGTCAATTTAGGCCCTTTCAACCAGAGAATTTAGGGTTCGAGTTGACCCTGTATTAATAATATGAATCTGAATTATATATTTTCAATGGTGAGGCAGGCACAAAGAAGTTATAGTCATATGAAGCATCTTAGGTAAATGAAACGCAAATAAGCAATCACGTGCAAGTTCATATATTAGGCTGAACCATATGAAATGGCTGACGCCCAAATACATTACCTAGTTACTGAAACCACTGTAGGTAGAAAATACTATGAACCTGGGATCTGTAAGTGTCTTACAAATTAGATACTTGAAAATACACATCAGAATTTATTAACCTAAGAAATTATCAATCACCTGAATCACAACAGGAAGTCAAACAGTACTTAGAAATTCCAAGTTCTCATTTCAAACATGAATAAGTTCTGAACTATGTAAAATGATGAAATTAGTCTTAAGCTTCTACAACGAAGAAATGTCCATTTGGCATAATTCTACCATTTTAACAATATTCCGACTCATTTCTCAAAAATGTTACAGTGTACTAACATTAGCAATCAACCTGCTAATCATAAGTCAATATAAAGTGAATGAATGTAGTGGTAAAACGTAGTGATATAGTTCTTATGAATACTTTGCAGACTCAGAATGTAAGTAAAGCGAGATTTATTGCTATATTTTATCAGAACCACAAAACACGCGAATGATTGACAGGTAAAATATCCGAAATTCTGGGAAACGTCATGCAGTACCACTATGTCTGAATAATATTAATCTATTATATCGAAAAGCAGTGAAATTCATTCACATTTACACCGTGAATAACTAATAATTAAAGTCAGGAAATAGTACTTGCCACTCAATAATTAATCATATTGTCACGTAAATAGCACAAAAAGAAAGAAATGATATTATAATTTTAAGTAACAGTAAGTGAATAACACATACACACACACACCAGTATCATGAATAAATTGTTCCACCCGTGTTTGAGTACCCCAATATCGGAATTCTACTCGGCAGAGTTTATACGCACACATAATATGTTTGTGCAATGGTTTTAGAACTTCAGTAACTGGTGTATTGTCATGATTTTTACTTGGTGGCTTTTCATATGCTTCATGAGTTACATTTTGAGCATGCATAAATTCCTCACGCCAATTAGGAGATAATGGACCACGACCAGTAGCTTGTGATACATATGTAGTTGGATCTTCTTCCGGTTTGTAATCGTTCCCAGTAATTGGATCTTTTACAATATCAATAAAGTCTACCAAAAGAATTGAATAACATGTTAACAACAGTATATCATTTTAGAGAACCTGAAAATAAAAGTAACCGTAGTACAAGGTGTGAATAATCACATCACTCTGACAACAAACGTTTGTCGATGAATGAAAAACGCGTAAGACTGGGTTTGCTCAAAATACACAAAGTGTGGAATAAATTATCTTCAATCGCATTCTATATCCAATCAGACAACCACTGCCTACACTCAGACATATGGGTCGAGACAAAATACAAAAACATAAACTGCTACAGATAATAACTACTGATCCTTTCTTTTAACGAACAATAACCGGAAATTAATTAAGTTGATTCTATTACCAACTTCCTGTCCTTTAGTTTGAAACCATATGCGAAGAAATTAGACAAGAGTCAATGTTTGCTTTACTAATTAAAATTTTATCCTACTTACAGAAAATAAATGTCAAAAAAGTAGTAAATACAAGTGTAGTTATTGTAAGAAATAATTTATTACTAACAGTAGCTAATCTAATCAACCCTAAGTTTTATAATGTTGCTTGTATCAATGATATAAATGATAGCACTAACAACACTAATACGCTTAACTTTCTTGCCCTGAATGGTATTACCCTAGAGTTACGAAATTGCTCACGTTAACATTTCTCAGTAATTCGAAACACATCGCACATCGTTTATTTCATGATGTCATAAACAACGATCTTTTTACACCGTCAAATTATTTGAATGTTACAAGAAGATACTCAATATGAAAGTTACTGCAATAAAATTCATAAAATGAATTTAAGTCTTTAAACGGTGTTATGCTAAATAACAGTTGCAGTTTTATATTCATATTAAAGTAACAGAATACCCATCTTGTATATTTTAACAAGCGAACTCATACAAAAAGATATCCATGAAAAATTATTTGAAGTATCAACAAAAAGTACGTTTAGAAAAATGAAAGATGAGTTAGATCTCCAGAAACTACTTAACATTTTCGTAGGATTTCTTTTATTAAGACTGTTTCATAGCATCCTAGAACGGTAGAAGATAAAACATTAGCCAATAGTATCCGCTTAGGTTAGTTGGCAGCTAAACCCATCGTCACTACGCTGTCGTAGCGAAAGTAGGGCACCAATACAAGAACTATGACCAGTGATAACAAAAGTGTAAACACAAAAAACCGATTTGTCATTCTAATTTCTAATTAATTTCCCTAAAACTTACCAACGATGCGTGCCTTTTTCTCCTCAACTGAAAGTTTAAACACATCCTCCTGTTCTCCACCATCATCATAGAAATAAGTTTCCACATCAAGTACTAGCTTTTCAACAAACGGAACTTTATAGATTGTTCTGGTATAAGGATAGGCATTCCAAGCTTCTTCTTCAACACGCAAAGCTGATGATGGCAATATGTTGCGAATCCAGGCTGCAGTTTACAACACGAAAAAGTAGTAGAAAGAGTGAAAATCGAATAAATTCGTAAATGAAACTAAGCTTGTCGTCTTCTTACGCTTAGTGTGGATCATAATGTGCTTAGAAACAGTATCGACATTCGGCATGACAACCCCTTTTGTGCTACCTAGCATTTTCTATCAATCAAACCTGAATTCGAAAAATCATGTTCTCGCACGCAACAGAAATGGGTGAACGCAACACTGTGGTTTCCTCGATATCATTTGCTTGGAAATCCGACCACGCCCTGCATTGGAAATTCACGTTGCCTTTCACTCGTTACGAAACCACAACAGAAAGATGGTGAAAAACAGTTGTACCCCGTTTTAGAAATAGGTTTCCAGCAATCAGTCACTATTCACATGGGACTTTACATTACTGCATAACGGTTTAAGCTATCATACCTCAAATAAGCGCGTCGAATTACAAGACACAAAGATGAAAGACAGAGAAATGGGGAATGATCTTCTTGTATATCTCTTACATCGATTTAAGCACACATACGTGTGGTCACTATCCAAGAAAGTGCTTCTGGAAGTGACAAATTTTCATCAACTGTCTTCAACAAAAGCTGACAGCGTTATGATTTGTCTGTGTTGAGTTGACATCCGTAAATACCATGTCAGACAGAGTTAAGATCCATGCTGCTTAGAAATAATTTGTGGTCATCTGTCAACTGGACACTAGTCGATAAGTTTGTTTTGTCTTAGGAATTACTGCAATACTTACATCTGCAAAACTACGAAGGCTAGTCGAGATGTCTCAAAACAGTCGAAGGGCTAATTTCGCAGATTTAACAGGTAAACCAAGTGAGGTTAAATGAATAATCCAACTCACTCGCGTATAAGGGTCTCACAAACACAATATATGTCCATGGCTCTAGATACCAGAGTATTGGCTAGCGAAGCTTACTTTCCGATCTGATGAAGAGTGTAGACGATAAAAAGTCTATGCATTTTCAAGAAACTAAGGATACTATTTTGTGAACTCAAAAGGCTATCATAGGAAGAACAGGAAGAAATTAATGGTGACATAGGATTATTGACAAATTTAAAATATTCAGAGGTATGGAAAGTTGGTGATGATCATAAGGAACTTGAATGGTGACAGAGTTGTGGCAACAGTTGATATTTTCAACTGGTCATATCTTGGAAGGTTACTTCTTCTTGAAGTACCTGAAAAAGAAAGTGGACTAATAAGAGTGATCATTAGGACGTAGGTGAGTTATGGTTGAGCTCAAGATGCATCTGCTTGATACAAATCGTAGACGGTCTTTAACACAATTTTCGGACAAAAAGCATATCACCGGCACTTGATGACCGCGGGGCATGGAGTGCGTTATTTTTAGGACGGACCTTTCTTAATTCCAACTTTCGACAAGGGAAGACAACATCAGCTGGGAATGCTGGTTATTCAAGGAAAATGTTTTGATTCTATCAGGCTTTGCACAAACAAGAGTATGACTTTATCTTGGGACCCCCACAATAGTGTAAGTTATTGACACTACGATGGTAATTGCATTTAGTCACACCACTACCAAGTAGGCGTTTCTGACATGATAGGATTTGAATGAACTAACAGATCAACCAGCATAAGTTGTAAAATCCTTGTGGTGTGCAAGGCCAACCAACACGTTTATATAGCAGCTATCGGTCGACACAGATTCAAAACTGGCAAACCTCCAGAAAGTATAGATGAGCATTTGGCTGCAAGATGCTTTGAAAATGGCAATTAAAGATGCTTTCCGCTCCAAAGAACGTCGCGCCAATAGACACAGACTCTGTGAGCTGGCTGCAAGTTATTTACGCGGGTTAATATGCTGCTGCAAATAACCAGTAAAATGGTATGCAGAACTCCCTTATGTGATAAACCATACATAATTTAAGTAGGAAATACAAGGCTGGTGGTTCAAATGCGTGAGTGCAATGAAAGGAACAATACCAGAAGGTTGTTTAAATCCGAGATACTGTAGATAAGAAGCCTGATGTCAATTTGTGAGGTAGATAACACATCAATCAACAGTCCTCAAAAAAGCCTGGAACGCTAATCTGCAACTTGAGCAACTTCAACTACAGTTTACTATGCCGCATAACCAATCAGGTGACCTATCCAGTGCTTAGGCGCCAGAAGGAACTCAATCCCCGACTACATTTCATCATGGAGGCGGAACTGTAGTTAAGGAGCTAGTCAGGCTGGTTAAGAAGATATGATAAACTGAGAATTCTCCCACGTAAGAATGGTAAGAAAAAACTGTTAGGGTAGGACGGCCAGAATAAGTGTTACATCTTTTAAGCCCTATATAAAAAACCTCAGTTAAAGTAGAGCCATAGAATCACCTTTGTACGATGTTTCAGACAACCAGTAAGATGAGAAATTCCCTAATTGTACTATGCTTTCTCAACTTTTCCATCGATAACACTCTCAAAACATGTGGTGTATAACTGTTACTAATAGAATTATGTAACGACCTACAATGTATGGACGATACTGACTATGCAGTAATATAAACCTTACATATTTTGTCGATCAGTGTTTATAGGCACAGTATGTACTCGACGCCAGTGAAGTACAAACTGCTTTCACACTATCCGCAAGTGTCCGAGAGGTGAACTATTGGAAGCAGTCTAGAAGCTTGTCTACATAGGTAGTTATGTGTGCAAGTGACGTGTTGTTTGAGAATTATAATCATATATTGCTAGTCAGAGAAGTACATAACGATTCAGATCATCTTTGACGCCGTTGGGATACTAGTTTGGATACATTGAGTCAGTCGCAGAAGCTTCAGTTTGAGTAGTTTTATTCTACGTCAGTAAAAGAAGATTGTATTCGATCACTTCTGTTTGCTTAAGGACTGTTTACACCCAGTGGGGACATGAATTTAGTAACTCTTAAGTCCAGTGGTGCCTGCTCACGCATGATGAAGATATTCATCATGGACTGACATCATTTGGAGAAACATTAGAAACCTGAGAGGACTAGGCAGCTGTTTCGTCTTAGTATGGGACTCCTCAGTAGTGCGCACCCATGACCTCGCCAGAAACTAAGGTAATGGGTTCGATTCCTGGCAGGGTCATGGGTGCGCACTACTGAAGAGCCCCATAATGGGACGAAACGGTTATCTAGTGCTCTCAGGTTTCCAATGTTCCTCTAACTGATGACAGTCCATGATGAATACCAACCTGAAATCAATAAATCCCCAAACCCCCTCCCCACATTGAATGAAGGTGACCAATCACTGAGAGGAGACATTTTAAAACACCTCCCTCAATAGCTCAGATTTTTTACAAATGTCATTATAATAGTTCCCACAACGCTAACTGTTTCTAACTCTCGGGATCGGTAGAAAAAAAGTAGAGGTGGTTAGTGTGTGGTGTGATGGTGTGGGATGAAGGATATTCATATAGCATTAGTATGTGTCAGTCCATTAAAACTGCGTCGGCAGTCTGAGAGATCCTCATAACTCAGTGACTCGAAATGGAAATCAACGAAAATTATGCTATGACTTTCTTTATTTTTCTGGCATCAACAAGTAAACAGAAAGTAATGAATGGTTCTTTGAATGTATCTAATGAGACCGATTTTTTGATAACTTCCTTACTTTCCAGCTTTTCTTTTTGTTCCCTTCCCTTTACATTACTTTTGCAGCTTCGTAGTGTGTGGTACATTTGGATTACACTGAAAGGGTTTAGAGTGCCCATACTAAGATGTAGCATCTTTCCATGAAATCCTAGACTATTGGTCTCAGACGTGTCAGGAGATGTACACTATCTGGTTGAGGTCCCAAGGACGAAAGGAATCAGTGGTTAACTCTTGGTGACACGACTGAACATCAATCGGTCACAATGGCGTAGATGCATTCACTCCTTGACATCTTCTAAAGCTTGAATACTTGTACTAGCCGTTTTCTTTAGATTGCTTATTCTCTCACAAAACTTTGTCTACTTTGATATCACTTGTTTTCTATCCACCCATTTTTGTATACTACTGTGAAGTGTGGCAACTTGAACCAATGGACTTTTGTGTAAGGTTCTACGTTGACCCCGTCTGTCTGTCTGGTGCATTTCTCAGTACATATGCTATAATAAGTTTGCATTGCAAACTAACATATGTATCTCAAATAACGCTGCTTTTTTGTTAACTTCGTGAAATGATGACAGGTTATAAAACTGCTATAAGTATAGGCATTGTAATTATAACCTAACAGATAGTCTTCTTCATCACGGCGTTTGTTTAGCAGCATTCAATAAAATAACCATTGGAGCAGTCATCAAGCCTGGTGAAACGTATGTAATCAAATATCATATGAATCAGGGGACAACAGTAAACCATAATGTCGAGGCGTACACGCCCTATGCCACACCAGTGATGTACCTAATTACGCTAAAAATCCGATAGGTGTAAAAGTTACCAAGAGATCATAAAGATTGGCCATATCATTACCAATAGGAATCAATTTAACTGCCCCAGAAAAAAGAAATGTAAGGAACAACAGTGACAAATTAATGCATTCTCGAGTGTCGGGTAACATTTAAATCAACCAACTCGACAATCGATTCGAGAGTTATTACTGTGATGCTTCTTAATGCACCTCTTTTCTATACAAACTTATGCATTAACAGCTTTACAACGCGACATAATTCATAGTAGTTATATCAGAAGTAATGATATATTGGTTGATATTTGATTACAACAGAGCAAAAAGGAGAACAATATCTACAAATAAACGGACTGTAACTTTAAGCCGTAATAAAGTCTTTTCGCAAACATTTAAACTTTATTCTGAGTTATTTCGTCCGAAATTTACTAACATGAAGCTTACTTGGTAAATGACTGCCCACATGATAAATTTTAAACGTATATTGACCTTTCCCACCAGGCCCATCTTCATACGGTTCGTTTTTCAATATTTCTACACCACTTCCACGACCTGTGCTTTCTTCACGAGACTTTTTCTAGGTAAGAGATATAAAGATTTACAATGTATTAGTTTTTACACCAATGATTTTCTGTCTTCTTATAGCAAATCTACCCTGCATTGTACGATAGAGTCAAATTAATAAGTCAAAAAACCATGAATAACAGAATTCCAGGAAAATGAGAAGCCAAGATAATTCTATTTTACTTGATGATTTGATGCAGTTTACATCAATTTGCGACAGCTTAGTACATCAAAGGATGAGTACACTAGTAACTTTCATTAACGTACTCGACTGTTGTGGGATATGGTTACAGGCATTGGATAATTTTTGAATTCAAAGCAATCCCAACACGTTGAACAATCACAGGTATATATTGAGGTTAGGCGTAAAATTATAAACAAGGTGAGTAAATCATTCGGTGAGACTGATCTCTCATCCACTCAAATAGCTAAGATATATACGTATGCTGAGCCACGGTATAACCTGAAGTGCACTGTTAGATAGGATATATATAAGGAAAATAAATCTCTCACTAAACCAAACATAAGAGTTAACTAGAAAGTCAGTTAGTCTATGTAAACCATGTACATAAGTGTGCACTAACTGATCGTGGTCCACAAGATACTTGAAATGAATGGTTGTGATTCCCAGGTGACGTGACTCGAGAGTAAATAGCTTCCACTTGAGCAACGAAACGCACTCAGAAACCTTGTGCATGTTCATGAAGTGGGCACTGGAGCAGTGGGCTAATGATACTACCTGGCCGCCTAAAACACAGTGGGCAGGGCTAGGTTCGAAACTGTGACCTATTGGTTAAAAATCAGGTGCCTAAACCAATGAGCCATAGCTTCGCTTCGTGTAAGAATGAAAGTTTAATTTGTGACTTACAACATCAAAGAGACACGATAAAGACAAGTAGAACATATTTCTAATTACAAAGTTCGATGAAACGAAGTATAAAACGATATGATACCGATAATCACAATTTTCTTTACGTTTAATAACACTAAAAGATTCGGACTAGGTGATTGGATATGGGATATAAATGTCAAATAATTAACTGAAGCAGATATCAATGATTCATTATTCTACGACTCTGACTATGTAAAATACAAATGACTGCAAATTTGTGAACACAAACACCTCTCCACTCATAGCAACAAATTTATTAGCTGAGTGGTCCCTAATGTATGAGAAAAAAGAAGCATATAATGCGATCTTCCTTATATAATTTTCATCAAAAATTTTAACAGACGGAAAATAAGTAACAACTGATAAAGCGTACTTGAATCATATATAACTGAGCAATTCTGTATTCAGCAACCGTAAGAGGCATGCATATCCGATACTCTTTGAGAAGCATATTTTAAACCTGGAATTTTTTTAAAAATTCAAAAAAATATTTGTAAGTTTATTTGCACAAAACATTGCCACTTAGAATGCCAACTACGACAGACACAAGCAAACAATCAGCATACTTTTTCAATTTAGGGAGTTGGTTGATTTTTAATTGATTCTCATCATAATAGTCCAACTTCAGTGGTTCATCTGACGTCGAACTATGCTGAAAACTGCTTTGAAGTCATACTTTTTTTAATCGAGAGAAGTGCTTCAGAGTTTGCCAACCATTTGCAACACTCCATTTGATGTTACTCATACACTTTTAAAGATTCATCTACCTGGAAGTCATCTATCGTAGAATAAACACATGAAAATGGCTTCCTACGTAAAGATCCTGATCAGATGAAAGGTCTGTTGAAGGTAATGAGTGAAAATCTGAGATTGTTCGCGGTGTATTTTACACTGAATAGATATGAAACGAATCTACTGATGGGTAACTCTAAAGGCCACTCTGAGAACAAATCAATTATACTTCTGTATTTAATTAAAATTTGTCTTTCCAGCCGAAATAAAGAAACTTGATTGACTATTTCTGTCGCTGTTAGAGTGGCCTTTAGAGTAACTCCTACTAAGGTTTTTTTGTTCGCCTAAAACTCAACAGGAATACCTGATTCATTCCACATACAGGTATGACTCGTATATGCAGACGAGACATTAGTCATGATCATGATGCCCAACATCCGTTCACTATGAATTGAAATCAAAATGCACTCCGTAACCACATACATGTTCGTGTAGTAAGCAGTGACGACAAACCTGCTTCGTGAGGCCCAATGCTACTACCTATTTGTCAGGCCTCCGAGTTTTAATACACGACCCAACGGTTGGAAGTCACATACCTAAACCAATAATGATGCACATGTCTACCGTAGAAGACAAGACTGTCACTGGTTATTCATGCTCTGATTCACGAACATACATATGAACTACGCCTGCAATGTACCGTAACTTACAGAGATTAAATAATTAATATATGCAAATTAAAAAACAGAGGTAAGCAAGATAACTGATTTCCTTTAATAGGTAGTTATTTCCGAACCAAAAATCATCACCATTTATATCAACAGAGGACCGCCACTACTGTGTAACAGTCTGAGTTGCCACAACTCAAATCAGTACATCAAGTAAAAAGGCAGTCAGGTGCAAGATGAACATAAGAAAATTCAGTCAAAAGAAATACAAAGTACGAGAAGAAAGAATGAATGATTGACAAAATGGTGAGATTCGGTATAGCGTCGTTAAGATGAGGATAATGTGTGTATACATCTGCACCACTGTCATCGGTTCTCAGCCATGTCACCTAGAGTCTCCAACCACTGGTTCCTCTTGTCATTCAGACCCCAACCACCTAGTCTACATCCTCCCCCCACATGGCTTAAACCTACAGTCAAAGACTTCATACATTGATGCCATGTTTTAGCCTGGCCACCTCAGACCTTCTTCCAGCCTGGAACTACTTCGGCCAACATTGTATGACGAGGCAATCGACGACTAGGCATACGTAACACGTGTCCCAACCATCTCAATCGATAAAGGCTCATCACCTCGTCAACTGATTTACCTCTACTGCCTAAAACTCTGTAACTGACGTCTGCGTTACTCACGTGGTGACACCACGGAATACGGTCTATACTACGAAGGCAACGGTGGTCAAGCACCTGAAGCCAGCCTCCCCATATCTTCCACCTTCATTGGCCATGCTTCACAGCCATACAGTGGAACAGAGCATACTGCTGTGCAGTACACGCAACCCTTAATAGACAAACGGATATCTCGGTGGCGCCATAGGTGGCGTAAGTTGGCAAAAGCCAGCCAAGCCTTTTGTATTTGTGCAGAGATTTCATCGGCCACTGAGCCACTACTAGGGAGGGGCTGATCCTTCTTCTCAGGTAAGTGAAGTGCTTGACACACCCAAACACTACACTCACTCTCTATCGTTAGCCGCGGTACTGTTGAAGACCAATCCTGGAGCAACAATCTCCATTTGGGTGGTGAGAACCGCATCCCAAACATTCTCAAATTCCCACTCAGTATTCAGAAGACTCTGCATCTTCTCAGCGTCTTCACCTAACACGACTATGTCATTTGCATATTCTAGGTCTAACCAAAATTCTCCACCGATTAGGTCAACCTCTGTGTTGTCAGGTGACGACAGGGAGAATATCTATGATAAAATTGAATAAGAGTGGAGAGAGTGGACACCCTTGACGGACACCACTCCATGAGCACAGCCCCCCGGACATCTCACCATAGGCTCTAACATGCCCACAAGTGTTCGAGTAGACAGCCTTCAATAAGGTGATATACTTATTCGGCACACCTTTCACTGAGAAACATTACCATAAGATTTCTCGATCAAGAGAGTCGAATGCCGCCGCCTTCAGGTCGAGAAATACACCTATTGTCGAGCGTCGTAAGCGTGTCTGTGTTCCAAAACCTGGCACAGTGCGAATATTTGATCAATACACCCACGACCGGGTCTAAGGCCTGCCTGCCTGCTTGGTTTTCTCGCGCTTGCTCTTCTCGAGCTCCACTCAGACGTTGAAGAATTATAGAACCTAGAATCTTAGACACTATGTTCATCAGGCTGATACTTCTGTGGTCATCACAAGAGGACTTCTCGCCTTTCTTCAAGACTGAAATAATCAGTGATTCAGACCAGTCAGAGGGCATCGTATTTGATTCCTGTATTCTGGTTAACACTTCCATTAACCCGACTAACAGCATCTTATCACCATCCTTGTATACCTCACGAGTTAGTACATCGGGTCCTGCCTGCCGCCCTTCTTCGTTTCAGGTTACCTACAGCTTTCTCGATTTCTGCTAGTGTTGAGGGGCCTATCTCAATGTTCCATTCAGGATCCGACTACACAGCGGGCAACGCAATGGTGGCTGGAGGCCAGTTAAACTGTTCCTCGAAGTGTTCTGCCTATCGTTCCAGTTGTCTCCCCTGTGAGTCAATCGCAGATCCGTCCTTCTTCGCTATAGCCTCACTAACCGCAGTTGACCTTTTCCCTCCAGTCTCCTTAATAAGTCTAAATAACTGTCCACTATTACCGATCGCCGCTGCCTTTTTCATCTCTAGCCTTCGCTGCCCACCACTGTTCGCGATCGTTGCGTAGACTTTTTCTCAATTTACTTTGAAGTTGCGCTCGTAGAGATGATGAAGGGATCAATACAAAGCTCCCGAAATGATCTATAAGGCAATTATGTAAAATAAGTTAAGTAGAATGTCTTTTACAATAAATAAAATAATACGGATAATTATAGTTATCTGCGGTTCCTACTTTCTTGGCTTCGGTTGGTATAACAAAGACAAAGTATTTTGCTGTGTCAAAGAATTTACTCAGTTGGGGTGTTCTGTTAACTGTGATGAGTTGGTTACTAATTCTTGGCACGTTTAGAGCTTAATAAACTGCCCTGTAGGCAGTGGTCGCAAGATACTAAATGATTTGTGGAAAGTGAGTAGGTATGTCAGCGTCAATAAGGGACTCGGAATTACTGTATTGATGTTCAAGTTGCCAAACTTCACGTAAACACATTAAGGTAGAAGCCAGTAAGGAGAAAGGCAAATAAGGAAGAAAGTAACCAAAAATAGTGGTCATAAAAACAGAACAAATGAGGGAATAATGAAATCAGATAACAATTAAGGTGAAGATAAATGTGCGGATACATCTGTGTCACTGTGACCTATTCTGAACAATATCATTCGGTCTCCAACCACCAATTTCGGTTGTCACGCAGGCCACAACAGCGTCTTGATAATGTCTTCAACTGACGCAAGAGCGTCAACTATATACTCCTAATCTACAACAGATTTTTCTGCAACACGATCAATCCCTGTGAACTCAGATGAGCAGATGAAAACCTCCATAAGCATATCGATGGCAAAACTAAATAAGAATGGAGAAAGTGGACACTCTTGATGAGTATATCACATCAGTTTACTTTCCCCTACTTGACTAGTATGAGAGGTACGTAGAAAATATAACACGGTTACCGGTATTCAAACAAATTTGGCCGCATTTGACGGCACTGTTTTCTACGGTTGATTTACTATTTCAGTGCTGCTTTCATGTGTGACAACTTGAACCACTACACTTTTGTGCAAGGTTCTACGTTACGCTGTGTCACTAATAGTCTTATTAAATTTGATTTCCATCTGAAGTTAGAGGTAAAGTCATAATATCAGGTCTCTCAGCCAGATAATGAAAAGTAAACATAACAAGAGTCAAAAGTCTGGTCTGCAACTCAACCCAGTACAGGTATTCATGTACCAAGCTATGATTCACATCCACGGCGTGAAGATTCACGATATTACCCGGTTACCAAGGCCATGATATACCAGGATTCGAATTCAGGACCCATCGTTTTAATCTAATACTTAAGCTACCGAACATCCTCATTTTGGTTAGCTCACACTAGTAATGAAAAAACAGAAAAGAGTGTGATGCTTTAAAGCGACCTAGTTACCGATCAACTAGTAAGTCGTCACGCAACCGATCCTGGGATGTTTCAAACTTTCGTTCTCAGTTCAACAGGTAGACAACTTAACAACATGAACAAACAATGATATTTACTAATAATTTAGGTTTTACAGGAATACCGACTTCAGGTAATATGAAATCGGGAAATATTTCTAAAAATAGGTAAACGCAGTTGCAACACTAATGTATGCCGAAAACAAAACCCTTTTTAAATTAAACTCGAGTCAAAGAGTGAGTGTCCTGTTTAAATTGCTTAATTAAAGCTGAATGCACATACGAGAGATGATAACTATGTAATTTATTTTCAACGCTTTGGTAAACATTTTATTAATACCAAACGCAGCACAAGTTTCTTTAGTTTTGATCATACTTTTCCACATCCTTTGAGATGCTTGATGATATAACGAGCACAGTTATCAAGAAGACAGTTGTATCAAACAGCTAATTTTTCTAATATAAAGATATACAGAAGGCAAGTTATTTTGCGGAAAGTATTTTGTATTTTCCTCATTCAAAACGTGTACAAAAAAATAATGATGTTCCAAATTAGTGTAATTAAGACATTGCAATTCTGTCATTCAGATGCACAGCAGCATATGAGAAGAGGCTACGCTGATTACGCTCGACTAGTGGCTTGAAGTTTCATGTACATAACTACTGTCACCGGTTCCAAAGTCGCTCCACATACCAAAGTCTGGGTAGCATTGTAGGTGTTCATAAAATATGTATCTTTTGTTCCTTAACTAACTCTCTACCGATAAATAAATAGGCCGAGATTAGCAATAAGCAACACTGTGACAAAAAAGTTGGGTTTTTCAAATGATTATTCATTTTTTTTCGCCAGAAAATAAGTTATTGTAGGGCTCGAATTCCAGCTTAATGTTTGGTGCGTTACACGGTATTCGAAGCATTTGACGAAGTTAATTTTAGAACTCGATTACTAATTGCTTTTTCGAAAATTTTACTGGTCTTTTTTAAGAGGGCTGCTGAGTTACATTCTTTCTGAGCAGAAGAAAAGTAAAAGGTGTCCATAATTGACGTTAGCTGATGAAAGTTGCAATGCATTTCAAGAGTTAACGAATTCACTTTTTGGTGATCTGACGCATACAGAAAAGCATACGCTTTCTAACTGACATTCAAGAAACAACCGAAATAGACGGTTGAAGACTGATATGACTCGAAACTGAGGCATTAATTCGGATCCGTTTGCATCCTATCTTCACTGCACTCCCCCCCCCTCCAACTATTAACTATTAATGCTTATTAGAAAGGATACTGACTAGGGGAAGATGATGGTTCGTGATACGGTAACCGAAGAGGATGGCATCCGCATACCTTTTGATGACAGATGGCTGGAACACTTTGAAGCATAGTTCAACTGAGGCCTAGCAGCGGTTTATTTGCCCGACGTCGAGCGTCAACCTGAATGGTGCGTAGATGCCGATCCTCCAACTCGTTGAAGTTGAGAAAGATGTATCGCGCCTGAAACTTTGCAAAGCAGCAGGACCTGACAGTTTGCCAAGTGATGTTTTCAAGGATGGGGGTAGGAGATTGCTGACAAGAGTGACGGAGTAACTGGGTTGTGTATGGGAATGAAAGACAGTTCTGTCAGACTGGTGTACTTCACTGATCATCCTAGTGTGCAAGAGGGGAGATAAGTCATGTGACAACCATATGGGAATCACTTTTACCAAGTGTGCAAAATCCTAAGGTTCGTGGTTATTCAACGCCTAAAGAGCTCGACAACAGCAAACTAGAGAAACCCAGGTAGGTTTTAGACCTGGACAAAAGTGTATAGGTCATATTTTTACCCTCCAAGAGTTTCTGGAGCACAGGCATGCCTACTGATGGCCAACACTTGCCATATTTTCTGAAAGACCACTTTTCGCATCTACAATTTTCAGCTTGCCATATTTCTTGACCTGAAAGGGCCACTTGACTTTGTTAACCATGGGTTGTGGCAATGTCTGATTGTGAAGGGAGTATCGAACAAGCACATGGTTCCTATCAAAGCTTTCTGCTCGAACTTATGCAGTCGTGTAAGGGCTTACGATGAGGTGTCATGTGAATGCCCTCTGTCACCCCTCCTATTTAACTTCGTTACTGACGTATGAAGGGAAATAACCGTAGGTAGGTCCAACTTCGCAGGGATTGGTCTACTCCCTGGAAGTCATCTAGTTGACTTGGAAATATGCAGACGATATGGTCCTCCAGGGTGAAGACGTTGATAACCTGCAAGCTCTTCTGGACGCGGTAAGCGAAAATATGAGTATGGCATATGTTTCACTGGCATCTCAAATGTAATGTGGTGTTCCAGGAATGATCTGCTTCAAAGACTCAAAGTTTAATTATAAGGAGTGAAGTGGTAGGAGGTGTTAACTACTTTCACTTACCCGCCAAACGAGTTGGTTGTTGATGAAACGTCAGCTTGAATACAGAAGGTTCGTCAGGCATTTACTAACCTGAGTCACATGTGGCACTGACTGGCGAGATATCCGACTATCGATCAAAAGATGAGTAAACTGCATCACAGTCCCTTTTGTCACATTGTACAGCTGACATGGCCGTTAAAAGTAGGGGACATGAAGCGGTTGCAGGGTTTTGATTGTCTTTGTGGCACTGCTCGCTTACGGCGGAACCGTGTGAGTGATGCTGAGGTCAGGCAGATACTAGGAAAGAAAGGCAAGCGAATTGATAAGGTTCCAAACCTCAGTCGTCTGAGATGGCTTGGTAATCTATTGTGCATGCTGAGCCACCGCTTAACTAAATGTGCTATGCTAGAAAAAATTGGATTAGGTCGGAAGAGGGTTCAGAATGCCCATACTAAGATGTAGCATCTTTCCATGAAATCCTAGACTATTGGTCTCAGACGTGTCAGGAGATGTACACTATCTGGTTGAGGTCCCAAGGACGAAAGGAATCAGTGGTTAACTCTTGGTGACACGACTGAACATCAATCGGTCACAATGGCGTAGATGCATTCACTCCTTGACATCTTCTAAAGCTTGAATACTTGTACTAGCCGTTTTCTTTAGATTGCTTATTCTCTCACAAAACTTTGTCTACTTTGATGTCACTTGTTTTCTATCCACCCGTTTTTGTATACTACTGCGAAGTGTGGCAACCTGAACCGATGCATACGCATGTACGCTGATTTGCCTATCAGTCGGTCAGTCGTGCGAGGAAGCATGAAATTTCAGGTTGGATTACACGTATCAAGGGAAACCGTAAGCCAGAATAAATATCGAAACATCACTTCTATCGTGACAGTCATGTTTCATTGGTTTTTTTTTGAGTAAAATCGATTCTTCCCGCTTGATCACTTTTCATGACTGAATCACACCTTTTATTTTTCACCGGTCTTCTCTCTGAGTACTGATGTGAAATATGGCAACTTCAACTTGTAAACAAATGCTATAACACGTGATTCTTACCGATAGAAATAGTTCGATTTATTCGATAAGAATTTAGGTGTTTTCAGGGCTCTTTCTCAAAAACTTTGAACCTAACGCCTTGATAATTTTCATCCAGAAATCTACTCTTAAACAGCTCCAGATAAAACACTAATAATTCCAAACGTGCACGACAATTACGAATAGCATCACGTGAAACATACTGCTACGTTGAGCTGCAATTTCGGAATCGTAACAATACCCAGCAAACTAGGACCACTGTGAACAAATTTCAGTTCAGAGTAACAAGCTGAAAAACACGGTCGTTTGACTTACGGCCACCGTTCCTGAGTGCTCAAATGGTATGTATGAGGTCAGTTTGAACTGTAGATGTAAACTGCTAAGAGGATTTACCGTTAGCCTCGATTCACATAAGTTGTAGTAATGTGCCTACCAAAATTAAATTTGATACACTAGCCCGGCAGTTAAAATACCAGACAAAATTGTGATGACTAACGACATTATTAACACAGAGGCCAAGGTAGAACCATTAGCATATTGAATTAGCCAGAGTAGACTCATCTACATCAACCCTTAAGCAGAATGTAGTAATGAATGCCCAAATACATAGCACTAAATACTTAATCAATAACTGAATGTGTAGGTTACAAGTGATAATTTCAATACCCTATTGAGTCAAGACAGAAAACTACAAAATGTAAGGCGAGAGTACTTGGAAGTGCATATGCGAACCCATATTTATGTCGACAACATACATGCGTAAAATGCCAGAGTGTTTAATCATACCAATAGCATTTTTCAATTTACGTTGTAAATGACTGACACTTTCAGGACAAATAAACGTTGCCAATAATTTGTAAGTTTTTACTTACATTTAACTAAGATAACAAATTGCCATTGTGATTAAAACAGTACTTACGCACATTCCCTATGCCAGTTACTCTTAAATTACCATCAGCCTATTGTCACTGACTCCGTAAACTGCATAAAATAGAAAACCGATGCATCTACTGGACTCACTGACCTTAAACACGAATTAATTTGAAAGAAGAAGCTGCTCCATGCTATTTTAAACAATAAGAAGATTACAGTTTGTCTGAATATTCCGTCTGATAACATCCAACATCAACAGTTCGAGTCCAGAAAACTCGCAGTTTTTGAGCTCTCGCTTCTAGGTTATAGGGCTTGCTTCCTTTTGTTCGGTTATACTCTTTCGGTGGTTGTAGAAGTCTTTAAGGCCTACCTGCTTGCGTCTTTGGAGGTAGCGATTGCCGATCTGAAGATCTTTCTTTCTCAAAATGCAGCCCGGTTTGTTTGAAGGGGCAATGGAGCTACTAACAAGATCAATCAACGTTTTGCAAACCCCACCTACAAGTAATTATTAAGAGTTGTTTAAGTAGTGTGGGGAAATGGAGCTGGTGGGGAATGAGGAGCGAGTAGGAAAAGTATTTGTGGGAAAGTAAGCTTTACTAGTAATAACATAGAGAAGAAATGTCTCATTATAGACGTTAGTATTGGGGAATACGGGGCTGGATGGGGATACCTTCTGATGCAACTGCGGAATGTTCGTGGTAAGCCGTTTGCATTCACGTACGTACTGAAGGTGTCAAACGGTATGGCGTTTCGTAGGGCATGTACTCTGTGAGAAGAGGTTTGATCCCACTCTCGTCTTTGCCCTATGTCGGCGTATGCAAAGGGGGTTCCTGAGGGAATATCGGTCTTGGACCGCTAATGTTGGGCTGTTGGGGTCGTTCATTTTATGGGTGATCATATGACCTGCCATTGGGTCGCCTCTCTTCCTTCGATAGCTTAATGTGAACAGGTTGAGTTTTCTTAGGCAGCGTGCTTACGTTTAACCGGCTAGCCCGGCAACCAACCTTGTCACCCTTCTCCGTACCTTCTCTTGAGCACTCGCGTCTCTCATCAGCAGACGGAGGCTATCGCGTTGAATTCTTCTAGACGTTGTCCAAAGTGTGTTTCAAATACTATGAGAAATAATCATACGGTTAGCGCTCCAAGCTACATTTTTAGAATATGCACGATGGCTTTCGCTCTTGTGGCCATCCGTTTGTGATCGTCAGCAGTATCCGGTGTGCCAAAGACTTTTCGTTCTTGATCCTTCCCTGTAGATACTCTGGTGATTACGGACTTGTTGAGACTGCAGCCAATTTTAGGTGCCTCTGTTGAGCCAAAATACATCGCCTTGCACTCCTCTATGTAAAAGCCGTCTAAATGGTCGAAGGAGGTGACTGTGTCCCGAGATGCATCACCATGCTCTTCACTATCTTTTGAGGGTTACACGGGCTCTTGCAGCTGCCAGAGCCCGATTCCTCATATGATGAGTGTCACTCACACCACGCTCTTATCTTTATTTATCTGTCTGCGCGTCATGGGAGTCACTCAGGAGCCTTACAGAGGTGGCAACCTGCTTGCTTTCAGCACACTCCTTTCGACAGCGCTCTAAACAGCGTCTTTTGTATTTAACTAGTTTTCATCTGTTGACAGACGGGGCCTTTCTCACCCCTCATGATACCGCTAGAAAGTTGTTCTTCATGATGAGGTAGTCCGTTTTTCAGTAACATTTGGAAGCTTCAGGTTCACCTTATGTCTGTCTCTCCTCGCTTACCAGGCGAAATCTCAGTATTGTGCGGCTGCTTTCGCATGAGGGGATTGAGGACTAACACTGTCTATTAAAACGTCGTCGTTCGCTGAAACATAACCGGGTCACTACCTTTCTTCGTCTGGCCTTGGTCATCTATCACCATTAAACTTTCCTGTCAATCGCGCTGATATCAAGGCATTTTAAAGTCGAAAGATTTATGCCCACATTTTCCTTTCAACCCGGGTTAAATGCCGGAGAGTCGAAGCATTCAGCTGGAACTGCGTAATTATAAGCTGCCTGGGAGGGTGCTAAAATTTTGGTTAGTACCCGTTCCCTGTATTCGGTCGTACCTATCGGAGACCTGCACCCAATCCACACGGAGTATTCCGTGGAGCATTTAGTGAAATCGCACAATAAGGAATCTCCCATTCAGGTGGGGACATCAGCCATTGCCCTCTTAAACTCTGGAGTGGGTGCTGTTTTAGATAGCCAATCCTTCCCCGTCCTCGAACTGTCTATCTTTCCAGAAGAGGGTCGTGCCAGCTGCGGACATTACCCTGCCCAGGACGTCTGTTCGGAGCAAGTTCTCCATACTAAGAGCACCTACATGCATATGACACCACAATGTCCTCAGTCCCAGAATCTAGCTCCTGAGACCTCTTACTTTGTTGCACAAGCAAGTCAAGGCGTTAAAATCAGGGTTCAGCGTGCTATATAGTCTGTAGAGAGGTAATCAAGTTGCTACTTACAATATCGATAGCTTGTTCCTACTCGACAGGCAATTCCTAGCTTTGAGGAAATTCCTGGTATCGATGTGCACCAGCTCCAAGCCAGCTGATAACTCGCCTCCGAATAGGAAGGCTTATTTAATGGTAAGTCACTCTTGAGAGCGGAGTATTTATTATTCTGTGGTCAGAAATTTATTTTGAAGAAAACGCTGAACTCATACTGGCTCAAGGAGCCGGATCTATGGACTGAGTATTTAGCTGTCATCCAGTACAGAGGAATATCGAAGTGATGGTGGTCAAGAGGTGGATGTCCATGTGGAAAACAAAACTTATAAGATCAGAAGCACTTGCTTATGCCCAAAGAGAATGTTTCGCCAATATTAAGACACTATAATCGGTTGTTTATCTACTGTGAAGCGAACAGTATCTTGGCCCTGAGATGTTCCCTTGTAGTCTCTTCTCAAAAGACTTGGGGATGTTATATTTAATTGCTGCTGCTGGATAGGACATTTATTTTTGAATCTACCCTTTGTTGGTCGGGTTTCTGATTTCTCTGCCGTTGGTATGGTTTTTATTTTGAACTTAAGCGCTGACAAAATCTCCGAAATCTCCGTGGACAGATTTTGACTAAACGTAGTCAAACATTAGATCACCACGTGATGTGACTGGCAGAATGTTGGGTGATACCAAAGTCAAACACATATTCGCTGGAAATGTTAGTCCTCATTCAATTTATACTTCCTGTGGCACTTCAACCTACTCCATCTCTGTATATTGTGATTATCCTACAAACAGTGTAATTCATTCACATATATCTCAACATACTACTGACCGTATGCCAGCAGGCATATCTATTTTGCATAGCATCTCTTCATGTTTTGTGTCCTCTACTCCTACCACGTTCATTACGCCTCGTGGAACAATCCCGTTGCCTGTAGAACGGGAAATTAAACTCTTCTAGTGATAACAAGTTGCCTAAATGGGAGTATTTATTTCGAGTTATTGGTCGATGAGTTAGAAATTTTCAAGCTTTAGATTTGAGAGACCTTGCATTGCGTTGAGCATAGCCCTTGTCCGACATTTTCATCCTGTATGGAGCCAATGAAGGCAGTTAACTGTGTCTCTGGGCCGGGGCAACTTTTGTGGGGACTGTATATATGTGGTTTATTCCCGTCAGTTTAAGTCGCCCCTGAAATTACAAGTCAGCCTTCTACTCTGGACATTTCCCCTGCCTATCCAACGGTAACCATTGTTGTCAGACCAGGTAACTTGTTGCGTTAGGAATTGTAATTACCTCATTATCCTATCCGAGTTCGCCACTTCATTTAAACAATGAACCCGCGGATGCCAAGGACGTTAACTTCGTTTCTGGTTACTGGTCAGACTCCAGGTTTAGGATTGAGAGGTTAAAATGGCCTTTCCGGAAATTAAATTGCCCCAGAGCTCTGATGAATTTGTAGGGATACGTGTGTTACAATTCCGTAACGTTTGATCAACCCTACTTAACTTGATGTGCTCTAGTACCTGCCTAACCAGTACTTTACCTAACGTTTAAGTACTGGTAACAAAACACAAATCAAAAGAACTGATACGCAATGTTTTTAAAGGAGCTATGTATTTAAGGTAAACGTAATAATAATGAATGAGGGAAAAGTTTAGTCAACTTATCTGGCTTGTAAGGCTGAACTAGGGACTCGGAGTACGTGCGTGGCGATCAGCACAATGGAGCGCAAAAATGGCGTCCAAGCCTACTCGGATGCATGCTCGTTAAAACAAAACTTAAAACACCCTAAGCATCCGGAGGCAAGCTAGAGATTTATTTAGTTAATTTAATTTAAACTATTTATTCCAGCCCTAGTTATATATTGGTGCCAGGGAGGTGCACTACAGGTTATCCCCCTCCTAGAAGGTTGTTGGGATACCGGCAACCTTCGATCCTAGGAGGCGACTGCGAGGCGGACACGCAACACCTTTCCATATTGGTGATGGAGTAGGTGACGTGTGGGTCTCCGAAGCCAGTGCAACTATGCACACCTACGAGGTAAGATAACTTTGCGTCTGGACGCAACCCTTCTCGCAGTGGCGGAAGGTGACCCAAAGCCTCCGTCTACTTTCCCTATTGCTTCTTAATCTACCAGGGAGTGTACAGGGGGAAATTGGTACAAAGAGAACCGAAGAACGATCCAAGTAGCATCGTCAGCGGCCAATTGTATCCAATTTTCAACGCATTTTCTAGGTTCTGCAAGAAGAAAGAAATGGGACATTAGAGTGCTAAGAAAAGGAAAACCAAACAATTTGAAGTGGGAGGAGTACAGAAAAAAATAATAACCAACCAAAAAAGTTTTTGAAATTTAGATTGTATTCTTGATTTGTTTTTTGAAAAAGAAAACTGTTTGCAAAGTAGTGAACAAGACTTGTAAAAACTTTAGATATGAAAACGCATTGAAAGTGTATGCCACGACAAAGTAGTTGAAACTCCGAATTCACCAATTGTGAAGTTGCGCTGGGGCTAATTAACGAAACCGGCGTATCGTTTGGGCCAATGTACACGCCTCCCTGCACGTGTAGAAGGCAATTTGACCACCAGACTAGACACCTCAATACCGTGATTCATTTTCCAATATCCAATATCCAATATTGATAGTGCGAGCGTAGAAAACTAGTAGTTTTTGATCTCTCGCGTCTAGTTCTTAGGGCTTGGTTCCAGTTGTTCGGTTTACTCCTGCAGTGGACGAGGAAATCCCCTCTGCTTTCTTGCTTTTAGCTTCGGTGAGGTGGATGTTTTGTGGGTTAGTAGGTTGTAATTTGTAGAGTGATTAGGGAGCTACGGGTTGCTGGGAAGTTTAGAGAACTGCCATGACTCCTGTCTGTGTAGGTACCTGGAAGAGAATAGTAAGGTAGTGGTAAAGGAATGAAGAGAGAATAAAGAAGAGAGTGAAGTAGCACCATAGAGACTCTGGGAGCTGGGTTAAGGCCGTATCGCTAACCATCCTTGCCTTTAAACAGGAGTTTACGTAGATAGCCACTCCCCCTCCTGCTCTATGTTCCCTGTCCCTGCGGAAGAGTTCCATGCCAGCAACACGCATCTCTTCGTCGGAGATGTCCGATGAGAGCCAGGATTCGGTGATGAATATGATGTCGGAGTGCTGATGTTCACGCAGCGTCCTCATTTTTGCTACCTTCCCTATTAGCCCCCTAACGTTGCTGTACATACATATTAGAGTGTACCTGATGAGGGGGAGGTCTGGATGTGTATTTTCGCAGGATGAGCGCTTACGTGGTTGAGCCTAGCCTCGCCAGTCCTCATAGGACTGGCATTGTTCCGTTTTTTTGTGTTTTGTTCTTAACTTGGGTGGGGGCTGTAGCAGTGGTGGCTTCTTTACTTGATGTATCTAACTCACTGGTCAGCGCCTGTGTGACGACCACTGACTCCAGAGGTCTTGGTGGTTGCCGTCTCTCCTCTTGCCTTGTGGGTCTAGGCTTACTTTCACATATACGTATTGAGCCACCCATGCGATCTTTCGCATTATACCATGCGTGCAGAACGTCTGTGAGGGAGGCATATGAGTCGAACTGGACGGCAAGTAGTCTGGGATTGGGTATGGTCTTCAGGTGCGCTGGCCTTGGCAGTCTACTGACGCTGTTGGCCGGTATACTGTTGAGACCAACTTTGGTTGAGAGCCATTGCCATTGTTGGACGTCGTGAAAGTACCGATCTTTGACCGAGCTGTCACTTGGCAATTCTGGAATCCCATGTACAACTATAGTGTTGTTTCTGTTGGGATTTCCAACCGCTGACTTTCTCTCCTCCTCTCTTACTGACCATGGCTTGTCAGGCCTGGCCCGAATTTTACAGGCATTAACAACGTCCGGTTGTCGTGAGAGGAGGAGTGTGTCTTCAGCCTCTTTGGCGGTATTTAGGGACACACGTAAAGGGGGGGCTTATCTCGGGGTGCATGGCTTCCTCGAGAAAGGCGACACAAAGTTGCAGGGAGGGGAGGGAGTCCCAGCATCTGACAGTAGTCGGTCCACATTCGGCTGTCAAATTGTTCCCTCTCGACCAACAATGAGTCTGTCGATACATCGACGTTGAACAAAATGATCGAGTTGGTCCTCCTGTGACCTGGGTTCGTTGTGGGTGGCACGCCCGACTTACCAATGGGTTTGAGTAATTCCACTGGTTGTTTCTCAGTCACGGTGTGTGGGGTGTTCGGAATGGGTTTCGTAGAGGCTTCGGCGGTCGATGTCTTTGGCCATGCGCTTGACGTCCCCTGGGGCCGGGTGGGGGTATGGAGACTTGACCTAATATGGTCCCCACGCGAGATGGCGTGCCCACAGCTGGAGCTCTAGGTCTGTTTCCAGGTCTCTCTGTGTTATCCTTTGGTGTTAACCCTACCTTATTCGGGGATGCTGGTAGCTTTTGCGTGGCGGAGAGCATCTCCTTCAGGCTTTCTGTGCGGAGTGCGGGCATTTTCCTGCACTCTGGACAGATGTACCAGAACCACTTGCATGGTTGTCTCTTCATCAGCTTATAGTATTGTCGGGGGACTTTGGTATCGCAGTGGCAATGCACCCATCGTTGACACAGGTTGCATGCAAATGCCTCATCGACTACCGAAACAACTTTGGTGCAAACACTGCAGCCATCGGGTGTCGTAATACAGCCTTCCTTCCATGAATAAGGTGCTACGGATTGTGGCGAACTGCTTGTGGCTGCCTTGTTCTGAAGCCTTTTACGTCGTCTTCTATGTTCAGGCATGGTATGATCCTTGCTCAAGATAGGACTAGTTTGTGACGGGTTAGTGCTACTCTGTGTCACCTGTCTGATGGCTACTGGAATTCTAGAAACATGGGTTGGCCACTTCTTCAGAAGTTCGATGTTCTGCCCTACCTCTGTTTGTCTTCTAGTACAGACTAGTGTGTTGTTTAGGGTGTTACTGGCCGTTGTTGTGCACGACCGCGTTATCCGTGTCAAAGCTTCAGACCTAGCGTTTTGGGCAGACATGTCGCTATGATATAAACTTCTTGGGAAAACAAGTAGTTAACAACAATAAGAGGGTTGAAGACTGAATGCAGGAAAAGGACAGAATAGAAAAGGGAAGATAATTTATGTTGGCTCACCTTCAGACACTTGTCACTTGATCCTCTGCTCTTGACCAACGAGTTTAACCGTAAGCTCCAGATGCGTATGTATAACCAGGAAGATATTTCCTGGGGAATGACCTCCGAGGAGAACCGAGAGCTAAGGCAGTTTGGCAGCTGAAACGCCCAAGAACCACTGACAGGAGGTAGACCGGTTGGTTCAAAGGAATAATAATGCCAATTTTCAACTGTTGAGGAGTGAGCTGACGAATGCGCAGGGGTGAGGTGCGTGGACGGACAGAAGTGCTGCAAACGTTCTATGTTTTTAGATTGAGTATTGAAAGTGGGAGTTTTTCATTGTGGAAAAATCCAAAAGCTGAGAGACGAGCGAAACACGTCACTACTCAAGGAGCGCGCCGAAATAGATAGATGTTGGTTGCACTGAGGCAATCGACAGGAAGCCCTGGACCTAGGTTTCGTCCTTTTTGGTACTCGTCTGCACGGCATATCTGCAGTCTTGGTGGAACTAATGTCCTGTCTAAGATTCGAGCCGGCGTCACCCGGTGTTTTGATAAGTGGCGTTACCACTGGGCTATTCAGGTTGCAACCGACTTCCTGCAGGCAGGACATCACTTTCACCGAGAGTGGAGATATGCTTCGTTAACGGGTGTCGTAAAGCACGAAACCTGGATCTAGGGCTTCCTGCCGGTGCTCCGCATCCAACTAACACATATGGGTTACACCTAGTCAGGTCAGATTTATGGCGAGTGGGGCAGTTTTCACACGAACTGTGTGTAAGAACAGACATTCAGTCGGGAAAGTTGGCTGAGGACAGTGGCTCACTTACGCAGTATTTTATAGGTTTCACCTAATAGTCGTCTGAACCAGATTGGTGCATGATTACGAGTGGCGCTTCAGTGGTTCGGAATGACAAGAGTAAAGAATCGCTTCTAACTTCTTTGGTATTGTGGTTGCTGATGTTATGGGATATGATTTCTACTGTAGCCGCTTCAAGTAGTCACAGTGAGATACTTTGATGCTGGCACCGTAAATGGTCTGCATATTGTTGGAAAGGATTTGAAGCTCCTTCAAAGTCTAAGTCTCGGTGTTTGCCGGGCGCTGGACCTCTGCGAATTTCTTTCCACCAGAAGTCTATAATTATCCGTTCCTGGCCGTCTGTACTTTCAAAAGCAGTAGGCAGCAGACGGCTCAGCGACTGCGTCAACTTGTATTGGGCTGTTCAACAAACGAGCTTAGTGTTTATCTGTGCCACTGGTCCCGCCAAAAGTTAGTCGACACATGCTGATATTCAAGAGGAAAACTTGTGGTATCCTACTGCGTATCATCTGTTCTTCTGCTTGTTCACTTTGGTTGGCAGAGAAACCAGTGAAAAATCAACACCTTTAGTGTATATAAGCACTTTACAATTTGTGATAACACTGCTTTTGCTAGAAGTAAAATTATAGGAAAGTTCCACACGGAAGAACACTTCTTGCACTGACTTTACAACTCTTGAGAGTCAATATCAGTGTCATGCTCATGCTCTGAAATTAAAGTACAACGCAGGATTTATTCATTGGATAACAACAGCAATAGCAACGTAAACTACGTGACATAAACTACATGAAAAGAAACCAGTTTACAAGCATGATCACTTTGGTGATGTGAATTCATCTTAATGTACAATAAAACCCAATGCTCGAGATGTTGTTACTGACTACACGACTTGCGTAAAGGGGAAGTACAGGGCTCTTGGTCGCCTTCCATAGTCCAACATCCGTCAGCCCGCGACACCTCCTTGGAAAGTCATTGGGTGTATGGCTTTCACATTCTTTCAGTGTCAGGTCTGCACCACGAATGACACTGCTGTTCAGACGCACTTATCTTTGTTTTCAGAGATCCAGCCACAGTGACACCAGTTTCCAAACAACCCCGAAGCATGTCAGATGCATGTTTTCCAGTGGGAAAATCTGCGCCATCTTGGTAGGCAACCGTCACGGTCCGACCTACCGCTATGATGATTACATCGCTCTTGGCGATGAAAGTTATCAGTGGTCCCCAGGGTCAGTCAATCACTCAGGAGGGTCATCCAAAAAGTTTTTTGATTCCGGAAACCGTGCGCTTATCGCTGTGCGTTGTCCCATCTGCCCTAATGAGCACTAAACATCCGCAATGGCTGGTGAATCACAAATGACTGAAACAAGTTTTACGTTTACGTGTTCGCAAAACTTGTTGACGTAAATGCCTCCCAGCATTAGAGGTCTGCCATCAGGTCAGTGGACAGTTTAGTGGGGTTTGATGGCTTATGCTGCCCGCCGTGCACACCAGTTAGGACGCCACTTTTTGACAGGTGGATGTCACAGCATACCTAATACGGGCCGTGGATGCTAACTAGAAATCTGAAAGTGATAAGCTATCGTAGCTCAACTGCATTTCAACGTCACTGAAAGTACTGAAACCCAGCCAATTCCCTAAATGAAGTATATTATTCTTCAGTCCAATATAGTCACTGGGGAAGTTCCTTGTGGAGTTCCCAAAATGATGCCGGCATTTGCTCAACTGGTGTTCGTCCCCACCATACAACTCATGGCAATCTTTGTCATCCGTTCCCGCTTACTTTTACTCTGGTCTACAGACGCGGCAGGTGCGTCGGTATCCTGATTTTATATACAAAAAGTTAGTCTTAACACATAACAAAAAGTCATAAGCGGATCGAATTGCAACGCTATGTACCATCATGGAACAGAGCACAGAATGGCGGCCAACTCTTTACCTCAATCTCATCGACTTTGGAAAGGCCTTCGACAGTGTCAACCGAGAGGTAATTTGGGAACTGCTTCAACACAAAGGTTTTAGTGCCACAAACCTTTATCAACCACATTCAACAGCTATATGCTATACGATGCTACAGGTCAAGTGGTTGGCAGTGGAAAGGTCGGTGATGCGTCTGAAGTGAAGACAGGGAACAGGAGTAAAACGAGACTGGCTACTATCACCGATGGTCTTCCTGATTGTGGTCGACTGGACCATGTCTTGCAACAAACTGTGAGGAGGGAGAAGAGGGACACACTCTGTTTTACCGATGAAAAGACCCAAAAGATTAGGATTTCGCCGTTGATGGTTTATCTCTGATCCACTGTCGCACAAACTCGAAGATCTACAGGCAAAAACCAACGGGTTGGCTGATGAGGCAGGGTAGTGAGGACAGGACTTCCTTCAAATGAACGTAGTGAAGACTGAGGTGATGAAGATACTCAACCAACAACAAGCACAAATCCCCATAAACGGAAGGAATCTAAAGGAAGTTGTCTCTTTCAACCAACCCACCTACATAGGCAGCATCGTTTCAACCACAGGTGGCGGCACAGATGAGGATGTCAAAGCCAGGATCGGAAAGACAACAAGACAGGCCTTAATTAACCTGAAATCAGTATGGAGATCTACTGCACTCTACTTAGCATAAAGCGTGAACAAGATACAGACTTTCAACACTAATTCGGTCAAGTCAGTGCTTCTATAAGGTTCAGAAACTTGGCGCATCAAGAAAAGCATTCCCGACAACCTACAGACATACACCGACAGCTGCCGTCTATGCCCACTCGGTACTGAAGGACAGATGGTCGGGAAGGATAAGCAACAGGAAACTCTGGCCCAGCAGTGGGCCGACCAATAACCCATCGCCCAACAAATATGGAGAAGAAATGGGAGATGAATCGGACTGGATGTACACCAAGAAGACCACTTGGGGACACCGCATGCCAGGCCCTCGAGTGGAACCTGCATGAGGAACGACCAGTTTGAGGTCCGAGGTTGATATGGAGGAGACGGTGTGAGGAAGGAATTAAAGCTTCTTGGAATTCGTGGAGCCAAAGTGCAGTGGAGACGTGCTACTGAAGCCCTGTGTTCCATTAAGAACTCAAAGGACAAATAATAAAAGGCAATCCAAGCTATCCAAACAGTGGAAACTTACTGAACGGCCATCATGACGATCCCCTTGGTAGTGCAAGGAGAATTGCGCACGAAAGGGCGAAAACCCGTGTGCTTCCACGCTAGTCTTTGAGAGTTTGCGGCCACGGGAACGCATTTCCTGCCGAGGTTGCTACTGCTCCGTCTGTTGGCAGCTCCAAGAAGAGGTTGAACAGCTACGCAGAGATGCACGGTTTGCGCTTATCCAGGTGGGATATGGACTATGCTGATACAATGCACTGAATCCACACAAAGCACACCCAACCCACTACCGAATACTTTGTAACATAGCTACCATTGCGAAACTATCTCAAACGTATACTTCCATGTAGACATCTAGTTACCAACTCCCACTGATAGTATTATTATTTCGATCCCCACAAGCCGTTTTGTGACGTTATTCGCTCCCTCTCCTCCTAGTGACTGCAGGTTCTCACACTATTCGGTGAAGGCTCTCCCTATCACCCCCCTCCCATGAATCTATTGAGGTTTCTTCTTCCCTTCTGTCTCTTTTTGCCCAATCATCTTTTCTTTTTTTATCTTTCTTCGCACTTCCTCTCCCTCGATTTTCCCGGAGATCTTTCCCGTCTTCTTTTTACAACCAGTCTGACCAACTGTCTTCTGGCACGATACTTGAGGGACCCATCTGCACCACAGTCCTCAAAAAAACCACACACTTTCTGCAAATTTTACCAACATCCAACCGCCCGTTGGGTTAGCCAGAGCTACAGCAGTCAAGTGGGTAGACCGGCGGCATCGGAATCCACCAAATGTCTGGAACCGTTCGGCAAGACCTAGAAGCGAGCTCGAAGAAATCAGTTAGTTTACCTAGCTCGTAAAAAGATATTGGGTATTGAAAAGACAGTCACTACCTGAAAGCTGTGAAGAGGAGAACGCAAAGACTTCTGCAATCATCAAAGGAGTACAACCGAACAAAAAGAACCGAGCCTCAAGACCTAGAAGCGAGAGCTCAAAAACTACCAGTTTCATTTACTCGCATTGTTGATGTTGGATGTATAGTCGATGGATGTCGAATCGCTTATTCCAGCATCTGTTAAAGTGACTTTTAGACTTTCTGTATTCATGAGTTTGTGTATTATTCACCGTTATGTACCAAATACCTTATTTCTATATAGGCATGCACCAATAGGGTATAAACACAATGACCTTGAAGTGCGCAGCCACTCCAGGGTATCGAGGACATCACTAAATCGAGGCTTATTTCGGACCACATTAGGACGCATCACTAGTACAAGTGACTTCAGCTGATTCGATAAGCATCTATTGGGTGAAACTGGATCTTGACAGAGATAGCTTCAGTTAGGATTAACAGAGGCTGTTCAGCCTACTGATTTTTATGGTGAAGACTAACATGGCACTCACTGACGAACACAATCAGTTTTGATTTTACTGGTAATTTCGCTACTTCCAAAATATGGGTAAGTGACTGTGTTTACTTTTCATGTTTCGCCATAGATGGTTGTCTCGAACGAGTGCCATTTATTTCCTTGATTTCCCTTCTCTTGGTGGTATGCGGGTCAGGAATCATGTGCGGAACGAATTTTGAGGCCTTGAAACGAATTGAAGAATTTTTTGAAGACAGGTTTTACCCAATAAATGAGTAAGATGTGATAAAAAATTTATTTGCTTGCTCGATACTAAAGTCTCCCACATCGTGTTAAGACTCGTCAGATTTCTAGTTGAAAGTACGCCTGATCGGGCTACAATATACTTTAGAATCTAAAGCATAGCCACACATTTACTTGCGTTGATAAGCATCAACCATTACTCTGACCACGTAATCAAGTTGTTTAAGTCTATCTGAGGTACACGTACATCGTCGTCATCCCTAATTTCCTATTATGGTTTTACATCAGCTTAGACAACTATAGGGGATTTCGTAATACTCAGCAGCTCATGTATAGGCGAAAAAGTAGGGTGCACATCACAGCTTCGTGGCACACCACTGTCTACCGACTTCGAAGAGGCAAGGAGAGAGTTGATCCTTACTCTTTATATCCCACCGACAAGGATCTCTCTGATCCACGCAGATAGATTTCCAGTGATTTCGAAATTTTCCTGCTTTCCCAGAAACCTGGAGTAAAGCACCTTGTGCAACAGCTTACTAAAGTCTACAGATATCTTGTGATTCTTAGGGTTAGTCCAACTTTCTCCGACTATTAGACGGTTCGTCAAGCCAGCGAAAAGTTTCCAAACGCCATGTTGCGAACGAGAATGCAGTGTTGCTGTCTAAGTAAACGGTAATAGCTTTCTTAGTAACATTCTAGGATTTTTACTACAGTACTAGTCTAGCTTGGCCTGTTATTTGATGGGTGCTTTCTAGAACCTGCCTTGCAGATAAGTGCGACTGTGGCGTCCTTCCAATCGTCATCAGTACCAACATAGGACCGCCACTACTGTGTAACAGTCCGAGTTGCCACAACTCAAATCAGTATATCAAGTAAAAAGGCAGTCAGGTGCAAGATGAACATAAGAAAATTCAGTCAAAAGAAATACAAAGTACAAGAAGAAAGAATGAATGATTGACAAAATGGTGAGATTCGGTATAGCGTCGTTAAGATGAGGATAATGTGTGTATACATCTGCACCACTGTCATCGGTTCTCAGCCATGTCACCTAGAGTCTCCAACCACTGGTTCCTCTTGTCATTCAGACCCCAACCACCTAGTCTACATCCTCCCCCCACATGGCTTAAACCTACAGTCAAAGACTTCATACATTGATGCCATGTTTTAGCCTGGCCACCTCAGACCTTCTTCCAGCCTGGAACTACTTCGGCCAACATTGTATGACGAGGCAATCGACGACTAGGCATACGTAACACGTGTCCCAACCATCTCAATCGATAAAGGCTCATCACCTCGTCAACTGATTTACCTCTACTGCCTAAAACTCTGTAACTGACGTCTGCGTTACTCACGTGGTGACACCACGGAATACGGTCTATACTACGAAGGCAACGGTGGTCAAACACCTGAAGCCAGCCTCCCCATATCTTCCACCTTCATTGGCCATGCTTCACAGCCATACAGTGGAACAGAGCATACTGCTGTGCAGTACACGCAACCCTTAATAGACAAACGGATATCTCGGTGGCGCCATAGGTGGCGTAAGTTGGCAAAAGCCAGCCAAGCCTTTTGTATTTGTGCAGAGATTTCATCGGCCACTGAGCCACTACTAGGGAGGGGCTGATCCTTCTTCTCAGGTAAGTGAAGTGCTTGACACACCCAAACACTACACTCACTCTCTATCGTTAGCCGCGGTACTGTTGAAGACCAATCCTGGAGCAACAATTTGCATTTGGGTGGTGAGAACCCGCACGCCAATCATAGGAGTACGCCTTCAATAAGGGAAAGTAAAGATAGTCAATGGGCCAGCTAAATAGAGTCTAAGCTCTCTGAGCAACCTTGGATACAGCTCAACCGGTCTGGTAACCAAAGTACCTATTGTCTTGAATACATCATTGCAGTCAACGTTCACGGAGTTAGTTCTGCTGAACGTCAATGCTTCTACTGATGAATTAGTGCCTACAAAAGGTTCCTATGCAATGCTTCAGTAAAATATTTAGCCATATCCTCTGCTTTTTCCTTATCGTCTTCAATTAAACAATCACTTTCTGTCTCTGATTACGGCGCATATACCAGGTTACGTCCTATCCCCATAGTTCGTATACGGAAATAACCTCTTCGGGTGTTGCAGTGCAACCTTGGCAAGACGTTTTTCAAAATATATTCGAGACCGCTAGATAGCAATATATTTATCCCGGGCTTTGTAGTGCTTCTTCCCCCGAGGAGTACCGAGGTGAGTGGCAAGACTCCAACACTTTCTTGCATCGTAGCAAAATTCGAAATTCGTGGTTTCTACGGAAAACAATGTTTCTGTCCCTTCGGGAGACTCCACAAAATGAACGGACCAATCACTCGCGCATAAAACTGTTTGAAAGAGCAGCATGCAGCCTGTTATATATTCGAAGCGGATATAATACGCGCACTAAACTAACAGCTAACACGGGACGAATAAAGAAGAAAAGTGAAGTGGTTGGGAGAGTTTATTTCTCCGAAAATAGTCAACTAACCCAATCACATGTGCATGTACACACGTTAGATATGACCTTGTCAAGAAATTGAGACGTTAACATGGTAAAAGTAAGCATTAACCAATTAGCAAATTACGTGGCAATTCAGAAAACATGTTCAGATCGGTAACAATGTTTTATGCAAACTGAGGCCCTCCACCACCATTTTTTGAAAAAGAAAATATTCATACCTTTACTTTGTGTGCTTCAGTAGGGAACGTACTGTTTGAGACCGCTTCCGATCCATGCATTTTCTGGGTTAAAGTCCCTTGTTTCGGTTTCTTTCTGCATCGTTGGTAATTTAAAAGTATCGAGTGGTATGGTCGAATTCTCTGGTGGGTTGGCTTTTCTGTAACCCAGCCAGTTCTTGTGTCTCCCCACTTCTCCTGATTCGCCTTCATGTCGTACATCATGCTCCCGCGTCTTCTAGTGGCAACACTCTCCGTCCGCATGCCATGTCCTGGTCTGTAATATCGTATGTAGATGCGATCTACCTTGTTGAAGTGTGATCAGACTATTGGCGTTGTTTGTGCACGGCGTAATGGTAACATTGTGTGGTGTTGGGGTACGTAGCTTGCTTCCCATTAAAACCACTAGAGATTCGCGTTCTGGCTGCGCATCATTTGGTTTTAAGCGACAGACGAGTAGATATAGTTGAATGGCATCCGTATTCCTTCCCTCTCTTTCTGCATTGAGTAGGTTAGCTTAAAGGTATCTACAAGTCTTTCTGCCTGGCTATTGGATTGCAGATGGTACGGTGGCTTACGTATATGGTGAGTTGAATTCATATGGCAAATTCACGTGAGGTCAACTTGACCTGTTACGTGAAACTGGTCTCGGGCAACCCATGGCAGACAGTATTTGTAAGAGCAGCAATTATTCGACGTGAAGATACTGGTGGTACTGCGATGATCTCCGGCCGCTTGAAATAAGTATCAACAACAATCATGTAATAGGTTCTATGTAATGGACCTGCGAAATGGATATGGATTCTAGCCCAAGGTCGGTCCGGCAATAGCCAACTCTGCTAGAAAACTTAAGGGATTCTTAGCCACCTTCTGGCATGATGCCCAGCGACCGACAAATTCACCTATATCAGAATCCATATTCGGCCAATAAGCATAGCTTCTGGCGGTGGTTTTCATACATCCTATTCCTGATGACCAGCGTGAAACTGCTTTAGGGTTTTTCCATAAAGAGACCGGAGGGCTACGCGTTCTCCAAAAGTTAGGCAGTTGCTGACGATACAGAAAGATTCCTACAGAACAGTTGTCTCAGGTCACCGACAAACGATTTTTGTGACCATTTATCTGGACATAATGCATGACTTCCTGCATGATTTGATCCTTGCGAGATTCATTTTCTACTTGAGCCGACGTGACAGAAACCATGTGGATTGCAAAATCCAGTAGGCGAACTGCACAATTGTCTGTGGATGCTAAGGCGTTCACTGTCTTCGTTGGGTGCCAGATACTCAATTACCAGCCTTGAAAGTGCATCCGCATGTCCAAAGTCTTCTGTTCGGCGATAATTAATATCGAAATCATAGCCCAATAATATTACTGCCTAACGTTGTAGTCCACTAGTAGAATGTGCTGGAATACCGCGTTCTGACCCAGATTGAAAGGCTGGGCTTGTGTGCAGCGAACAAGGTGAATTTCTGTCTATACAGCATCTTGTGAAAGTGTCTGACCGTGAAAATTAAGGCAAGTGCTTCCTCCTCTATTTGTGAGTAGCGTTTTTCTGCTGAAGTGAGAGATTGAGATGCATGCATGACAGCTTTTTGTGAACTATATGGATATTCCTCCAATAGGACGACCCCAACACCAACGGTGGAGACAACTGCTTCAGCAAAGGTTGATAGACATGAGAGGTCAGAGCTGAGAGTGGACTTGAGTCGTTCTATAGCAGTGTAGCATTCTCTTGACCAGGACCATGTGGCATCCTTGCGCGGTAGACGACTCAACGGTTCCCGTATATCATATAGAGAGGAAAGGAATGCCGAATAGCAACTGATGAGACCAAGGAATGACGGGAGAGTCGCGATGTCTACCAGATGCATCAAAGATGAGCCCTAACTGTTTTGCCGAGTTTAGAAAGAATTGACATTTCTCCGCTCTATTGTCGAAGGCCGTTGTCTTGGATTTTCTGTAGGACCAATCGTATTCGATTCGTTAATTTCGTTGAATAGGTGGCAACTATTATGAAGCCGTCGAGGTATGCAGCAACATTTGGAATGCCTGTTAGCACAGTATCTATGACCCATTTAGAAATAGCAGCAGCGGTTTTAATACCGAATGACAGACGGTTGTACTAAAAAGGACCGATAGTTGAGAGTTCATGACATTCTGGAGGGATAAGTATGCGTCCGCCAGATCGATTTTTGCGAAATGTTTTCTTCCATTAAGTGTGGTAAGTAAATCATCTAGAACAGGCAGGGGGCAATGATGCTGCTGCAAAGCAGCATTGAAATCCGTCGAAAAAACCAGGACATATACGAATGGGGCCATTAGCTTTTTATATAACGACCATTGGGGCAGCGGTTGACCACTTATGTTAGGCGTTATATACTTCTGCTGGACTGGGTTACTGGTATGATAAGTAGCCGTAATGCTGAGTGTTCTTTTCGTAGGTCGGTGTCGAAATAAGCTTTACCTGTTAGCGACAAATCCCATCCTCATACTCAACTGTATGATAATAGCGACGTTAGTGTATCGAGATCCAGGGTTAACTGCTAGCAACCAGCCTTCTATTAGTGATAAGCCTAAAGTTGGCAGTGAGTAGGTGACTTACCAGTATGAATTAACCAATAATAGAGTCACATACCCACCGAGGGAGCAATAAGAAACCAACTGGAATCCAGGAAACTTGGGAAACTAGACAGCCTCTCCGAAGTTCACTGATTACCAATAGCGTACACCCTGAAGACTAATAAACTTCGTGTTAGTAGATCAACATTACTTTGGATACATCCGCTTTCTATATAACTTCCAGAGAAGAAAGTGAAGAAGCTGCTACTCAGTGGTCTCAGCTTTTAACAAGCCGATTATTCGTTTGAGCCCTGCACTACCTTATTTAGTCTAAACTATCGAGTATTACCACACATTTTCACACTTAACGCATGTCACAGTTTAGTCGGTGAATTGTGTAAGAGGTAGCTAAAGTGTCTGATGGGTTGAAAAGTTGGCAAACAAAAGCTTTGAAGTTAGGATGTTTTACCGGTTCACTGTGATAATTGTCAATCACTACCAATGTGGGACCCATATTGTTGCGTCTCATCTAGTAGCATTCGGATCGAAAGTAGTTCGATTCAAACTACAGCTTAGATATCTAGACCATAAGCCATACGTGTTTTGGAAGTCCTATCTATGCTACCAGGCTTTCCCTTGTACTTGCATTACTGTATTTTAATGAGTAGAACCAAAGTTTTACACGTTTGATAAGCAGCATGTTGTATGCATATTTGTTAGTGATAATCTGTCCAGTTGAAATGCTTTACCAACGAAACCTTTTTGTTTTCCTTTCACTCAGACCCCAAGTTTTTCGAACATTAGGTATCATGATCTGTGTTTTTACCATGGCCTTCAGTATTGCAAATGTCATCGTAGGAGCAATTACAACTGGTGATACGCGCTCAAAAGTATATTCGGATAAGCACTGTATTTTGTGTGGTCATCGTTCGTCACGGTTTGTAAGTCAAATAGTTGGTTTATAAGAATATTTGTGTATTATTTCTGTACAGTTTTGTAATTCAGTTTGTTCATACACTTAGCAGTTCTATCGTTTGGAACCTAATTTTGACTAGAGTTTGAACAACCTTCAACAACTATGACCCACTTTATCTGACCGAACAGTATTCCAAATATTAGACGCTGAGTAAAAGTTTGATATTAGATATAATTTATTTGTGCAAGTCACAGCGTATTTGAAATGAAATAGTTCCCACTTTTCGCACAAAAGTCTGGTCCGAACTTCTTCAAGGAAATAATCGAAATTAAAAATGTCAAGGATATATAAGTGAATCCAAAGACGCATTTAATCTCTTTGTCCAATCCTTTACGTAAAATCATTATCTTTTTGAAATATGATTACTGTTAATCATTCAGTATGAAATTGTGTCTCTTGTTGTATGGTTAGCGTTTGTGTGTGTGTGTGTGTGTGTGTGTCATAGGTGAAATTGCAGTCATCGGGTGATTTTTTAGGTACAGTAAGGCATATGAGGTGGTTTTGATTCACGTTCCAGTCTTTTATGTGATGTTTCTACTTATGGTAATACTTGTAACATTCATACTTTGGTGTGGTTAGCATAACAAGGTTTGCTCATCTACGAAATCCTACTTCCACTTCTCCCGGAAACCAAAATATTTAGATAGAAATTTTGTTCAAATTGCATTTTAAGGGTCGGGTATTTTGTGCTGAACTTCGCTCTGTTCCACTCTTTGGCTCTAGAACATGGCCATTAAAGACAGGGGACACGAGGCTTTCACTGTTTGACTACCTCTACCTTCATAGTATAGTCCGCGTCGTGGTGTCACCATGTCAGTAATGCACAAACTAGGTATAGAGTTTTGGAGAAATGAAAGTCAGTCGATGAGGTTGTAAACCGGCCGGGTGACTGGGACATGTGTTACACGTATCTAGTCATCGTCTGCTTCGTCGCGCATTGTCAGCTGAAGTAAGTTCAGGGGTGAAAAAACCCGCTGGGGGTGGCAGACTAAAACATGCCATTAATGCACGAAGTCCGACTGTCAGCTTGAGCTGTGTATGGAAATGTAGACTTCGCAGTTGGGGTCTATGTGATAACAGAAACCAGTGGTTGGAGACTAGATAACATGGCTCAGAATCGATCTCAGTGGTGCATATGCATCCATACATTATCCTAGTTTTAGTCGCCATACTGAATTTAGCATTTTCTCAATTCTCCTTCCTCTCTTTAACTTTCTGATGCTCTTGACTGATTCTTCATATATTTATCTTTCATCTTATTGACTTGTTGTTTATTGTGCTGATATGAGGTGTGGCAACTTCTACCGTTACATAATAATGTTTGGTTCTATGTTGATATTAATGATGATTACGATGATTCATCTTGACACTGATGTTATTCTACGGATTCCGATGCACGTTTATGTACTACGTTATGAGCCACACTTATTGCGTGGCCTCATTACTACACAGCCATCCAGTTTAAATTAGGTGGAGTGGCACCGAGGAGGTGTAATCAAGCGTACAGTATGTTATGCAACGTAAGGCTAGCAAACGTCAATAGATTTCCGTAATTTCACCCGGACCGATTCAAATGCAAAGACTCATTCCAGCTGACTCTGACCACGATTAAGAGCGAAGAAAACTTAAACATGAATTGACCAGAAATCACATTAATCGCAAACAATCGTGGATGACGAGTGTCAGAGACGAAGAGATCAGTGATAGGTAACATCCGCCTACTATTTAGACTTATTGGAAAGGATATTGGCAAGAGGAAGATGATGGTTAGTGATGCCGTACCTGAAAAGTCCTCTTCTGATAACCACAGAAGAATCAGCCTGAGGAACATAGTGTCTAAGATTCTAGGTTCTATAATTCTTCAACGTCTGAGTGGAGCTCGAGAAGAGCAAGCGCGAGAAAACCAAGCAGGCAGGCAGGCAGGCCTTAGACCCGGTCGTGGGTGTATTGATCAAATATTCACACTGTGCCAGGTTTTGGAACACAGACACGCTTACGACGCTCGACAATAGGTGTATTTCTCGACCTGAAGGCGGCGGCATTCGACTCTCTTGATCGAGAAATCTTATGGCAATGTTTCTCAGTGAAAGGTGTGCCGAATAAGTATATCACCTTATTGAAGGCTGTCTACTCGAACACTTGTGGGCATGTTAGAGCCTATGGTGAGATGTCCGGGGGGCTGTGCTCATGGAGTGGTGTCCGTCAAGGGTGTCCACTCTCTCCACTCTTATTCAATTTTATCATAGATATTCTCCCTGTCGTCACCTGACAACACAGAGGTTGACCTAATCGGTGGAGAATTTTGGTTAGACCTAGAATATGCAAATGACATAGTCGTGTTAGGTGAAGACGCTGAGAAGATGCAGAGTCTTCTGAATACTGAGTGGGAATTTGAGAATGTTTGGGATGCGGTTCTCACCACCCAAATGGAGATTGTTGCTCCAGGATTGGTCTTCAACAGTACCGCGGCTAACGATAGAGAGTGAGTGTAGTGTTTGGGTGTGTCAAGCACTTCACTTACCTGAGAAGAAGGATCAGCCCCTCCCTAGTAGTGGCTCAGTGGCCGATGAAATCTCTGCACAAATACAAAAGGCTTGGCTGGCTTTTGCCAACTTACGCCACCTATGGCGCCACCGAGATATCCGTTTGTCTATTAAGGGTTGCGTGTACTGCACAGCAGTATGCTCTGTTCCACTGTATGGCTGTGAAGCATGGCCAATGAAGGTGGAAGATATGGGGAGGCTGGCTTCAGGTGTTTGACCACCGTTGCCTTCGTAGTATAGACCGTATTCCGTGGTGTCACCACGTGAGTAACGCAGACGTCAGTTACAGAGTTTTAGGCAGTAGAGGTAAATCAGTTGACGAGGTGATGAGCCTTTATCGATTGAGATGGTTGGGACACGTGTTACGTATGCCTAGTCGTCGATTGCCTCGTCATACAATGTTGGCCGAAGTAGTTCCAGGCTGGAAGAAGGTCTGAGGTGGCCAGGCTAAAACATGGCATCAATGTATGAAGTCTTTGACTGTAGGTTTAAGCCATGTGGGGGGAGGATGTAGACTAGGTGGTTGGGGTCTGAATGACAAGAGGAACCAGTGGTTGGAGACTCTAGGTGACATGGCTGAGAACCGATGACAGTGGTGCAGATGTATACACACATTATCCTCATCTTAACGACGCTATACCGAATCTCACCATTTTGTCAATCATTCATTCTTTCTTCTCGTACTTTGTATTTCTTTTGACTGAATTTTCTTATGTTCATCTTGCACCTGACTGCCTTTTTACTTGATGTACTGATTTGAGTTGTGGCAACTCAGACTGTTACACAGTAATGGCTAGTCCTATGTTGATGATACGAAGGCGAAGATGATGCTTCGTGATACGGTCACCGAAGAGGATGGCATCCGCATACCTTTTGATGACAGATGGCTGGAACACTTTGAAGCGTAGTTCAACTGAGGCCTAGCGGCGGTTTATTTGCCCGACGTCGAGCGTCAACCTGAATGGTGCGTAGATGTCGATCCTCCAACTCGTTGAAGTTGAGAAAGATGTATCGCGCCTGAAACTTTGCAAAGCAGCAGGACCTGACAGTTTGCCAAGTGATGTTTTCAAGGATGGGGGTAGGAGATTGCTGACAAGAGTGACGGAGTAACTGGGTTGTGTATGGGAATGAGAGATAGTTCTGTCAGACTGGTGTACTTCACTGATCATCCTAGTGTGCAAGAGGGGAGATAAGTCTTCATTTGACAAGCATGGGAGAATTAGTTTGACTATGATTGTGTCCGAGATCGTTGTGTCCATATTTATTGGGCGCCTGAATAGAGTTGGAGAACAGGAAACTCGAGAAAAGCAGGCATGTTTCGGACCTGGATGAGGGTGGATCGATGATACTTTTACCCTCGGACAGGTTCTGTAACACAGGCATACTTACCGGTGGTCGACACTTTTCGTATTTGTTGACCTGAATGCAAGCTTGTTATGTTAGAGCTCTACTGGGACTCATGCTGCCGTGTCAGGGCTTATAGAGAGTTTTCATCTGAATTGATGACAAGAAGTGGTGTCCGCCAGGTAAGCCAGCTGTCGGCGTTTCTTCTCAATTTCTGTATAGAACTACGCACTAGTGGTCTCTAAAACTCGTGAACTCATTGATTACTGCTTATAGTACTATTAGCATTGGTATTCGTTAGTGGGTGTAATTGTTTGATTTGGAAGTGTGCCAGGACTAATCGTGGTGTGATATTGCCTACTGAGAATTCCATATTGTATCCAAAATATTTTTTGGAATAAGGTCATTATCATTATTTAGCTGGAAATTGTCTTGTTATCTTGTGTTCACACGTAATTCAGACAGATGGGTGAATCCGACACTCAGGCAGTTCAGTTATATATGTGTACAGAAACACGTGTTTCATGTAGGTACGATGTAAGTGGGTTTCTTGGCTTGGAACTCGACTTTCAACTGATGGGTTCAGTAGTCGAATATGAAAATCATAGACGTTCCATACAAGATGTGTGTTTCATTGCCTAGTACATAGATATGTTGTGGACTGAGGTAAACTATGAATATCATCTTCTGTATTATCATTATAACCATCAGTCTTGTTATTACTTTTTTTATTAGAGTAATAACAACATCAATGGTAATAATATTGGTACCGGTGATAGTATTCATTTGTGTGATATTCATGTATATATGTAGTGAGAATGTCGTTGTGCATACTCACACGACGGATTAACTTAATAATGTGATAGATATCTACTAGATGACTGTTATTGAGTGAACAGACTGAGCATATCAAACCATTACACTCCATGTAAGGTTTGTCTTAAACGACCACTCACCTAACTGCAAGTTGAGTATTTTCTTTATTTCTCCAGCTCAGGTTAATTGGTTGATGATATTATGAGCTTTCATCGAGGCAGTGTAGTTTTTTTGGTTGGATTATCTGTTATATTTTTTGATGTGTCATGCTTTTTCTCCAGTCATTTGATACAACTCCATTGCTTCTAATTTAAATTGCTATTTTAGCTCTTAATTTTGACGTATCTGGTTACATTCGTTTGGCTTCTTCTTTTTACCGCTTTGGCTGTACCTGTCTTTCTGTGGGCGATGATACACGCTGTTTGCAGAGAAGAGACAGACTACTGGCGAAGCATGAGTACTGCTAAAGATGAAAGAGATTTTACGTATACATTCAATCTCACACATTATGGTATGTTTCTAGTTGTAGCGTTGGCTATCTTTTGATCATGCCATATATATATATTCACGCACCACACCTCACATAGGCACATCAAAGTGCGAAACGCCGAAATGAAAGGCAAATAGGGAATGGAATGTAATCAAAGTCATAGAAAGTCATAAGAGAGGAGGAAGAGTGAGTTTAACGAATAACGGAACGTGATTTAACAGTTATGATGCGGATGACATACTGATCCATGAACACCAGTGTGATGGGTTCTAACTCATATTACTTAGAAATCGAGATGTATCCCTGCTCATTCCTGCAGTGGGCAATGAGCCCCACGTATCAGGTGAGAGCTAATGACAGTACCTGGCTGCCGGAACCTCGGTTAGCGTAGCTGAGTTAAAGCGTGTGACTCATTGGTTGAAAATCAAGCGCCTAGACCAATGTGTCAGAGCTCCAGCTACCAACTTCGATCGTCTGGTAGCCCCACAAGCTGGAATTTTATACTCCCTCACACACATCTTACCAACAGACTGAGTTTACTTACTAGTGTCAAGTTTTAGTCTAACCACCTTCCATCTTTTTACAGCCTAAACCTGCTTCAGTTGGCTTTTTGTCAAAGTAAACGATATCCAGGCATGGGTAGTACGTGTTTCAGTTACCCAGTCGTAAATGTCCTTAACCCCACCAACTGATCTACCCCTTTTACTTCAGAGTCTGCGTTAGTAACGTGGTTCCACAACACATGGGCAGTGTTACGAGAACAACGGTGGTCAAACACCTCGAACCTTCCTTTGTGCTCAACTTTGAATGGTAATATTTCAAAGCCAGACTGAACTGCCACGCAGTAAACTCAACCTTGAGAAGCCAATCAATTCTGTTGCATATGTACCAGGATTTAATCGATCTCTGACCCATCAGGGCTAATCGGAATTCTTGGTTAAGAGAAGTGGTCAGTGCAATCAACCATTTTATTGTTTATTGTCAGATGAAATATCAATGCAGTTCAATCTCAAAGCAAGGATTTGCATTTCCTGGTGAGAAAGGTATCCCAAACATTGTCTAGCTTTTATTCAGATTTTTCAGAAGATTGTGTATTTCATCAATAACTGCACCTAATGGAACGGTCTTCACTGTGTACCCTGAATCTACGAAAGAATTGTCTGCGATGTGATCATTCTTTGCACACTCAGACGAAAGTAAAACCTCCATAAGCACATCTCTGAAGAAGGTTTATATCCATGGACAAAGTGAAAAACTTTACGGACACCACTTAACGTAGACAAGTTGGTTGATGGATTCACTGTAGGCCTTAGCATAACCATGAGTGTTCAAATAGATGACTTTCAGTAGAGTGGTTGACGTACCCGAAACTCCTTTTAGATAGACACTGTCGGAAAACCTGTCGATCGACAAAGTCAAATACGACGTTCAGATAAAAAATACGGCTAATATTGGGCACCGGTAATTATGGATGTCTTCCAAGATCTAGTGGGGATGAAGATTTGGTCGTTACACCAGGTCAGCCGTTCCAGAGCTTTATTTAAGGGTCTAAGGACTATAGAACCTAGAATTTTAAAAAATATGTTGGTCAAACTGATTGCTTTTAAGTTATCACTGGAGGATTTTCTCTCTTTTCTTGGATGCTATAGTCAGCAATCATGACGAAATCATATTTGGTACCCTAATTTCAACTAACACTGCAGTCGGTCTAACCAACAACTGCTGGTCACCATCCTTAAATATATCTGCAAACCCGTTGGTGACTACTGCACTTTACTGCTTCATGTTATTTACAGCTTTCCCAACGTCTTCAAGAGTTGGAGACAGTCTCAATGTTCATTCCAGCTGGCGACTGCATAGAGATCACCCAGAAGTAGGTGGAGGCAAGTTGAGTTGTTTCTCGAAGTTTCTTCCATTTTTTCAACCATCTCTTCAGATTGCTTACTTATTCATCTTTTTCCACCATATTCCCACTAACCATTGACTTTTTCATCCCAGTTTCTTTAGTACGTCTAAACAGCTGTCTACTGTTACTTGTCATCACTACCTTTTTCGCCTCTTTAGACTCCGCTCTCAACCACTGATCAAGATCCTTACATAAACTGTTTGTCTGGCCACATTTTATTTGCTTTAACTCTTCATTATACTCGGAACCAGAAGGCAGGTATTCATGTACGTTCACCGAGTCAGAAGTAGCTGAGATTCACCAGTCTTTTCTTACCTTTTTCTAAAGATGAGTTAGGTTTTTACCACTATTTTCAGCAGACCGTCGGTAACCTTAGGCTTCTTCAGGATAAATATCTCTGATAGCTATCTCCCCAGCTCCTCTTTAAAGGAAGCTTTAGAATCCTCATTATTGAGCTGCGCTTGTAAAGATCTTCTTGCTGCATTTTCCCTGTTTCCGTTTAAGCACACACGTGATCTATATCCAAACGTGTGTTCCAGATGGAGTGACAATTTCCCACTAACTGTCTCCAGCAACAACTGAAAACGTGTGTGCACCGTTGGGGCTAGTGAACACTACGTTGGAAAATGTCTCTCTTCATGTTTGAAGTTCATAGTGAACTTACATAGGTGGCTGACTGGACATAGTTTTTTCAGGCGGCCGCCGTTATTTGCTTGTTCAACTGGGAATCTGAGAGCACAACCGAAGTCCTATTTCCCCCGGTTTAGTCTTTCTACTTGTGTGTGTTTTACAATGAATGCATCTATTCATTGCACTGTTTGTAAAAGGCTAAACAATTACTGGTAAAAGTCATCTTTCGCTTCATGCCAGTTGTGGTCAGTAGGTATGCAACCAAACATTAGGAAGAGACGTTATTTTTTTCTTTACTGTGATGTGATGACTGTCCGTCAAGCAGTGCATTTTCTGTCATATAAATTAACTCTATACCCGCACATGTTAGTTAAAGTTTAGAGATTGGTGTGCGGTTCAATGTGATTACAGATATTGTAAATTAGTGAAATTGTAATACTTATCATAATGTAAGTGCATAGGTATTTGTGAATAAAATTGACAGTTATTGCAAGCAGATTTTGTATGTTTAAAAACTTTATTTCACCACTGTGTCTATGCAGATTAAATTTACTCTCAGATTAGTCAGTTGGGAATCTTTTAACAACCTGTTTATGTAATATTTTATGAAGATCATTATAAAAAGATATTCAGCGATGAGGACTATTTTCAACGAATTTATTCTCAAGCTGTACATTCGCATATATATATATATATATATATATATATATATATATATATATATATATAAAGAATGAATGTAAAGAATGCAGTCATGTAACACAATATAAACTTGTATAATATATTTTGTTTAGGTCTTTATCGTCGACCATTAGATACTAGCTTATGGAACGAGTATGTAAATTCACCAAGCGCATTTACGCATCTTTGCCAACAGGTACGTCCTACTGTAATGTATTAATATATAAACTTAAGTTATTTATAGTATAATATCCTTCTCTTAAATCTACACAAAATTCACTCACTTTCCGTCGTTGTAGTGTTACTCCAACATAGTCAACACTGTGCAACATCTATAAACTTCGATCAGTGCTGAGTACTAAAGACTAAACAGCTACATGGGTTACTCTCTGGTGACTAATTCATATATTTTTAGTGTTAAAGTATTCGAGAAGTTGCTTGGTACTAGTCGTTTAAAATCTCAAGAAGGGGATCATGTCTAATTGAAAGCCCACAACCTTTGTAATTCTTGGTTCTTGATAGTTTTTATACACTTTTTGGCGTATACTAAATGCCACTTTTGAATATCAGCTGACGTTTTACTGCGCGTTGAAGAAACCAGTTATGTTAGAAGTGTGAATCTACTTCACTTTGGTTTAGATTGAGGGATAGGATATTTACGATGTACCCTAATGAACAAATTAGTTGAAAAATAGCTACATCGTACCCCAGAATTTCATGTCAGGAAAGATTTTATTAATACAGAAGAAGCAATGTTACTATTTGATCTCATGTGTGCTGTTTTTTGTGAATATACCGGCTTCACTCACACCATTCTTCCAGGTTTTACATTGCTTTCGTCTATCTGCTTTTCACTGATTCCTTGGTGTCGGACCCAAGTTAGATTGGTCGTTTTAGCAGTTTGCATTCAATCATGAAAACAATGCTAATGTCTTTACTTGTAGAAGCTTAGCATTTCACCTCTTCATCAAAATATATTTTTGGTCTTATTAACTTTTGTTGACCGAGTTGGATGTTTTATATTTATTTTAGGTTTCGACTATTGGACCACTGTTCGCTAGTGCTTTAATCGGTTCCTTACTAGTTATTCTTGGCTTGGTAAGTCCCATAGTTTCTTAGTCTATAATTGGTTTGTTTCGTTTTGAAACCTCTTTTCTTCACCATTTAACACTTCATTTGTCGATGGTTATCATAAATATCCCGATTCATATTACCCTAATCAGTTTGTTCATGACTTTTAAATATCGTAATCACTTCAGAATGTTACGTGCCTATTCGAAATTAAATTTCTCTTATATTCGTATGTAATTCATTAACCTTCTATAAATACATCGTATTGTCTTGTTTGTACATGAGTGAGAGATGCCTGATGATGTCTCTCTCTAGTCAACCGCTGCGTGTAGATCTCACCTGTTAGCAAGTGACAACCCTAGGAATATTGCAATGAAAGTGGTAAAAAAACCTCAAGGAACCATTCACGTAAGATACGTATAAAATCTCTGTATCACTGTTCACAAACACATAATGCAACAGAACTGCAATATGGTTGTGACTTGGCTTTGATTTTTGAGTCGTACCTGATAACGCTGCACACTGCCGACTTTTGTGATCTCTTGAACACCATGGAGTAAGCCTTAATGCATTGGTACGTGATAATCCAATACAACTGTTGGTTCCTGCATAATTTGGCGTCATATTCCGATCATCCTTCTGTTTCTTCAAATATTTCCCAATGAAAAGTATGTTAACTGCTAGAATGGCACATCCATAATACTGAAGTTTGTGTTTAAGAATGGCATCATTTCGTGAATGGTAACCCTTCCTAGAAACACTGATAGCTTATACTTTGTATATCACAGTGAACCGACGAGCTACACTGACTGAAACACTTGTTCTCTCGAGGAACTTCTGTACCCAAAAGGTTTGCTGGATAGAAATACAACGTGGAGCTGTTGTTCAGTGGATTGAGGAGATGACTCTATCAACCATTGGGCCACGGGTTCGAGCTCTGCTCCACGTCTGAGGTTGAACAGCCAGGTAGTATCACCAGCATTCATAAAATAGGTGCGGCTCAGTGTCTGCCGCACAAATGTATACAAGGTGGCTGGTTGCATTGAATAATTATTTGATAACTAACTATTATTAATTAATTAAATAATAAAACAAGAAGCAGTCACCGTTGTAGTGTAAATTGCTAAACTATAATGCGGGTCTGTTTGTCAAGCTCTACTATTGAGTGGATGGTGGTGTGACAGCAGTAACGTGTTTCATTTGCATGACCACCAGTGCCACACCGATGCTTCCTTCTTGGTAAGAAACAGATTTAGAAAAGGTCCGCCCAAAATATCATACGCCTCTCTCCATTCGCTTTTAAAGTCTCCGCGACATAGGCTTTTCCTATCCGCGGTTACAAGAACCAAATTCCTAAAGAAATGCCCATACAGAGTCGTAAGCGACAACTTATGCAAACGTCCCCTGTGCTCTATGGTCATATAAATACTTTTCTCATTTAGATACCTTAACGAGAAATTGCCTTCCACGGTGTGCGCAACCGGAAAGTGTCAAACACCCACACACCTCCAGTAGTACACGAAACCCAATAAAACATAACCCATCCTTCTCAACTATATCTCCTCCTTTGCCTTCACCTCCTGATACTAATATTAAGCCTTTTACACCTTCCCCAACCTCTCATTCTGTCATCATTGCCAACGATCCAAGCCAGAGAAACACTATTCCTAGTCTCCTAAGACCCCGTCATTGGTTTCATGTAGGAACTCAGTGCCGACTCGTACAGCAGGCATCGCTCTCTGGAATCTCGAGCCATGGACATATGCTGTGTCTCTGTGACACGTGTAGAGGATCCGAGTGTGGTTATTAAATTGACCTCACTTGGCTATTGTAGTGAATCTTCAAGATTTACTTTATGAGTGAGTATCCAGAGACCTAGCGCCTAGTTCTCGTTGACTTATTGGTGTAGGCATAGTATTGAGCTGTAGAGGAGAAAGTGCACTTCTCGACTGGATACCAGTCACCAGCCGTCTTTGTGTGCTGTTCGATTGAATGAATCTGTAGGAACTACGGTGGAGGGGGGGGGGCGGGGCGGGGGGCTTGTGGAAGTAGGCGATGCCTGTTGGTAACCCACCAACTGGAGTTCGGATGATGCGAAGGATGAGTTCTATGGAAGTTGTCAATTTGTTACAGAAGACCAAATGTTCAGATGTGGTCATAATGGCAGGTTACTTCAACGCTCAAGTAGGGAAGTGGAGCCAATCGTAAAGGCATCTTGGAGGTATATACGGAATTCTATGCTAAGGAGCCGACAAGGGTGATCGTCTGTTGCAATTTTGTTCTGACAATCACTTGTTTTTGGTCAGCACTAACTTTGTGCATAAGGAGAGACACAGTCTCATATGGCGTCCATTGACATCAAACCGACGATGGACACAGGTAGATCGCATTGGTATAGACCATGGTTGGAGAGGATCGGTGGAGGGTTGTCACTCTTTTTTGAGTACCTATCCGGACTACAGTCACGCACTAGTACGAGGGCATGTATGTCTGCGTGTAAATGGCTGCAGCAGACTGGCGATAGCAAGTTTGTCCATGGTCGATTGGAAGACGAGAACACTATGTACGTATTTAGTGATGAACATTTATCTGAGCATGACAGCAATGCTGATCCTGAGGAGACCTGGTGTGATATAGAGTCTGTTGTGGAGACAGCGGTAAAGGCAGTTGATAACCTACACCTGAAAGTTAGCAAACGTCTCTAGATGTCCATAAAGTCATCGGAAGTGATTGATGCGAGGAGACTGATTTTGACCATGATGAAGAGCGAAAACAACTTAAACGTAAATCGACCAAGTGTCTTCGCGTCGATCACGAGCAGTGATAGGTGGAGAAGGAATTAGCGTTGGGTAGCACTCCCCCCCCTCCAACTATTAACTATTAACGCTTATTAGAAAGTATACTGACTAGGGGAAAGATGATGGTTCGTGATACGGTAACCGAAGAGGATGGCATCCCGCATACCTTTTGATGACAGATGGCTGGAACACTTTGAAGCATAGTTCAACTGAGGCCTAGCAGCGGTTTATTTGCCCGACGTCGAGCGTCAACCTGAATGGTGCGTAGATGTCGATCCTCCAACTCGTTGAAGTTGAGAAAGATGTATCGCGCCTGAAACTTTGCAAAGCAGCAGGACCTGACAGTTTGCCAAGTGATGTTTTCAAGGATGGGGGTAGGAGATTGCTGACAAGAGTGACGGAGTAACTGGGTTGTGTATGGGAATGAGAGATAGTTCTGTCAGACTGGTGTACTTCACTGATCATCCTAGTGTGCAAGAGGGGAGATAAGTCTTCATTTGACAAGCATGGGAGAATTAGTTTGACTATGATTGTGTCCGAGATCGTTGTGTCCATATTTATTGGGCGCCTGAATAGAGTTGGAGAACAGGAAACTCGAGAAAAGCAGGCATGTTTCGGACCTGGATGAGGGTGGATCGATGATACTTTTAGCCTCGGACAGGTTCTTTAACACAGGCATACTTACCGGTGGTCGACACTTTTCGTATTTGTTGACCTGAATGCAAGCTTGTTATGTTAGAGCTCTACTGGGACTCATGCTGCCGTGTCAGGGCTTATAGAGAGTTTTCATCTGAATTGATGACAAGAAGTGGTGTCCGCCAGGTAAGCCAGCTGTCGGCGTTTCTTCTCAATTTCTGTATAGAACTACGCACTAGTGGTCTCTAAAACTCGTGAACTCATTGATTACTGCTTATAGTACTATTAGCATTGGTATTCGTTAGTGGGTGTAATTGTTTGATTTGGAAGTGTGCCAGGACTAATCGTGGTGTGATATTGCCTACTGAGAATTCCATATTGTATCCAAAATATTTTTTGGAATAAGGTCATTATCATTATTTAGCTGGAAATTGTCTTGTTATCTTGTGTTCACACGTAATTCAGACAGATGGGTGAATCCGACACTCAGGCAGTTCAGTTATATATGTGTACAGAAACACGTGTTTCATGTAGGTACGATGTAAGTGGGTTTCTTGGCTTGGAACTCGACTTTCAACTGATGGGTTCAGTAGTCGAATATGAAAATCATAGACGTTCCATACAAGATGTGTGTTTCATTGCCTAGTACATAGATATGTTGTGGACTGAGGTTTGTGTGAATCTTGTGATTATTATGTTTATGGTGGTGGATTTTTGCGTGTTTGCATGTCGTACTTTTCTCACTTATTTATGCCCATACCTGGAAATTGCGTGTATTTGGATATTTGGTTTGATTGTTTGTGGTTGCTGAAATGTGTTAAAGTTGATGGCTCCATTTTGTTCTTCGAAAACTTGTGTTCTCACTGTATATCAGTTTATGGATTTAGTTCACTGTATGAAATAATCGTCTTTATCTGGTCTTAATATTGTCACATTATAATCGGTATCAGGTTACGTATGTGACATACATGAGTCAACAGTCGCGTTCAGGTTTCTGAACTAGGCTATTTTTCATTGGTGTATGCAGTTGACATTCTGCTGATAGGTCTTAGGAGCTAACCCTGCTCCACCTATTGAGGCTTTTTCAGTAAAGTGGTATCAGTATCCTTCACATATGTGTGACTCATCATCACCTGCATGAATGTGCCGAAGGTTGCTGAGAGAGGGCATTTCGATGTTTTTTTATGAACTCGGCTATAAGCTATAATTGCCCAAACCTAGGTAGGTGATGGTGTGAGTTTTTTGATCTACCGGTTGTAAAGTCAACTGCCCAGACCAATGAAGCACCACTTCAATTTCAGGTAAGTTAGTTTCTGTGGGTTACCTCAGCAACTTTTCTGTGCACCTTGAAGTGAAAACAGTGCGTTTGCAACCCAGTGTGGGTAGCTGACCAGTTCTCTTACCTTTGGCTACTCAAAACAATGGAGCAGAAACGAAAGGTTACCTGTGATCCTTTCCTATTCACTATCCCTCTAGGATTAGTCTTCTTTTCGAAAACATGTCTGTCTGTTACCCTTAACTCAATGTATAAATGGTAACAGTTCTCTTTCTTATTTACATATTTTGTTTTTAGAATATATTTATAGCTTGTTTGTCAACTGCTTGCGTGCGACTGCAATATTTCTTTGAAATTGATCGTTATCGGAAACTAGTCAATTCATCGCCTCAAACAGATCCGACATGCTTAGAAGAATATTCTCTTCAACCTTTGTTACAACAACCGCGATCTATTCAGTCTGTTGATTCGCGTATGAAATCAAATACGTTGCATTTCTCTCAGGATAACATAAATATGGTGCATCCATTCATGAATTCTACGCCATCTGGTGTGCGTCTTATATATAATTCTAACATTTTTAACGACTCACAAATGTCTCAACAGTATTATTCTCACAGACCTGTAAGGCACTCTACTTATTCGCACCAATCAGACACTCTGTACACCAACTACTGAATCTACAAACGTGCATGCATCAGAATTTTTAGGGAAGCCATTTTAAATAAACTCCCTATTTGTTTAGCTTTTGTGTATATCATGCTTGCCTAATTGGTCTCAACGTTGCGTTTTGTTAATTCATAGTATTTCCCAATAATTCCATTTAATTATCCTCAGGTCCTACTTGCATTCCACATGTTTATTTTGTACGCTTGTATATATCTGTTTTTTTTTCATTATTTTTACGTAATCTGCATTTGCTATTCGTTTCCATCTAACATGAATTCATGTAAGATACCTGTGACATTTTTGTTTAAGTCCCATAATCTGTCTGTTGTGTTCTTTTCGTACCATGCTTTTCCCCCCTCAGAAACAGTATATACTGATTTATTTTGTGCACCTTGTTTTATTAGCTTCTTTTCAGACCATTACTGTGAATCATAAATGCACCAATATTAAGTCTTCTGGCATACATTGAATATTACTAGGCTTCTCATTAACAAGTTCACTGTAGGTAATTGAGTCATTCAATGCAAACTAGGTTATAAATGAAGAATTGTTGACTGGTTTATTTCACAATTAAATTTTTATGCAAGATACCTTAATGTAGGTATGTAGATCAGTTGAACAAATCTAAAGACTTGTGTTGGTGCACTGATAGCTGTCGTCTAGAGTTTCTAGACTTTTGTAAAATTGGCTTGAATATATTTCTTTTCGACAAAAATTTGATTTAGTTTACTACAAGGTGGCTTCTGAACAACAAACTAAAAAAGAATTTTAAGCAGTTTTGATTGGCACATTGGAACTAGCAGCTACTAATGTAACTGCAGACAACGAATTACGTGTTCTTAGGAATCATCTCGGTAACCGACTTTACTTTGGTTGTCTTTCAGTTATATGATTGGTAAAGACCATGCAAATGTACCAAGCTCATTATGTGTTTGATTATGCTATAGCATGACTAAACGACCTGCATTAAATGGGAGTATTTTGTAATGTACCATCTCAATATTAAACTCTTATTTCACTATGAGTGTTTACAACAGAAAAACGGGTGATAAATTGCAAGTCATTTGAGCCCTAATGTAATTGTCAAATCTTTTGTGAGCTGAAAGATATAAGTGAACTATCTACTGGTCGATAACGGACTAACATTTTTTATAATGCAAACCAACCATTGAGCTCATTGATAGATTGGGGAAAGAAGGAAAGTCTCAACATCAGACGTATGGCAGTTCTAATAAACAAACTAAAATGGAATTACGATCTACCACAGTGCCCAAGTTTTACTCCTATATTAAGAAGTATGAATTGTATTCGTTTACATTCCTTTTAACATTGCGAAGGTTAAGTGCATTCGATAATTAAGTCAAATGTAAAACTGCGTTACTAAAAATTATCCTATCAACATACTCAATACATTTTCAAAGCTACAGTAAATCATCTGTATTCTGGCTAAGTCTACAAACTATTTGTACAATAAGGATATTCAACTCTATTTGAATACCTATAAAAAGGGACGAAAGGATAGTAGTCGTGGTTAAAAAGACTGAAGTGAGTCATTCAAATTACGTACACTAATAGTCTTAATACTTTAAAGTATAGCCAATTACCATCGATACGACGGAAGACAGAGGTTAAGGAATATTAACATGAGCCGAAAATGGAGACACTCACATGCTATACTTCGAAAATATTTTAATTTGCATAGCAATGCAACTCAAAACAAGTCGAAAGACTTAGTTTGGTTTTCACTACCTTTGATTACATCACTGCCTAGTTTCGTCAAAAGCTGACAAAGTCCCTCTTGAACCACTAAGCGATGACAATAGAGGTGCCCTACTTCACGTGGTGATGCTAAGTGGCAGTCTACACCTTATTGAACCAGAATAACAAGTGTCATTTCTCAAGTCGGATGTGGTTACTGGTTGGGGTTTGTTGTACAGCAAAGAAAAAAAGTTATTTGACAAAGGTCATAACATGACATCAATCCGTGAATATGATGACCTTAGCTACCACGTGCACATTCGTGCAGTAGGCGTTGAGTCCCACCTTTGTCGGTTAGTGATACTACTCGGGTGTCGAAACTCGAGTAGGCGGAGTGGAGTTCAGACCCGTAACTCACTGGCAGTTACCATGAGTTACGTAGGCTGCTCAATCAGGGTCTTCAAAGTCATAGTTGAAGACCCTTACTTCTGCAACTTCAGACGATCGCAAAGACGCACATGTTTTCTTTTTTAGTCATATCAACTGTGAAAACCTGACGTCATCAAACATCTGTTCATTTCCTTCCGCGTCGTAGTTGGTTTCAGCAATTTGAAAGCTAACTGTCCAAACCACAACACTGTAAAAATCGAATATTGAGGAAGTTTCTACAGATATATTATGCAGACCAGTCTTAGAGATGAACACGACGTTAACCTCATTCTAGAACGATCACTCTTCGTTAATGAAGCTTCTAGAAAAGTCCAACCGATATTGTAATTATGATATCGTCTGCATCTTTAAAATGAGCTGACAGTGTTCAAGCCGGGTGCCTTGCAAAAGTTCCATGCTTCGAGCTAAGCGAATCGGTGTCAATAGTCCATTGATTAGATCTAAATTACATGTAATGCATCATTACTTTTTGACTATAGATATGCTGACTATAATAGTCACTAAACAGAGCATCGATTGAGCTATAGTAAAAGCATTCCCTTGGCTTAAAAATTTACTTTACCAAAATACACTTTCGTAAAGTAGTGGACAAAAACCATCTAAGTAACATCAAAATTTAACGCGACTTAGAGGTCAGAAAAAATTGGCAGCAAAATTAACGCAATCCACCCTGCCCCACAGTCTTCCGGTTCCTATCGTCTGGGTTCTCCCCATCCTGCGATAGAACAACTAAACTATATCCCATAAAAGGCCGTGTATTATAGGCCTCAAGCAGATGTTCCATGACCTCTATGGTCACATAAATACCTTCCCCTTTCAGATACCTTAACGAGAAATTGCCTTCCACGGTGTGCGCAACCGGAAAGTGTCAAACACCCACACACCTCCAGTAGTACACGAAACCCAATAAAACACAACCCATCCTTCTCAACTATATCTCCTCCTTTGCCTTCACCTCCTGATACTAATATTAAGCCTTTTACACCTTCCCCAACCTCTCATTCTGTCATCATTGCCAACGATCCAAGCCAGAGAAACACTATTCCTAGTCTCCTAAGACCCCGTCATTGGTTTCATGTAGGAACTCAGTGCCGACTCGTACAGCAGGCATCGCTCTCTGGAATCTCGAGCCATGGACATATGCTGTGTCTCTGTGACACGTGTAGAGGATCCGAGTGTGGTTATTAAATTGACCTCACTTGGCTATTGTAGTGAATCTTCAAGATTTACTTTATGAGTGAGTATCCAGAGACCTAGCGCCTAGTTCTCGTTGACTTATTGGTGTAGGCATAGTATTGAGCTGTAGAGGAGAAAGTGCACTTCTCGACTGGATACCAGTCACCAGCCGTCTTTGTGTGCTGTTCGATTGAATGAATCTGTAGGAACTACGGTGGAGGGGGGGGGCGGGGCGGGGGGCTTGTGGAAGTAGGCGATGCCTGTTGGTAACCCACCAACTGGAGTTCGGATGATGCGAAGGATGAGTTCTATGGAAGTTGTCAATTTGTTACAGAAGACCAAATGTTCAGATGTGGTCATAATGGCAGGTTACTTCAACGCTCAAGTAGGGAAGTGGAGCCAATCGTAAAGGCATCTTGGAGGTATATACGGAATTCTATGCTAAGGAGCCGACAAGGGTGATCGTCTGTTGCAATTTTGTTCTGACAATCACTTGTTTTTGGTCAGCACTAACTTTGTGCATAAGGAGAGACACAGTCTCATATGGCGTCCATTGACATCAAACCGACGATGGACACAGGTAGATCGCATTGGTATAGACCATGGTTGGAGAGGATCGGTGGAGGGTTGTCACTCTTTTTTGAGTACCTATCCGGACTACAGTCACGCACTAGTACGAGGGCATGTATGTCTGCGTGTAAATGGCTGCAGCAGACTGGCGATAGCAAGCTTGTCCATGGTCGATTGGAAGACGAGAACACTATGTACGTATTTAGTGATGAACATTTATCTGAGCATGACAGCAATGCTGATCCTGAGGAGACCTGGTGTGATATAGAGTCTGTTGTGGAGACAGCGGTAAAGGCAGTTGATAACCTACACCTGAAAGTTAGCAAACGTCTCTAGATGTCCATAAAGTCATCGGAAGTGATTGATGCGAGGAGACTGATTTTGACCATGATGAAGAGCGAAAACAACTTAAACGTAAATCGACCAAGTGTCTTCGCGTCGATCACGAGCAGTGATAGGTGGAGAAGGAATTAGCGTTGGGTAGCACTCCCCCCCCTCCAACTATTAACTATTAACGCTTATTAGAAAGTATACTGACTAGGGGAAAGATGATGGTTCGTGATACGGTAACCGAAGAGGATGGCATCCCGCATACCTTTTGATGACAGATGGCTGGAACACTTTGAAGCATAGTTCAACTGAGGCCTAGCAGCGGTTTATTTGCCCGACGTCGAGCGTCAACCTGAATGGTGCGTAGATGTCGATCCTCCAACTCGTTGAAGTTGAGAAAGATGTATCGCGCCTGAAACTTTGCAAAGCAGCAGGACCTGACAGTTTGCCAAGTGATGTTTTCAAGGATGGGGGTAGGAGATTGCTGACAAGAGTGACGGAGTAACTGGGTTGTGTATGGGAATGAGAGATAGTTCTGTCAGACTGGTGTACTTCACTGATCATCCTAGTGTGCAAGAGGGGAGATAAGTCTTCATTTGACAAGCATGGGAGAATTAGTTTGACTATGATTGTGTCCGAGATCGTTGTGTCCATATTTATTGGGCGCCTGAATAGAGTTGGAGAACAGGAAACTCGAGAAAAGCAGGCATGTTTCGGACCTGGATGAGGGTGGATCGATGATACTTTTAGCCTCGGACAGGTTCTTTAACACAGGCATACTTACCGGTGGTCGACACTTTTCGTATTTGTTGACCTGAATGCAAGCTTGTTATGTTAGAGCTCTACTGGGACTCATGCTGCCGTGTCACGCGGTTTTTTCTTTTTTGGTGTGCATTGACGTCAACCGGTTTTGTGGTGCCTGATTTTCGGCTATCCTTCTTGCCATGGAACTTCTTTTTTGACTTAGGAATTGGTGCAAACTTAAGTGGGTCTCACTTCGTATAGACTGGCCTTCTCCGCGTAATTCGCCTGGTTTTCTTGTATTGAGTCGATATTTTTCTTCTTGGTAAAGACATTAATAAATTCCATGTTGTTCTTGTCGCTTTGAACCGAAGTCTGAATACGTTTGTCATGCGTTTCACTTGCACCTGTCAAATGTAATATGTCTGAGGACTGAGCTGCCACAAATGCTCCCACCCCTGTATTGCAGATTGAAGTGGTGGAATGCATCCGCCAGATTGCTTAATTTAGGAGTGCATTGAGGTTAATGAATGTCCTTGGAGATGTTCATGCGAGAAACATGTGATGTGGAATAGGAAGTTCAGCCAATGTTCTTGACTTTGTAATCCGTAATCCTGGGTGCAGGAGTAATTTTATTTTCCGACGAGTTTACATTCGTCATAAGTAATTTCTTGGATATAATTATTATTATGATTTGTCCCTCGGGTTCCTAGTCGAATATAGAGCTTCATTTGCACGTCTCTATTGCTCTCTGTTCTCTGCAGTCCTTTAATCTAGTTCCACGACTGCCCATAAGCTTTCATTTCTTCCTCAAACCACCTCCTCCATGTCACCCTTAGACCATGAACTCGTCGCTTACCATTTCGGTTCCACTTGACGGCCTGTCCTGTCGCGTGACACCCCGAATGGTCTTCTCAGTGTATGTCCAGTACAGTTCATGTCCACTTTCTTCTGTATACTTGTTGCGCTATGAGTTCTTGGTTGGTTCGTTGCCAAAGAAGAATTCCTTGTTGCTTATTCTTATTATTCTGGCCATCTGATTTTCAGTATCGAGTGAGCGTAGGTGGCAGCCGTTGATGAATGTCTGTAGTTTGTTGGAAATGCTTTCCTTGATGCGCCAAGTTTCTGAACCTTATAGAAGCACTGACTTGACCGAATTAGTGTTGAAAGTCTGAATCTTGTTCACGCTTTATGCTAAGTGGAGTGCAGTAGATCTCCATACCGATTTCAGGTTAATTAAGGCCTGTCTTGTTGTCTTTCCGATCCTGGCTTTGACATCCTCATCTGTGCCGCCACCTGTGGTTGAAACGATGCTGCCTATGTAGGTGGGTTGGTTGAAAGAGACAACTTCCTTTAGATTCCTTCCGTTTATGGGGATTTGTGCTTGTTGTTGGTTGAGTATCTTCATCACCTCAGTCTTCACTACGTTCATTTGAAGGAAGTCCTGTCCTCACTACCCTGCCTCATCAGCCAACCCGTTGGTTTTTGCCTGTAGATCTTCGAGTTTGTGCGACAGTGGATCAGAGATAAACCATCAACGGCGAAATCCTAATCTTTTGGGTCTTTTCATCGGTAAAACAGAGTGTGTCCCTCTTCTCCCTCCTCACAGTTTGTTGCAAGACACGGTCCAGTCGACCACAATCAGGAAGACCATCGGTGATAGTAGCCAGTCTCGTTTTACTCCTGTTCCCTGTCTTCACTTCAGACGCATCACCGACCTTTCCACTCCCAACCACTTGACCTGTAGCATCGTATAGCATATAGCTGTTGAATGTGGTTGATAAAGGTTTGTGGCACTAAAACCTTTGTGTTGAAGCAGTTCCCAAATTACCTCTCGGTTGACACTGTCGAAGGCCTTTCCAAAGTCGATGAGATTGAGGTAAAGAGTTGGCCGCCATTCTGTGCTCTGTTCCATGATGGTGCATAGCGTTTCGATTCGATCCGCACGTGATATGTTCTTTCTGAAGCTAGCTAACCTGTTTCGGTTTAAATTTTGAATACAGAGTAATTTTTAGTGTCTCCAAAATGATGTGGCCTAATATTTTGCTTGGGGTGAACAGGAGCATGATTCCGCATCAGTTCTTGCAAATAGTTGTGTCTTCCTATTTTGGAAGCTGGACAAGGTACCCATTCTTCCACTTAGCAGGTGCCTTTCCTTTCCTTTCTTCCTTGCAAATCATCTACAGTAGTGGTGTGGGCATATCGGCTGTTGTCCCAGCTTCTGGCGGAATTCAACCTGGTCCTGCTGCTTTCCCGGATTTCAGTAACTTTACGGTGTTCAGGACATCTCTTCTGCTTTGGTCGGAGGGCTTGTGTTCACTGATAGTTCTGTTGCTGGTGGTATTTCTGGACTAGTTGCAGGCGGTTGTGTTGGTGGTCGATTGAAGAGTTTTTTTGAAGTGATCAGCCCATTGTTTTCTTTGTTTCTCCTCTCTGCTAACTAAGTTTCCTTCACTATCTTTCGTTGGTTTCATCTAAGATGATCTGATCCTTACCAGATATTAACCTGGTCATTTGATGGTGTGTAGGTCTCTCCCACCAGTGGCCTGTTCTGCCTCATTTGCAAGTGTGCCGTAGGTCTGTCTTTCCACGCACTCCTCTTCACTTCTTTGTCTAGTGTTTTATAGGTTGTGTTCAGTTCATCTTTTCGTTGTTCATCCTTACACCGCACTGGTTCATCTTCACCATCACCATCTTCCTCTCTCTCTTCTATCATCTCCCATGAGTCCGTCGAGAACCATTCCTTGTCCTCTTTCCTCTTCCTTCCTAACATGATTATGCAGGTTTCCTTCCACGTCTCTTTCAAAGAGTTTCAGTGTTCTTCCACCCAGGTTTCCTCCGGGATGTTGCTCAATGTCTCCTATTTTTTCCTGATGTTGTCGAGCTCCAAAATCGGACTCCAAATTTATATACGTGTCCAGATACACTATCGCCTATTTATAATTCCCCACACTGCTGATCCACCTGCGTCAGACAGTGTAAATATCAGGAGTTAACGTGAAGTATATATCAGTATGTTGTATTGGTCAAAGAGTGAGCAAAAAGTCTTTATCAGTACAACTAAACAAAGAATGTTCAATGAGTTAATGAATATATCAACACAATACAGTGAAATAAAATGCTACAATATCTGACATGAAGATGTCTTTTGAGGTTTCATCCTTCAGTTTCTTTTCTGGATGTTGAACTTGAAGTTTGGTCTATCATCGACTTCTGTGAAGGCTTTTAACTTGATTTTGAAGATAGGTTCGTTGCACTAGATAGTGAGTGGTTTGAACCTATACCTGCTCCTCTTCTTGATCTTCTGTCCAGTAGGCTGCGTCTCCATCTTTTCAGCGGTCTGCTTGATTATCTTGGCTACTAAATTTTCCATCTGTCATATTTCATTAGATTTTCAACAGATTGTTTCGTTTTAATCATTCTATTTTGTCTTCTGATCGTGTTATATAATCAAGCACATTTTTAAAACGCTTACGGCCTTCTGCTATGCCAGTATCGCATAAGGTGAGGAAAAAGCATAACGGCGGAAGGCAACGTACTTTGAGGCAAATAACCTTATCTCAAATGACTTCCTGAAAGTATAAGCACGAACTGCAGGAAAAAATAGATTACTTACAATCTCTTTTATCCTCCGATGTGTACCGTAATACTGGAGTAATTACATTTCAAGAAACTTGGTTAAATGAACTTTGTGATGACAATTTGATCTCTGCATGAATAAATTCAAAATTTTTCTGTCAAGATCGATATAGCTGTACTAAGAAAGGTGGAGTAGCTATTTTCATCAATACTCATTGGTGCATTTCGAGTTAAGTTTGCCTCAAATTCTCTAATGACCACACAGATTGCATCACTGTAAAATGCCGCCTAAAACACTTGAATAAATATCACTTTATTTATATAACAAATATTTATGTAACGCCTGGCTGGTTTCTCCGAACTATCCAAATTCTCTGATATATTCTCGGAATCCCCAGCCCCCATACTCTGTAGATGTGTTGATTTCAACTCTTGTGACCAAATCTTTCTCAAAACTTCTGGTCATCAAAACATTGTTAACTTCACAACGTCAGGATGCAACACTAGACTTGGTGTTCGTCAATGATACTGGTACATACGAAACTCAAAAGAGATCCCCACTGCTCAGATTATTGCATGATATGTGTTTTGCCCAAAATATATGGCAAACTACACAAAACAGCTTTCGAGTATTCGAAGATTATACATAGAAATTACTCACTTGGTAACATATTTAATATAAGAGAAATGCTTCAATGTACAGACTGGAATATATTTGACAGCTATGATTTGAGTGATACTATTGATGGTGTAACATGCTATCTCAGGTTCTGCCTAGATACATGTTGCCCAAGTGAGAAGCTTTTTCTACGTTTCGATCGTACATCCTGTTCCCAGCTTAAGAAACTGAGAAGAGAAAAAGAGACTGTATAAGGTAAGTGATCATGATGATGCTTCTCGACTGAACGTTTTAATTAGGTTACGCCTACTAAACAATTAGAAACTTTTGTCATGCAAAGGCTCTTCCAGCAAGTGGGGACTTTTTAAGACCTCACTGGTAGTAAACACCTTAGTAAAGAACCACATGTCAATATCTGTACCTTGAACAAATCTTTTTTATGTCAACCCACTTGTTCGACTCCACTTCGTCCAATGAAGAACACTGTCCAGAGTTCATCGCGAATGATGTTTTCAAATGTCTCAAATCCCTAAACCTTTCTCACAGTTCAGGTCCGGGTGGTATGTCAAGCTTCGTATTCACGAAATGTGCCGATATTTTATGCTATCCATTAGCTAACATGCTCAACAGATCATTTTCAAAAAACACTACACCAGCTGCCTGGAAAGATATCAAGATGGTCCCCGTAGCTAAATCTAGGACTCCAGGTGCATGTACAAAATACCTTCCGACTGCAGTTACCTCTCCGTTCTTAAGAATAATGGAGAAGCTTGTAACACTTGTGCTCGAGCCCTCACTGAAGGGTTTTGGAGACCCTAATCAATTTGCATATAACAGCAGAGGAACTACTATGGATGCCACCACTCTCTTATTTCACGATATTGCTTTTAGTCTTGATAAAAATGCCAAGTATGTCAGGTGTGCTTTTTTAGACCATACTTCGGCATTTGACCATGTCCCAAGGCCTCTTTTACTGGACAAATTAACTGGGACAAATACTGAGTCCTGGATAGTCAGTTGGCTGCATTCCTATTTCTCTGATAGAAAATAACATATTGTTCACAGAGGGAAGCACTCTACCTCACTGCTTACTGTAGCTGGAGTTCTCCAAGGAGCCATCCATTCCTCAAGTTTTTTCTCATTCTTTCGTCATGACCTAACATCTTTAGCTGGTATCAATTCCATTAAATATGCTGATGACCTAACAGTTTTCATACCTATCTCCTCGTCAGCGGATTGCTCCCGATTGGATGATTTCCTATCTACTATTAGACGATGGCCCTTCAAGAATGGTCACAAGCTTAATTCTTCAAAATGTCAGACCATAAACTTTAGTATTAGATGTGAACATAACTTGTGCAAACTGCTGAGTTCTCATGATTGCTGTTCTATTGATAGTCGCGCATTAGAGAATGTTACAAATGTGATTTATCTTGGTGTTTTTCTTCGGACCCTTCCTAGTCTTCGCACATCTCACTAATTCCCAAGAGAATTTTTCGCCTAACTTTCTACATAAGGAAGCTGAGAGTACCTGGTATTACTCAACCTCTTCTCTTATGTTTTAAAAACTTCTGCATCTTGCCTGTCCTCCTCTACTGCCCCCCTTTTTTCAAGTTGCTGAAAAAAGACTATGCTATATTGCATGGAGCTTTGAAGATTGTCAGCAGGACTAGTGATGTACCCCTTAACCTTCTAGTTAAAACCGTTGTGGACAGAAATATTAATTCATGTAAACATCTAGCAGGAGTTATTTCATCAGATGACCGACATCCCCTTCACTCGAAGCTATGTGTCGGTCATCTCGAAAGACGACGAGCAAGTACATAAGACTCTATACACGTACTACAAAATATAAAAACTCTACGATACCGTATTTAGCACGTCTGTTGTATGATGAAGAAAGTATTAAAAATGAACTCATTAACCAACTTCTGTTTCTGAAAGCAGATTAACTGAAGGTGAGCATGTTACTTTTTACCTATTATGAACCTAGTTGTTTATATGATTGCATACGTAACCTGATTGTGGACTTTGAAGGAAGTTGTAGATAGAGTAAACATTTTTATCTTTTCTTCATGTAATTTCTACTTATTTTCATTTTGCTATGTATACATATTTACTGCCTCTATCCAACTTATGCTATATGATGTGCTGAAAATCTTGTAGTGTTCCCGAAATAGCTTTCAGAATACAGCAATTATTACTCAGATTGAGATAAAGTCGATCTGATTTTTAGTGTGTCAGGTGAAATGCACGTCGTTTTGTGAATATCCTTGTGTTTGAATGCGCAGAAATCTACACAGTTCTTCATTCTCATTCATTTCACCGAGTGCCTCTCGACCCATGATGAGTTCGCTTCCTGTGTTGTCCGCTCCGAGTTTGGCATTCATGTAGCCCATCAGAATTTTGATGTCACTAACTGCAGTCTTGTCTAGTACTGATTGCAGTTGTCTGTAGAATTCCCCCTTCTCTTCGTCTGCATTATTTGTAGGTGCATAGAGTAGCATTGAATGATTGTGACCTTCCTTCCTTTTGATTTGAATCTTGCTGTCATGGTTCGGATGCTGGAGGAGGTTGGTTCCCATTGCATGGGAGAGAGCCTTCGATGATCTTGGAGACATGATGATAGCCACTGGAGAACACAGTGTGCTCGTGGTTGTCGTCTGGGTGACAATATCGGAGTAGATTTTTGACTCTCCTCTCCAGTTGACAATTTGGAGAGTCTACTTCCATTCCATCTGCAGATTCCTAGCACTTCTATGCTATACCTTCTCATCTCTTTTACAATCTGGACAGTCTCGCTAGCTTCAAACACTGTGCGGACATTCTATGTCCCTATTCTTACTTTCGCTTTTATAGAGAGAAGACACATCGACCAATTGGCTTCCCGAATGCTTTCACCAACCGGCGTCATTTCGTCTCTCCGATTCCAGCATGAAATAAGTTAATTTTTATTTTTTTTAAATTTAGTTTGTGCTGTGAAGTTTCTTTAGCGGTTAGATTTGTTTTACGGTATAGGGTTGCCAACCCTATGCCCAACCTTCCATCTTTATCCGGGCTTAGGACCGGCTAGTAACTAGTGAACTAGGCGAGGTTCTTGAGTTAAATGGAGAAGCACTTTTTTTTACCGTTTTCACTCTACAAGCAAATTCGATTTTATCCAGGGAATGAATATGTAAGGTGGGAAGAATTAGAAGGTTCAAAACCACCGTGTTGCTGAGTGCACTCAATATTCCCATCCAAGTACAGATTTTCAACGGAAGTACATATCAATAATTTCACCTGTAATTAATTTTGTATGAAGAGTAAACATCTAAATCTTTGACAACTAAAAACATAGACTTATTAATCTATTCACACAAAGTTATCTTTAAAAATGTGGTATACAACGATATGCCTGAATTTGTGTATTTCTGACAGTGTTATGTCAATAATAGTTACAAACAAGAACTTTCTATAATGTACATCTTACGAAAGTAAGTGTTTCTATCATAAGAAAGACATTTATAAGTTAACAGATTTTTACTCAAATAAGTAAACTGCAAATATTTCCAGGTAATCACTCAATATAAACAAGTAATGAAATCAAAAAACAACTAAAAGTGCAAAGACGCAATACACTAAAGCACACGGATAAGCAACAAGAATGCGTTGATGTTGCATATCTAAAGTACGAACAAACAGTTTGCTTGACGCGACGGTGCACCAGAAAACCACTGCTACAGTCATTGCAATGCCCAATAGGCTTCTAGCGGTGAAAATGAAAAAAGATGAACAATTGTAATTTATAATTTATAGTGAAATTCAATGAAAAGCAAAGCATAAAGATGAATACGTTTTTGTTAGTTGGTTGGAGGCAATCGGCAGGAAGCCCTGGACCTAGGTTTCGTGCTTTTTGGCACGCGTCAGCAAGGCAATATGAAATTGGTTGCACTCCAGTGACCAATCAATAGATGAACACGTTCAGATAACAAGTTGTGTAACATGAAAAAAACATTTGAAAACTCGATGGTGGTCCGAGACAACATGGAGACAATAACGAACGATAGGAAGTGCGAAGTGTACAAAGAAATAGGTGGATTCAAAGATTGTTAACTAGGGGAAGAGGTTGAACAATCTTCTACTGTGTACAGAGATACGATTTCTCCATACAGATGGCAAGAGCTAGAGAATGAAGAGGATACAAATACATACAATCGTCTTCAACTGTAGCACTTTGAACCGATTCACTGTTTCTACTTGGGAGTGTTCCTGATCACTAATAAGTTCTATTACTGAACACATGTGACTCTAACTCAAGAACCTTCTCATTTAAAGTCGTTTATAAAGTGTAAAGACCTTCCAAAGGTTGTCTTGTTATTGTGTTGCTAAAGATGTCGCCGTCTATACGAAGAAACCTGAGCTTTATACGTAAAAGAAGATTTTTCAACCCCTCCTCCTGTCATCGTTTAAATTTGCAGTCCTTGAAACCACCTCTTTTTTTGTACACCTTTTACATGTTTTACCACTCATTGTCTTAATGCTCTTTCTGATCATATTTGAGTTTCCAAACTTGGTAATCTTTAGGCAACTCAAGTCGTATTTGACCAATGTTCACCACATATTAGAACTTTTGATTACGATAGAAACTTATGTATTGACATTTTTTGCTATCACATTTGGCAAACCCTTGTTAACTATCGAATACTAACAGAAAAGAAAGCAACAAACACACAAATCTATCGGTTATGAATAACACTCACATTTTAGGTGCTGACATATCTTGTTCTGTGGTGTCCTACTACAGAAATATCACCACAGTTCTCAGGATATAAGTAATAAGTAACATTTCAGTCTGAACACAAAAATTGCGCGACCCTAATAGTTACTAATGGAAGTTGAAAAATGTATCAATTACATTTTCCAAGTTGCCTTTCAGCACAAATTAAGAAGAAGAGAAACTCACCCGCTACGCGTATATCAGCTTAGTGAACATAAAGCCTGGTTCGAAAAATCTAAATTTACTCGATAGCCGTATGCTCGCTCGTACAGTAGTCAGTGACCCATACCTATTCGGTGGGGGCTAATGAAACTTACTACCTTGCTGTCCATACCTCAGTAGGTTGAACTGGGTTCGAATTTGCAACTCCGTCGGGTGTCTAGACTAATGAGCCACAGCTTCACCTAGTTATACAACATAGGCCTTACATAAGAATTTTCTAATTATGTAGTACTTTTGACGAATGAGAAGTGCGTATGTAATTTGAAAAAATCAACTGATAGAGGAAGTTTTAATTGTAATATTCCTTGCAGTTGTGACGTTAAAGGAATGAAAGGTAACCTATGTTGTTGTACTAACTAATGGTATTCCAACGAACATTGGTGAGAACAGTAAAATGAAAAAGGGTGAGAATTATGTTAAGTAAACAAGTGTAATGTTCATCTCGTAGTCCTCTCTACATACAAAACGAAATCAGAATCCCAGTGAAACATTCAAAATCACCAAGTAATTCAGCGAAGAAAATTTCTTTTTCGATGAATCATTTTTCAGCATCTATAAATCATATTTTTAGTAATAACAAACAAACAGACCAGTATATTTAGTAATGATGGGCAGCGGCTAGCAGTAAAATCCAGGGTGCTCATTTCGTCCTACTTGGGACTCGATAGCTGCATGTACTTGCCTCCCAGTGAGTGGTGTTCTTCCCACAGGGATTCGAACTCGGAACCGATCGCTCCAAACGCCAGAGCGGTACCCACTACACCACCGAGCCACGATAGCCACTTCTTGTGCGACGAGTATAGTTTTAGTGTTATTGCTTGTTTTATACCGTCGTTGATTCGACCGAACTGATCAGTCTTTGTTGGCATATGGGCTCCTGTGAGGATGCCTCGATATTGTCTGTGTTTTAATTATGTATAGTAATGATGGGCAGTGGCTAGCAGTGGAATCCAGGATGCGCATTTCGTCCTACTTGGGACTCGTCAGCTGGATGTACCTGCCCCCCGGTGAGTGATGTTGTTCCCAGCGGGACTCGGACTCGGGAGCGATCGCTTCAACCGCCATATGCCAACAGAGACTGATCAATTCGGTACAATCAACGACGGTGTCATACATGCAATGACACTAAGACTAGTATACTATTTGTTTGTTATTACTATAAGTACGATTGTACAGATGCTGAAAATGACTCGTCGAAAAGAAAATTTTCTTCGCTGAATTACTTCGTTTTTGTAATCAGAATTACTGAGAAGTGAAAACCGATTAAAAAAGTGGTCTTAGACTGTTAGATTTTGGTGACTTGCAGAGGATGAGGGAGGCTTGGGAAAAAAGGAATTTTTGACAACTATTTCTAGCTTCAGCTTTTAGGATAGATATATACTAAATGAGATTGTGATTGGTGATGCTAAAAATAATCTTAAACAGATGAGTTACTTAACTGCTATGATCGTAACAGACTCCGTGGATAGATACCGCCACAAAAGTTGTATAGAGAATAGATTTTAAATCTTACAACTTTTGTTAAACATTAACCTCTTTAAAGAAAATCATTATGCTTCTGAACAATCAGTAATGACTTCTAACCGTAAAGTTACTTCATTCATTTAGATTATATTGATACTGATAAAATAGTTGTCCTAAGAGGATATTCTGACAAACATTACCGAAGAAATCGAATTAATTTCTAGGGTATAATATATAAAAGTTAAAAGTGAATATACTTACTTCAGGGAGAAAATAATCCCAAATGATGAAAGAAGACATATTGGAAGTAAGCAATATCCTAAAGTTGAAATCACGCATGTTGGAGTAACTCCATTTGGTGTCATAACAGTCAGCAAGAGGTAAATCCCCAAACAACCAAACACTCCCAATCCATAGATATAATTGAAGTGAATTTTTCCAGCCTGAGAAATGGTTTCCCGAGATCAATTAAAAAAAAGATAAACATGAATCATTCCAGAAAAATACTGCACATATTGCATATAGTAACTTCAACAACAATTAATAAATAGTTTGTAGTAAGAGAACTTACAAACAGTAAAGTGCATCCAAACAATAAACAAAAAACCAATGGTCCAGCTAAATCCGTATCATCAAGGACTTCTTGTGGACTTTCTTTGAAAGGTAGTAGCACGGACGACGTCTGAAAGATACAATAAAAAAGTATTGGTGACCAAAAAATCTGAAAATAACCAAAGAATAAAATCCATTGAAGTCTTCGCTTCACTGAGCTTTAGGTTGTACTTCAGATACTCACTGAGGATCTTTAAGGCGATTCGATGCTCAGAAGATTTCTGTAACGCAAAAATTCCCATTCAGACAATTAGTAAAACAAACAATGTGAGCGAAGAAATATTTCTTTTCATTTAATTCCTCATCAATGGCTCTACACTAGCATATAGTATTTTTGGAACGCAAAATTACATACCAATCTAGTGGTGAAACAAGTAGTCAGCAAAAGAAAGGAGAAGAAACGAATTCATCCTATTCAAAGTTTGAAGAACCAAGCTCTAGAAATGAGATTTCCTCTAAATCCTGGTCCATATGTCCATAATTTTTCCAATGTTTATCTTGATAAGGTAGCACTCTAGGTCCTAAGTTTTGTGATAGTCATATCACACCTAATAAAATAGACACTCAAGTTCAGTTTGAAAACTTGTACTCACAGACAGAACACTTATCACCTTCTTCAAGTGATGGGGTAGAAAGATTCAGATCTACCCTGGTTCACTGTTGCTACAAATATATGAATAGTAAGCAGATTGCTAGAGGCATCGTGACTAGAAAACATAGAGAAGCCTTACGTAAACTTCGAATGAACGAGAATGTATTGGTTCAGGAGTGGTTATTATAAACAAAGCGGAATATCTGGATAAAACGAACAACCTTCTTAGTGATCATAGAAAATTTCAGAAACTATCACCCAATACTAACATGACAGAGAAGCGATCATCTGAATCCTTAAAGAAGTTGAAACAGCAAGGCTTCATTTCACAGTGTGTATGAAACACTCAAACATACAGTAACACCGAGGTCATGCGGTTTACCAAAAGTGCATAAGAACGGATTATCACTCCGACCAATTCCTGACATGTGAAACTCTCCGTATCATGCGACAGCGAAATGGCTAGTACAAATCTTGCAACCATTGCATAAGGGGGTTGTAAATCACACCGTCAAAGATACCTTTCACTTTATTAAGAAGATAAGAGATTTGAATGTGAATAATAAGTCTATGACATCCTTAGACGTATCATCAGTATTCACAAATGTCCCTCTAATAGAAACAGTAGACTTTTTTATGTAGCGAGCTGAAAAAGAGAAATATAGAAATTGGAATTACGGCATCCACCATGAAAGAGCTTCTCTTATGATGTACAATGAATATACACTTTCTATTCAACAAGGAATTCTGTAGACAGTCAGAGAGTGTCGCTATGGAGTCACCACTAGGCACAATCGTAGGGGGTTTTTCTTTAGCGAAATTAGAAAATGGCCCTCTGGAAAGTATCGTAAGCGGGTTAAAATTTTACTGCCGTTATGGAGATGATACGTTCTTGATTGTGAATAACGAGAATGATGCAAGGATTATACTGGATAAGTTTAATAGCGTCCATCTAGCGATCACCTTCACCATTGAGCCAGAAAGTGACGACAGCATCACCTTAGCTGTCTGATTGACAAGGAAGGCGGATGAAACTGTAAAACGAAGTGTATATTGGAAACCAACATCAACAGGTCAATACGCCCACTTCTTGATTTTCGTCCCCATGCAATGTAAAAGAAATCCAGTCAAATGTTTGGTCTATTAGGCAAGACTCATCTGTTCAGATGATACTTTTGATGAAGAGCTTCAAATTATCCATGATCAACTCCGTAGTAATGGATGTGACACAGCGCCTAAGTACCATAAGATCATTTACTGCCGCAAAGTTATGCCGCGTATTTTACAGTCGGCCACGCAAACCACAGACAGACTACCTAACTTCTCCTCTTCTATGTGCATTTACCAGTTCAGTTGCTCCTGTGGAACTAGTTACGTTGGACGTACAGTTATGCAAGTCCATCGTCGAATCGTCAAGCATCATCCTTCATGGCTAGGTAAAAGGCAAACCAGATTCATACGAAGTTCAATACTCTCGCATTTGATTGACACTGGTCACCGAGTTAATATTCATAATGCCTTTAAAGTTATTTATCACATTCCTACTAACCTAAACCACACTCTACGAGTTCGCCTTTTACATACAGCAGAATCCATGGGAATCAACCCACACAAGCGAAGTCTGTGTGTTTAGAAGAAATTCGTACAGCCTTTTCTTTGCTTTGACCATCTGTATAATTTATCTATTACAAAAAGACCCTTCCTCTCATTTACCCCACAAATGACTGTAACTAATATTTTAATACCTCTATTACTATTGCTATTATTACCACAGTTTTGGCCATCTTGTTCTCCCCTGCTGTTGCTAATTACCGTCAACAATTTACCACTTGACGTAACAACTTATTTTCGCTCTTTAGTTACTAATATACGAAATATCAATTATGTAACAACCTGTTTAAAATTTCACAAAATCTTTCCACTATAAGTAATCTATGCTTTAGTTAATTGTCTTAATTACCTGATCAGTTATCACATTCTTGATACTTCAAGAATGATAACCTTTCATTGAACAACTTTCACTACTAGATAGGTATGTAATTTTACGTTTTGAAAATACTACATAAGTGTAGAGCCAACGATGAGGAATTAAATGAAAAGAAATATTACTTCACTCATATTGTTTGTTTTACCAAGTGTCTGAATGGTAATTTTTACATTATCAAAAGAAAAAAAATTCAGGCGCTCTCAACATGGTTCACTTAATTGAAAGTAGGCAAAAACCACTGCGTCAAGCTTAATTTTACCTAGACACCTAATTAAATAACTTATACTGTTTCATAATGAGCAATCACATTTCAAAAACACTAAGTGAAAAAATCAACGTAGAACCTCGCACTCAGATTCATCCTCTCAATGTTGACACATTTCACAGTAGTTAACAAAAAACAGGTGGATAGAATCAGTGATATCAAAGAAGATAATGAATAATGAGAGAATAATCTGAAGATAACAATCAGTGCAAAGATTCAAACGTTAGAAGATATCAGGGAGTGAATACATCTGCGCCATTGTGACCAATTTTCTCACATGTCACCAACAGTCCTCAACCACTGATTCCTATCGTCTCAGGGACCACAACCACACTGTCTACATCTGCCTACACGACTCAAACCAAAAGCAAGACATTTCATCAACTAGTGTCACGTTTTGCTGTGTCCACCCTTGAACCCTCTTCCAAGCTAATCCAACTTCTGTCAGCATGGTATGTCGAGGTAGGCGGTGGTTCGACATTCCAGTACATATTCAAGGCACCTCAGTCGACTAAGGTCCACGAACTCATAAATCGACTTACCTGTCTTGCCCAGTACCCTTCGCTTCACCTCAACATTGCTCCCACGATTATCCCACTCAACATGATCAAAGGCACTCAGTAATCGCTTCATGTCTTCTTCATCCAAAAGTCACGTTTCACAGCCGTACAACAGGACAGGACGGACTGGGACACAGTATGCTCGTCCTTTGATAAATAGTCGTATATCTCGTCGGTCGGCGCCACAGATGACGCAAGTTGCCAAGTGCCGAACGGGTCTTTTGTGTCTAAGCTGAGATTTCGTCAACAACTAGGCCGTTCGGCGGGCTGATGGGAAGTGGTTGACACATTCTACTACTTCCTATCCTTAAATTAGGAGTGGTTGCAGACCAGTCCTGGAACATCATCTTACATACTAACTTCAGATTATTTATTCCCTCAAACTACTTCATCTACTCTGATATCACTCATTTTCCACCCACCTGTTCTTTGTGTACTTCCGTAAAGTGTGGCAACTTGAGCTGACGCACTCCTGTGCGAGGTTCTCCGTTGATTTTCTCACCTAGTCTGTAATCATCTTAAATTGACAGGTGCGAAACGAATGCAAAACATGTTAGTATTTCTGCTCAGTACGTCCAGAAGACCTTGACAAAATCCATGGGCTTCCGGACGCAAACCAATGTATTTACGAATTTAAAAAAGATGGAAGTTTAGATACTTCCGTTTAAAGGGAACCATATTCGAATCGTTACTTGCAGTTTAAATCATATCACCAGATGTCAGTTAAAGTAGACTTAGAAGGTATAAGTAACGACCAAAAAACTAGTAAAACGAAAAATCTAAAATAAGATATCAAATATAATCAGGATACCCCACACACCAATAATTACCTTACTGAAGTGACCAGTAAGTTCACTGGTAACTGATAAAAATATGATTATTAGTGCTGTCACGTGTCAGCAATTATAATGACAACAATATTGGCAACATTGAGATAAGAGAATAGGAGAAATCTCAACGGTACTATCATACAGAGAAGGCAGATCAAAGATATTACGTACGAATCTCAATCAACCAGGGAAGTAAGTAGGACTCCAACCTGGAAACTCACTTGGAAACAATCTTTGGAAGCTTACGGATCCTATACAATACAATAAGGAAAATAATCCGACCATTATAAAGCCCTCATAAACATCACATGGAATCTGATAAATGAGGTTATTTTACTCAATTGCATCTACTGGATCTCTCAGCATGCTGTTTCTCTCTGACTGCGTTTGTCGGCTTGAAATGAGACTCTCATCCGAGAATTATTAAGAATCATACGTAAAATTTCTGTGCTTTTTTATACGGCAACAGTACAGATGATTTGAATTCCCTATTAAGCATGTTACAGATACTAAAAATATTATTGCTCATTTTCTCATTAATCCTTATAGAATTTGTAATTACTGCCCCTTGGAATTTATCGAAAAGTTCATAAGGACTTACAAGAGAAGGAGGAATAGTACTCATACTAACCGCAATATACCTAATGAGGAATCTAAATCATCTGTACTGTTGCTACATAAAGAATGCACATTAGAAATTTTACGTATGATTTTTAACAATGCTGGGATCACAGCTGCCTTTAAATCAAAAAACTCACTTAGAGAGGAAATTGTTGAAAACCGAAATGAAACGCACCCGCAACTTTCTGCACATTCAAACAGTAGGCAATGAGCTATTGCGTGAAGGCTAACGATACTACCTGACCTGGCTGTCCGAATCTCGGTAGGAGGAGTGGTGCTTGAACCCATAACCCACTGGTTGAAAGTCAACTGCATAAACCAGTGAACCAGAACTAAGACATCCAGCAGATCCAACTAAGCAAAATAACTTAATCTATCAAATGTAATGTAATGATTGTGAGGTCAAGTATGTACTTCAGAGCAGCTGATCAAGGCCAGTCAGAAAAGTTGAGCACAAAAATCTAGCAATACCATAATAAACCTTACTACGATAAGTAATTCAGAGAAAAACTCAGCTGTCGATCCGCAAGGACCGATCCATATTCACACTATACGGCCGGATAGTGTGACAGTTTTGAAATCCAATATAGCTAGGTGGAGGCAGAAATAACTTACAGAATATTTGTTAATTGAATCAACACCTGACACATGTAACAGGGATGATCCATCAGATATCTGGAAAATTTTACTACTATTAAAGGAAAGGAATGAAGAAAAGGTTCAAGCTTTAGAAGACGACAAAAAGTGAATTCATCTACTTCATCATTATCGATCTCTAGTCACGTCATCGAGGTCCTCCAACCATTGTTTCCTATCACATCGAGCGTCGTCAGAAGGCAGTCCAAATTTCTCCACATGGCTTAAGCCACCAGCCAGACTTCATGGATTGGTTCCACGTCTTCGTCTGGCCACCCTGAGCCTTCTTCCAATCCAATCCTACTTTAGTTGACATTGCACATTCGGGTAGGTGGGGGCTTAACATGCGAAACACATGTCTAAGCTACCACTTCGCTGAAGGTTACAAAGTGAAGAACGTTAGCTATACTTTCGACTCCGCGTGAGATGTTTCTCGCATGAACATCTTCCAAGGACATCCATTACCCTCAATGGTCTCCTCAAGTAAGCAAACTGGCCGACACATCCCACCACTTCACTCCGTATTGTCGGGCTGGGAGCCTTTGTGCTAAATCAGTCCTCAGACATATTACATTTGACAGGTGCAAGTGAAACTTATGCCAAACGTACTCAAAGTTCTGCGCACTGCATTCAGAACAGCCTGGATTTTGTCAGTGTCTTCACCCAGGAGAACAATATCGTCTAAATACTCCAAGTCAACCAGATGATCTCAGCGGAGTAGGCCAGTCCTTTCGAAGTTAGACGTAATTCTGGTTATATTTTTTCGATGCACCCTCATCCAGGTCCGAAACATGCCTGCTTTCCTCGAGTTTCCTGTTCTCCAACTCTATTCAGGCGCCAATAAATATGGACACAACGATCTCGGACACAATCATAGTCAAACTAATTCTCCCATGCTTGTCAAATGAAGACTTATCTCCCCTCTTGCACACTAGGATGATCAGTGAAGTACACCAGTCTGACAGAACTATCTCTCATTCTCATACACAACCCAGTTACTCCGTCACTCTTGTCAGCAATCTCCTACCCCCATCCTTGAAAACATCACTTGGCAAACTGTCAGGTCCTGCTGCTTTGCATAGTTTCAGGCGCGATATATCTTTCTCAACTTAAATGAGAGTTCGAGGATCTACGCGTGGACAGTTTCCTTTGCAAGTAGCACAATACATGAAAAATAAAGACAATCATTTATATCAGTTTATTGTGTTCGAACATTTGCAGGTGACTACAGTGCACAGGTGGGTAGACTGAAAGGCACTTAGGTGGCACTTTCGTAGTACCGGCTGGAAGTACAGATAACGGTGACCACCTACTACAACTATGCTCAGATAACTGCCTATTTTTAGCTAGCACGAATTTGAGACATAAAGAAAGACACTGTCTGATGTGGCCTTCCCCCGAGCACAACTCAGCGATGGATACGGATAGACCATATTGGTATTAGTCATCGCTGGAGAGGATCGGTGGAAGACGGCCGCTTCTTCTGGAGTACGCGTTTGGGTAGTGATCACGTTTGGTCCGAGCGCGTATATGCCTGCGTCTCAACGGACGTAGGAAGAAGACCACTACGAAGTGCTGCTGGACAACGAAAACACCAAAGCCGTGTTCAGTGAGAAGTTGGCTAGGCAGTTATGGGAACAAAAAACTGTCACTCATCCAGAAGAAGCTTGGTGCCATCTCCAGTTTACTGTAAAAGCAGCGCTGAAGACCGTAGCCGACTTCAAAGTAGTGGCTGAAAAGAGCCAGTGGATATCAGCAGCTTCTTCCGAATTAATGGTTGCAGGTGAACGCCTCCCTGCAGACTCTGAGTACAATGAAGAACGAGCGCAACTTAAAAGTAGATTACGGAAAATTTTACGCAACGACCGCGAACAGCGGTGGGCAGCGAAGGCTAAATAGATGGAAAAGGTGGTGGCGATTGTTAACGGTAGACAGTTATTTAGACTTATTAAGGAGACTGGAGGGGAAAGGTCAACAACAGTTGGTGAGGCTATTGCGGAGAAGGAGGGATCTGCGACTGACTCACAGGGGAGACAACTGGAAGGATAGGCAGAACACTTCGAGGAACAGTTTAACTGGCCTCCAGCCACCATTGCATTGCCCGCTGTGTAGTCGGATCCTGAATGGAACATTGAGATAGGCCCCTCAACACTAGCAGAAATCGAGAAAGCTGTAGGTAACCTGAAACGAAGAAGGGCGGCAGGCAGGACACGATGGACTAACTCGTGAGGTATACAAGGATGGTGGTAAGATGCTGTTAGTCGGGTTAATGGAAGTGTTAACCAGCATACAGGAATCAAATACGATGCCCTCTGACTGGTCTGAATCACTGAATATTTCAGTCTTGAAGAAAGGCGAGAAGTCCTCTTGTGATAACCACAGAAGAATCAGCCTGAGGAACATAGTGTTTAAGATTCTAGGTTCTATAATTCTTCAACGTCTGAGTGGAGCTCGAGAACAGCAAACGCGAGAAAACCAGGCAGGCAGGCCTTAGATCCGGTCGTGGGTGTATTGATCAAATATTCACACTGTGCCAGGTTTTGGAACACAAACACGCTTACGACGCTCGACAATAGCTGTATTTCTCGACCTGAAGGTGGCGGCATTCGACTCTCTTGATCGAGAAATCTTATGGCAATGTTTCTCAGTGAAAGGCGTGCCGAATAAGTATATCACCTTATTGAAGGCTGTCTACTCGAACACTTGTGGGCATGTTAGAGCCTATGGTGAGATGTCCGGGGGGCTGTGCTCATCGAGTGGTGTCCGTCAAGGGTGTCCACTCTCTCCACTCTTATTCAATTTTATCATAGATATTCTCCCTGTCGTCACCTGACAACACAGAGGTTGACCTAATCGGTGGAGAATTTTGGTTACACCTAGAATATGCAATGACAGTCGTGTTAGGTGAAGACGCTGAGAAGATGCAGAGTCTTCTGAATACTGAGTGGGAATTTGAGAATGTTTGGGATGCGGTTCTCACCACCCAAATGGAGATTGTTGCTCCAGGATTGGTCTTCAACAGTACCGCGGCTAACGATAGAGAGTGAGTGTAGTGTTTGGGTGTGTCAAGCACTTCACTTACCTGAGAAGAAGGATCAGCCCCTCCCTAGTAGTGGCTCAGTGGCCGATGAAATCTCTGCACAAATACAAAAGGCTTGGCTGGCTTTTGCCAACTTACGCCACCTATGGCGCCACCGAGATATCCGTTTGTCTATTAAGGGTTGCGTGTACTGCACAGCAGTATGCTCTGTTCCACTGTATGGCTGTGAAGCATGGCCAATGAAGGTGGAAGATATGGGAGGCTGGCTTCAGGTGTTTGACCACCGTTGCCTTCGTGGTATAGACCGTATTCCGTGGTGTCACTACGTGAGTAACGCAGACGTCAGTTACAGAGTTTTAGGAGTAGAGGTAAATCAGTTGACGAGGTGATGAGCCTTTATCGATTGAGATGGTTGGGACACGTGTTACGTATGCCTAGTCGTCGATTGCCTCATCATACAATGTTGGCCGAAGTAGTTCCAGGCTGGAAGAAGGTCTGAGGTGGCCAGGCTAAAACATGGCATCAATGTATGAAGTCTTTGACTGTAGGTTTAAGCCATGTGGGGGGAGGATGTAGACTAGGTGGTTGGGGTCTGAATGACAAGAGGAACCAGTGGTTGGAGACTCTAGGTGACATGGCTGAGAACCGATGACAGTGGTGCAGATGTATACACACATTATCCTCATCTTAACGACGCTATGCCGAATCTCCCCATTTTGTCAATCATTCTTTCTTTCTTCTCGTACTTTGTATTTCTTTTGACTGAATTTTCCTATCATCTTCAGCTTCACTGTCTTTCTACTTGATGTACTGATTTGAGTTGTGGCAACTCGGACAGTTGGGCAGTAATGCCTGGTCTTATTTTGATATTGTTTTTTTGTTTTGTTAAGGAGTTGTTAAGGTGTACTGTTGAAACCGAATATAGATAGCTCGGTTTATCAGAACCAGGTTTTTTCAGTGTAATTTAACATGATGCGAGTTGCAACTTGATGCAGAAACGGTAATCCAGTTATTCCATTGCATGCAAGTTTCATAAAAGCGAAGCTACGCGTTTGACGATATCATGGATTTTATATTATCTAAAACTTAACGGTTGATAGAAAAATTCTAACTCCGTAGATTTTTTTTGAGTTAGGAGAATAATTGCAGGACGTCAGAACATTTAGTCTTTCGTATAAAAAAATATTATTGTTTGATATGATGACAACAGTGACAAAGGTATCAGTTAATTATTCTCCTCTCACTAGTTGAGAACACACTAGTCAAGCATGCTAAAATTGAGTAGATAACCTCTAAATTTAGGGTCAACTACGCGAATAAAACAAAAGACTACGACTGAAAATTAGTTAGATAACTGTTAGAAATGAGATCATCAACCAAAGGGTACAGTCTGATTACACATGAAATTAAGTACTTACCTTTTGTAAAATATGACTAAAGTTGATGCCAAGTTCTAAAAAAAAAAAGAAAAGTTTTTCAAAATAAATTGTTGTCTAACATTATATACAATAATGTAATTGCATGTCAACGCGTTGTTACTTTTTAGTGATATTGAGATTAGTTTCTATTAGATGCTGAAATCATCTTAAATATCACGAAAAAAAACTAGCTGATGAATTATGAAGTCATTTTGAGAAATTAATGTTCAATGTTTATCTATAACTTCTAAGTAAATCCATGCTACTTAGTTTTAAGCACTTAAATTCCAAGAAATAGGATATGCTTCATCTACATAGTAAATTCACCTGATAACATTCTAGTTGACACATAGTGTTTAAAAATGGTCGGTGATAAAATAAGTTTATTCCCATCAATATAATTGGTGTCAGCAATAGTCATAATTCGATATTATTTATTTACTTGAGAGAAGAAATCTACAAAGTAAGGTATTACCGCACTTACTTTACGAACATGTAATTGTACTTAAACATCAGTTAGCAAAACAATTGAAGTAAGTATTACAGTCATAGTTATAGTCTATAAGTAAATCAAAAAAACTTAAGTAAAAATACTTGCTCATTCCTCTCAACTATCCAACATTACGTACACTAAGCTAATGAACGGAATGAAATCGTGGACGATTGTATTTCAGTGTGCACACAGGTTCTTCTTGAATATAAGTACTTTACTGAAAGCACCCTCGTAAACCATTCAACGCATGAATTTACGAATAAATCCGATCTCTTTTCCCTGTTTACAATTGAATTATTGTGTAATCAAGTATTTAAATATCCACATTAAGTCATGAAAGAATTACTTCAGCCAATAAATTTGTTTCCAATGATATCGTTCTCAGAAGCTGCACAATCGCACTCACATATAATCAGCGTGTACATTTACTGATAAAAATGTGAGTATTTGTGTTATTTATTCTGAGAGGATATAATACGCAGGCTTGGCTGACAGTTAAAGCAAGATCCACAGACTCTAACTCAGAGGAAATGGAAAAGACAGTGGTGGATGGCTGAGTTTATTTTTCCAAGAATAGTGAATTAACCCAAAAACATGTTTGTATATAAACATGACATATAACCATGTCCAGAATTTGGAACATACACACAATAAAAGTAGGCATTAACCAATCAGCGAATTACCTTGAAAATGGAGAGGGAAATGAACTACTGGCTATATCGCGAAAATGGAGCGAAAACGGCAATTTAAAAATGTTTAGATTAATAAACAATGTTTAATGAGAATCTGAGGCCTTCTAACAATTTGTCAGTCAGTAATTCTTAGTATGTTGTGGCCAGAAAAATAATACAGGAATGGAAATTACATGAGAAATGTGGAAATATTTGACAACACGAATAAGTAAATATGAGTGGAAGTCAAGAACTTGTACCAAAGTAGGTTAACAATTGTCAGTATGGAAGGGAATGGAAAATTTGTAACTAAACTAAAAACGTCTACGTAATAACATGAAAATGAAAAAGGTTAGTAAGGTTTACGAATGCTAAAGCTCAAAAATGTAAGAAGAGAATAAGGACAGTGAATGGCAAAGGTGTTTGTATATACACAGTTCCGGTTTCAATTTTTGTATTGTCAGAGCCTCAATGATACAAAGTGAGTGTTTAATCCCACATTCGGAAGACTATATTGTGCTTTTCAGACTACTGCTAAAAAAACTTCTGGAAATGTGCCCTTCCTCACATAAGTAGTGTGGTACGGAGCCATTGATTGGTTTGCATCGACCTTTACTAAGCCATGCTAGGTGTTGGCACCAGTGTTGGAGAATCTATCTTTGCGTACAGCCATTGTACTTAGTTCAAAAGGAGAGGGTGAATTGATATATGCACATGCAAGTTACTGACAGTTTGGCTTGAGTACATGTGTTTATTACTGAGTGATCAATATAGATGGTTCTTAGAATGGCTGTATAGAATTTTATGGACAACCTTAATTAGTCTGCGTATTAATAACTCATATGCTGCATTCCATTGACCTTACGATTCAAAAATGGCTTTTTCTCCTCCGATACAGGTTTTTTACCAATGAATCTTTTTAGGTGTTAATTTCTAGTGAGAGTTGCATTTGTCTTCTGGAGTCAGGAGGAAAAATCCTCTGGATCTGAGAACAAAGGGAATGAGTTAGATTTATTTTTTTGGCTGATGACAATACAATTGTGAATATTTGTCACACGTCTGTATCAAGTAGATCTCCGACAAATGGATTTTTTTAAGTGTTTCATTATCTCTTCCTGTTAATAATACATAGAGGAGTGATATTTTCGAAGGTGATTCCATCCCTATTGCAGAGTTGATCAAGGAGTGCAGTTTACTGAAAAACTGCAGAAAGTTCTGCAAGTTAAAATTCTGATCACAAACCATGAGTATATCTTTGTAATATTTTCTGCGGAAGTTAAACTGCTTCATACCTGGGTTGAGCATAGTTGTTTCCAGTTTGAACATAAACATACTTATAAAGAGTGCACCTGATAGGGACCCCGTAGCTACTGTGTCTTTCTGGTTGCAGGTGTCCTTACATG